>JAKWBA010000002.1:5000-1205000 GCA_023213015.1 Komagataella mondaviorum | reverse complement strand
GAATGACGATTCTTTAAGCTTTAATTTGTAATCATTTTCCCTCAATATAGAATCAATACTAGGGCCGGGAAACACTGGCATAGGCGTGACTTGAGAATTCAATCGGTTAAACTCGTAAACAGGATCAAACCAGAAAGGTTTCTGGTCTTGAGGCAAGCCGAATTCCCTTTTCTTCTTATTATAAAAGTGTGCAAGAAGACCGGATTGTACTACTCTTTTGTTCTGGTCTTGATCAACTTTCAAAATGTAACTACCTCCATCTGTTAAAAATATCAGGCTTTTAGGGAGCGGCAGTTTTGAATTGATATAAGATTTTGATTGAAGAATTTTGACCTGAGGGCCATCTTTAGCATCAGAATAACCAACGACATGAAAATTGGGAGATAATATGTTCCTATTACCAACATCCTCTGTATAGTTAGAATCTTTAAGCGATTTGTCAGTAACACAAAGGCCCTCCAGATGGTCAATAGTAGTGCGACCATGAAGCTTCTGGAGGGCATTACTCTCTCTAGGGAAAGCAGCTTCACACCCGTGAGTTTTATCAAGATACTGATTTAAAGCGGTCAAATCAATCCAATCGGCCCAAGAAAATGGCACCTTGAGACTGTATGGACTGTAACTGGTACTATATTTGCCATAAGTTTGTTGGTGGATAAAACTCAAGTAGATAGCCAACGTTATGCGTGGTTCGTAAGTGTACTCTTCCTCATTCAATTTCTTCCATAACTCAATATTTTTGATGGTAATGTTGGTGTTTGATAGCGAGGAATCATAATCCGCAAACGTTCCATTTGGTTTGCTCTGAATGTCTGCCATTGCTGTATAAACATGTCGGTTGAATTTATGAAAAGTACTTTGACCCCTGGTTTTGAGCTTTATGAAATCAGATATGGCCAGCGATGAGTTTCCTAGGTTCCAATTGCCCAGATCAAACAGAGTGCCCAATCTTCTGTCACTAATGCTGTCCAAGCCTAAGACCAAAATCATCAGCTCATAAACGACCAGGGCCATCATAATCAGGAGCAATCGGGATTTCCTCGGTACAAACTTTCTCCAGACTTTCATTCTTGAAGCAATGAGTCTAGTTAACAAACAATGAAACGAATAGTCCGTTGAACCAGATTACCAAGACCTTAAAGGATCAGAGAAAAAAAAACAATTAGGTTGCAGGACAAAATTACGTCTTGGCCATTTTTGGCATCATGTCATATGCTATCTCGCCTAAAAAAATGAAATCTCAAGAGAGAAAGAAAAAAACAAACAGCTAATTCATCTCGTAATCATTATTGTAGATATGCTATTCACCCTATAGTTCGTATATACTGGATGAAACAGCTCTTCACTGGTTTCTATGCTTGGAAAGTTCAATTCGTTCGAACTGGAATAAATCTTTACGCAATGGTTGGAATTTCTTGAGACTTGCCATAAATTCCAGGTAAGAACTTGGTAACTCGTTGGACTTTGTCCGGTCAGATTCAACGTTGGATAGGAATTGCATCTCCTTCTGGTGTATAGAGGTCAGTTCGTATGTTCTGATGACCTCTTCCAATATCTGTGGGCTCCTATCCAACAGTTCAAGTTTCTTGATGTTGGAAAGTTCAAGAATAGACTTGATAATTTTATTGTGATCTACTCCTCCATCTTCCGTAGTGTAGTCGGATGGAGGTACCACTGCTAGCATTGGATCTCTTTCAAGCCATAAGTTTAGTTTGGTAATAAAGAAATTGCCGTTAAAGTCCTTCGCTGTTAAACCAGTAGAGTATTCTTGCCTCAGGATCTCTTCATGCTGCTGAGGGATAAAACTTGGAACTCCCTCCATTAGAGTGTACTTAAGAGGTGATAGAGTGTCATAGGAATAAAAGTGGTTATTTCGACAGTTGTATATACCAGCGTCTTCCTTCGAAGAATCTTTGAATCTTGCTGGTGGGATTGCTTGGCTGGTACTCAATCCAGTGACATCGATATACAGCCCTGTTTCAACGTTTATGAATCTTGCATCAATAAAGTTTAGCCCTTTACCCTGTATTCTATGTGTGATGCTGGATCCACAATCCAAGAAAAAAGAAGCGTATCCTTCGGTTACATCTTCGATGATTAGTGACTGGTTGAAGTTTGCACACAACTCATTGAGAGCCTTGACTGGCATTTGCACATCGATGTCGTTATCCCATGGGAACATTAACGAATTCCAATGCCAGCCAAGTAGAGTTCCATGAGCCAGCCAAGTAGGGTATCCTTGCTTATAGTTAAACAATAGCCAGTTTCTCAGTAAGCGATGTAAAGCAGATCTCTTTCTTAATAGCCGTTCTTCCGAGGTAAACCCGGAACTCTTATGATCCATAGCTCCATTGAAGAACCTCCAGTCATAATGATGTCCACCATCCTTGTTATCATCTTTCATGATCATTCTGGCCTCATGAAAGTATTTCTTTACATGGATCTCTGAAGTTGAGAAAGAATGCTCCAACGACTCTTTATATCTCTGTGTATGGAGATCTAAATCCATATTAGATAACTCTTCAATCAGTGAACTGATCTCTGAGTCATCAAACGTAAAATCGTCCTTGCTCAAGGGCAATTCAAAATTATTTTTCATTAGTTCAGTACTGAAATTGTCTTCCCCATTTGACGAATGTACCGATGGACGAACAGCCTCTATCAAATCTGTCAGCTCATCCTGTGCATTAAATTGAAGAATATCATTATTGCCGCCTTTATAAAACTCCCATAACTCAGTGTGAGCAATTTTTGGATCAATCTTACCCGTTTGGTCGATTTCGACTTGATATAGACCTTCTTTGGTCATGAAGCTTAATGATAATGGTACTGGTGCACCAGTTAAAAGATAGAGATTTGATTCCAACTGCTTGGCATTGCGCTTCATGGGAATTTCAAGCGGCTTTCGAATGAAAGGACCCGGTAGGTGATCCGTTGATGAGAATCCATTTACACGCAAATCCTCGTCATGAATATCTGTAACCTCAACACAGTGATCACTAGGTTTATCTTTGTTTTTACTACTCGACTCAAAGAAGTAATCACAAGTAATCTTATCGTCAGGCTTTTTGTCAACTTGATGATTAAGTGATGAGAGATCCCTAAAATGTGCCCAATTGAAGGGGAGCGTGAAATTTTCACCACTCTCAGAGGACATCTTTTCCCTGATGTATCTCAGATATATTGAATACGTGAGTCTCGGATCGTAATAGTAAAAGTGACCCATATTCTTGGAGTTGTAAAGTGAATGGTCAAGTCTTTCCTTAAATGGTTGCAACTCGAATGACATAATATCCGACACTTTCAAAGTTATGTCGGACAAGTTAGTATCGAGTTTCCACATGTTCTCCTCTTCTTTGGTAGATATGGCAATCCTGTAACGAAGTTCATCTTCGATGGAGATAGTATCGGGATCCTCATATAAACTATTGGACTTCGTATTTATCAAAGAAACTCCATCACCGCTTATTTGATTGTCAAGGGTGTGGTTGGAATCTTCAGAAAAAGTTGGAGCTGGAGTATCCATGTTCGTATGAGGATCCTGATATTCCACCATCTTCACAATCTTGCTTTCATCATAGAAGGCTATTGTAGTGAAAAATACCAAAGAGGCTACAATAAATGCTCCGACAAGTCCTTGCGAGCTTCTGGCTCTAAGGGTGTTCCTGATTGACATTGCTGGTAGTTTGTTCTCTCAGGAACCAGGTATTAAAATATATTAGTGAATTTAACCGCTAATTTTAGATACCAAACCATTGCTCAACGAAGAGAATTGGTTACATACCAGAATCCAGGCTCAGCAATGCCTGCCGTCTGATTGTGCATTTAAAACACCGATTACATCTAACTGCATAGAGTATAATACTCTTTATTGCTATGAAAACAATACTAACGCATAATAATAGCTTTAGCGACTAATACGCAGGAGGGATATGCGCGTTTTTGGTAGTTTCGGGAAAGCATCACACGACGTAACAATTAGTAATAATGGTCATATTTAGTCTCTATCTACCTTCGCAAGAAATTGGGAAAGCTTTTTGGCTGGCAGGGCTACACCTGATGTATCCCTTCCACATATAATACAGTTTGGTTTGCTTCTCGATCGTTGAAGGAAGCATTGTTCACAGAAATAGTGATTACATGAAGTTTTCACTGGCGATTTGTATTCGCCTTTGCATATCACACATTTGAAGGGTATATCTTTAAGATCATCCTCCTCAAAAGTTCGAACGTCTTTGATCCCTCTAGGTTGGTTATCCTTTTTCTTTTGGACATTTTCCCATTCTTTATCTAACTTCCAACCCTTCTTGAAATCATCCCTTAAATGCAAAAATTTGCAGGTGTCCCCATATCCACAGTATCCCGTCTGTTTGTAATCTTTACAGACATCTGGCTGGAAATCGATAGTGGTAGTACTATTGATGTTACTGGCAGACTTTGACATCGGCTTATTGGCCTTGGGTGTTATAAATTTGGCATAATTGTTAACTGATGGCTCCTCCTGTGGTGCTTCCTTTCCTATTACTGTGTCTCTGTGTGGCGATGGGGACGGAGCTATAACATTGGTCTCAATTGGGGCTCTCTTCTTTTTCAGTTTCACTACTGTTTCTGAACCTTCATTTTCTTCTATGTGAACTATCTCGCCCTCTCCGATACTCCTTTTTTTTCCTTTAACCACCCTCTTCTTGAACATTACCAATCATCTCTGATTAATAGCTAAGGATCAAATAGCCTTTTGATGCTAGTGTACCGGAAAATATAGTCATCATGTCCTTGCAGACTTCGCGATTATCATGCACGTGATTGCTATTAGGGCTATGTGAGGTTTCATTTCTCCTTCATGGGTCCTCTCGCGAGGTTACGGATTTTTTTTCAGTCTAATCGAATTAATTTTACACACCAACACACACACCAAATGCCTAGACAAATCACTGATATCAAGAAGTTTGTTGAGTTGACTAGAAGAGCCGACGTCAAGTCCGCCACCATCAAGACCAACTCTAAATTTAACTCCAAAGGTGAGAAGTACCAACAGACTAAGTTCAAGGTTAGAGGTGCTAGATACTTGTACACTCTGATTGTTGAGGATGCTGACAAGGCCAAGAAGTTGGTTCAATCTTTGCCACCACAATTGAAGGTTACCAAGTTGTAGATTCGGATAGTGTAATTTAATCAATAACTTGAAAAAAAAATATCATTTAATTTTACTATACACACGGACATATTTGAAGTGGAATGGAAATGGAAAGATGGTAAGATCTATTATGAGGATATGCTGATGAAAGATGGACACTTTAGTCAGTTTTGGCTTTGCTTTTATCTTTTTCTACGACATCACTCGTGAGCTCAGCTTTTACCGATTCCTTTTCTTGCTCAGGTTCAATTTGTTCAGTATCGTTCTCTTTCTGCTCTTCAATCTCGGCCGACCTCTCTTCTTTCTTATCTGTTTCCACTGGGATAGAAGCGGATCCATCATTTACTACTGTTGGAGCAAATAGTACAGATTCGACAACCGTAGGAGTATCGTCAAACCTAATGCTTTTTCTTCTTGACGACGTTGATACTGATCGTTTGGAAACGGGTTGCGCACCGGAAGAACTGGTGGTACCTTTGTTTGGATTCAGTTCACTTGACACGCTACTGGAATACCCTTCCGGAGAATATAACTCGGCTGTTCTAACCCACCTTCTTCTTCTGGTATACTTCCCAAACGAGTCTTCGGTAGACGGAGATTTCCAGGTATTATCGTAATAAATGAAACCATCATCTGCCTTGGGGTCCGTGGTAGACCTGGGTTTAGAGGACGACAATTGTAGAGATCCGTCATTAGTGAGATCAAGTCGCCAAGTTTTATCAACCCATCTCCACACCATTCCACTCTTATCGGTGAATTCGGGCAGTTCGAAAGACTCTGGGGGCTGAGCCTCGTTGAGGAACTCGTCGGTCCAGGGTGCCCGTTCATAGCTGAGAAGATTAGATGTCCAACCAATTCCTAGCCATCTTCTTTGATTCTCGAACAGAACATAAGTGAAACGAATTGGGCCGTCTGAACCATTTCCTGCATTTCCTAGGCTGCTCAGCTTCTTCTTTGTCTTGTTCATGGCAATCTTGAAGATTGAATTCTTGTTGGAATGTGCACCATTAAGATCTAACCCTGTGACATAAAAACACAACAGTTTGACAGATTTGGATTTCCACAGTATACGTCTGGTGATCCGAGACCAACTTGAATGGTATGTCAGCCAAAATAATCCGGAAAACAGTATCCATGTCCTGGGGGTAACGAGAAACATCCCAATAACAATATACAGTGGAGATAAGAACACAGTTGTAAAAAGCAACCTTTTCAAATCGTATGGTGTTAACTCCAATGCAACCAAAGGAGAAACTAAGATATCCGCCTTAATACTCACTGATGTCAAAGTTTGTACAATCTCATCTAGAGTCATGTTCTGATGCAGTTCTTTTTCAATTTGGAGGGATACATAGGCGAAGAGGCCCAGAGTTCCCACGGCCAATACGTGCCCAAAATAAGTAAGAAGGGTCTCAAGATAAAGAACCAAAATGGCGTATATTACCGCCACCATCACGGAAAGCCATTGATCGGATCCCGTCCACGTTAACACACTTAATGTTTTGTTCAGAAATAGCAAGTAAGGATATGATCGCACCAGTGCCTTACTCACCGTAACAGGAGTAGATGAGAGCAATGGAGATGTTTGAAGTTGATTATCTGCAGATAGTGACACCGTAGGAAAGTTTGACCTATTCGTAAACTTGGCTCGAATATCAGCGGATTCAACCGGATCTGATTGGGAATTGATTGAGGCCATTTGTAGTGACTTCAGGGATGGTGTGGGGCTTTCTTCTGGATACTAAAGGATGTAACAAAGGCTCGCTCCAAGATTCTGTATGTTACATGGGGAATATTTGACACCTATGAAGTGACAATTCGCGAAGGAATTAAACTAAACTGCCTACACTAACTCTACAGCATCAGGCTATCTCAACCATCTCAACATTATCCTCCTCGTCATCATCATAATCATTCTTATCTGGGGCAGCTTGTCCACTGGCCAAAAGACGGGCCCTCCTTTCAGCATCTCGCAATTTTTTGTATTCAGGCTTCAGGGAGTACCGCAAAGCATAAGGTCCCTTTTTGTTCAGCTCCGCTACACTCTCCAAGACCTCCTTTAGATAGGCTTCCGGTTGAGAGGTCTTTTCTCTCAGTCCTTTCAAAGTCCAGTATTCATACTGGTCAAATAATCCAAATAGTACGTCCAATAGTTGGTTCTGTGGCATTCTGATGGCTCTACCCTCAGCCCGACGGTCTTTCTTTTCCGAACGTAAGAACGTAGAGTTTTTATTACGCATCAAGTTTGGTGTTATATTACTCTGGATAACGCCAGGCAGGTTATCCAACAGTGTGACTTTACTCTTGGGTTTAACGTATCTCAAGTTCTTACGGGATTCCACAACTTTAGAGTAGTTACTATCGTTTCTGACTGGAATCGCTTGGCACTCGTGAATTACTGTACCCACAATGGCTGTGTTTTTAGGTATCGTCTTGACATAAGAAACATAATTTTTAGAGTCATCTCTATAGCGTTTGAAACCTCTGGGAGGATCTGGGTCAATCTCTGTCTCAACAGGCTTCAATTCCGGTTGTTCGGGCATACTAGCCATCTCGTTGGCCTCTGTTTTGTACTCTTTTAAATTCCGTTCACTGAAAATGTATTCGTTATCAACTACCCTTTTATGAATATTAACATCGTATCGCAAGGGAAACTCTTTATTCTCAGGAGTATCGTTGAGTATAATTTGAACCTGAGGGGAGGGCCTTTCCTTAACGTTCACATTAGCTGGAGTTTGAGTAATACGTAGTTTTCCCAACTCTTGTCCATTCAAGTTTTTGGGGTCCTTCCATTTGTCTGCTAGGAACTTCGGTAATCTGACCAACCAAACTTTTTTATCGGCTTCTTCCAAGTCCAGATTCAACAACTTTCTAAGTTTGGCGTCTCTTTCAGTGGCGTCTTCTAAATCGCTGTCATATCCTTCTGAGTTCTCTGGTGACTCCACTTTTACTTCCTGTGTTTGTTCCTCTTTGACCGACATAATGGTGGTAGGAGAAGAAAGAAGTATAATCGGATGTTGAACTCGCGATATGTTCAGGAAACCCCAGCTGGTTGGAGCTACCGTTCAGAGCATAAAATCTCGTTCGCGTTCGTACTCTATCGCAAAGTTTAAGTCTGCTAAGCTCTATGGGTGATGCCTTATTGCCAATGGCTACTACGAAGGACACTTTACCCGTGGAGGAACGCAAGAGCGCCTCTAGCAAATCAGCTGAGGTGAACCCCGAAGGTGAAGTTCCACCGTCAGAATTGGGCTCCTCGGATATCCAAGTTCAACTTTCTGAGCAAGATTTGAAAAGGGTCCCCAAGTTAACCGTTATCAAGGATAAAATCAAGGCAGAGTTGGAATCAAACTCCATACCCACTGACAAAATGTCCGCACTTGAACAAGTTAACACTCTTGTCTCACTGAGAAAAAGTCAACTTAAACATAGTATCAAGTCAGCTCCACCACAATGCGAAAACACTGAAATTCTTCCTTCAGACCTCCACAACGATCAAAAAAAAATTCTCCTGCAGCTAAGACAATACATATATGACACTCTAAAAGAGATGAACAATGATCCATCTGTACACCTTGCAGAGGTGGAATTCAGCCAGCTGAAACAAGACATGGCAATTTTGTTGAATCAACTGCGGAACGGCTCTCTTCCTGATAACTTGTTGATCACACTGACCACCACAATGTACAATGTGCAAAGAGGTAACTTCCAGCAGGCGACATCTTCCTACCTCCAGCTCAGCATTGGAAATGTTGCCTGGCCTATGGGTGTGAAGGCTACAAACATCCACTCTAGAAAGGGAGACGATAAGATTACTAAGGGTTCGGCCAACATTTCTAAGAACGATGGAACGGAACGTTGGCTGTTAGCATTGAAACGGCTAATTACCTACAAAGAGAGACAACAACTCATCACGAAGCGAAACGCAGGTAAAGAATTGAACATTTTGCCTTGAAACGGTGAAAATTCCAGAAACTAATTCAAGAAGTTTCCGTCATGTATTAGTTGATTATGTGGGAGAAAATAGTAGACCCAGCATTCCCCTGAACAGGACTCCGTGCTCGGCCTAGATTCTTTTCTCCCCTTCCAAACATTCGATTCCATGCGCCCCAACTGTCTTATGTAATCAAAGGTAAACACGGTAGGCACGTATCGTGCGTCCGCCAATGTTTAACAATTTCAATTTTTTCTAAACGAATTTCATCAACAAATCACACCTACTGAGAACAAAAATACCATGACCAGGGTTATATTGATATTGGCATTGGTTAGTAGGGTGTTTGCGGCATCATACAACTACTATGGGTGTTTTGCTTCATCTTCTGTGGGCTCTTTGACGTCCAGAGGGACCTACCAGTTTCAGTCTACCTCTTATTGTAGGGAGGACTGCGGAGACACAACTATTGCGGCTATGTCCGGTGGAAATGCCTGTTTTTGTGGAAGCTCTGTGCCATCTTCTTCAGACAAAGTAGACGAGTCATTCTGCGATGAACCCTGTGATGGTTATCCGTTGGAAATATGTGGAGGTACCAACTATTTGTCTGTTTATGTGAACGAAGAGGCTGATCTGGATGATGAAAGTACGTCATCGTCATCCGCCACATCTTCGAGCTCTTCAAGTTCTTCTACCAGGTCGACTTCTTCATCATCAAGCAGTTCCTCATCGTCAACCTCATCGAGCACTTCATCCTCTTCCTCTTCAACCAATTCCCCTTCACCTACATCCTCTGCATCATCGTCAACGACGTCATCATCAACGACATCTTCAGAATCGTCGTCATCATCATCTCTCTCATCCACTTCTCAGCAGGTATCTGTCATAATAGTTACGACGTCAGCTACAGGGAGTGGCACTGCCCAAGTCGTTACAGTCACTACAGCATTAGATAGTTCTCAGGAGACAGGTTCATCCAATTCATCAAGTTCTACAGTAAATAGAGGCGATGGGTCTAGTTCATCTATGAGCAAAGGTGCAATTGCGGGGACCGTTATTGGATCTGTCATTGGCGGTATCCTGCTAATAGTTGCACTAGCATTTTGGTGGTGGAGAAGAAGATCCGATATTGAATCTGATATCGAGGCAGATAATGAAAAAAAAGAGGCTGCGGTAAGTGACTTTGTAAGAAGCTATGCTGTCCCGCCAGCTCATATAGATTCCAATAGCCCGTTACAAGATAACGACCAAGTGTCACTGAGACCTAATAACGTCCTAACAAGAAGATTCAGCCATGGATCTCTCCCAGATGTAACTCAGGAGAGTTATGATCCCTCTCCAGGTATGGGGGGACTTAGAATAATAAATCCAGACAACCCCACAGATGACGAAGTTTAGTTAACTCAGAAATATATAGCCCTCGTACGAGCCAAAAATCATAATATTGTGACCCTCTTGAATATAGTTCGGTAAACACTTGGAATGCGAGATGCTTCTACAAAACATCGCGCACGACCACACTAAAAGTGAGTAAGTGGGCTTGAGTTTCATTTCTGGCTCAACCAAAACAAGTCACAATGTTGTGGTCAATGAGGCTACTGTCAGCACTGATATGTTTGCGTCATGTCACAGCACTCACTTATACAGGATGCTATCCGTCGTTTTTGCTGGAGCAAGCGTTTATTTTCCAATCCTCATCTGCTTCCCAAGCCATTGAACTTTGTAGTGGAGCCTGCTCGAGCCATCTCTACGCAGCTTTGATTAACGGAACAGAGTGCTATTGTTCAGATTCCTTCAATACCGAAAGTGAAAGGAGCGTTGAATGTGACGTTAGATGTGCTGGTAACACAATACAGACTTGCGGAGGAGAATTCAGCTTTCAAGTATTCCTTCACGAGGAATTGATAAGTTCAATATCTTCATCTGTTTCCACAGCTGGGCTTGCGGTCACATCTAATACTCTTACATTTAACGGTAATGGCACCTCTACAACAAGTGAACAACGTTTTCCAGTTTCGCAGGGAATTTCGACGTTGTCAACGAGTACAGGAGTACAAAATTTCACATCTGATTTTTCATCGACACTACAGACTGTCTTCTCTTGGGACACTTTGGTCAACGTAACACTATCAACAGAATCTTCTTCAGAATTAGTGGAGACACCGCCCACCGAAAGTCGAATGGCTGAGACTATACCGCCGAACGCTGCAGCTAATGAAGCCACTCAAGTCATGAGTCTTGACACTTCATCAGATGAGTCTCAGGCTCAATCTTCTTCTCAGATTATACCAACACCCTCTCCATCCTCGGCAAAGGCCTCATATATTGACAACAATGGAGAGATCTTAAACACTGGTACTATTGTGGGGATATCCATTGGTTGCTCGTCATTCTTGGTGATTTTTGGTGTAGTCTGCTACTTTGTTAGAAAAAGAAGAAATGCCAAAAGTGCGCAGTTACCAGAGGATGATTCTTCTGTTGCAGAAAGGGATAAATATGTCTCAGAATTTGTGAGAAATTATGTGGAAAATTACCATCAAAATGGAAGCATTTTGACATCGTCATCTTCTCAATCCGTTATTTCATCCGTAGACTCGACTTCAAGTGGCCCATTTGGAAGTGGACAGGTCAGAAGATTTGATGAAGATGGTGACTTTGAAGAACGAAGAGAGGTATTACGGGTAACAAATCCAGATAGAAATCCAGATAATTCAAGTGAAAATACATTCAGCACAACCTAAACAAAATAATCATGAACAATTATATTTATACTCTCTCAAAATTAAAACAATTGTTCAACTTCTCCATCTCGTTTACTCACACGGTATATCTGCTCTAACTTTAAGGAGTCTCCAATGACTTTCTCCCAACTTTCATTGAAAACTCTGTCCTGGAATTTGCTATTGACCACCGCAGCATCACGTTTCAAGATGGATAATTTTTGCTCCTGGTTGAGCTTTGAAATATCCACTAGCGCTTCATGCAAGCTAGGAAAAGCTTCAGTACGGGCCTCAATATCAGGGTCTTCTTCAGAGATAAAGAAATACCCGGTCCTATTCAACTCCCCGCTTGCCGGTTTAGATGAGTCAAGACACAGTTGTTTGCCATTTTCAACATCCCAAGGCACACAAATATCCAAATAGGGGCCAGAGCTAGCATGTACCAGAGGGATCAGCCCATTGACCATGTATTCCACTATAGAGATTCCAAAATGCTCGTTCCACATTGCATTAACACCAATTTCGGCCCTGGAAAGATAGTCTTGTATAACGGAATAGTTAGCATCTTTAATTATCACCAGATTCTCCTCAGGGATTTCTTTCTCCTTGTAGGCCAGCTTTTTCAAGATTTCAACTCTTTCTTCATCGTCTTTTGAACGTATTGAGCCGATCAGAACCAGTGTATATGATTTGTCTAACTGATAAAACTTGGCAAATTCCTTGATCAATAACTCGTGTCTCTTTTCAGGTCTGAACTGGGCGATATAAAGAATGATCTTTTCTCTAGGGCTGGCTGAATTGACAGTTATCTCTTTATTAATTCCGATGGGAGGATATGCAATTTTAAGGTTAGCCAAAGAAGCCCAGATTTTATTCATATGGTTGAAGGTCCATGTAGAATTGACAAATGCAAAATCCACAGAGTATCCTACGAGCTTGTAAGCCAGCATAAATCCCCACCAGTATATCTTCTTGGCCAATGCCTTGAAGCCATTGATCTTGATCTTGTTAAGCATATCTGTTGAAATAACAGGATAGTGTGTGTAAGTGATAACTGGTATCTTAACACCAGCTCTCACTAAGGGATACGAGAACGGATAGCCCATAGTGTCCACCCAGACATCTGGAACAACTTTTTCCAACGCCTCTAGAGTAAGTAGCATAGACCCAAAAGCCTGTCCAACTAAAGTTAATCTAGGCCAAAATTCAGCCTCAACATACTTCCTCTTGTAAAGATGAATAAATACCAATTTAGAGCTTTCTTCTTCAGTAAAGGAGATGCCAAAATTTCTGGAAACGTTAGCCAAAATCTCTGGCCCAGTGACCAAATCACCAGTATAAATCAGGCAAATGTTTTTAGGATCAACCTCTAAGGTGGTCTTAACTCCCTGCCATAGAACTCTCTCTCCTCCACCACCAGCATTGCAAAAAGGGTGGAAAAAGCCAAAGATAATCTTTCTGGAGACATCGTAAGCAGTTTTAGGAAGGATTTGGTTTATGAATTCCTTGGCAGTAGCCTTATCTTCTGGTGCGATCCCAATTAGTATATCCTGCTTAGGATCAGGAACGGTAGAGTAATAGCTGGGATTTCTAGAACCTAAGATTAATCTTCGTCTAAGGGCACCTGCTTTAGCGTACAGTGGCCGAGTATTGATTGGCTCTCCTGTGGCAACAGCCTTGGTCACATATCTCTTCCAATTGTTAGGAGTCACCACCCTCCATCTAAGATAGACTCTCGTGAACAATAGATAGGTAAAAACTAGCAAACCCGGCAGAATAAACCAACGAACTAGTCTAAACAGTGCCATCTTGGTTCCCACTTGAGCATCTTCAACAGGCGTGTCTGGAAACCTGAACTTGTTCGAAGAATCCATATTGTTTTTGGAGAAGATTAATTTAAGCCTGGAAAACAGATAATGAGATGAATCCAACGGCGATAACCGCGATGCCGGATGTTGTTACAATTAATAATTATAAACATTTTGAGTAATTTTAGTTGATAAGGAAAAAATAATTAACCTGACCCCAAGCAGTAATTATCGTGAACAGCATGAATTACAATAGAAAATGCCGCTGGCTCTAGTATTTTAATGTGGTGCAACTTCTTATAAAAATATTTTAAAACATTGGTAAATGAACTAAAAAATACTATTTTGCCAAATGACAGGTAGATGATTATATAATCAAGAATAGTAGTTAATCAGCAAGCCTTCTAAGAGTTTTCCACCAAGATATTGTTAGTGGAAACAGGTCTGGCATCCTTGTCAGCATTATCCTTTAGTTTATTCACTTTTGGAGTTAGAGTGTTGAGAGTATCATCAGTGGTGCTTCTGATGTGCTCTGGATCTGTCATGTTAAGATTTGAGGCAGTCTCCAGAGATCTACGATCATTTCGTGACTCGTCATCGACTTGGGTAGAGATTCCAAGAGCACTTACTTCAGGAGTGTAGTTAAACCCATGTGGAACCTGAGAAGCATCTTGGTTGGGCAATTGCTGAGTGTAGTTGGTGTAGTCATTTATGGAGGTTTGAGTTCCAGATTGTGGAGACTGTGGAACATTCTGAGGCAAACTTAAAACGGTGTTCAACTGGTCATATTGAGTTGAATGTTGGCGCATTTTGTCCGATGGTACAGTTGAAGACGAAAGAAGAGATCCCGCCTTGGAATGACGTTTAGTTTGTTTACCTTGTGCCCTCTGTGACTCTCTTTGAGCAGCAATGGAACTACGAGCTTGAGGAGTAGGGAGGGCAATCAATTGTTTCATATCGTTATACCATTTCACCATCTCCTCATAACCTTCAGCGCGGAAAACCCAGTTGTGGCCTCTGTTTATAATACCATTCTGCTTCGCATGTAATACAAACTTGTGCCACGAATCGGGATTAACGGTATCCTTTTTGGAATGTTCAGTAATTTGACAATCATTTAAAGGTAAGGACATAACTGGAATAGGGTCTCTCTTGCGGTCCGGAGTTTTAAACTCGTGAAGGAATGTGGGAGTGAGCACATACCAGCCTTTGGAGTAAGATTTTAAAAATTTGGAACGTCTCTCAAGGTATCCGGAGCGAATTTCAAAACTCAACGGAGAGTTATTATGAGGGTAGACAAGATCACGATAGTGCCTCATTGGAAGGTTGGGATCAATAAAATTGGGCTCCCTGGAGATATAGCTATCCCATTCAAACGATGGTTCCTTGGTGAGAAATCCATTGTCCAATTTGGTAATTAGAACGTCAAAAATTGTTTGAGCTTGTTTCCCCAACAACTTGGCGTAGACGGTCAAGGCACTTTGAACCTCAAGAAAAATGACTTTTTCTAGTTCCTTTGCTGAGCTCTGTAAGTTTAAATAAGCCTCATGAAGAAAGTTTTCCTCCTGAATTTGTCTCTTAATTTGCCTATCCAGTTGAGTCCTCAATAGATAAGGGTCATTTTTTGGCTGAACATTATTTGGATGCTTAGAGACCAATTCAATAGAAGATTGGTATGCAGTTAATTCTTGCTTAGTTGTTAAAACTTCCCTATTAACATTATTTTTGAAATCAGATTGTAAACCACGTATCTCCTTGATTTTCACCAACAAATCTCTGCGGAGTTCTTCAAGACGAGGAATCACAGTGCTGTTGAGTTCACGAATAGTTTTCTGAGCATTGACAGCATAACTAGAGTGAAATTGAAGCAAAATGGAAGGAAGATCATAAATAGATCCATTACCTAAAGGCAAGAAGAAGTTCTGAGTAGCAGCAAAGGTATCAGCGGATCCAGGACCATCTGAGCCGGCAGAATTTGTTTTCCCTGTTGAAATCGGTTGATATAGATCTCCGTTTAGTCCTTGAGTGGTGAAGGGAAAACTTAAAGACTGTTGCAGTCGGACCTGTTGACGTACAACTTCCTCATGAACAGAAACGACATCTTTCAGGTAAACTAAGAGGGCCCTAATCACACTTCTCCAAGAGTTGAAACGAGATGCCAAAACCTCTGTTGGATTGGCAGTGGTTGGAATTTGAACAGCTAAAGGGTCTCTTGGATCTTTTCTTTTCTGTGAAGTTCTCTCGCTAAGCATGTTAGTTAGTTCAGTGGACTTGTTGGAGTTGAGCGACCTGGTACGCTGCTCCTGCTGCTTCTGCTCCTGGGTTTGAAGCTGTTTCAGCTGAAGCTGATTTTGTAACTGCTGCTGGTGTGAAAGAATGGACATTGTCTGATTGTTGGCAGTCATTTACTATTAAATTGAAGCAGACAATGGAGCCAAAAAAGGATTAGAAAAGCTAAACTTTTAGACTGATAATCTGATGTAATAACTGACTTAATCAAGATCTCCTGGACCTTCTATCTGACTGAAGGTGGTTTCTTCTTGGGGTAGAAAAGGAAAGAAAAAAGGCTGGATTCGATGGTTGTGAGTGAATATGGTAGAGACACAGACAATAAAGGTCCGAACGAAAAGGGCAAGTCATGGAAACAATTTAGGCAGGGAGCGCGCATGTGTGGTACACTCAGATATGTGTAAGAAAAAATGTCATTCTACTTTAACAATTGTACTGCCTGATTAGGAAATAATTAAGATAGTAGAAAGGAAAAAGAAGAATTCATATAACTAATTAACTATCCGTAAGATCTGTATCTCCATCAGCATCTGTTTCATTTCCGTCAAACATGATCAGCACCAACTCTTTCAATGGGCCGTAATCTTTGTTGGATATCAATCTAAACTCTTTACAGAACAGCACAAAGTGTTTAAAGCTGGTATTCAAATGCGCTTGTAAGGAGAGTCCTGCGATCTCGTCAAAATGATGACAGTAGATGTGAGCATAAACACGAAATAAGCGCTTCATCATAGTTCGGACCAGAGTTTGAAAGTTGGTAGGAAATGGTACTCCAGTTTTGTTAGGAAATATTCTCTCGTCGTCTAGGTTATCCTGCACCCAACTCATCAAGTTCTCCACATATTCTGGCGCAGTACAAGAGACAGGCGCTAATTTTCTCGGCGAACTGCTTCCGCTAGCGCTTCCCATATTGCTTGTTCTTGAGCTGACACTCGGTTGCCATAAGTACTCGTACTCTTGGGTGGCAATCATTCGAGGACAGGTTTGAGCAGAACAAAACTCCGTAATGGTTCCATATAACATATTGATCTGATTATAAAAGCTGACCACATGGACGGCCAGCCATTCATCCAAATCTTCTCCTATTGGCAGCTTGACTGCTTGTGCTAATGAGCTTCCAGAACCTAGTGTGGCCTCGGCGTAGTTCTTTATGTCCCTGTGTGTTGTGCTTGGTTGTTGTTCAGCTTCTGAAACCGCCTCTGATGTGGAAGGTAGACCATTGTCAGGTGTCAGAGTCTTGAAGCCCCGCGTTTTGATTGTTTGTGAATTCCTAAATGTTAGCATTGATAGGGAAAGGTTGTTTCGTTGGATAGTATTTGCTTACTTATGAAAAAAGGACATTTTTAGACTAGGTCAAGGAGAGGGAAAGAGAAGTTGAATGTTTACAAAGTTTCCATTTGGGTAGTCGCGAATTCTAATTGTTTAACAGAGTATTTCATCACCCCCGAGAACACCCCTCGTATCATAGTCGTCTTATACCTCGGATTGTCCATAAGGGCACGTGATTTTGCACCATCCACCGTATCTGATGTCTCAGCAAAGACGTTTTCTCCAAGCAAACCCCATCTAGCCCTGTCAAGGGCCCCTTAGCTTGCTAGATCTCTTTAGTTCTTCCAAATCCTTGTATCCGTTCTAGTTGTCTAGCGTCAATGAGCCAAGAAGTAGACGAATCACTTTTAAGAAAGGCAAAAGATGTCACTGCTGGGTTTGCAGGTGGTGCCGTACAGGTCCTTATTGGTCAACCTTTTGATCTAGTCAAGGTAAGACTTCAAACGGGACAGTATAACTCTCCACTGACGGCTATAAAAGACACTTTGACAAATGAAGGTCCATCTGCTTTTTACAAAGGAACTCTGGCACCTTTGTTTGGGGTGGGTGCATGTGTTTCTTTACAGTTCTACGGTTTCCATGAAGCCAAGCGTCAACTGTTGAAGTATAATTCGGACAACTCAGGCACCCTTAGTCTGCCCCAATTCTATATCGCAGGTGCGGTTGCAGGTATCGTTAATACGCCAATTACAGCGCCTGTGGAGCAACTTCGTATCATTCTTCAAACTCAGAAAGGAAAGAGTGGATACACCGGTCCGCGTGAATTGACTAAACATATTATCAAGACACATGGGGCCTCAGCGCTGGGAAGAGGTTTCCAGATTACGCTATTCAGAGAAATTCAAGCCTATGGTGTATGGTTTCTAGCGTATGAATGGTTGATGAAGACAACTACTCATAAATGGGGCATTGCCCGAGATCAGATCAGTACTCCGCAATTGATGTTATACGGTGCCCTTGCTGGAGAATGTCTTTGGTTGGGTTCCTATCCATTGGATGTGATCAAGAGTAGAGTTCAAAGTGATACTTTTGGATCAACTAGTAAATACCATGGAAGTGCCAGAGCCGCTGCCAGTCATATTTGGCAAACTCAAGGGCTGGTTGGTTTCTGGAGGGGTATCATACCTGCCCTAGTCAGAGCAATCCCTTGCAGTGCAGCCACGTTTACAACTGTCGAATGGACATTAAGATTATTAGGCAATTGAAAGTTTCAGACCAGATAGATTGACACTTTTCAGGGTCTGTCTGTTTTGTCATCAGTCATCGAACATCACCCAATGGAAATTTCAAAAAAAAGAACCGCCACAGTTCGATCAGAGGCCATAGCCTCCCAGGGTGTCCTACTTAAATTTGATCCAAGAAGCCCACATATGCGCTGGTGTTTGGCAAACCTTAAAGCTCTAAAAAAAAAATCCTGCCTATGAACGGTTTTTAATTGCTCTATTTGAGTTCTACTTAGATTCTTCCCCCACGATGAGTAATCGATCTGCGTGACTAACGGGAAGAAAAAAATTTCAAATTCGAGGTATAAATACCCAGATTTTCGCCTAGCTGAATAATAGTAATATTAAGAGCTCAATAATGTCTGAAACTAACGGCCAAACGAATGGCTCTTCCGCCAGAGCCCCAACTCAACGCAATCCATATGGACCTAACCCATCCGATTTCCTGTCGAATGTTTCTAGCTTCCAGTTGATCGAGTCAACCTTGAGAGAAGGTGAGCAATTTGCCAACGCTTTCTTCACCACAGAGAAAAAGATTGAAATTGCCAAGGCGCTGGACGACTTTGGAGTGGATTACATAGAGCTGACCTCTCCTGTTGCTTCAGAACAGTCCAGAGCCGACTGTGAGGCTATCTGCAAATTAGGACTAAAAGCCAAAATTCTGACTCACATCAGATGTCATATGGACGACGCTAGAGTTGCTGTGGAGACTGGTGTCGATGGTGTCGATGTTGTTATTGGTACGTCTCAGTTCTTGAGACAATACAGTCACGGAAAGGACATGTCATACATTACCAACCAGGCAATCGAGGTGATCGAATTTGTCAAATCTAAGGGAATTGAGATCAGATTCTCTTCCGAGGATTCCTTCCGTTCGGATATTGTCGATCTCTTGAACATCTACAGGACTGTTGACAAGATCGGTGTCAACAGAGTTGGTATAGCCGACACCGTTGGATGTGCCAACCCAAGACAAGTTTACGAACTCGTTAAAACCCTTAAATCAGTGGTTCACTGTGATATTGAGTGCCATTTCCACGACGACACCGGTTGTGCTATCGCAAACGCTTACACGGCGTTGGAAGCTGGTGCCAAACTTATTGATGTGTCCGTTTTGGGTATCGGTGAGAGAAACGGTATCACTCCTCTTGGTGGTTTGATGGCTAGAATGATCGCCGCAGACAGAGATTACGTTTTATCCAAATACAAGCTACACAAACTGAGAGACTTAGAAACCTTAGTTGCTGAGGCCGTTCAAGTGAACATTCCATTCAACAACCCAATCACTGGTTTCTGTGCTTTCACCCACAAAGCTGGTATCCATGCAAAGGCCATTCTCGCCAACCCATCCACATACGAGATTTTGAAACCATCTGACTTTGGTTTGACTAGATATATTCATTTTGCCAACAGACTGACTGGTTGGAATGCTATCAAGTCTCGTGTTGACCAATTGAACTTGCACTTGACCGATGCTCAGTGTAAAGAGGTCACTGCCAAAATTAAACAGATGGGAGATATTAGACCATTGAACATTGATGATGTTGACTCTATCATCAAGGACTTCCACGCTGATGTTACTACTCCAGCCTTCCCTCCTGTTGCTACTAACAATGACGAGGATGTCGAGCCAGCTTCCAAAAAACAAAGATTAGAGCAATAGATTGATCAATAGTATGTAACAGTAACGCTAACTAAACTTTCTGTATTACATAATCTACTTCAAATTTTTTGCGGTTATTAAAAATATTTCAGATCCTCCCCGATTAGGCAATCGCTGTCTTCGCCTCAATCCTGTATTACTTCACTCGGTCTCAAATATACGCGCATGCTCAAATACTCTATAGCGCTCCAGAAAGTGTACCCGCGCCAGAGTCCCTTAGTAAATATTTTTCACAGCTTTTTCTCATTTCTTTCCTCTAACCACAAGACAGAACTAAGATGCCTCGTAAGTTTGATTAATTTATGAGTGCATAGGCCAGGGTTGGTGTTTGTTAATCAAACGGTTATATCAGAGATCCTAGCAGGTCAACTTTGAATAACCAGAGGTTCGGGTCCTCACACATATTATTCATTTGCACTGAACTCCCGACACTTCAGTTGCATATATCCCCAATACAGAGAAGACCTCTCTTATTGTGGATGAAGAATAAATTGTGTGAGATCGCTTGTACCGTAGATTTTCATATACTACTTCTCTGATCTATGCATTCTTGTTGAAATAGAAAAATTTTGTTTGAACATAGATTCTAACGTATAAGGTGCTCCAAGAACTTACTCTAAGACTTATTCCGTCCCAAAGACCCCATACGACTCCGCTCGTTTCGACCAAGAGCTGAAACTTGCCGGTGAGTACGGTCTTAAGAACAAGAAGGAAATTTACAGAATTGGTTTCCAACTGTCAAAGATTAGAAGAGCCGCCAGAGACTTGTTGACCAGAGACGAGAAGGACCCAAAGAGATTGTTCGAGGGTAACGCTTTGATCAGAAGACTGGTGAGAACCGGTATCTTGTCCGAGGAGAAGAGAAAGCTGGATTACGTTTTGGCTTTGAAGGTCGAGGACTTCCTTGAAAGAAGATTGCAAACCCAGGTCTTCAAGTTGGGTTTGGCTAAGTCTATCCACCATGC
This sequence comes from Komagataella mondaviorum, assembly GCA_023213015.1. NCBI lineage: Eukaryota > Fungi > Ascomycota > Pichiomycetes > Pichiales > Pichiaceae > Komagataella > Komagataella mondaviorum. Next base: position 1,183,935 of record JAKWBA010000002.1, on the reverse strand, counting down.
CAGAGTTTTGATCTCACAAAGACACATTGCTGTTGGTAAGCAAATTGTCACCATTCCATCTTTCATGGTCAGATTGGAGTCTCAAAAGCACATTGACTTTGCTTCTACTTCTCCATACGGTGGAGGAAGAGCTGGTCGTGTTAAGAGAAAGAACCAGGCCAAGAGCTCCGAGGGTGGTGCCGAGGAGGAGGAAGAGGATGAAGAGTAAATCGAATCCGATGTATATTACCTCTAATACACACTTTTTAACTGCCTATTTAGCTTTATTCTCTGGCGCTATTAATCATTCAGATCATCGTAGAGTAAGTAAATATACTTACTGTCTTTGAGTTCGAAATTGTGTCACGTGAGTGTATTTAGGGCTGGATTCTGATTCTACTTTCCATCGCGATTACCATACCTTCTGCTGAATACGACAAAAAATCTTTTCCAGTAGTTATCACACACAATTAAATAAGATGGGTAAAAGGTATGTTGAAGTTCCAGAAAAGAAGCTTCAAGAGAGAGAATGATTGAGTAAATGATCTAATGATGTGTTCTGTTCACAAGTTAAAAGTGCCAGTTGTTGTTGCCATCCGGGGACAAATATTATAGGTTTTTTCATCGATATCAGTTCTTTCCTTCACTTCTGAAAATCAAGCTCCTTCAAGTATACTAACATACCTTCTAGTCGTGGTTACAGATCTGGTACTCGTTACGCTTTCTCGCGTGACTTCAAGAAGCATGGAGCCGTCCCCATGTCTACTTACCTGAGACTTTACAAGATTGGTGACTATGTTGACATCAAGGCTAACGGTGCTATCCAAAAGGGTATGCCTCACAAGTTCTACCACGGTAAGACTGGTGTTGTTTTCAACGTCACCAAGACTTCTGTCAGTGTTTTGATAAACAAGGTTGTTGGTAACAGATACATTGAGAAGAAGGTCAACTTGAGAGTCGAGCACGTCAAGCCTTCCAAGTGTCGTGAGGAATTCTTGAACAGAGTCAAGGAACACCAAAAGAACCTCGCTGACGCTAAGGAGTCTGGAAAGGCCGTTGCTTTCCCAAAGAGACAACCAGTTGGTCCAAGACCATCTCACGTTGTTTCCGGTGAGCCAATTACCTTGGCCCCAGTTGCTTACGAGACTTTCATCTAATCAGTGTATACATACTAATTGAGAAAAGATGTTGTAAGCGATATGTGTAGCGTCGTGTGCAATGTGCGGCCCACCAAGGGAATATGATTATGTAGATTGCGATACTGGAACTTCAAGTGACGAGCAGCATGCAGGAATTCCTTTCTTCTCGGACACTTGGAAAGACAACTAGAATGACACTCAACAATACAAATTGTCTTGCTAGTCGTCAATATGTCACCATCGTAGTACTTTCTACCTTGAGGTTTTTTTTTTTCAAATTTTATCTTTTCCTCATCTGACAAAATCTGAACTTCTCGATCAAAAAAATTTCTTAGTACATAGAATCCTATCGTCTCCCACACAATGGCTGTTCCTTCAAGGATAGATAAAATCGAAAGGATAGCTGAGGATGTCAACGATTCTATTGCATTTCTATCCAGTGACGAAAAGGCATCCAGCTTCCGTAATGCTGAGCCAATAGTTGAATCTCCCAAACTAGCTAATGACAGACAGGAAGTTAAACCCTGGGTTAATTTTGTGGCAGGCGGGTTAGGAGGTATGGCAGGGGCCATTTTTACTTGCCCCTTTGACGTCGTGAAGACAAGATTGCAGTCAAGTGTTTATCATGATCTTTACCGCTCATCTAATAGCAAAGGAGCTAATGTCATAGTATCCGCGGCCCGTCATATTTCAGAGACTTGCTCTATTATCGGCTCAGTTTACCGTTTAGAAGGTGTTAGAGCCCTGTTCAAAGGATTGGGACCTAATCTTGTGGGAGTGATACCTGCTAGATCCATTAACTTTTTCACTTATGCATATAGCAAGGATGTTCTTAGGAAGCATGTGTTTGAAGGAGAAGAGACTTCCCTATTGCATTTACTAGCCGGTTTGAACGCTGGTTTCGTTACCAGTACAGCCACAAACCCCATTTGGCTTGTCAAGACACGATTACAGCTGGACAAGTCTTCCACCAAACAGTACAAGAATTCATGGGATTGTATCTCCAAGATTCTCAAAGTAGAAGGAGTCTCTGGACTTTACAAAGGGTTATCAGCCTCGTATTTGGGGTCTATAGAGTCCACGTTGCAATGGATTTTATATGAGCAAATGAAGTCTTTTATCAAGCAACGCTCTCTCTCTAGAGCCAGCGAAGGACAGCAGCGTACCTCAGTCGATGAGCTCTATGAGTGGGCCGCTAGGTCGGGTGCTGCCGGTGCTGCTAAGTTTATGGCTTCTTTAATCACTTATCCACACGAAGTTGTTCGTACGCGGCTTCGTCAGGCTCCTATGGAAAATGGGAGACCAAAATACACTGGACTACTCCAGTCTTTCAGGCTAATAATCAAAGAGGAAGGGCTAGCGTCTATGTATGGAGGGTTGACTCCTCATATGATGAGAACTGTGCCTAACTCGATCATAATGTTTGGAACATGGGAGCTGTTTATTAGCATATTATCTTAAGGGTTTTTTTGTGCAATAGTTATATATTCATGTAAATAGGTAGGTATAGAGCTGGGAAGAAAGATATTAGGTGAACCAATTTTTGTCAGGCAGAACACAGTATAATCTATAGTACTCAAAAGCTCACCTAAAATCCTTCGCGATTGTCACAGATTCAACCTCTTAAACTACACGAACACGTCCCTAATTACCATCATCAACCTATCGCCTTAGCCCGCCGCATATCCACTTCTTTCGTTATAGCCTCTCAATTCGACCGGAACCGTCAATGTCATTTTCATTTGAATCACCTTTCTTATCTGTGACTCAGGACGGCTCGGGCTCTGGCTCAAGCACTGGTTCGGGCGCTGGCACTCGAGGTGAAACTATGAATGTGTCGCCTATACGTGTTGATGCTCTCTCCAATAGGGTTCACCTACAGGTGGATCAGCTGAGGACTGAGAACGCCCAATTGAAGGCAGAAATAGATATTTTAAGAGACAAACTCCAGGAACAATCAAAAATCATTGCATCACTGCGAAACAACTCTGAAGTACCAGCCGGTGAGACCTCAGCGCTCAATTCGATGGGTTTTCAAGCCACATATCCTACAGAAGGCGTGGCTTTTGACGGAAACACCATCAATCCCCTTATTTCCCCATCGAAGCAGCAAAAACAAGCCGATAAAGATTCTCCAATAATTCCTGAACGTAACAGTAAAAGGAGGACGTTTATGGGAACGACTCCTCTTGCGACCCCTCCAACGATCAATAACAATCGATCTTCGGTCAATAGTTCGAATTATTCGCCCTATGAGTCGGAGGAGCTTGCACACATAACAACCCCAAGGAGGGGACTGTCTACACCATTTGTGGCTGAACCAAAGGAGAACATTGTAGCTCAGGAGCTGATTATCACCTCTTCAACTCAGCCAATCCTTGGATCGTCACCAAGAAGGGCTTATTCCCCGAGAAAGAGAGACAAAGCTGTAACTTCTCCTCTGAAAACAACTTTCAAAAATCCGAATAACATAGACTCGGAAATTGTTTCTTCCAGTGCTGCTGCTAGTGTTGGTACTGCCAGCTCTTTTTCTAGCCCCAGTCCAGAAACAGGTTTAAAGCCAAGTTCTGATGAAAACGTTACTTCCAGGATTATGAAATTGAGCCTGAGTAATGAAAAAGAGCTCTCATCTTCAAAGATAGATCAAGAAACAAAACTAGAGGCGGTACACAGTTCTTCTTTTACCAATCCAGCAGAACCAAATGAAACACTAAATGGTACGCAGTCCAATGCTTATCGGATAATAATACCACAAGTTGATTCAAAATCTGGCCTTGTCGATGAGTTTCCAATTGTGGAGAACAAATCTGATGCCGATGTTTTGTCGGAGACTACTTCACTCTATTCCGTAGCGTCAAAGAGCTCAGATAAGAAAACGAAACTGAAATTACCCACACAGCCTCTTCAAAACACACCAATGATCAACCAAACTCCTGGATTCACAGATAGTGAGTGGAAAGCTCTCTTAATAAAGCCAGACAGTATTGACACTACATTGATCTCAGTCTACAGTGTGATTGATCCTAGTAATCCCAGCAAGAAAATAGACGACCCAGTGATAACCCTGGGAATTAACTATTATGATCAGTTGGATCAGAAATTGCTGTTCAAAGTAAAGAAAAGGTATTCACAACTCCAAGAAGTGGACCAAATATTTCGTCCCTTTTTCTTTGATCTTCCTGATTTACCTGAAAAATCATTGTTTCTAAAAACCACACCTAATACGATCGACGAAAGAAGAACGCTATTGACTCAATATTTCAACAAAATCTATGATTTAAAGATTCATCCTGCTGAGTTTGCTAGACCATTTTGTGAATTCTTTTCAGCAGACGCTGTATTTGACTTCGAAGATCCCAGTGTTAAAGAAGCCCATTTTTTGAGGCGGAATAACAACAGATTGCATTCTACCACATGGAAGATCGTTCACGTACAGCTAGATCAAGGCCAAAGGCTTATCATATCGGATACGCCGATGATTGAGCATGGATTATCAGCACGACAGCAAATTATCTCTATAAGGGATAGTACATTCTATTTTGAAGAGGAGTTATCCACGGGTGGAATCTCCATACTTGAGCCAAGAAGGAAGGGAGTGCTCTCTTCATCTGGTTCGAAGATTACTCTATGCTGTGAGTCTTATGAAGAGGCAAAAGAATGGATTAATTTACTGAATAGTTTGAAAAGCATGCATGCTAACGCATTGATATCACCGGTCAAGCAGGATTCATTCACTAGTAACTCAAGCTTGTATAACCGATCGTCCTCAACATTGAATAGTCCAAAGGTCGATTTTGGTTCAGGAAATGCAGATACATTTTCTTCCACTAGATCTGCTACAAACACCTACGACGAAGCTCTTACGCCATCAAGTACCAAAAAGACACTCAAAATAGGGGGGTTGTTCAAACCTAAGCGTGAAAAGGATAACTCTGAAACTGTCAGTATCAACGATGATACGCTGATATCCAACGACTTTGATGAGTTGAAATCTACACCTTATAGCGCGTACACACCTACTATAAATAGCGGTCAGAATACTTCATCCAGTGAAACCCAAAAGGATTATTTGCCAAAACTTGTCTTTAATTCGCCCGAAAAATTTTCTGACGCTCCCAGGCTCTTTGGAACATCTTTAGCCGTTGCATTACAATTTTCGTCCATGGATTATAAGGGACATTTGATTCCTAGCATTGTTGGAAGATGTTTGATGTACCTCGATGCCGAAAAAGGAGAATATCAGGAAGGGTTGTTCCGGCTGAGCGGTATGACTCTAGAGATTAAAAATTTACAGGATAAGTTTGACACTAACTACGATGTCGATCTGATGCTTTTGCCCGAAAAACCGGATGTTCATTCTGTAACGACACTATTGAAAAGATTCCTTCGTACTTTGAAAGAACCAATTGTTAATACTGAAGTTTCGAAAGAACTTCTTCAGTACTATCCCGATCTTTCGAAACACCAACATGAAGAAGAGGTCAAGAGAGCAGTAGCGAAGCTACCGACAGCAAACTGTGATCTAGTCACCATCTTTTTCTCTTATTTGAGAAAAATTGTGGCTAACCAGGATATCAACAAAATGGGTGTTAGTAACTTGGGAATCATCTTTGCTCCAAACTTTGGATGTTCGAGAGATTGTATAGAAGTTTTGCTTGAGTACTTGTAACATTAGTGGATAAAATTCAATAAAAAGTAGTTTTATTCTGTTGGTATTAATCTATGTGTTGCGATAGTTTAAAAACTGACTTTTTCTTGGGTCGACTTTTCGTCTTCTTTGTTTAGTAGTAGGCTTTTACTCTCTTCACCGTATTCCTGTTCCTTGGGGACTCCAACATTTCTCCTTCTCTTTTTGATGACGTTCTCTATGAAGGCTTCACCAGCCTTGTAACTGGATCTAACCAAAGGACCTGAAGCACAGTACAGGAACCCCATTTCCAGAGCCTTATCCCTCCAATAATCAAACTTTGAAGGGGTTATGTACTCTACCACCTTCATATGTCTTTTCGTTGGCCTCATATATTGGCCAAATGTCACCACGTCACAAGAGATGCTACGTAAATCTTGTAAAGTTTGAAGAATTTGATCGTCCGTTTCACCAAATCCCAACATTAAGGAGGTCTTTGTTACCAGTCTGGGGTTTGACTCTTTAGCTGCCTTCAACACGGATAAGGATTGTCTATAGGTTGCCCTTCTATCTCTGATATGGGGAGTCAGATCCTCAACGGTCTCCAAATTATGGGCAAAAACATCTAACGGAGATGAGGCTAAAACTTTGGCCATTTCCAGATTACCACGGAAATCACCAGAAAGACACTCCACTAGAATTTGAGGTGCTTTTTCTTTGATCTTCGTAACTGTGGAAGCCAAATGATGAGCTCCACCATCGGGAAGGTCATCTCTGTCTACTGTGGTCAACACAACATATCCCAACCCCCATCTTGAGATAGCCTCTGCTGTATTCTCAGGCTCGTTTGGATCAGGCGGAGCCGGGTTTCTATTGGTCTTTACTGAGCAAAATCTACATCCTCTTGTACATGTATCACCCATCAACATGATCGTGGCAGTGGCCTCGGATTTCTTGCCTCCCCAACATTCTCCAATGTTAGGACATTTAGCCTCCTCACAAACAGTTGATAACTTTAGCTCTTTAAGGTCTGATTTTAGATGGTGGAATGATTTACCCTTCGGGATTGGGGTTTTAAGCCAAGATGGGAGACGAGCATTAGGGTCATTTCTGGCCTGTTCTAATGGATCTACCAGCATGTCCTTAGCCTTACCTGTAACAAAATCAGCAAATGAAGGGCCTGTCTTCAATTCATCAGCAAGTTTTGTGGGTCTTCTTCTGGCTTTCCTCTTGAGTCCAGCAAGATCTGTTGGGTTTGCTTCGTTCAGCGACTTTTCGTCCGAAAGCGAAGCCAACCCTCGAGCCAGTGGTTTATTGCACCCGCTAATACCCTTTGGCAGTCGAATTACGCGTGTAGAAAGCATTGGTTGTAACAGCTAAAGGTGCAAGGTTTTGGTGGGTGGATAAGATTCTCAGTTCGTATCAGAAATTTAAGACTCCGTCGGAGAGAGAGGACCTGTGCTTATATAAGCGTGCTGACAGAGTCAAAAAGGTTAAAAAAATAGCAGTTACATGATCACGTAATCTTACTTCAAGCTAATAATGTAAAACGGCTATTTGACCTATTTGGGGTTCATAATAAAATGACTTAAACGAAAGATTTTTAGGAGAAGTCACAGCCTAGTGAGTCCAGCTTCAGCTCTCTGGAACTATCCCAAACACCGAAGTGGTTCTCAACAGCGTCGTCCTCTTGCTTCCAGTCTTCATCGAAAGCTTGGAAAACAAATGTGTTGATTCCCCAACCTCTGATACCACAGATAGCTTCTTTCCAGAATTGGTTAGCGTTTTCGACAGATGGAACAGCATCACCAAAGTTGTCACCATCGGTAGGCCATCCTGTCTCACCAACCCAAAAGTCGATATCAGTTTCCCCCTTGATAGACTGGATGACTTGCAAGGCTTGCATGATGTCATCAAAAAAGGAGTAGGTGGAGTTAGAAGGTCCTTGTCCTTGCCAGTATGAGAAAGCGTTGGCGTATACGGCATCAGAAGCTTCAATAGCTGGTCTAGCGGAGGCATCTACAAGAACGTTCCACGAATCCACAGTTCCAACTGGAACGGAAGAGTAGGATTGACCATTCTTGTCAGTCAGGCCCGACAAAAACTCCTTCATGTCGCTGATTTTATCGGCCAAGTCTGAAGCTGGTAAATCATCTCTGTACAGAGCTTCGGATCCAACTGCTAAAAATTGCAATGTTGAAACAGACATTTGAGGAAGATATGTACTAAGGGCAGTTTTTTCGGCCTGGTAATAGCTCTCATCCAATGGTCTAACAGAAAGCACTAATTTGTATCCCTTCTCCTCAACAGCAGGGCCAAGGTACTGTAGGGTGTTACAGTCCTCGGCAGAGTAAGCTCTAATAGCCACAGCATCCGACCCACCCTCAATAGTGTCCAAATCGGCCTCGTAGTCAGCCAAGTACTTACAAGTTCCGTCAGGGTTCTTGTTTCCAAGGGCAAACCCCAGGGAGGAAGCTGCGGATACTTGTGAAATAGAGAATGCAACGGCAGCCAGTGTTTTAAGATTAAAGATCATCTTTATAACAGAGAAGTGGTCAACAAAGGTTAAACTAATCTAAAAGAAAACACTGGCAGGCGGGAGATGGGTTTGAAATATCGAGGCTTTCTGGTAAGGTACGACCCTCATGCGATTCTATTTTTAGTTGTGGGGCGTTTGACTAAAAAAGCCTCCAGAAGAAAACAAACTTGAAATCATGGGTTACTAGAACTGACATTAAGATAGGGCTTGTATTTACTATGACCTTGTACTCCCTTTGTTGTCCAACATAGAGAGAATATTAATATGAGAGCTAAATGTTTGAATCTAGAAGGTCGGTTGTCAGGGTGATGAATGTAGGGAATAAGACGGTTGTGAAAAATCTTGCATGAACTAAGAAACAATCACATCAAAAAAAACATAGTGGACATCAGACATCCAAGAACACTTTCAGCTATCGGTAATTAGTTCTCCAGTTTGGCAAGGGCAATCAAAACTGCGTCTTCTATTTTCGTTCCATTGACAATATTAAGGCGATTATCAAACATTGATTCACAGTTTTCAACCTCCTTGAGCATCTCAGATTTGTCTGCCTTGAAAAATTCTTGTAGCTCTCTCCACCTTGTGATAACTAGCAAAAGATGCTCTTGGCCATCTTTGAACTCTTCCGAGGTATCAATGATTGGCAACTTTTCCATATTGTGATCCTGCGTGTGAGACTGCTTTACAAAAAAGTCTCCTGCTTCGACAAAGCATGACCGAGAGTAACCATCTGGATTGCCAGTCTCGGTAAATATCTGATGAAATTCCTTGACAGCTCTGACACTATAGCAGAAACTGGCTTTTAAACCTGTAATCCCGTATGCATCTAAGGGGGACACTACGGTTTTATTTTTCAGATCAACAGTAACTCTCACATTCATTGGGACTTCTTGGCCTTTCTCTAATTCGAAGAGAGTTTCTCTTCCAATGTTGACATAACGAGTCTTCAAATTGTTGGAACCCCTTTTCCGCTTTTTGATCTTCCCGTCTGGTGTCTTCCATCTCTTGACATGAATAGTTGAAGAATATTGTGGAACAGATAAACCCTCCTTGAAGTTGGCATGCACTTCCCCGTTCTGCATAAACGGTAAAGTGGGTATCATCGGAAGTTTTTTTGCATACTTCAAGTATTTCTGTTGCTCTCTTGTAAATATTGATTTGACTAAGTATGGTGGTGTAACAAAAAACTGCAATAGTACCAATATTATCATGCTCTCGGGAGAGTAAACTGGTGCTTTAGGCTCAGATGCTTCTATTGAAGAGCCTTTTTTTGGTTGCAAATCTTCGTCAAACTTGATCTTTTTCTGTCCCTTTGATCCAATCTCCTTAATTTCTGCTGGATTAGCTTTGTCCCCATTCTCTGGTACATCTTCGATGTCCATAACAACCAGTTCAACCACATTATAGAGAGATGCAGCTCTGGCAATCTGGTAACAAATATGTGTGATTTGCTCGATATTATACTTCACACAGTTTTTGACCAAAGCATTACTAATGCACAAGGTGTATTGTCGTTTGTAGGCTCTTGAAGACCTGACTTTCGAGTCCATGTCACTGGTCTACTGCAACTGAATAATTTTTCAGCTCTGATACTAGATTTTTTTTTCAATTTTCCCTCCCTCCAAAATATACATTTTCGCGTGCTCTACTCTAGCAAACTATTCATTCACTCTTTATCTTTTATAATGGTTGACCTTCCTATCTACATATACAAGTCTGGTCTTTCTACTCAGTTAAAGGTCCAAGTTCGGAAAGCTTAGCCTCAAGTTCAGCTAATTCACCGTTTAGTTTCTCCAATGCTGCCTCGGAGGCTTGTTTGATCTTCTCAGCTTCAGCCTCTCTATTCTCCTCAAAGTAGGTCAGTTTCTCTTTCAAAGATTCTAGAGTACCAGAGGCTTCCTCATTACTAGTTGGCTGAGCGATTTTTAAATCAGCCAATCTGGTTATGACCTCGGGGTTGATGAAAGCCTTTTCATTGGTCTTACGAGAAGCAGTCTTCTTAGAAGCAGCAGAGGACTTGGTATCCTTGGTTTCTTCGGGCTTATGCAAAACTTCTCCGTTTGGAGTTCCAATTGGTCTGTTAATGGTTCTCTTTTTGTTCAAAGAAGATGATGCATTACTTGCATTCCAAGGAACAGCAACAGAAGGCTTGGAAATAGGCTTTGGTTTGACATAAGAAGGGTCCAAAATACTGATCACAGAATGAATAGAGTCAATCTCATAGGCAAAAGCTGGACTGTCCTTTTTGGACTGCTCAGCTTGGATGCTTTTCTTAATTTCAGAAACTTGTTTGTTTAGTTGGATTCTCTCCTCCATTTGAGCTTGCTCCAACTTTTGCTGTTCCATCAAGTTCTTAAACTTTTGGAACTCCTTCTCATAGTCATCTCTAGCTTTTCTGACTTCGCCGTACAATTCACTCTTTGAAGCGTAGATCTCTTTCTTCTTCTTGTACAAAACATCTCTCTTTTCATTGATGGTCTTGTTCTGCGCATTGATCTCATCTAATTCCTTTTGAATGATGTCGTACTCATCACGCAGTTCCTTTCCAAAGTCTAAAGATTTCTTCAAAGATTCGATTTGAGCCTTATCGTTGTCAACCAGTTCTTGCAACTTTTCGACACCACCAAAGTCTCTACGCAGTTTGTGCAGATCACTGATCTCCTTAGCATACTTTCTTTCTTCCAGGATACGAAGTTCACCAGTTCCAATGAGGTCTTCCAGTTCTTGAACACGATTGTCAACATCTTGGGCGGTCTTGAACTGCTTGTGGGAACTTTTCTGAATTTCTGCAATGTTCTTTCGAATCTGGTTTTCAATTTCCTTGATCTGAGCAAATACAGCATTTCTCTTGCCCTTGAAACCAGCTTGCTTTTCACGAATCTCCGTAAGTTTAGAGAGCAATTCCTTTCTCCTTTCGGCAACCTTTTGCGGAACAACGATCTTCTTCAGTTCGTTGTCCAAGGCTTTAGTTTCGGCATCCTTGGCCGCAATTAGTTTGTCAAGCTTCTTGAGCTTCTCATCTCTGACAGATGGATCCGGGCGCTTAATATACTTTCCAGTAGACATAGTATGGAAGATGGCTTAATCACTCAGAAACCTGGATTGTCGATTTTGAAAAATCGTTGGGACGTGAGGGAGGTGAGGTGGCATCAATATTGAGTTTTGAACGACCAAGACCCTCCACTACGTCAAAGTGGAAACTAAGTAAAGCTACGCATGGTGCCAAAGCTGGATAGTAAAGCATGGAAATCTAATATGTAAAAAAACCTTAAGCCTTGAAGGGAAAGCCGACCAAACAAATGATTACAGCAATTTTCCTATTAGCATAAAGTTGAACCTCTCCTTTTAGTTGAAAAATTCAGGTTGCCGGATGTCGTTTTCCGGGTTTCTCTTTTCGCGTTGTCTTACGGTATTTTTTTAGTAGGAACGAGCAGAACGACAGTAAACAGTTTACACTATATTGTGCATCGGTTATTATGACTACGTCTGCGTACCACCAGCTTGTTCAAGGTCTTACCAGAGAGGAGATACTGAAGAAGTTTGACGATATTGTTCCTCTTAACGAAACCACGGATACACCCTCTACAGCAAACTCGACCAACTCCAATGAAGATAAAGAGCTTTTCAAGGGCCAAGATGAAGAGCAAATCAAACTCATGGAGGAAAACTGCATAGTTTTAGATTATAATGATATCCCTATTGGCGCAGGGACAAAGAAAACGTGCCATCTTATGACCAACATCAACCAAGGCCTGCTGCATAGAGCATTTTCTGTGTTCCTGTTTGACCACAACGACAAACTACTCTTGCAACAGCGTGCCGATGAAAAGATCACGTTTGCCAACATGTGGACCAACACGTGTTGTTCTCATCCTTTATGTGTTTCTTCAGAACTGGGAGCTGACACAAAGATGAATGAAGAATTGTCTTTAGAGAAAGCTGTCTATGGTGCCAAGGTAGCCGCTCAACGTAAGCTGGATCAAGAGTTGGGTATACCAGCTGAAGACATTCCACTGAAAAATTTCAAGTTTTTGACCAGAATTCACTACATGTCTCCAAGTGGAGGAGCTAACAGTAAATGGGGAGAGCATGAGATTGATTATATTCTGATAATAAAAGCTGACCCCCGCTATACTCCAAACCCTAATGAAGTTGGTGACAGTAAATACGTCTCCAAGGAGGAACTGAAGGAAATGTTCAAAGATCCTTCTTTAGTCTTCACTCCTTGGTTTAAGTTAATCTGCGAGTCTTATCTCTTCAAGTGGTGGGACAATCTAGACAATTTGGACCAATTCAGGAACGACACAATTGACCGAATGTTGTAACTGGATCAGCATAATCTAATTAATATTTATCTCAGCCTACTAAGAGTATGTATTATGTCACTCGCCAGTAAAAAGATTATAGTGATGATTCCCGCCTAGTTGTGTTACTAGGCCCGCGATCTGTTATATCTCCTTCAGCCTCCCCCATCTCCTGGCCGTCCCTCTTTACTTTGTCCATCTATCGTCGACCCGCCTCCAAACTCCTTTGCATCCCTGAAAAATGTTCCCAGGTAAACAGCACGTTACTTATTCGTCCAACCAGGAATACCAGAGACCACCCACAGCACCTCCAGGTAATAATTCACAACAGTTCTATCGTCCTCCCGCAGGACCTCCACCAGTACAAAACGGTAGTTACAGCGTGAATCAGTACCAAGCTCCTCCAACTCCTCCTCCTAATTTTGAAAGGCAACAGTCCCAACAACCGCAACAATCCTCGTTTTCGAACTCCCGTCAAGCCCCACAACAATCACAATATGGACAGTACCAGGTCTCAGATTGTAGCGGACGAAAAAAGGCTCTGTTGATTGGAATCAACTATTTTGGAACAAGCAGCGCTTTGAACGGTTGCATCAATGATGTGCAGAATATGAAAGCCTACTTGATCAATTATCATGGTTACAAGGCAGAAGATATGGTTATTCTCACTGATGATCAGAGAGATATGGCTTCCATTCCTAACAAGCGGAATATGATAGCAGCAATGCAATGGCTGGTTGGTGATGCCAGGCCTAATGATTCACTGGTGTTCCATTTTTCTGGTCATGGAGGTAGAACTGAAGACTTGAATGGTGATGAAGTTGATGGATTCGATGACGTTATTTACCCTCTTGATTTCCAAACAAGCGGGCATATCGTTGATGATGACCTTCATGATATAATGGTGAAACCCCTTCCAATGGGTTGTCGTCTAACTGCCATTTTTGATTCTTGTCACTCTGGTACCTGTTTGGATATTCCATTTACATATAGAGCTCAAGATGGACAGATCAAGGAATACAATGTGTGGAAAGAGAGTGGTGGTGATGCTATGCAAGCTGTTTTGGGATATGCTCAAGGTAATATGGGTACAGTGGTGAAATCTGTGGGTAGCTTATTCAAAAAGGTCACCAAATCAAACTCATCTGCTGTTGAGAAGGTTAAAAAAGAAAAGTTCTCTCCTGCAGATGTCATCGCATTCTCAGGGTGTAAGGACACCCAGACTAGTGCAGATACCGTTCAAAATGGTACTGCAACCGGTGCCATGTCATGGGCCTTTATTTCTGTACTCACCCAGAACCCCAATCAAAGCTATTTAACGCTGTTGCAGAATATTCGAAGTCTTATTCGTCAGAAGTATTCGCAAAAGCCTCAGCTTTCCTCTTCTCACCCAATGGATTTAAATACTAGGTTTATAATGTAAGATACGTAACGCAGTAGGAAGTTCCTTTATGTCCTATGTAGCTCTCTTTTGCCCTAAAAGTGGTGCGAATTCAAGCTCCAGGACGTGTGGCCGAGTTGGTCTAAGGCGCCAGATTAAGGTTCTGGTCTCTCAGGAGGCGTGAGTTCGAACCTCACCGCGTTCATCATTTTTTACTATTATTATTCAGCTAATGCAAAGCTTTTACTTACACTATTTCAAGAGCACAAACTGGTATCTAAAATGAATTCGTTTTGATTTGATTGTGTTAAGTCTCAAGAATGTGAATAAATTTGCTGAAAAGAAAAAAATGACCCTATACATCTCTCTTGAACCCATTGCAACAACCTTGAATCGTATATATTAGCAAACTTATTTGGAGATATGATACCAGTAGAAATTATTCTGCTGATACAGAACCATTTCCTCCAGTTCTAAGCCTTTTTAGAGCTTTAAAATCAACTAATTAAGTACTCATCGCCGTAATGCAGAAATCCATATAGCGCCTCTATTCATGCAATACGGGCATTAGGACGGGCATTTGTGCAGAAGATCGTTTCCGATTATTATCTGAGTAGCTCATAAGTTCCTAATAGCAAAGTCTACCTGGCACAATCGGGTAATAATTTTTAAGGACTACTATAACAAGTCAAACCATGAATAGATACACACCTCTACCTAGCAGATTAATTATGGATAATCATGACAGAAAACATGACTTTCCGCTGGAAATGACCCGGCCCCGAAAGGCTCCATAAGGTTGGTTTAAGAGTAATTTCTCCCACGCAATATTTACTTTGTGAACATTTACGCTAATCACTTGGATTCAAAAAATTCTTCTACTTCATCAGTCACGCTGCATTGAAGAAGAAAGCTAAAAATTCCTTTTCAACTAGCAAAGAGGTACAAAGTACACTTCTTTTTTCCTGTTACATATTCGTTCGGGCGGTAGAAAGTTTGTGAATCATTCGTTCCACGATAATTATGATTAGCCAAAGTTTATTCTCCTGCATACCTTGAATTTGCACGTAATTTTGGGCCATATCCCAAGAAAATCACCGGAATTGCAATCATTGCCACGGTGATAAATCCTAGGACGGATGAACCCCAACCAACTGGAAATTTTTCTGATCCCAAGTTGGTATATAGCGCATGCCCAAACAGAGGGAAGACACTAGCAGTGAAAGATCTGAAAAGATCATTTCCAGCAAAAGCTGATGCCATGTATCTGGGAAAGGACATCGCAAGATAGTTGAAAAGTGTTTGGAAAATGAGGTAACCACCAGCTGCAAAAACACCGCTGCCAATTATAGGTGCAATCCAGTGGACATTTTCGGTGGCAGTCCATCCCAGGATAAAAATACCAGCGGGCATAATACAACCACCAATAATAGCCCCTGGGACAAAAAATTCAGGATGTATTGTTTCGTTTGCAAGTTTTCTTTTTGCAAAAAAAATGTGACACGCTAAGCAGTAGAATACAGAGCATATGAGCACACCAATTAAAATCCCGCTGAAACTTGCTCCCATTCCAATGAGGCTGAATCCGTATATCTCTAAGAATACAATAGGAAACGCTTCAAACCAAATATACCAAATGGAATAAACCAATGATATGTAAAGATTGATCATCAAGACAACAGGATCTCTGAATGATATGTCAATTGGCCTCCACAAACACTCTATTAGAACTTCTTTAGCGGTTCTGTCTTGAATATCTAGCTCTCCTCTGCTGATAATCAGTTCATTCTTAGTTATTGCCCGCAGCCTTTGAGCTTTTCTATAAAGAAGTGTAGGTTCGTATGTTTCTGGGAGGGTAAATCCAAGTAGTATGAATAATGCTCCAGAGGTAATCAACATAAACCAAAAGCACCATCTCCAATCGACAAGTTGGGAAAATATGGCTCCAAAAAGCGGTCCTAAAGAAGGACCACAAACAGCACAGATACTCCAAGCACCTAATCCTACGGGAATATATGCTACGGAAATAACATCACCAACAGATGCTGGACCCGTAGCTAATGCCGGCGAGGCAAAAAAACCCCCGATAAACCTCAATATACAAAACCCAGCAATATTAGTGGTCAATGCCGTTGGAATTTGCAGAATGGCAAAGATGAAAAGAGTCCACACATATATCGTTGTTCTCCCGATTGCCGGATGTTCGGATAGGGGGGAGAATAACATTGGACCCACGGCATAACCAATCACAAATAAGGTCAAAGGAAGAGTTGCCACCGTTCTGCTAACATTGAGATCTCTCATAACATCTTCTATACCCGGCGTATAGATCGCAGATCCCATGTAAACTGCTATGGTCAAGATACCAATTTCAAAGACAACGAGGCACTTTAAAAATGTGCTCCAATTTTGGGGATTTTCTGCCTCATCATATTCATCCCACTCCACTATGATCCTATTGGTCTTTATATCGTCTAAAGAAGAACTTGGGGAATTGGTGGCTTCTCTCACTATATTCTTCTCAGAAACACGATCTATCAATTCTTGCTCTGGATCCTGGTAGTATTTTTCAGGCACAACGAAACCAGCTTGTTCTTCAGGATGAGAAAAGTATTTGTGTGTACTCAAATGGTAGATGGTCCTGCCCCAAAAGCTGTCACGTAGTAATATGTGGTGCATTATAGAAGGTTGGGTTAAAATCCTTCTCCGAGTGCTGGATTCACTCCTATTTATAGTCTAGGAAGAACGATTCCCCAAGACATTTGGTCTCAGAGCAGGCAACTGATTCCCTTTAAAACTGACAAAAAGGTTGTAGATTAGTAATTATCAATTCTTGATAAGGTAATTTTGCATCCATATCAACGAAAATCCAGCAATTCTCGTAGGGAGATAGTGCCACCAGCATCTTCGCCTATTAATGAATTCGCCCCAGAAGTGCATTGTCGATAACTGGAACGCTTCAAGTTGTCACAACCATTAGCAACTACCCATTTTGTTACCTGATAACAGGCAATTGATTGTGTCATAGTTCTCAAGCGGATTTGTAATTATCCCTACATAAATGAAAAGGTCATTAATCACAGTATCAAAAATCTATTATCAGAGGGACTAAAAGTTAATTTGTTCGCGCCTAGTCAAAAAGTCGGAATTAGCAATACTTCGCAGATCAGCGTAGGGATCGAGACATAGTAAAGAAAAAGCCGATTGAAATGCATGTAGGCAGTGAACGCTACTCGCTTACTCTCGGATAATTATCCATGGCTTACGTCTGTAAAGAAGTCATTATTGTGTTAAAGAGAACAGGTGAAGATAAATGGTAAATGAAATAAACTTTCACAGGGATCAGCATTTTAATTTAAAGTGTGTAAAGGATGCGTGGCTAAGGGTCCACGGCGCTAGATTGAGGCGCATTCTCACTGTTGTAAGTTGTTTTACCATACCGTGTTCATCATACTTAGTGTTTCTATCCACCGAGCAAGGCACACCTCGTTTCTGGTTTACTTAATTGTAGAAGATCGTCGAAAAATGTTAGCCTTTCCAGAAAGAATCAAAGACAATAATCTCAAAACAATCAACTTTTCAACATAATCATTAAAGCTACATTACATTGTGATCTGTAGTAGCAACTTGCAAAAGAGAGACTCCCATATTTAGTTGAACTTGGATTGTTTGATGTTACACGTAGATTTATTGAACATTTAGCTTTTATTTGATTGATGGTGATCTCTATTTCAATTTAGGACAACTTTCCAAAACATATTTTTTGGATCTATTAGTACAACTCACCCATCCTAGATCAAAGAAGCAAGCTTAAAGAGTCTTAATCATACCTGCTATTCTCTAACACACATTAGGAGCTTTGGTAACACAATGAGTTTAGTCTCATAGTTGTAATAGTTAATGACAGATGACTTGTACCACTTTGACACCAAAATAGAACCGGCAATACATTCTCTCATTGGATAATACTTATTTCGGTTATTTTCTGGTGAGCATTCATTTTCAGTGCAGTGTCACTTCTTTCAGTATTTAAGGCCCATTCAAGGCGTTGGGACAATAATGTCCTTAGCTCATCGCGTTATGCATAGGGTGCATATGACAGATCTATTTAGGCATTAAGGACGTTACCAGAAGCAAATATGTAATAGTTAATGACAGATGACTTGTACCACTTTGACACCAAAATAGAACCGGCAATACATTCTCTCATTGGATAATACTTATTTCGGTTATTTTCTGGTGAGCATTCATTTTCAGTGCAGTGTCACTTCTTTCAGTATTTAAGGCCCATTCAAGGCGTTGGGACAATAATGTCCTTAGCTCATCGCGTTATGCATAGGGTGCATATGACAGATCTATTTAGGCATTAAGGACGTTACCAGAAGCAAATATTGTACTTTAAGTCCTGATTATTCTTTGAGTGGTTCATAAGATAACTACCAGGAATGTTTACTGGGCACGGGTACTCAAGGCTATCTACGAACTAAGTCAAGTGAATAGCGTATAGCTAGGTTTCAACTGTCTGCCAATCGCCCTGCTCTTTCGAGACAGTCATCCAATACTCTCTCAATAAAGTTAGCAGTTGTGCACAGAACCAAATAGTTGATACACTGATACCATTACCATCAAATCATAACTACTATAACACCAATATAGCATAGTAAGTAGCAGGGCTGTCAGCATAGATGTATCAAGAAATTCAATTCAAAATGACAAAAAAGATTGCAGCACCTGAGTTTCGCGTATGGTCTCCCACTACACTACTCGGTCAGGCTCTTAGCAGCTTGACTACGGTTGATCAGACGGGAAACGGTGCTTTCTGCTAGATATGGCCGCAACCGAAAGTCTAATTACTGGGTAGCTCATATTACAAAATCATTCCCAAGTGCCAAATTCTGGAGCAAGTACGATTCAAGCTACTAATTACAGGAATCACCTTGGATATCTGATTTTTCAAAGATTAGTGCACAAATAAACAAGAAAATCAATAAAAAGATAATGATAGGATCGACTATAGATCTGATTGAAAAGATTTGTACTACCAACATGATAAAAAATTAAATGACAAGAATACTTAGATTTTAAGAGCTCACTCGGAGCACTTTTGTTTTGATAGTTTTGAAAAGCATAGCAAAAGCTTATTTTCCTGCATATCGTGAACTTGCCCGTAACTTTGGGCCATATCTCATAAAACTCACAGGAATCGCAATCATTGCAACGGTGATAAATCCCAGAACAGATGAACCCCAACCAACTGGAAACTTATCTGATCCCAAATTGGTATACAATGCATGTCCAAATAATGGGAAGACACTAGCAGTGAAAGATCTGAAGAGAGTGTTTCCAGCAAAAGCTGATGCCATGTATCTGGGAAAGGACATTGCAAGATAGTTGAAAAGTGTCTGGAAAACGATGTAACCTCCCCCTGCAAAAATACCACTACCAATAATAGGTACAATCCAATGCACATCTTTTGTAGAAGTCCATCCAAAGAGAAATACTCCAATGGGCATTATACAACCTCCAATAATGGCCCCTGGAATGAAAAACTCAGGATGAATCGTTTCATTAGCAAGTTTTCTTTTCGTAAAAGTTTGGAGACACACAAAGCAATACACTGAAGCGCAAATGAACACACCAATTAAAATCCCGCTGAAACTTGCTCCCATTCCAATGAGGCTGAATCCATATATCTGCAGAAATGTAATAGGAAACGCTTCAAACCAAATGTACCAAATGGAATAAACCATTGATATGTAAAGATTGATCATCAAGACAACAGGATCTCTGAATGATATGTCGATTGGCCTCCACAAACACTCTATTACAACCTCTTTAGCGGTTCTGTCCTGGATATCTAGCTCTCCTTTGCTGATAATCAGTTCATTCTTAGTTATTGCCCGCAGCCTTTGGGCTTTTCTATAAAGAAGTGTAGGTTCGTATGTTTCTGGGAGGGTAAATCCAAGTAATATGAATAATGATCCAGAGGTAATCAGCAAAAACCAAAAGCACCATCTCCAATCGACAAGTTGAGAAAATAAAGCTCCAAAAAGCGGCCCTAAAGAAGGTCCGCAAACACCACAGATACTCCAAGCACCTAATCCTACAGGCATGTATGCTTCTGCAATAACATCACCCACAGATGCTCCACCTGTAGCCAATATAGGGGAAGCAAAAAATCCCCCAATAAACCTCAATATACAGAACCCAGCAATATTAGTGGTCAATGCCGTTGGAATTTGCAGAATGGCAAAGATGAAAAGAGTCCACATATATATCGTTGTTCTTCCCAAAGCGGGATGTTCAGAGATAGGAGAAAAAATCATTGGGCCCACGGCATATCCAATCACAAATAAGGTCAAAGGAAGAGTTGCCACCGTTCTGCTAACATTGAGATCTCTCATAACATCTTCTATACCCGGCGTATAGATCGCAGATCCCATGTAAACTGCTATGGTCAAGATACCAACTTCCAAAACAAAAAAAGACTTCATGAAGAAATTCCAGTTTTGAGGCTTTTCTGCCTCATCATATTCATCCCACTCCACTATGATCCTATTGGTCTTTATATCGTCTAAAGAAGAACTTGGGGAATTGGTGGCTTCTCTCACTATATTCTTCTCAGAAACACGATCTATCAATTCTTGCTCTGGATCCTGGTAGTATTTTTCAGGCACAACGAAACCAGCTTGCTCTTCAGGATGAGAAAAGTATTTGTGTTTACTCAGATGGTAGATAGCTCTACTCCAGTAGCTGTCACGGAATAGTAAGCGTAGCATTGAAGAAAGATTGGTTTTCTGGGATACTAGAGAAGATTCCCCCATTTATAAGCAACAAAGAGTGACTATTGAAGGCATTGTGTAGGCAAGCAGCATTGCGTTCTCTCTTCGAAATTTTTAAGCATTTTTAGATTAGTAATGACAGATATCCAAATTTTTTTCCGTCCAAACAATCATATAACAACAACTAATATGTCATAAACGAGAAAAAAAGAAATAAAAAAATACTTCCTTCCTAGTGCTAGGGCTCTGACCCAAAATATCAACGTAAATCATCCATCTCTGAGAAGGGTAGTGTTTCGACTTTGATACTAGGGTCAAAAGAGCATTAATTGGACTATTTTGTTCCTGGTGCCGGCCAGTTGGTAGCTTCAAGCCTAGAGTGATTTCTAATCATCTTTTTCAAAAATGCGAAGTCATCGCGCATAATTACATAAACCCGCAGTACGGACTAATCTACCAAGTAGGAAACTCTTTAGTGAGTGAGATTGGCCACTGAAGATTGAAGAAAAGAACCAAGCTCTGATAAACAAAAGCATCTGAAAAATTACGCATCAATCACTTTTGATGCTAGTATTTTTTACTCGCTTTCTCATACGGGAATTGATTATTGAGACAATCACAGCTTTCATGCTAAGTATTTAGAGACATAACGAACGTTCTAAAGTTAGAGTGTGTAAAAGGATGTGTGGCCGAGTGGTCTAAGGCGCTAGCTTCAGGTGCTAGTCTCTTCGGAGGCGTGAGTTCGAACCTCACTGCATTCATTATTTTTTCATTTTTTTTTTTTTTTCGCTTAGTACAGGTACAGTAGAATAAAGGTGCTATCCATGTTTTAGTTGATCTAGTTACTACAATGCTGTTCAACCAAACTAATCGTATTATCCCTATTTAACATAACTTACGTCCTTGATCAAAGATTTCAATGACTCGTCAAGGTGTAACATATATAGTTGCTCCAAATCAAGAGACGGCTTCATTACCAAGAGAACGTTTCTCAAAATTTCAATAGTTTCGTCCTGGAAATTCTGCCTATTTTGATTTGCAGAGATGAATTTGGTCTCCAAAAGAAGTATATCGGATAGTATCTTATTCAGGTCAGCGAAATCATTCTGGAATCTGAGAATTGTCTTGCAAGTTGCAGAAAAGGCCTGAATCTGGGTCTTTATGATCCCCTTTTCATCAGTACGCACAACATCCGATTTAATTAACTCCGCTAGAAGAGGCAATAGACCGAATTGGAATATTCCTTCGACATCGATTCCATTATACTCCAAGTCAATGTTAAGAATAAATGACTGAAGCACTTGAATAGCATGTAATCTGATTTGACGACAAGGGTTGAAACACTGATGCGCTAATGCTTGGATTAAAGAGTAAATCGGATGAGCATCAGGTTCTTTTGTTTCTTGATTCAGAAATTCGGCAGCCAAGTCAGCAGTCACTATCTTTGGTGAAAGTGATGAGGCAATATCGATTGCTCTGATAGAAACATCTATGATATCTTTGAAAGTATTTTTATTTTTTTCAATATTATGACCACTTTCAACCAGGCGATCATATTCTTGCTCCCATTGGCTTCCCACAGCTCCGACAGCAGAAATCTCATCTAATAAACCTAGCAGACTCATAAAATTCTCTGCAGTTATACAACTTGGTTCTAGTTCCACAATCTTTTCGACTGTTTCACAGACATATTTACTGAGCTTAGGAGATGATGCCAAAATTCTTAGTAGATTCCAGTATCTCTCTTTTGAAAGCAAAACATCCCGTGCGTATCGCTCATGAGTAACCAACAACTGAAGAGGTTTTAGAATTGGTACACCGTAATGAATAACAACGTCCTTATGTTTCTCCAGCAGTTGACTCAGTTGATCTACAACTTCTAATAGAACGCGACTATCCTTGTCACTCTTTCCATGAAGAAGTAAAAGTTTGTAAACATTCAAACGAGTCACCGCTCCAGGTTTCAACAATTCGTGAGGATCATCCAAATTAGCACCTGATGTCAAGTCCGATAATTTCTTGAGCGTCTCCAATGCAAGCTGATCGTCTTCAGAGAGTAGGGTTAATGCTACAGCCGTCTCTGTTAGAAAAAGAATTTTCGACACATAATCAAACGTGTTTGGACTTTTCGGAGGAAGATTATCAATCATCAGATGGACATATCTGCCGATTGTTTTTGGTTCAAATTTTGAGAATTTGTCCATTAGCGACAAAATATTGCACGATTTGATACAATCTTGAGCTGATAATGTTGATTCAATTTCTTCCTCAGTAGGTTCGTAAGCATCATCTGAAAACCCTTTCATGAATGATGAAAATGATGCAATGAAACCGCTCTCTTGCTTAGCTTTAGATTTTGTGATTTGGAATTGAGGTTTGCAAAGTGGCAGGCCACGAAGACCGACTCGTTCTTGCATTTCAACAAAGAGGTTTGGATCTAATAATCCATTTGCAAACAAAGTCAAGAGCACATCCATCAACTTTTTCCAGTTTTCAGAGTCAATTGAGCTGCTTTTTTGCAAAATCCTAAAAAACACGACAGTACATAATTGAGCCTTCAAATCTCTACCGAACCACACAGAAGTTTCACTGACTGTCAAGGATTTTCCAGATTCCGCGTACAATATTTGAGTGGTTGGAATGAAAGAATCTGATGATGAACTCTTTTTCTCGTGGAAGTAAGGCGATGCCTTACGGAAACCGGTCAATGTTGACATGTAAGCTAAAACAGACACAATCTTGTTGACATGTTCTTCGAGCCCAAAATAGCTTGCCACTGATGCAAGTTTATCTATCCCTGCGACCATTCTGGTAATGATTTGATCGTCTGTCGCCTCATTGAATATAGTAACCAGGGCTGTTAAAATATTAGTGAAACAGGCAGAAAATAAGGCTTTATCATAAAGAATAATGTCTTCAGTGTTTGTTTCAGAATCGTTGGTGAAAAGTTTAGGACCTTGAATATTAGAATGATCATAGTTGGCTTGTTCGGCCATCAAGTTGGCCCACATCTGGTCAAACCATTTATTGTTACTACCATCGTGTTCTTCCGGCATAACAAATTCTCTTTCTTTGATGGCATAATAAATCTTTTCTATGTACCAAGTTGGGAAATCTTTGCCATTGTATATTCCCTTTAAAATATTCCCATACTGGGGTAAAGTCATTTGATTCTTCACTTGAGGATTGTGGAGATCTGTATTTAACATGATAATGGAGTAAGACAGTACAAAAACAGAATCTTTGTCGGGCATTACATGCTCATTATTCTCGTCTTCAAGATTTTGTGAATCAATGTTTTTAGGGTAGTTTTGACATTCAACGTAGCGTTCCGCAAAAGTTTCAACTATTCTTTCAATCTGTTGTGACTCACCAGGAAGCCTAAAGCTTTTCAGCAACACTCTAATGGCTTCATCCACTCTAAGCCCTTTGAAGTCGAAGAGCCCAATAAATTTCTTGAGCAAATCAAGATTTTTTGGTTTGGCGAAAAATTCGCCTAAAGTTCTCTTATTTAATCTACTAGACTTCACAAAGAAAAAGTTTGCCAATTCGTCCAAATCATCAACATTCTTGACGAACCCTTTGTCTTCTAAAGTCTTCAGTCCCTCTTTGTAAGACTTGCCAAAAGCTTTTGTACAATAAATAAAATCAGTCTTTCGCCCCTTTCTCTCCAGAATAGAATTATTTGGCAAGCTATCAATGGAGATCTTTTTTGCCGCCATAGTCTTTACACGAGCATGAAACCCATTTATCAAACTAAGCAACCCTTCAAGACACAATGGAGGTACGTTATCGGTAGTAAAAGTAGCTGAATCAGGAAGAGAAACCCGGCATAGAAAGTTGATAATGTCAACAGAGAGATCGGTTCGATCAAAATCACAATCATATAACTGGTAGAGTGTTGTGAAAAACAGAGGTGACCTGGTCCAAAATACCGATAAAGATTCTATTAAAAACTCTTTGAACACTGGAGATCTACCAGGTACTGGAGTGTCATGACGCGAAGTTACAGGATCAACCTCACTAGCGACAACTGATTCATTCAACTTACTGGACGTTTGCTCAGAAATTGGTGGGTCTAGAACACGCTTTTGAGTCTCAGCCATAACTGACTCTAAAGAAGAGATGTCAACAATAGAATTGCAAATAGCACGCAGGATTAGTTCAATCTGGATTTTGAGACGGGAGCCAAGAGTTACAGTCAATGTGCAGAAAAGAGACAGCGCATGGGTGACAAGTGCCGGTGATTCCACGTTTTGAATAGTGTGTAGCAAATGGTGACATATTTCATCAGAGACCAGGTTCATCAAAGATGGGTGCTTGGGAAATTCGTTTCCAGAAACTTCAATAGCCGTCGTAATCAATTGAAATGCCAAAACTTTGGTACTTTCGGTAGTTTCAAATTGTTTCTTTGGGTTTATTATAGCAATGAGTATCTTGAAAAGTTCTCGGATGCAAACAATTCCGTAGGGAACAGCATCTACACTTACGGAGGTATTCAAGTCTACTTGAGACTCTTTCTCTGTTCCTCCTGTTTCATCAGTTATATCCTGCTGGTCTACATCATTTCCCCCGTCTTGTTCTTTTGCTTCATTTTTCGCATTTTCACCTTGTTCATTTTGCTCGGTGCCATCTGAAGTCTGAGGATCCACAGTTCCACCGATCATATCTGGTTGAATACTATGAGATTCATCACCCAGCTGGTGATCGCGTGTATCAAGATGGTTACCATCGTGATTTGCTGGGTTGATGAAAATAAGCTTTGTAAATAATTTCACTGTAATGGCGGAAATTGTCATCTCTGCACCCTTTCTTAAAACCTCACTTCTTTTCTTATTGCATGCCAATGACAGACAAGTCTGGATAATATCGTAGAGAACATCATCCGATAACAAATAGCCAACAGAAGATTCTACAATGGATTGCAGTAAATAGAGGACCTTCAACAACACTGCATCGTCGGAAGTGTTATCGCTTTGAAACCGACAATGTGTCAACGCGTCTACAGTTTGATGTAACGCACTTACAGCATTTAGTGATGACTCTGTAAGCAATGAATATCGCAAAACTTTGTTCAGGGTAGTCAACGCTAAAGAAGTAACATACCCGCTCGTTTCGGGTGACTTGACGACCATAAGAAAGGGTTGCAGCAAAGTGAGGCTGTCAACTTCACTAATACTATTCGTGTTGATCAACATAGATCTCAATTGTATTAAGCCGCTTAACAGCGGGTCATCTGATTTAAACTTTGAAGCTGAAGAAGGATTATGAGAATGAGATTTTCCTCCTTTGGAAGCCCGGGACCCCAATATTGAATCACTATCGGCAAACAACCCATCTGAACCAAACTGGCCACCTAAAATAGCTGCGACCCCAATATTTCTTTGATCAGACCAGCGAGACCCCCGACGCATGGCTGCAGCGATAGAGACACAATCATTTATGATGAGAGATTGCCCATCAACTTGAATGCTCATTATTTTTGGGGGTATTCTTACAAAAAACCGGTAATTCGTAGGAAAAGGAGAGTTTTTGTGATGTCGGAGAGCTAGATGAACAGTTGAAGGAAGCGCGAAAGAATTCTAGGCGGTAGGTTACAGAAGAGTTTTCTGGCATTGGAAGATGATTCTACGAGCGCAAGAAACATCAATAAAAGCCATCCAGCATCCTTAGAAATATCATATGCAATCGCTGTTTTCCCCAGACACTATAAAATAAACTGACCTAACTTTCATGGAACTTTTATCGTCTTCTGCCTTTCATGTTTAAGTTCCGAACGAATGGTTTCAGTGGGTATGCCGTTAGGTATTCACCGTTTTATGATAACAAGATAGCAGTGGCTACCTCTGCCAATTACGGGCTGGTCGGTAATGGGCGTTTATACGTTCTGTCCATAATGGATGACGGCAATATAATTCCAGATATAAGCTACGACACGCAGGATGGGCTTTTCGGTATAGCTTGGTCCGAGACTAATGAAAACCATGTACTGACAAGCTCGGGAGATGGGTCCGTTAGCTTGTTCGATACAACACTAAAAGATTATCCAGTGATGAAGTTTACAGAGCATCAACGGGAAGTATTTTCCGTGGATTGGAACAATATAGATAGAAGTCTGTTTTGTTCAGCATCATGGGATGGTTCCGTGAAAATATGGAGTCCAGGATCCAACAGAAGCACTTCCTTAGTGACTTTGAGATCGTCGGCTAGTAGGGAAGAAATGACTGGAAGAATAGAAAAGCCTATACCGATGGTTCAACCATCTCAAGTCCCTTTATCGAAAACCCGTCCCAATATAAAGAACAACAACAATGATTGTGTATACGATGCTAAGTTCTCCTTTCATGATCCCAATATCATAATGTCATGTAACTCAGATTCTCACCTTCAATTTTGGGACACCAGACTTCCTAATCCTCTTTTCATGGAATTTGTTGCCCATAATGGGCTAGAGGCTCTTTCTTGTGACTTCAATCGTTATCGTCCTTTCATAGTTGCTAGTGCCGGAGTTGACATGCTTGCAAAGGTTTGGGATACCCGCATGATACAACAAAGTGCTCATTTAACGCCTCCAAGGCCACTAAATAAGTTTGTGGGCCACGAGTTTGCGATCCGGAAACTGGCATGGTCTCCCCATAGTGCCACCCAGCTTCTAACATGCTCTTATGATATGACAGTTCGTGTTTGGAATGACCATCCTTCCCCTACTTCTCGAGTTGGCCTGCTGGACGGAGCCAGACAACCTCAACTACCTCCATGTTCCAAAACATTTTCAGCGCATACAGAATTTGTTATGGGGTGTGATTGGAGCTTATGGGGAGAACCAGGCTGGGTCGTCACAACAGGTTGGGATGAAATGGTGTATGTTTGGAATACTCAGAGAAATTACTATTAGTTCTAAACTTCTAAATGATATAAAGTGCATACAATTCCGAGAGTTAACTTCCATCTTTACCTGCTGCCATAAAAGGAGACGACGGCATTGTGCTGATTTTTGATTCCTTTTTATTAGTGTAAGGCGATTCATCATTATTGCATTCCAGAGTTTGGCAAGTCTCAACATCTGCAGGAGTAGCCTCATCACCCTTGATTTCTTTTCCTGGAGAGGCTAAGTCTATCCATTGAGATGGCGAACCCGAAAATAAAAAGCTAGGAGTCTCACCTGGCCGCTGATTACCAGAGAATGCTGTAAACATCTTGTCCAACTCGTGGTTATCTAGAAGACCTTGCAACTCGTTGTTGTCCTCAGAAGGGGGAAGATTTTCTTTATCGTTCTCATCTTCTTGATTTCTATTAGTATATGACATGGGAGGTAATGGGTCTAGGTCAGTCAACGGTGCTGTGTTGAAGTGGAGCAATTCGTAGTCCTCTAAAACGTTAAAGGTGTTTGTATTAGAATTTGATGCAACTGGTGCGTTTAAGATTTTTGCTTGGTAGTTATTGTGCTGCACTTGTTGATTGTTGCCATCAATGCGGGAGTTATTGGCCGTCATATCCTTGCTATTAGTTACTGTGGGTGAAGATGAATATCCTGGAGAATTTGCTCCTTTCTTACCTTTTGGTTTGGAGAAGGATTTTCTCTTTGGCTGCGGCAATAAGGGCAATTTCTTAGATCCTGACGACACCAGAAAACTAGTGGTAGGTGATGAAACTTGCTGACTGTATGACATTACACTACTGTTACCTTCAGAGCTGGGTTCATCAATCCCTGTCTTAGAGCGACCAGTCCGTGATTGCTTCTTAGCACTCTTGTAAGGAGCATCCAAAAATCCCTGATTGGCTAAGCGTCCTCTCTCTCTGAGTCCTTTGATGTCATTGGCCAATTGCATTTCATTGCAATCGAAACATAGCATTCCGCTGTTACCGAACTCAAAAATGCCAGATTTATGATACTTCCATTGGCTTGAATTAGTTGATTTGCAGTTAATGCACTGGGACACACCTACAGAGGGGCTATTGGCTACTTTCGGCAATATTTTTTTGTTTCTCTTTTTGGTTGACATGTTCAGAAGTTTGGTACCTTGGAAACGCTGTTCAATTGACTCATCGATAGTACTTAGTTCCTGCGAAGACTTTTCTAATTCTGCCATTTTTATGCGTTGTGGGATGGTATTTATGTTCCCCAATCCAATGAACGTTTGGGGCATTGATTGAGTTCGAGTAGCTTTTACTGGGTATTCTCTAGAGTTGGAGGTTTTAGTGGCGGCTTTCCTTTTTCGAAATCTTTGAAAGTACTCTTGGTCGTCCAGTTCAACATTCTCTCCAGCTTGAGTTTGTTCATCGTCGCATTTGACACGAAACATGCGTGATAGTCGAAGTCTCACTTCTAGTGTATCGTTGAAAGAAGAGGATTCACTTTGGTTGAAAATGCCCATGAACGACTGGCACACCAGACCGCTTACAAGCACATTGCCATTGTTTTGCACTTTTGAGTATAACCCATGACCAACAAACGGTTCACCGGGTTCCGAAACATCCTTCGAATATAATGAGTAGTCAAGATCCTGGTCACCAAATAACTCGGGACTAGTTTCCATAACTATTTGCAGGCACATACTCAGCGGCACAGCACCTACTTTGATCGGTTCTTCGGAACCTTCTATATGTATTTTCGCAGTCCTAGCAGTGATCGGTCGACTGGAACGTGCTAGAAACGTTGTTTTGCCGTCGACCATGTAAAGAACTTTGAGAGTGACAGGTTGTGTTTGGTCAGAGGAATCTCCCTGATGGCGGTAGACAATTTCTGGCATTGACGGCATTGCCCTAGCTTTAATTGGGGCCATATAGTTGCTTGTTGATGAAGAAAAAGTCAAATTAGAAGTCCAATGAAACTTCTGGGGATTTTCGACTTCTTAAAGGAAAAGGAGGACAGAACAACAAAGATGAAAACAAAAAATACCCTCTTGTTTCTCAGAGCCTAAAAAAAAATTGCGCAGCTGAAAACAACAGGGTCAAAGTCAAAGCCGAAAGGTGGACGTTCCAAGGCTGGTCGTGTAGTAATATGTGTAACTAATGGATGAGGTTTTAAAGGGCACGCGCACCGTGAAAGCGCGTTTGTTTACCTTTGACTAAAGGGCCGCGCTGCGTCTGGCTAAAAAAAAGTTTCCACCCTGGTAGTTGATAAGTGCGAAAGTCTGCCATGAATGTACAGACCATGCACATACTGAAATTGTACTGATCCTACAGAACAGAAAGCTGTTGACCAAATGGGCCATTTAGCTTTTCTATTTCGCTGATTATTCGAGTGACCCAAATGTCCTTTTCCTGCCTTGATCGGGCCATGAAAACCATACTGCTCCCCGTAACACCTAGCCTGCTTGCGGTTCTAATGATTCCCGGGTTTCGAACTGATCCCGACCCAGACCCACTAGCTGTCGGTATCGTCGTTGCTCCTTCTTCCACTTTTCTTGCAACATCTCCACTAATTAGCCTCTTTGTTCCAAACCACAAAGTGAAAGATCTGGACGAAGCGTTCTCAACAGAGTACCATCCATCATCATGCAAAAGAGGGATCCCTTGCGACCCCTTCGTATCGACTTCAGTCTTGAGGGATTTGGACAGAAGATCCAAAGAGGTGTTAGTCCCAGAATAGACATAACATTTTTTGATGGGGATCGAAAGGTAATGAGAATAAAAAGATGTAGGTTGGGCCTTGGCTCCACACCCTCTCTTGTAGACATGAAACAAAATTAGATACCCTGAACATAAAACCACAAAGTATTTTCTAAAGTTAGCATGCTTCTTAGGTTTTTGGTATAGTAAACCACTCATAATCAAGGACCTAGAGAGCACCCTGTGGCTGATGTTATAGGATTTGGCATCTGCTTCTCCCCTTGAACTCTCCCATTTCGGACCGTTCGGAATGAATTGATCCCTATTCAGTGGAATGTTCAAACTTGTAACATTCTTCTCACGCACTTTCAACATCTGAATAGTATCCTGTCGTTTCCGTAGTTTCCAGTACTGGATCAGACTATTTAGTTTAGAAACCCACAAATCTCTCACAGCTGTCGTAGCTGCAGATAACATTAGTCTAGCACTATCAGAGAATATTAACTCAAAAGCACTATTGTCTTCTTGACTTTTGGGCTTAGAAACGACTCCCTCCCAAATTAATTCCTTTGCAATATTTACAATCGGTGGAACTCTATCTGATACTACTGGGACAACTTCGATGATATCGCATAAGTTGATAACATTTTCCGTCTTCATGAGTGAAATGATTCGTCTCTTTAGTTCATTTGACGCTTTCAAGTCATTCTCTTGAACTGAATGCGCAGAAGCACCTGGTCTCAACCACTTGATATGACCGTCTTCGTCTAAAGGGTATGGAGAATGTTCATAAATCTCGCTTCTACTGGACATATCCTGCAAGGAATCGTCATCCAAATCCTGGTCTTCAGCTATAAACAACTTGAAGGACCGCAATGGAGGAACTGCTTTGTAATACTTGGAGAAAAAAAGAAGATGATCGTTGGTGAAAAAGTACTCCGGTTTGTGAACGGTTCTAGCCATTATGCCAGTTCGTTTTCTGCTGTTTCTGGACGTTAAACGAATCAAAAACCCTTCTAGAGGGCAAGGCTCATGCAAAAACAGTTGACCTTCTTCTGCTTCACGAGGGTAGTGTTCTAGTTTTCTCAATTCCAGCACATGTGTCTTGTATAAAGGCCAGCTAGCATACAGCAACTTAAGATCCTCCTCTAGAAACCATTCCAAACGATCATAGTTCCTGCAAGTAAACCCAAAATTGAGCAAATCAGCAAATGGCTCTATGGATTTATCGATGTTTTCATTCTTCATGCTTTTTAGTGAGTTAATAACAAGCTTTCCTGTATACTCTAGAAAAGGAAGTGGTTTCAATGCATAACCCTTTTCCTTATAGAAAACCCTTGAGGATCTTTCTAATACGAGGCTATCATTTAACAGTTTTCGATAAATGTCATTCGGGATGAAAACGTCTAAAGATAAGTTGAGCGTTGGGAGAGATATAGTGAAGAAGTCTTGTTTTTTCTTCCCCAATACGGTATTCAAAAGACTAAGCCATCTAGTAGAGGAGGCTCTTGTGCGGCATTTCAAAATATAGATTCTGTTGGGTCTGTCTTTGAACGAATTGGTGCACACAGATAAAGTTTTATCCAAGGTATTGTATAAAGATACTTTGGTATTAGAGTGATTCATTTTGAAATCCAAGTTGTTTCTATTAAAATTGATCTCTTCAATCTTTTCAATTGATCTTTTGGAGTAGAATTGAAGCATTACTGAATCATCCTCATTGTCGGTTGATCTAAGAACAACAATGTATTCCTTCCATCTTTGAATGACCCGAGTGTCGTAAGGTTCTAGTTCTGTCACTTCGAAAAGAGCTGATTGAGGGATATTTATAGACGATTCTTTTACCAGGACCAGCATTTTCTCCAATTTAATTATCTGACCAGATTCATAAGCTGCAAAGACCCGCTTTAAGCTCAATTTATGGTTCATTTTTGCTATATTACCTTTCAACTTGTGATCTCTCTCTTTGAAGCCTTCCTTAAGACGTTTCAGTAACCCATAGTCCGAATCATTTAGACGAGATTGTATCAAAGATGTATTTGTTTCAGGGACAGGATACACCTCTTGAATTCCAGCTCTCTTATTCCAATTGTTTTTCTCCTGAAATTCAAATCTTACAGATGGTCCATGACGTTTAAACGAGGATGAATCTTCAGTCTCCATCGCATGTGTAGTATTGTCGATGTTTTCCAAATCTTCCCTTGCCGTAGCAAAAGACTCTATAGCCAAAGAAGAGGAACGTTCGCTTTTCTCTTGGAATTTAGTGTGAGACACCTCTTCATGTACATTGTCAGTCTGCGTAGTGTCTTGTTGAAAATCTGGGACGTTCCTGTGAGATGACAAAAGCGATTTTTCAGACTTTAAACTATGCTCACCATGTGAATCAAAGAGAATAGGAGCTTGTGGTCTCTCAAGTCCTCTTTCTAGTGGCACTTTAGTCTCCAAGTGTGCGGGTACACTCTGACTTGAATCAGATTCTGACTGTGCGATCATATGATTGCTCTGCAAGAGAGAACTATTATCTTGACTATCTTCATCAGATGTTGCCTCATCTGTTTCCCAATGACCTAGGAGTTCCCTGTAATCTTCTTTGTAGTTTTTAGAGCTTGAACCGGGAGGTGAGTTTGAATCTTCACTAGATTGGGTGCTATCCTGAAACCAAAGATCAAATTGCGATTTTACACTATTGACAGATTTGTGATAGTTATGCCTTATTATCTTTCGAAAAATCTTTGATCGGTATCCTTCCAAAAGGGCCCGAGGCACTGGACCTAAAAATAGGACCCTGGAAGACTCCCAAAGTTCTACAGGAGAGCAATATGCTAGCCGAAAGCTGGTATAGCTTCCACTGGGAAGAGGTAGCTTCTCATATTGTTCATCCAGTTTTCCTGAACTCTGTGGGACATCATAGTGTGTCATAAATGAGTGAACTGGGATCTGTCGTTGTTCTGTGTAGTCTGTACCACCAACTTCTTTCTTTAGAACCCAGATACATTTCAGGTCTTCGCGGGGTGCAGTTGAGAGATCAACTGATCCTAAGAAAATATCATACATTGTTTCTACAAGTGGTAACCTAGGTTCCGGGGAAGGAGAAGTCCATCATCGTGTTTAAAATTAGTTCCATGTTACATTTACAGCTGCAGAATACCTAAACTAAATCTAGTCGATAATCTATTAGAACAGAGCAACATATTTTTCTGCACTGGCACCGTTCTGTTCCAATTGCAGCAGACCATCTACAATACCTTTTAAACCTCCATGGAATGGCTTATGTCTTACGGGTTTGAGATCTCCATTTTCAAACAATGAACTAGAAAACTCGACAAACTCCTCTCCCAATGCAACATCTTCATGAAATTTTTTAATGAAGATTTCTTCCATTTGAACACTCTTTGGCACTGGAGCCTTTGGTTTGGCAACAAGCGGTATGAAATGCGACCTGGAGTCATCGTCTTCGCCGTTGATGTTTTTAATGAGTTTCAATGTTAACTCCGAAGTTTCTCTTGAAACACAGTCCAAAGCATAGTCAATATGCTTGACCTCCGAATGAATGATTTCTTCAATCTTTTCAAAGCCTACATGCCTGTCTATCACAAGGTCACAACCAAATGACTTGATATACTCCGCGTTCTTTTCGCTGGCAATAGAAATAACTTTGAATCCAAAGTATCGGGCAAATTGCATGGCATAAAGTGCGACGACGGACGAACCTCCCCAAATCAACATCGTTTTAGAATTCTTTTTTATCCTATCTTTTGAACTACCATATCCCCACGAATGGAAGGCCATACCAGATGTAACCAAACCTACTCCAATGGTTGCACCATTTTCGAATGAAAAACTTTCCGGAAGTTTCCAGACCAGCCTTGAGTCTATTGCTGTGTATTCTTGAAATGTGCTGGTGCGGATGTCTCTATAGCTGGTGCTTACTATAAATACTCTCTGATTAAGAGGGAGCTTAGTGGCGTCCACTTTAGAACCATGAGATACAACCACTCCACTACTTTCCCTTCCATTCACCCAAGGAAATGAGTAAATTGCAAACTTGTATTTCTTGGCCTTCCAATCCACATGATTCAAACCAACAACCTTATTCTTCACAAGAATCTCAAACGGCTTAAGTTCTGGATATGGGTGCTCTTGGTTCAAATCATAGGGAGCTTCAAAGTGTGTGATTACCAAGGCCGACTGAGATCTTGGTCTCTTGATCGATGGTACTGGTGGATGGTTGAGCGATTCTTTTTGCTGTCTCTTGAAACTACATGAAATTGCCTCAGGAGCCGAATTTACATCTGAAAGACGTCTTCTTTTTGCCGCATTGGGTTTGGCTATTTGTAAATCATTTTTTTCTTTCACCGAAATATCGTTACTTCTCTTAGGGCTCTCTCTAATAATAGAAGTTGCCGTAGCCGTTACCATTTTCTCACTTTTTCGGGTAAGCTTTACTGTTTCCCTCTCTTTCTTTCTGAGGGCTGAAGAAGATACTTAAAAGGATTGAACCACCTCAAAGGCAGCAATAATCACCTTTAAGTCCAGAAAGCCTCAGAACCACACATGGCTATCGTTATTACTATGGAGCTCGCAGTAACCAATCAATTATTGTGAACGGAAGAAATAAGATCACGGGGTTTGCACGAATCATGCACCTGGTGCGTTTTATTGCATAAGCCACACTAGATTATTGTGTTTCAGGAGTCGCACCGCCTAACAAATCGGCATTTCAAAATCATGGATGTTATGGCATCAAATACTGTGGAAAGATCAACTCACTTAATGAAAAAATGTGGTGCTATGGGCTGACACCTGAAAATAGTTTCGCTTATGAGTTTTTTTTTGTTCACAGACGCCATTGCTAATCCTCATGCTTCCTAAATAGTTAATACATATTTAGATTATGATCCTTCCTTTTAATCTCCTTAGATCTACAAAATATGACTGCACATGATCAGAAAAGACAAAAAACTCGCAAACCACTGTTGATCAATGCATTTGTGATGGGATGTGCTGGGCTACAGAACCCTGGTTTATGGAAACATCCCAAGGACTCATCCCACAGATTCAATCAGATTGACCACTGGACTTACTTGGCCAAGTTAGCCGAAAAGGGAAAGTTCAATGCCTTATTCATTGCCGATGTTTTGGGTGGCTATGATGTCTATAAAGGACCCGAGAATTTAGTCACTCCTGCTGTGGCTGGAGCTCAATGGCCGGTTACTGAGCCTAGTGCTGTGGTTTCTGCCATGGCTGCTGTCACAACCAATTTGGCATTTGGTGTGACATTTTCTACTATCAGCGAGGCGCCCTATCATTTTGCCCGAAGACTATCTACTTTAGATCACTTGACCAAGGGTAGGATAGGTTGGAATGTTGTTTCATCTTACTTGGAGAGTGCTGCTCGTAATCTCTTGAATGGTGAGAAATTGGACGAGCATGATCAGAGATATTTGAAAGCTGAAGAGTACATCCAGGTTGTATACGAGTTGTTACTGTCATCTTGGAGAGATGACGCAGTGGTCTTGGATAAGAAAGCTGGTGTTTATACCGATCCAACGAGATTCCGAAAGATCAACTTTGAAGGCAAATTCTTCAAAGTGCCAGGACCGCATATTGTTGACCCTACCCCTCAAAGACTTCCTGTTATTCTTCAGGCCGGAACCTCTAAAGTTGGTAAAGAGTTTGCTGCTAAGCATGCCGAGATTGTGTTCGTTATTTCCTTTTCTCCCGATGATTTAAAACCTAAAATCGCAGAAGTTCGACAATTGGCCAAAGAGAAGTTTGGTAGGAATGCTGAGGATATTAAGTTTGTTGCCCTTGCAACCCCAGTA
This sequence comes from Komagataella mondaviorum, assembly GCA_023213015.1. Lineage (NCBI taxonomy): Eukaryota > Fungi > Ascomycota > Pichiomycetes > Pichiales > Pichiaceae > Komagataella > Komagataella mondaviorum. Next base: position 1,147,807 of record JAKWBA010000002.1, on the reverse strand, counting down.
ATTGGAGCCACCCATGAACTAGCTGAAGAAAAGTATCAAGAATTACTAAGTTACGGTGACCTTGAAGGCGCCCAAGCCTTATTTGGAGGGTGGACTGGCATTGATCTCTCTCAGTATGGAGAAGATGAAGAGCTTGGAAATGTCAGTTCTAATGCAATGCGTGGGGCTGTGCAGAATTGGACTAAAGCTATTCCTAACGAGAAGCGATGGACCCGAAAAGTAATTGCCAAGCAGATTACCGTTGGTGGTCTAGGCCCGGCCTTCGTTGGAACTCCAGAAGAAATCGCAGATGAGCTAGAATACTGGTCTGACCACGCTGGCTTAGATGGGTTCAACTTCACATATGCTGTCAACCCACTTTCATTTGAAGAGATAGTGGAAGACTTGATCCCCGTTCTTCAACGTAGAGGATTGGCCCAAAAAGAATATCCTAGTCCAGAGGCTGGAAGTACATTCCGTAAAAACCTTTTTGGAACGGACTTTGTACCTCCTACCCACCCAGCCTATAATTTGAGGTGGAAAGCTGGTGTTTCTAGGGAGGAATTTGAGGAGTCTCTAAGTAAGTAGAACTTGAGTCGTAAAGAAAAAAAAATTGCGCCGCACGTCATCAACAGGTGCATTAAATTGGATCGATTATAGTAAACCCCCAAATACCGAGCCACGGCGACTCAGCCGAGTTAAAGTTTAGATAACAGTAACCTGTTTACTATCTATCACACTCTGTTCGCCAAGAATGGTTAAGCCATTTTCTTCCAACTCCTAAATTAGACAATTAACTTCAAACGCCACAACCAATAGATAGCCTGGTTTCGTTAGGTCATGTGCCGTTGATGAATCGCCTTGCATAATACATGCAGGACACTTGTAGCTCTAAATCCTAGAGTGAAATATAAATGCAAAGCTTAGAGCCGAAATCGTTGGAAAACAATATTGCTTTCGCCAGATATGACTCAGGAAAGTGAATCCAAGAGGCAGAAAGTTTCTCAGCCCAAGGCCAAAAAGCAATTGATTATCAATGCTTTTATGTCTGGCTCTTCAGGTAATCAATCTCCAGGTTTGTGGACTTATCCCGGCGATAGTTCAACGAATTTTGCAACTCTAGAGTACTGGGTAGAGCTGGCTAAGAAATTGGAAAAAGCTAAATTTCACTCTATTTTCATTGCTGATGTTTTGGGTGGATATGATGTTTACAATGGACCAGGAAACCACGAGGCTGCTGCCAGATCTGGAGCCCAATTCCCTATGATTGAACCAAGTGCAGCAGTATCTGCCATGGCTGCCGCTACCAAGTCATTAACCTTTGGAATAACCTTTTCTACTATCAGCGAAGCCCCTTATCATTTCTCAAGAAGGTTAGGGACCTTGGACTTGCTTACGAACGGAAGAGTTGGTTGGAATATTGTGTCCTCTTATCTTGATAGTGCCGCCAGAAACCTGTTGAACGGAGAACCACTACCTGCTCACGCAGATCGCTACGACAGAGCTGAAGAGTTCTTACAAGTTGTTTACCGTTTATTTCTTTCCTCATGGAGAGATGATGCTTTGAAGTTGGATAAGAAAACTAGAACGTTTGCCGATCCAGAGCTTATAAGAACTATCGATCACGTAGGAAAATTCTTTAATGTGCCAGGTCCTCAATTCCTGCAGCCTACTCCTCAGAGACTTCCTTTTATTTTGCAGGCTGGTGCCTCAAAGGCAGGTATGGAGTATGCAGCAAAACATGCGGAAGTTATCTTTCTGGCGTCTTTTAATCCAGAGTCTCTTCAAGAAAAAATTAGTACAGTTAGAGACATTGCGAAGACAAAATACAACAGACCAAAAGAGTCTTTGAAATTCTTAGCTTTGATAACAGTGATTTTGGGAGATACACACGAAGATGCTGAAAAAAGATATGAAGACCTTGCAAGTTATGCCGATATTGAAGGTGCTCAAGCACTATTCAGTGGTTGGACTGGAATAGACATTGGGAAATATGGTGAAGATGAAGCTCTTCACCACGTAGAATCCAACGCTATCAAGAGCCACGTTAAAAACTGGACAAAGTTTAAGGACAATAAACCTAGAACAAGAAAAGATATTGCCAAGCAAATTGGTATCGGGGGTTCTGGGCCTCTGCTTGTCGGATCGATACAAGAGGTAGCTGATGAACTTGAAAGGTGGGTAGAAGTTTCCGACGTAGACGGCTTTAACTTCGCATACGTCGATTATCCTAAAACTTTCGATGATATCATTGAAAAATTGCTTCCTGAGTTGAGGAAAAGAGGACTTTTCTGGGATGACTATAAAGTTCCGGGTGGAACCTTCAGAGAGAACGTTTTTGGTAGAAAATTTGTTGACGAAAACCATCCTGCTTATGATCTAAGATGGAGAAGTGATCAAAGTAGAGCAGAATTCGAAGCAAAGTTGGCCAAAGTGGAAAAAAATAAATAGTCTTAAAATACTCGTAATAATAAGGTACCTCTCTAAATTTGACCCAAGGCTGTTTCAATATCTTCGATGAGATTGTTCCATTTGGAGTGATCGTTGTTATCATGAGCAGAAACATCATTGAAATCAAGACTTTCAATTTGGAAGTTTAGACCTCTCACTGACGAATTTGAACCACAGTCTGAATTAGATTCCTCTATATCTGAATTAGTGTAAGCTGAAGAAGAGGCGTCGAAATCACTATCATCAAAATCTATTCCTAGTCGAGAGCATAATATTTCCATTGCCTCATCCCATGTACCAATCGTTTGAATGTTTTTCTCTGTCGTGAAATTGTTATTATGGAGAGCTTGCACATCTAAAAGCAATAAAATAGCTTGACTCACTGGAGAAGAGAAATTATCAAGATTTGCATCCGATAAAACGATGCAACATAGGTCTTGATTTGACAAGTTGGTATGAGTTAAAAAGTTATCAAAAGCCATTCTAAGCTGCCTTTCCGATGGCTGCAAGCCTTCCATTCGTTCAACTAGCTCCAGAAAATCATCTTTATCTTCCTTGGACCCATTTCTGTATAGAATCTTGTCTGTTAACACAGCAGTATTACTGTTCAAGGAGAAAGAAGAAGTAAGAATTAAGCAAATTTCCTCTTTGACTAGAGATAAAGCCCTCACTATATTCTTGAGAATCATCAATGAAGAGGCTTTAAAGTTTGTAATATTGACAACTAGGAAGATTCCCTCAACATTATTACTGAAGCTTGGGGAATTGAGTTCGATCAATGCTATAGACCTTCTCACATCGGACTCTGGAACTGTGATTAGTTCAAAACCAACAGATGATGAGTTTGGCTTTGAGATGTTTAGGGTCGATGAAAAAAGGTCAATTGGTAGAGAAATATCCAAATTACTCAGTACTGCACCCCATTTTTCAATTATTGATTGTGATTTGCAAGTTAGGGTGAATGACACTTCCTTGGGAAGGCACTCTAGTTTAATTAGGGAAGCATTAGGAGTAGAAATCTTGAGACAAACGTTTCCAGAATCTACTGTTTTCAATGGTGATGATAGTTCAGTTGAGTCGGAATTTTGAAGTTCTATCACTTTGTAGGTGGCCGATTCCGCCTCGACCAGTAGTAGATTGTACTCAAACAGATAAACATAATGGGGTTTCCATGTATCAGTTTCTTCAGCTATTGATAAATAGTCAACCATTCTCAAAACTCCAAGACTATCAATAATTATCTCATCCAGTATCTTTGAAGAGGACTCAGCAAGAGCACATTTACTATCTAAGAGGTTTTTGATGACTTGAGATCTTAGTATATTCAGTTGAATGGAATCTCCCAATTTAACTCCGCTTTCTGTCAAAGTTGAAGTAGATGCTGTAATGCCGTACATAGGGACGTCTCGCATAGGAGAAGATGTAGTCATGCTTGTAAAATGAGTCTCTGTTGGGGATGTCCTGTCAGCTGAAGACACCAAGGAGGAAACTGCGGATATGGAAGACCCTCTAGAGAGCTTCGATTCATGCTTTCTACCGTTCCTGTTAATATTTCTATGGGGGACGGGTTCAAATGAGGCAAGTAGACCTGGTATTTTGGGGGTAGTAGGGGATTTCAAAGCAACTGTCTTTTTGAGAGCGTTCAGTGTCCCCGATAGTTCTTGTATCTCATCCACAGAATCTCTTCTTTTGAACAGTGACGAATGAGACGGGGAAAACTGCCTTGTTTTCCTCTTCACTGAGTTTAAGTTTCTTTCAAAATGTTTATCTTCAATGAGACAAGGAGAAGAACATATAATACAATTGGGAAAGTTAGCCTCTGAGTCGTCTTGAAACTCTACTGCCACCATCAGACAACTCCCATGACAAACATGACCACATTCAAACTCTACTATTCTCTCAAAATCAGTGCCAGGACTGTAGTTCTCTCTTGGTCTCAAGAGTGTAAAGAACATTTCATCGCAAAATATACAATGCTCGTTGACAATTCGTTTCTTCGCTTTGCTATTCTGAACAAAAGGTTTAATCCTTGGCGGTACACTAGGTTTTATCTTAGGTGAACTGTTGGTTACAGGAGAAAGAGACAGTTTCTTCCCAGTTGGGGATGTGAATTTTGATCTACCGTCCGTATAAGAGCGAAAGTACGCCTCTTCTGAGTTGGGCGGAGTCAATGGAGAAGTTTTGAAAGGAAAACTCATACTTTTGAAATGTTTCATCAGCGCTGGGTTTGTCCTTGAAGATTCCTTTGTACTCTTATTCCTTGGATTTGATTTGCCTGGTGACACGCCCACAGTGGTTTTCATGGGGAACCGAAAAGAACGAATTGATTTGGACTTGGGAGGCCCCACATTTTGCTTAGTCTTATCTGGAGAGGTTGTCTTGGGCTTGGTATTGGTCAGTATAGCAAGTGCCTCAATGTCAACCAGAGAGGAAGAAGTACTTAACCCTAATCCAACCTTCTCCCCTTGCCTAAGTTGCTTGGGCGGATTGACCGAGTTTGCGTGACTGTCCATTCAGGAAAAAAATGGAACATCAACTGTTCCAAAAGGAAGGGGAAAGACTGCAAATAGGCTTTATTCGTTGAAGTTGTACGATTATAAAGGGACTTGTTTCAGGTTTCAGATAGTTCCGCAGACTTGCATAATGTATTATGGCATTCTTAGCAGAGAACTAATATCACGTGACTGGTAAATAGGTACCGACAGGAACGTAGCATCTGGCATCACTATTTATGCGGTCTGCGTTATCCTTTCCTGCTATCTTGAATACCCATAATAACAATCGGGCCACTTATAACATAGAGTTGCCATGTTGAGCGCTTGGTTTCTTCTATTATTTGTGTGCAGTGTTGTGTGTAATGAGAACAAACTAAGTGATAGCAACTCTTCGGCTTCTCAAGTTCTGAAAGAAGCTGAAAAGGAAGAAGACTCCAGGTTCATGTCATTTGAGGAATGGAAAAAGAACAAAGTTGACAATACTAGGGACGAAAAATCAATCCAAGATAACCAGGCGCGTGATAATGTCCACAGAGAAAGCGAAAGGTCGTACGGAAGTAGTGAATTGAATGGGGTGTTAGGTGAAGACATGGAAATAGTCCTTGGTATGTTCACTGGAGTTGATAGGGACGATGAAGTTGGAAAAGTTTATCAGCAAAGATTTAATTATGCTTCATTTGATTGTGCGGCTACCATAGTAAAGACAAACACAGAAGCGAAAGGAGCTTCTTCTATCCTTAATGAAAATAAAGACTCATATCTATTGAACAAATGTGATATTGCCAACCAGTATGCTGTGGTGGAACTATGTCAGGATATTTTGGTTGATACGGTGGTGTTAGCAAACTATGAGTTTTTTTCATCTGGATTCAAAACTGTTAGATTTAGCGTTAGTGATAGGTTCCCAGTTCCAGCTAATGGATGGAAAGTATTGGGAGACTTTGATGCTTCGAATGTCAGAACTATCCAGACTTTCGATATCGAAAGTCCTCTAATTTGGGCCAGGTACCTGAAAATTGAGATTTTATCTCACTATGGAAATGAATACTATTGTCCTTTATCTCTGGTTAGAGTTCATGGAAAAACGATGATGGAGAAATTCAAACTTGAAGAAGAAGAAGAAGCAAATACCGATAGTGGCCAGAAAATCAACATCGCAATCCAATCCAAAGCAAGTAATGTCAACCAAACGAAGATCCAGAGTAATTCGGTACCCATTAGTGGGAATAATAGCACGGTACCGTGCACAAATTCTTCAGAGACTAATTGCAACCTGGAGTCGACCCGACTTGAACCTCCAAACGATGAAACCGAAGATGATGACGAAGATGATTGCTCTGTTTCATTTAAACATTTCTCCTTGGATGAATTCTTGAATGAATATTCTAAAGAAATATGTTTAGAGCAGGAAGGTCAAAACTCAGATCAGCTGTCTGTCGAGTCTCCTTCCAGTTCTGCGGAGCCTAAAACTCAGGAATCAATCTATAAGAATATTATAAAGAGGATCTCTTTGCTGGAGTCAAATGCTACGTTATCATTGTTGTACATAGAAGAGCAAAGCAGATTGTTATCGAATGCGTTCTCAAAATTGGAAGAACGACAATCTCTTCGATTTGAAGCAATGTTGGAGTCGGTGAATAGCACTATCCAAAACCAAATTCAATTAATCGATGATCTCAAACTCTACTTTAAGGTTGAATTTGAAACTCTTCTCGCTGGAAGTAAAGTGAAACATGAAAGGGCTCTTGAAGAGAATATTCAACTAATCAGTTCCATCTCGGACGATTTGATGTTTCAAAAGAAGTTGTCTTTTTTCACCATATTTGCTGGGTTGTGTTTATTTGCCTTTGTCATTTTTAACCGGGAAACCTACATTGAGCCCACGTACGAAGATGATCCCTTGGAATACATGAAGGATAGCAACAAATTACGAGATAGCACAAGAGAAAGCTCTCCTCTGGGATCTCCAGATTCCCCTCCACCTATTTCTCCATTTTTGACTTCAGATCAGACGCCACCTCTTACGCCAGTTTCAGTTCCTCAACTGGCTCCCATTCCAATTAATTTAAGGAACAGAAAAAAAATAACATCATTAGGAACTCGAGGTAAACTTCACAATGAAATGATATACAAAAAGACTGATAGCAACTCGTATGAAGTTGGAACTCACGCAAAACGCCCAATTGAGTCGGAACATGAAAACAGCCCAGAACCTTCAACTGAGGAGTACACCACGGACAACGAAGCTGATGATATGTTCAGCGGTACATCCAAATACGAGGCCGGCGAAAATACTTCTAGTACTTAGTAGAGATAGGAAATGCATTAATTTAGGCTTATGGTATGTAACTAATCAAATATCGGAGATGAAGATGGGTATGTAATCACATGTTTCTTCGCAGGGTTGTTTTGTTGTACTTCATACGAAACAACATGGGATGGGCTTCTCATAGAAGAACTTGAAAAGTGAGTTGATGCGACAGATGGTGGCGTGAGTGGGGGCATTGAAGGCGACGATGATAACATCAACGTGTCTCTTGAACTTTTTGCTGTTCCATTCCTTGTGCCGGGATACTTCGGAAGTGAGTAGATGCTATCTTTATAGAAAGATTCAGCAGATTCGTCCTGTGTTGGAGTATCCGGTAGCTGAAAGGAGTAGGGTGCTTTGATTTCTGTGATACTCAGTAGCCATTCGGCTGTTTGCAGTAGTTGTGGGTTACTCTCTTGCAAAAGATGATATGTTTTCTCTGAAGCTTCGAAGTCCAGCTTAGAAGGATCTAGCATATCGATTTGATTTTGGAAATGATCTTTCTTTGTTGAGAGATATCCAGCAAGTACGTCTATCACACCTAAAGGTTTGTACTTGTCAATCAAAATATCAGGTGGATCCAACATGCAGGTCAAGAACAATATGGCCAGCAGTTTCATTACACGAAGGGTTTGGTCACCATCGAAGCTGGTGACAAAGGGAGGACAGACACCACAAGAGTTACATGAGGGTTCATTTTCATCATTAAGTTCATCTTCATTGTCTGAGAAAAGGATATCATCCAGGTCATCAATCTCATAATTTTCCGGTTGTTGTTTCTCTCTTAAGATATCTTGAAAAAGGTCATCTATAAATTCAGATCCGTTAGATATCTCCAAAACTGTACAAGAGATCAACGCAGCTGTGGCAGCAATCACATTTGGAGAGACACATATAAAACTCCTATGATAAAGCGATAATTCACAAAGATAGCGGGAAATGGCCACCAGTGCGCTTCGAATTGCCTTATGATCTCCTGTAACATGATGAGAAACAGTGCGTGAGTTTATTTCAAAGCACAACATTACTGACTGTAAGCTCTCTTCCAAAGAGACATGGCTAATTTGCCAGTCTAAAGTACTCAACATATGCAACTCCATCTCTTTAAACATGGATTCATCAAAGCTACTCTGTGTCATCAATACTAGATCTTTCAAAAGAGGGACCCTGGATTTTTTATCCTCATATTTGGCGGCAATCCACAGAGCAGTGCACCCAACCAACTGATAATGTTGTTTGAAGACAATTCTCCTTGAACAGTACCTGTCAATCAGGTTAACACACAAAAATAGCGTGGAAGGTTTCAGACGGTAGGACAGATGAACTTCAATCAAAAAGCTAATCAGATAAGGACGCATATACCAACTGATTTCTGGTTGCAAGTCAATCATCCTTGCGTTGATTGGATCCAAGTCCTCTAAAGCCGTATGATACAGCAAAACATCGTTCAAGTACTCGTCAATAAGTTTCCTGTTGCATCTTTGTTCATATTTGTCCAGCTCCAAATTCATAGTTCCAGGTTTGGTGTTCTTGGGCGGCCCCAGCTTGTAAATCTCTTGTTCTCTTTTGGAGATTGGTCGAGGAAGTCTCCTTGTCGTCATTATGTTGTGTAGTGAGGCGGTTCTAGAAGAGGCACAATGTAGGAAACAAAATGAACGAATGGCTTCCAAAAGCAGCTATCTGGGAAAACTAAGGAGAAACAAATTAATTCTGTGAGCAGGGAGATATTGAAGTTGAAGGAGGGAGATCTCAGAGAGATTTGTATAATCACGTAGGGCGCGTGAATATTATATAAGCTCGGAGTCACGCGTTGTGTACATTCACACAGGGTTTAACGCGACATAGGGTGAAATTATGTAGCAGTGAAACGGTACCAGTTAGGGCAAATTGGCAGGGAGCAAATTTTTGAAATAAAACAGCATCACACTTGAGGCATGGCCATGTCAACAGTTCTAAAGTGCGAATCATCGGCGTAACATTTTTGAGGACCAAAGTTCTTCTATACAGGCATATCTGCGGAGAGGAACATTCATAGTAAGACCTATCGTCCAATACCTAACATCCAACATCTAGCATCCAAGTGCCATCTGGAATATGATCTCGGACAAACTTCGAGGAATGCATGCTATTAAATTAACAGCCTGGACGATCAGAAATAATTTGAGCTAAGCTGTTTTTTACGTTGAATTCCTGAAGTCTAGGTTGTTACATATGACAAATCAATGTATTTAATCGGATTATGTTGTCTTCGGATAGATATGTAATTGCTGTTGAAAAATTCATATATACCTTTATAGGAAGTTGGATGCGAGGAATACTGAACACTTCGCTAACAGACTTATCGGGCGGAAAAAACCATTATGTAATTACTATGATAGAAGAACGCTTTGTTTAGCTATTTTAGGAAGTTACTTCCGTTGATGAGCCGATCCTTTCAACTCCAAAGGGCTTTCGATCTTACAGAGTTGCATCTAAATAAAATTTGGCTTATTTTGACTCAGGATTTAGCTCTCCTTCAGTATTGGCCAATTCTCGCTGCGTAGCCGGCTTTGGGTTCATGTCCTCAAAACTTCGATCTGTTGGATGGCATCCTTACTTTCCACGAAGCTTTAGAGTGAATGTCGCATTCTGTGCGGCTCAAATTTTTTGCCCTCTTATCGGACGCTTATCATATCTCCAACAATACAATAGTGCAACGTTTTCTCTGTGTTACCCCATATGCTGGTATAAATACAGCTTGCTTGGCCCACAAATTATCACTCTAAGAAATAAGCTCTTCAGATGACTATCCACCCTTTAGATCAATTGAACCACGAAGAGATTAACAAGGCCTCTTCTATTGTGTTGGATTACTTCTCCACAAATGGCCACAATCCCATTTCGTTCAACATGATAACTTTAAAAGAACCGACAAAACAAGACTATCTTGCTTGGAAAGAAAAAGCTGGAGCATTACCCCATCGTGTCGCCTACTACGTTGCTGTTGAGGCCGATGTTAAGGGAGTCCATGAAGGTTTGGTCGATTTGAACACTGAATCTGTCTACGAGACCAAAGCTTTGAAGAATTTTCAGCCAATGCTGACTGTCGCTGATCTAAGTGATGTGGAGGAGTTTATCAGAAAAGACCCTAATGTTATTGAGCAATGTAAAATCTCCGGGATTCCCGAAGACGAACTGCACAACGTTTACTGTGACCCCTGGGCCATCGGCTATGATGAACGATGGGGCTCTACTAGAAGATTGCAACAGGCTCTTATGTATTACAGATCCAATGAAGATGACTCTCAATACTCTCATCCTCTTGATTTTTGTCCGATTTTGGATGCCAACACCAAGGAAATAATCTATATTGATATACCAAGCAGACGCCGTCCACTTTCCAAGTTCAAACACGCCAATTTCCACACCCAGGGTATTGAAGAAAAGTACGGTGAATTCAGAGACTCTTCCAAGACGATTAACATTTTCCAACCAAACGGCGTCTCCTTTACTATGGATGGCAGTGTTATAAAATGGTCCAACTTTGAGTTCCATATTGGTTTTAACAATAGAGAAGGAATCGTTCTTTCTGATATTACTTACGACGATCATGGAAATGTGAGACCATTGTTTTACAGGTTGTCTCTGGCTGAAATGATTGTCCCTTACGGATGTCCAGACTTTCCACATCAAAGGAAACACGCTCTGGACATTGGTGAATATGGTGCAGGTTTTATGACAAATCCTTTGAAGCTGGGATGTGATTGTAAGGGTGTGATCCACTACTTGGATGCCCATTTTGCTGACCGACATGGTAAACCCTTCTCTGTTCCAAATGCTGTTTGTATCCACGAAGAGGATGATGGTTTACTTCACAAACATTCGGATTTCAGAGATGAGTTCCAAACTACCATTGTTACCCGTGCTACAAAGCTGATTGTTTCTCAGATATTCACCGCTGCCAATTATGAGTACTGTTTGTATTGGAACTTTCACCAGGACGGAACTATAGGTTTGGATGTTAAGTTGACTGGTATCTTAAACACATATGTGCTTGCTGAGGGTGAAGATGCTGGTCCATGGGGTACTCAGGTATACCCTCGTGTAAATGCTCACAACCATCAACATCTGTTTGCTCTGCGGGTTCACCCAAGAATTGATGGTGATGGTAATTCGATTGGCATTTCCGATGGTGTTGCTTATGAGGCTCCAATAGGCAGCAAGGAGAACTTTTATGGTAACGGTTTTTACTGTAAGAAAACGACCTTTGAGAAAGTCAAAGATTCACTCACCCAAGCTGATGCCTCCACTGGTAGAACCTGGGATTTCTTCAACCCCAATAAGAAAAATGCTTACTCTGGAAAACCACCAAGTTACAAGCTAGTCTCGAACATGACTCCTACTGCTTTAGCTCATAAAGGTTCTTGGGTTCAAAAGAGAGCTCCTTGGTCCACTCGGACTGTTCAGGTTGTTCCTTACAGAGATGACCGTTTGTATCCATCAGGAAAGTTTGTTACTCAATGGTCCGGTGAACAATATGACGACTACGAGAATATAACTACTTGGATTGGAGATGGGGAAGAAAACATTACCAATACAGATGTAATAATGTTTCATACCTTCGGATTAACTCATTTTCCTGCCCCAGAGGATTTCCCGTTGATGCCATCTGAACCTATCTCGCTTATTATGAGACCTAGGCATTTCTTCCTGGAAAATCCCGCTTTGGATGTGAAGCCATCATATGTCATGACAACTTCCGAGGCTAAGAAGCAGCCATTGGCTGAAATTGAGGATAAGGTTTCCAGGCTGGCCTTTGACAGGTCCAAGGGAGAATGCTGTAGTAAATAATGAACGGACTGGAAATATGGCACTTGATACCCGCCATCCGCCATCAGATTTTTATTCTCGAAGTATGTCTATATAGTTAACAGAATACTGGGAAGACTAAGTCTTGGAATAAATATCTGAACTACCTCCATAGATCAACAAAGAATCCAATAACGAATCAAAATCTTTCTGGTCATCTGCTATAATGCGACCGAGTCACGCACAGGATGATTTTGCTGAAAGTAATGCTTCGTCTAGTGTTAATACCATTTCGTCTTCACCCAGTAATACATACATCGATATGGTAAGTCAATCATTTGGATCCCGTAATCGAGGCTCCAACGCAACCAGTGCTGGCAAGCTTTCAAGGTTTGCTTTTAATATTTATGGGAATGGGGGTACCAATAGCCCTTCTTCGTTTGCAGGCAATAATTCCCCTACAAGAACCACATCCAGAAAAAATCAAAAATCTATTGGCACCACATATGGAGGACACCAGGCAGCTCAAAAGCAGCTTGTCTTTGGTACCGCGGGAGAAGTAAATTGCATGTGCAAGTCGCATGAATCCAATGACGTATTAGCTATAGGTGGTCAAAAATTACTACAAGTGGTGCGTGCCACAGATAACAATATTTCAATCGTTCACAATATCAACTCAATATCAGCCAAAAAAACTCAACACTCGAAGGGGAAAGGTGGAGCGGGGTTTATAAGTGATGTCAGTTTTGGTCACCACAATTATAGCAAGATGTTGGCGGCTGGATCAATTTCAGGTGCCATCTATACTTTCAGTATTGCCAAAAATTCATTTACTCAGCTTAATGTGTTAAATGACCATTCCAGAAGTGTTAATTCTCTGGGCTTTAGTTTTTTTACTCCACATGTTCTTCTCTCAGGATCGCAGGACGGTACCGTGAAGATTTGGGATTTGAGAATGAAGAGAACTAAAGCAACAACAACCATTCAAGGGAATGCAGATGCGGTAAGAGCTGCCAAGTTTTCGAACGTTACTGCGGGAAAAATTTGTGGAATCTTTGACTCTGGTGTTATAAAAAAATGGGATATGAGACAACCTAACCAAATTGAACGGAAAGTTAATGCACATACTGGACCAGGTCTGTCTATTGATTGGCATCCTGAGGTTGACTATATCGTAAGTGGCGGAAGAGACAAGCAGATACAGTTCTGGAACATGACCAGCAGTGCCTTAGATGCCAGAAAACCAGAACATGTGATATCTACTAGTGGTGCTGTAGCAAAAGTTTCGTGGTGCAACGTTCGTCAAAATTCTCCAGCAAATATATATAACACAGACATTGCTTCTTGCTACTACAACGATGACAATTGTATCCAGATATGGAACTTGAAGCGGAAGTACATCCCGAAATACCTCCTGGAAGGTCATAATAATCAAATTACTCAAATCTTATGGAAGAAACCTGATACACTCTGGTCATGTTCAAAGGATAAAACCTTGATTCAACATGATCTCACAACTGCCTCTTTGTACAGCGATAATTTACCAGTTGCCACGTCTGCATGGAAAAATAGCTCAGACCTGTCTGTATCATTCATATCTCAATCACAGGATAGCTTTGTTTCGAAAGGGAGAAACTATTCACAAGTAGGTGATCATATGACCATTCAATCGGACGAGATAGACTATAGTGAAACATTTGAAAACAAATTTTCATCTGAAGCTATGCAAAAATCTGAGAGTCAGAAGTTGGCAACCGACAGTGATCGAAAAGAAGAGTCGACTCATTCTAATTTTCCCTCTTCCAGAGAGTACTCTACTCATGACTTGCGACAATTTGAGCATCCTGATTCTCAACGTCCCAAGTTATATAGTGATATGTCAACGGATGGACTTTCTAGAACTTTGGAGAAAGCTTCTTTCCAAAACCAACAGCTTAGGGTTCCTAGTTCTCATGGACTACACGATATGAAAACTCCCATAACATCACGATTATCCACGTCAAGGTCGCAGTCATTACATCCTTTGAGCATTCAAGAAGATGATAGAGAGGTCTCCCCGGTAATATGCAACGTAGAGGTTCCTTTGGAATTCAATGATGATAAGATATTTAACTTTCTCGCTGCTAATTATTTAACGTCTGTCCCTTCTGACATGGATATATTCTCTGTTTGTGAGTACAATGCCAACATCTCAGGAAGTGTCAACCGATTTAGAGACGCACAGACATGGAGGACCATTAAAGCTAGCATAGAGTGGGATCAATCCAGACGATCGATTGAGGATCCTGATACAACTCCAGGCACCAAATCCACTGATGACCCTGACAAATCCATTGCACAAAGTAACCACCATGGTCCAAGCGATGATGATAGTCAATCAGCAATCGACACAGGATTAGAATCTTTGGCAACCTCTCATTCCACAAGATACGCCGAGTCTCCCCAAGGTTCACTCCCACTTTCTCATAGGAATTCATTTAATGACGTTTGGAAACACCCTGCCAGAAAATCCAATACAATGACCGAGAAGAGGCCTCAAGATATGACGTTCGAAGAAGATGCCATCGTTGACGACGATGACCATTCTCCTCCCAAAAGGAATATGAACCCAGAAGTTGATCCCGAGTCTGAAAATATTCTAGGTGAACATTCAAGTGCCAAACCCATACCTACAAAAAGCACAAAAACATATGGCTCAGTACCTTCTACTATTGGGACGTATTCATACCAGGGTGTATTGCAACCTGACTTTGACGATGAGAAATCTCCCCATCTACGATCCCCCGCCTCATTTGATATCAGCTATACACCTCCGAGCTTGATGGCCACCACCAGGAGACTGACGAATGAGTTCAAAAATCAACGTTTTAACGACACTAGGATGAAATGGAGAAGATCATACTCTAAAGTTAGCAGCATCAGTAATAAGAGCCAGCTTACAAAGATATTGAACGAGAGTTCGAAAAGCTCAACTGTAGATAAAAGGAAAGGCCAAGGGGAGATGGGGGAAAAGCAGGAGCATGAAGCTGCATTATCGAAATTAACGATTCCTTGGGCGCCAGAATTCATTATAAAAGAGGCAGCTGAATATAGTGCCAGTCTTGGTGATTTGACTATGAGTTGTACTATAGGGCTTCTATTTTACAGAATGTATCCAAGATCTTTATCAGCGTTGCAACTAAAGGATTGGCTTTATACTTATGATCAAATATTGAGAAGAAGACGGTTGTTCACTATTGCAAGCGATCTTTTGAAGACGACCTCAAAATTATTTGAAATTTTCAAAGTTAAGGGCCAAACAGATACCTCATTTAGAACTTATTGCCATCATTGCAATTCTCTCTTATTAAATGAAAAGTCTAAAGAAAAAATGAAAAGTGGAAATTCTAATGTGGAGTTTGGCTATTGGTATTGCGATAACTGTAACAAGTCACTAGATGGTTGCATCTTCTGCAATGAACCAGTTAAAGGCATGGTTGTCAGCTTGATGTCCTGTGGTCACAGAGGTCACTTTGGATGCATGAAGGCCTGGTTTGTCGCTTGTAAAGAACTTCAGTGTCCAGCAGGATGTGTACCAGAAGGTTAGAAATCAATTGTGCCAGCTATAATTGCTTGTAATTTTGTGACTTGTTTTGTATAGTCTATGTCTATGTCCACCTTCGCCAGTTGATTCTGCAGTTTCAGAACATAAAGTTTACCATCCAATCCAGCTGTAGCCATGTATGTACCTGATGAATCCCATGACACTCTATTAAACCCTATGGAAGTCTCATTGAGCTCATCAAAGGATTCAAGTGTTTCCTTTATGTAATCACCTTTATTAGATGCTTTTTGCTTGGACGGATAAATGTTAATGATGGGGACGCCAGACTTCTCAGATAAATCGTAAAGTTCAACTGAACCAGAATTTCCTACAGCAGCAAACTGTAAAGGGAAACCAGGTCTAAACGCCAAATCCATAATGACAAAATCCGTAGGGATTTGCAATATCGAATTATCAATATCTTGATTTTCGTCTGAATGTGCTGTCAACCGATGAACATTAATTGAAAAGTCAAGACCTGTACTGATAAAAACTTTACTAAACTCACTTGTTTCGTGGGGATAATTTTGTAGTTGAGGAGAAGAAAGTGAAGTCACCAATCCAATATCATGTGCCTTTAGACGAGATTCTATCCCAGCTTTCAATCCCATGGATTCAAATCTTCTAACGCGATAAACGAAGCCATCTTCACACCCCACCAGTAAATACCCTATGTCGCTTGGAAGACAGATCATGGCAGAAGCAGGTATGGGCTCATCTGAAAATATAGAATGTGAGTTATCGCTAAGAAGACGTATCGGAGGTGACACTGGGCTAGACAACTTGTGTATTGACCACGTTGCAATGACACCAGATGCAGAAGCGGTTACTAGATCAGTTGCTGTACTGTTGAATGATTTTCGATTGGAAATCTCCACAATTTGGGTGATTGAACCTGTGTCAATTCCGGACAATGGGTCGTCTATTGATATCTGTGTTGGGTAATGCGACAAATCCATGTTTTGGATGTCCCATATACAAAGTCTTCCACTGACAGTTCCTCCGATTATGATGTTGGCTGCGTGCTTTGCAAATAGGACGCAGCTAACAGGGGATGTGTACTTGAGGATAATTTCTGGCGAGTTTGGAGAGTTTGTATTCCAAAGGATGACCAATCCTTGAGAACTATTAGTGTTAGTTGGTGCATATGATACTGCAACCAGGTTTTGATTATGTGGTGACCAATTGATAGATAAAATTGGTCTCGACTCAGTTATTTCTTGATTGAAGAGTTCAATATCAACAATTAGATCATGAGATTGTAATTCTTGCATTAGTTTCTCATTTTCGGTGAAGTCTTTGTCCGTTTTATTTTGCTTTTCTTGTAGTGCTTCATTTGCAATTCTCAAAGAGTTGCTGAAATAAGATACCAGCGGATCTTCTGGCTCTTCTGTTTCTTCTGTTAATTTAGGATCGAAAGGACGCTCTGGTTCACTTTCACGATCAGATGTGTATTCTGACAACGGTGGCGACTTTGAGGGATCAGGTTCTATGTGATCTAACGGTTGACCCTGTTGTGGGCCTTGACCTCTGTGAAAATAACCATTCTCAAACACTTCCCAATCTAAATCCTCCGTTTGGACAGCTTTACTGAATATTATTCTTTCTTCTACAACAGGAACATCAACTTTAATCTCAGTTTTATTTGGAAGATTATCGACTTGTGTGGAAGCTTCCTTATACGGTTGATTTAATCTACTTTCTTCAGGAGAATCTTGAACCTTTTCTTGAAGTATTTGATCCACCAAAACATCGACTGAGCTTATTTCATGAGAAGCGACAGGAATTGAGCTCTTGGTGGTATTTCTTTCAAGTCTCTGTTTCCTTAGTTCCTCCAAACGAGCCTTCTTGGCCTCCAACTCTGCCTTCCTGCTGTGGTTGATATTCCGACTGTTATTGAAAGACATTGCGGGTATACACCAAAATATCAGATTAGCGAAATCTTGCCAGTGGTATATCAATTCACGATAGAAAACGATATAGGTCTCAGAAGAGAAGTCATCGTAAAAAAACAGGGGCCAGTATGGATATTGACGATATTCTCAAGGCCTTTGACCAGGAAACATCAAGACCTCAACGCTCTTTGAGCAAACTTTACAGCCAGGACTATAAACACCTCAAGAAAGCATGGGTGAATGAGAGAACTTCGCCTGAACTATTGCATTACGAAACGGATCTCATGGAACGTATACTGAAGAGGATCCGACAACAGATGGAATTCATAGAGCTCAACTCCATAGAATTGCAAAGCTCAGAGGAAAAAGATATCAAATTGCTATTGGTCATAATAGAAAGTGAATTGGATCGGGTCAACTTCGTAGTTCGAAGTTATCTAAGGACCCGACTGGATAAGATTGACAGATTCACCATCTATATTCATAATGAAGAACAAGAAGTGAAGAAATTATCCCCAGAAGAAACAGAATATATGAGTAGGCATTTGGAGATCTTGGTAGAACTGTACAATAAACAGTTTCTTGGTAAACTACCTGAGTCTCTACACACACTTGATGACACCAGTGGAGGCATATCCATGATAGAAAGTCCAGAATTATCCAAGAGCGTTTTCATCAAAGTGTTGAAGGATATCGCAACGCCAATTGTTATTGGAGGCGAGGAGATCGACATGAAGCAAGACGAGATTTACGTGCTGAGTTATAGATTAGTCAAAGATCTCGTGCAAACAGAAGAAGTCGCTCTGATATGAGATATAGAGAAAAACACAACCTAATAATCATTCTTTATTAAATCATCACAAATTCTTTAATTCTTTTTTATTTCTTGTTGTATATTTTACGATCTCGTCTTTATTTCCGATCAGTGATTCTGTTGATGTCAGTAAGCATGGAAAACCGTAATCATCTATTTCTTTACAACAGCCTGCAATGCCTCCAAAACCTCAACTTCAATGGCTGCCTCAGCAGCAACAGCCTCGTCAGCAGAGGATACATTTTTCTGAGACTCAGCTAACAAACGGCTAATCTCTTCGGCAGAGAATGAATCCAAAGTGAAAGCTTCAATGGTGGAGATTGACAACTTGGAGTTTGGTTGAATAGAAGCGACACCTCCAGAAATGAAGTACTTCTCAGACTTTCCAGCAGAGTCAAGAACCTCTACAACACCTGGCTTTAGCTCCTCAACAATAGGAACGTGGTTAGCTAGGACACCCATTTCACCAGAGGCACCTGGAAGGTTGACTTGTACGGCCTCCTTACCTTCAATTAAAGTTTCATGAGGCAAGGCCAAAGAAACCTTGAGGATATCGCTGGCAACAGCTGCCTCAGCGTAGGTTCTCTTGGCCATCAAATTGGCTCCTCTAGCAATGCTTCTGATCGATTGTCTGAACATTTTTGGTGTGCTTTTCTTTCTGACTTTCTCTGAAGGTTGATATTTAGACGAGCCCCTGGTCGAGCATTGTCCAATAAACGACGACGCAAGAAATTGGGTAGCACACCTCCATGGTGTTTGCAAGTGAGATACCCAGGGGGACCTCGTCGCGAGGATGACATCGATCGATCTTGCCGTTTTACTGATAGTGAAGTCTATCTGCGGTACACGACTTCAGTCTCCTCTTTGAGAGGTTGATTGGTGGTAGACTCTTCGTGTAGCACAAACTGTTAGCAAAATCCTCTATCTAATATTTCGAAAGGGGAGAAAACAAAGGTGGAATATTAGAGTGACGAGCATAGTTCCAAGGGCGTTACAATGTCAGCAGCGGAGAATTCTCTAATGGATAGTGCCAACAATATCTTCCTTACTTTGGGAGATTTGTTTGACCAGATATCACTTTCACAAACCTGCAATATCATCACACCAAATCACTCGAGTCCCTTTATCGTGGAGCGAAATAGGCTCAATAACGACATAAACGTATACAATAGTCTGTTAACTCAACATTTAATGGACTTTAAAGACACGGAGATCATGTTACGGAAAATGAAAAACGACCTACTAAACAAGGTAGCACCGTCAGAAAACACAGTAAAAGCAGAAGTTAAAGAGGAGCCCACTTTACCACTCAAAGTTGAGCAGGCTCCAGAGACTGATATGTCAGCAAATGATGCGTTCTCCGTCGATAACAATAACTTCTATAATGAGAACTTTGATGAATTTATGGACTTTTCTGCTGATGCAGGGGGGATGGCCAATTTTGAGGCGTTAGATTTTAACTCCAATGATAACGAAACACAGAAATTTGCAGATAACAATGATAATAGTAGCATGACGAACGTGAACAACATTGAGCATATGAACGTTGATAATAAACAGAAGCCCAGTGCAATGGATTCAGACTTGGCTAATATCGATAACACAAAGAATCCCCTGGATATTCTTGCTTCTATGGAATCGAAGAAGAACAACGGCGAGAGTTTTGGTGTAGATGACCAAAACCTGGACCAGTTTTCAACGAATGACGATTTGATGGGAGGAAATCCTAACTATCTAGGCAGTGACGTCGATCTTAAAGAGTTGCTAAAGGATAGTGGAGATGGAGAGGGGCGTATTGATATCCCTGAAGGCGATATCAACAGTTTATTCAACGAGATCGACCTTTTAATTGGCAATGATGAATCATAGATCAACAGTTGATTACAAAGTAGATTAGGTAATCAAAATTGTTCGAGTAAAAGAATGAGAGACTCGAGGCACTTGACCGTAAACAGATCCCCCAGGAGAAAGTAAAACTAATCACCAATCAGGTTTTTCCTCTCCTTTCTCTTTCTCTAGGTTTATGATGTGCTTATAGGAAGGGTGGTTTGTTAACGAAGAAGAAAAATACCAAGGGGCAATTCCAATATCGATACGAAAGATGGTCCCCTTTTTGACCCCGGATTCATATTCTTCCTGTTCAATTTCAGGCTTTACATCGTATATAAACCATTCTAACATCGGGGTGATAGCAAATAATTTCCATGATTCTTATAGGGAAGCCATTGATTCGTCAGATGTATCCATGTATTGTACCAGTTCATTTAAACCGACGGGCAATGAGAGTGGAACGTGTTTAGTAGTGGATCTAGGAGGCTCCACTTTACAAATAGGTATCTTACAATTGGAAAACGGGAAACATAAAAAACACTATCAAAAAATTTGGCCTTTAGCTGAAAGTGACAAGTTGATAGATCTGAATTTCTTTGACAGGATTGCCCAAAAAGTTAAAAATATTCCTAATTTGAAATATCACTTTAAAAACGAAACAATTCGAGTGGGAATATCTTGGAGTTTTCCCTTAGAACAAAGTTCCTCATCACAGACGATTTTAAAAACAGTGGGTAAAGGATTTCGGCTCTCAGAATCAACATTAGGTGGAGATTTGAAAACGCTTTTTGAAGACAGCTTCAAAGCAAACGGAATCGATGGATCGGTTGAGAGTATTATAAATGATTCAGTTGCAGTTTTTCTGGCTGGAAACTATCTATCAAATTTTGTAATTGGGTTAGTTGTCGGTACTGGAGTCAATTGTTCCTTGGCTGTTGACGTACAATTGATTGGAAAAGAAAAGTCACTAAGGCGAGCTCACTCTCTACCAGCGCAGAATGACAAAAAAGTAGTTTTGAACTCCGAATTAGGCTTTTTTGGTGCTTTTCTCTGTAAGCATAGTACCATTTGGGATAGCATGATTCATGAGAACTGGGCAATGCATCATTCAATTCAAACACACCAACCACATATGACATTGGCTCTTGGGTGTTTTCAACCAATTGAGATGATGTGTTCTGGACGGTACATTGGGGAGCTGACGAGGCTCGTTGTACTGTGGCTGATTGGATCCAAACAAATATTCAAGGAAAGCCAAAGTAAGGTACCTAGTGGACTCGATGTCCCGTATAGTCTGAGTGGGAAAACTGTGTGTGAGATGTATGAATCGAAGTGTCACTTCCCTAAAGAACTTTGGGCTCCATTGGTCCCTTCACAGGAAGATCGCCAAATATTGGTTGAAGCCATTGACTCGATAATTGAAAGAGCATCTATAGTCGTGGCTTGTGCTATAATTGCGCTTTTGAAACTCAGCGAGTCTTCAGTTAGGACCGCTTCAACTAAAGGCGATTCCAATCTACCTTACCAGATTGGGTACGTTGGGTCAATTCTAAAGTTTTTCAGCTCCTATCGGGAAAAAGTGGAGACTGTACTTGAGATAGCTGCAAAACTTCATATCATCGATCGACGGGTTTCCCTCATATACGTAAATGATAGCAATTTAGTTGGAGCAGCAGTTTCAGTCTTCACAGGCTAAGATTGATAAGTTGAGTATAATATATTATTGCGCGATCAGATCTGCCTAACTGGATTTCTTCTCCAAGAAGCACGTAGACATGGGGACACATTTCATGAAAAGGGTACTTGTAACTGGAGGAGCTACTGTCACATTTGTCGCTCTTCTTGAACTAACTCTCAATGAAACATTTATTTCTGCTCTGAAGAAGAATAATTTTGATAACCTCATTATTCAGTATGGAACTCAACCCACAGGTGAATCACTATTCTTATCCTTAGTCGCAAAGCTAACTAGTCAAGACCTCAAGCAGTGTTTATTAGATAAAGTGTACAATATAACGCTAGCTGATGGGTTTTTGATTCAGGGATTGAGTTTTGATAGTGACTTTGTCAACAACTACACATCCAAGGCCGATCTAGTAATCTCTCATGGGGGGACAGGCTCTATTCTAGATACTCTACGAGCAGGTAAAAGGCTGATAGTAGTGGTAAACGATACGTTAGCTGATAATCACCAATTAGAGTTTACTGAGAAACTAGCAGAGAGAGGAATTCTGAGTTACTGTCAAAAAAACACAATTGATGAGCTAATTGATAAGATAAACCAAGCTGAGACAATACAGTTCAAAAAATTGGGAGAAAGCAGGGGAAACGTTATACAGGATGTTATACTAAATAACACTATTAAATCATGAAATATAGCTGAATGGGTACAAATTTACATTGTTAATGTACTTCCATCGCATATCACCCCAAGAGAATCGCTCAACCACTTCTTGGACGCAAAAATGTTATTGGATATACCTTCTGGCAAATCTGCTCTTTTCAGATCAATGTTGTCTTTCATGGATATCAATCCAGTAAAACTTAACGTTAGCAAGATCTTATCAAGTGTGAACAAACTGTGTCTTTTTTCGTTGGAGTTATGTTTCGTCATTGATGAAATCAGAGTCATTCTCAAGATGTATAGCCATATCGATCTATAGGTTGCTGTTGTTTCGATGTTTGATCCCTGGTCGGCTTCCAGTTCTATGCTATCCTGTGCAGGTCTTTTAGAATAGAATACTACGAGCAACCCAGAAAGTAGTCCAATTATGTGCAGTCTAAATTTGAATGGTATTTTTGAGAGAACCCTCCATATCCATGACATGGAGATAGTTTGACTGTTTGTTGTATAATATGACATCAGCAACGATGTGGAAGACACAGTGACGACAGTTAACGAAAGTTTGAGGCTTTCTTTCAAGCTCTTAATGAGTATTCGTTTGTAGTACTTCCATTTGCTAGCAGCTTTCAACTGCGTTAGTTCTTCATTGTGATTGCTGACCCTCATGTTCATAAATAAGAAAAATGGCAAGAGATACTCAAGGACTACTGTGTATTTTCCTGGCAAATATCGCATCAAGAAGTTTTTCAGATCAAAAGCATATCGATTTTTCATGTTGTTTTTACCAACTGAACTTTCTAGCCCGTAGAAAGATTTTACCATATCTGAAGATGAAACCATACGATGCACACCTCTTTTAACCAATAGACCCTCGCCCATAAAGTTTAGAATATTTCTGAAATAGACAGGACAGTTTTCATAATCCATAATAAACGACTTGAAAATTTGTGAGTAGCATAGTGGGAAGAGGTACCATGAACGCAGCAACTGGTCCCTCTTCGGGACACTTTTCAGCGCCTTAAGCTTACGAATAACATAGTTCTCCTGGTTCTGATCTCCTGGTTCTGACTTTTCCATATCCCTAATATCAGAATCCTTGATAACATACATAGAGGATGATTCTTTAGAGAATTTGTCAGGATAAACCTGTTCTAGAAACTTGTAACCATATTCAACCATTAACACCGTAAAATATATTGATGCATAATTCTTTTGATAGTATATTTTACTGGGATAAAAGGCAAATGAAACTGTTGATGTGAATAAGCTGGAAACAATAGAATTGAAAAGGGTCTTTTGTCTCTCTGTAATTTTCAAATAGCTTTCTGCAAACAAATCAATCATTCTGTAGAACAACGGTTTGACTGAAAATAGGAGGCCCATAGAGGCAGAAAACCGCAGCAGATTTACTTGATCGTTAAACAACAAATTCCTTTTAGAATTGGCAATATTCAACTTTCTTAAGATCTTGAATACTAAACTGGAAGATCCAAACAACAATATGAACCACCTATTGAAATTTCTGGCCGCCCTTACGGCTACTTTCAGCAGTCCCGTCGTGTCGTTATGATAGAAAGACTGTTCCAAGTTTGACATCAAACCACTCAATTTCCACAACTTCAATTGCACTTCTTCCAATATCATCAGATCATGGCTTTCAAGCTGTCGAAGATTAATCTTCAGGAATTCTTTGACTTCATCGTGTGACGTAAACAAAACCAGCAAATACTTGAGCTTCGTCAAGTTATTACTGTTTTTAGTTGACATGGATTGCTGTATGAGAATGGATGAAGTAGATCCAAAATGTCTTCAAAACGAATTTGTCGAGTATCTTATCTACCCCAGCTCTAACGTTTACCCGATAAGGTAATTCTAAGGAATAACTTGGTGTATGGATTTGACATGAGTTGCCGGAGTTGATCCATTGACAGAGAGGATTAAATGAGAAACGTGCGATTGGCTGAGTATATGTAGTTTATAGCGGGGCACCTGGACTTTGTGGAACTGGCCTTTCATGATAGTGCCTTTCATGACAGTGAACCTTCAAACCTCAATAGTGTTACAGCAAAAGTTAATGCTCCACCAAGCTGTGAAAAGTTTATACAAAAATTCCATTTAAGATCACTGACTACACATATTTCCTTGCATATCCACAATAGTTTATCCAGGCTTATTTGTATCTTCCGACGACCATCCTCACCGGTCACTCGTAGCACGAACTAGTAAAGTGTTATTGTTAAACGTTCTGCACAACATTTTCTAAGACAGCCAGAAATATGAACTAAAATGAAAAGCTCAACGGTTAGCTCCAGCTTATGGACAACTGTTCATTCTCTAGAACTCTGTTGTGTTCGAAAGATGGTATGGGATACTACAAGTAATGCTCACACATCAAAACTCATTGATATATTGTACTCACCGCCCCAATGGTCTCTTTTAGGAAACTCAAAAATTTCCTTTCCTTGCGTCGTTCCTGCCAACACACTTTCTATACCCTTTCAACATGTCCATTGTCAACACCGATCTGGAGGGAGTCCTCCCTTTGATCGCCAAAGGAAAAGTTAGAGACATCTATCAAGTTGATGAAAACAACTTGCTGTTCGTTGCAACTGACCGTATCTCTGCATATGATGTAATTATGACCAACGGTATCCCAGATAAGGGAAAGATTTTGACTCAGCTTTCAGTTTTCTGGTTCGAATTTTTGGCTCCTTACATTAAAAACCATCTGGTTGCTTCGAATGATGAGGAAGTCTTTGCTCTGCTTCCTTCAAAATTGTCTCAAGAAAAGTACAAATCTCAGCTAGAGGGAAGATCTTTGATAGTGAAAAAGCACAGACTGATACCCTTGGAGGCTATTGTTAGAGGTTACATCACCGGAAGTGCTTGGAAGGAGTACAAGAACTCGAAGACAGTTCACGGAGTCAAGGTGGAAAACGAGAACCTACAAGAGAGTGATCCTTTTCCAACTCCTATTTTCACACCTTCAACCAAAGCTGAACAGGGTGAGCACGATGAAAACATCTCTGTAGAACAAGCTGCTGAAATTGTAGGCAAAGACGTTTGTGAGAAGGTTGCTGTGAAGGCGGTCGAATTGTATTCTGCGGCAAAGAATCTGGCTCTTTTGAAAGGAATTATTATAGCCGACACCAAATTCGAGTTCGGATTGGATGAAAACGACGAATTGGTACTAGTTGACGAAGTTTTGACCCCCGATTCTTCTAGATTTTGGAATGCAAAGACGTATGAGGTTGGCAAGTCGCAAGAGAGCTACGATAAGCAGTTCCTTAGAGACTGGTTGACAGCTAACGGCTTAAATGGTAAAGAGGGTGTGGCCATGGATGACGAGATTGCTGTCAAGAGCAAAGAAAAGTACATTGAAGCTTACGAAGCCATCACCGGTAAGAAATGGCATTGAGTAGGTATGCCATCCTGAGTTATTCCAGACATCTGAGATCTTTTTTTTTTCGCAGTTTCATGTCAAGAATCCTATTTAGGTAATTAGTAAACATTGATAATAAAGTGAGATCGTAAATAATATCCATCTCTTTTATTGTTGGCTTGCAACTCAATAAAGAATGAACGCTAGTTTGAGTAGCCAGTTCGTTGCCTTGGAGCTCATAGGCAGAGGCTCGTTTGGCTCTGTATGGAAAGTTGAGAGGAAGACAGACCGGAAATGGTTCGTCAGAAAGGAAGTATCATACATGAAGATGAATTCAAAAGAGATATCTCAAGTGATAGCTGAGTTCAGAATCCTCAGCGAGCTAAGCCATCCAAACATTGTTAAATACCTTCATCATGAACACATTTCCGAAAACAAGACTGTGAATTTATACATGGAATACTGCGATGGGGGGGATCTGTCAAAGTTGATTCGAACACACCGAAAAAATAAAGAATACATCTCCGAGGACAAAATTTGGAGCATTTTCACACAGATTCTATTAGCGCTGTATCGATGTCATTATGGAACTGATTTCACAACTTCAAAAGAGATGGAAACGCTCACTAACATGAGTAGACGAACAGCTCAAAGTCCTTCTGTGGATTCAACAAAAATCATAATTCATAGGGATATCAAACCCGACAACATATTCCTCATGAGCAATTCAGCTGTTGTGAAATTGGGAGATTTTGGTTTGGCAAAAATGTTGGACCAAGAAAACGATTTTGCCAAAACATATGTTGGTACACCATATTATATGTCTCCAGAGGTACTGATGGATAAACCATACTCGCCTTTGTGTGATATATGGTCTCTTGGTTGTGTTATGTATGAACTATGTGCATTGAGACCACCCTTTCAAGCTACAACGCATCTACAATTGCAACAAAAAATCCAAGAAGGAACTTTTCCCCCACTTCCCGATGTTTTCTCACCAAGGCTAAGATCTTTAATCAATGCTTGCATTACCATAGATTTGAATCAGCGACCATCGGCTCATGAACTCCTCCAAGAAAGTTGCTTCAGCGTTTACATCAAAGAAGTAGATTTGGAGATAAGAGAAAACAGTTTGAACGAACGTGAACGTAAATTGAAAATACGAGAAAACAAGTTGATCTTGAGCGAAGAGGGAATAGTAAAACAACTTAATGAAGAACTGGAATTCCAAAGAAAGTTGCTTGAACAGGAAGTGGAGGAAATAAGAAAATCTTATAAGAACGAATTTCAGTTCGTGCTGGAACAACAGGTTCAACAGGCATTGAGCAAAATCTTAGGTCCTCAATACAATCAAAGGTTGTTGAATAAAAATCAGCAGCAAAAACAAATACAACAAATT
Organism: Komagataella mondaviorum; assembly: GCA_023213015.1. Taxonomy (NCBI): domain Eukaryota; kingdom Fungi; phylum Ascomycota; class Pichiomycetes; order Pichiales; family Pichiaceae; genus Komagataella; species Komagataella mondaviorum. Next base: position 1,120,539 of record JAKWBA010000002.1, on the reverse strand, counting down.
TACAACAGACAAGATATTCAAGCACAAAGTCCAAAGTCTCCACAAGTTCAGATGCAAGGACCAAGAGAATTGCTGAAAAGAGGAAATAACATCGATCGCAACAACTTGAGGCGCCCGCTAGGACTAATTGACGAAGACCAGCAGCAATACACCAGGTATAGGTAAATTATTCAAAAGTAAATATGAAATTAAACACCATTAATACTAAGGCTGCGCTAGCCGAAAATTTCCCATGAACGAAGCTTCAAATGAATCAGAGTATTCGTGTTCGAATATCCTGTTCGCCATTTCCACATCTGCTACTAACTTCTTCGATTGCGCAGTTCCAAAATCCTTTCTGCAAAGAAGAATTCCTTCCAGGAATCTTGGACTTAAATCATTGAACTGTTGCAGGTATTCTTTCCAGACTTCCAGAATATCTGCCTCATTTTCCAACTCTAGTATGTGCAAAAATATTTCAAACACAGTAAACTTTGCTTGGACTTCCTCCTTTTCAATATATTGGGAGAAAAAACTGTAGAGGATCTGAACATCACGCTTGACACAATCAAAAACTTTGTTTTCCTTGAACTTACGCTTATAACCCAGGCACGCAAAGTATTCAAGGATTAACTTGTTCAACAGTTCAGGGAGGAAAGTGGCCAAAAGATCTGGTTTCATCTCGTCTATGAACTCATGAACGTATTCCTCAAAGTATGCAACTGTCTCATTCAAAAAAGATGATCCATCAGGATACCAAGCTTTGCTGAAAGTTTTGGAGACCAATTCCGAAACATCGTAAAAGACTAACGCCAAAATATGATTTAGACAGTCATGAGCTAAATCTGCACAACCATCAATAGCCCTACCGATCTCATTAGAGATAGATACCTGGTACTTTTTTGAGACCAATGCCACAAACTCAGTTTCTATAGCTTCAAGCTTTTCAGAGCCACTAATCTGATCATTAGCGAGGGCGATTATATACTCCATAAGTCCTGGAGCCACTTTCAATGTTCCCCCTAAATCATCGTCATCGATTTCTTGAGACATTTGTTGGATCTGGCTGTTGAGTTGTGACTTTAATAATTTAGCCCACTGGTTTTGTCTTTTAGAAAGCAATAAACAGAATTGTTTAATCACACCATCCAAAATTAAGCCTTGGCCTGATCCCGTCGCAACCGTTGCTTGTTGTTGAAACATCTGAAATATTATGAACGCTCCTGGTAAACTGAAATGATTTTGATCGTCTTTCACAGGAGGTTCTTCTCTTTTGATAAAAGTTTCATGCTCATTCTTTTCAATATTCAATAACCATTCGTTCATCTTGACAATGATCAGATTCAAATAATCCTGCAAAAGTTTCTCTCTGTTTAGAACCCCAATTATGGAAACAATTTTATCTTTACTGAACCCAAATTCTTGCTTCATGATCTTCGTGTAATTCTTGTCAAACTCAAGGATATCCAGAATAATAAGAGTCTCCGGTTCACTTTCTATCAGTTCAACTATGATTTGATTCAAGTACTTGTAATACCATTGAAAGAATGTATCGAACATATTCCACCTGGCGGGAAAACATTTGTCATGTGTCTCTCTTATTAATGCTAAATCCTGGTAAACCCAGTCTAGATTGTTCAAAACTTCAAACCTGTTGTCTCCGACAAATGTTTCCTTACAGTTCTTAAAAGTATCTCTGATTGATTCCTCTATTCCATCAAATGCCAGTTGCTTATACCTTCTTTGTTGTACTCGTCCAACGTGATCCTGATAAAGCTCTGCCCCCTTTGTATTTGAGTCAAGAACATCCAATCTGGAGGCAAAATTGGTAGAACTTGGCAAGCGTTGTTTCTCATCAGACCCATCCTCCCTCCTTGCCTCAACTTTGGATATAATGTCTTGATAAATTTGTGCCTTCAAGTCTTCTCTTTCTTCATAATCTAAAATTTTGGCCAATCTGATAACCAACGAAAAATTACGCTCTCGTAAGCTCTCTGTAACACCAAGACTGATTTCCTTAACAATGGAGTCAAATTTTTCAATAGCAGGCTTCAATAAACTGTTTAGCTTGCGAATGGTTTGTCTAGTATCCTGTTGCGAATTGGTAGATAACTCTGCCAGTTTCTCACTAAAGTCTCTCAGCCCTGTTAGCATATAATGAATTGGAAGTAAATTTGAGACCTCTGAATCAATATCAATTCCCCTTTCAATCTCCTCATCGCAAAGAGAGTTAACTTGGGTCAGTGAACTATTGAAAGAGTTCAACTTATTGTAGATTTCATCGACTTCTTGAATTGTTTCATAAAGCTCCGTTGCCCTCTGGACGATATCATACCGATCAATGGCACTCTCTGACATCCTTCTGAGTTCTTCAATTTTTTGCAAATCATGCTTCAGCTGTTTGAATGAGTCAACAGTAAGACTTAACGACTGTATACCTTGAACAGTTTTCTGAAGATGACCTTCAGTTTCTAATCTCAGTTGTGATTCGATGGACTTTTTCTCTTTCAGGATTTCATCTTTCAATGCCGGTATGTTTTCTAGGTCTTTTTCAGCCTTTATCAGAGCAGCCACTTTGCCTAACACAACATTGGACATTTTCTTGGCCTATAAGTATGTATTGTTGAGGGAAGCGGGATACGATCACTTGAGAGTGTATAATACGCGATTGATATCAGAAGGGGCAGGAGATATGAAGGTTAAAGATTGAGTAACGTCTGAGATCAAGTAGTCCTAGGAAGCTAAAAATTCAATGCAAGTACTAAAATCCACTCAACTCAACCCTCTGAAAGCCTTTCCAATAATAGTAACTAACATTAGGTCAAATCAGCTTCAAGCATAACTAATTTTGCTTATGTAATACAGTGATGAAGTCGCTGTGTATGTTTATCTACTCTCACCCATGCAAATAAATAATCATAAATAATCAAATGGTGAAGGTAAGAAAGCCATCAAAATCCAAGAAGTCTCGGATACGAGCCGCATCAAGTCAAAATGAACCTACAGATGTTAAGTATGAGACTCCTGAAGCAACACCAAACTCTCTCATCGAGGAACGGGAATCAACAGATCAAGAACCTCAAAGGAGAAACCAACAATGGTCAAATCTAACAACAGACTTCTCTGAAAATTTGCGTGAGTTGCTCAGCTCTAACATGGAAGCCGTTAGTATGGGTATAAGCAATAGCACCCGCAGTCAGAGAATAAGCAGACGGTTTCTTGAAGGGTTGGTTGAAGGTCTAGTTCAGGAACTAACCACTATTCGCATACCCTCATTCGGCCCCAACACTTCGCTTTCCGTTGGAGAACTGGAAGAGATCAACATAAACCTGAGGTCCAACTTGAGTGCTAATCTGCAGCAACTAGCGAGACTAGAAAGTGAGCTGCATACTCAAGAATCGTTGTACCAGCAAGATCTTGAATATTTTCAGGAGTTTGAAGAATCTATGAAAAAGGAGATAAAAGAAATGGAAAGAAAGTCCAAGGGCCTGAAATTAAACCTAGCAGAATCCGACACCACGACTCCTAAGAGGTCATCCAAACACAAAAATATATACAACATAAATCAAGACAAGCACTTGAAGAATGTGAGATCCCAGCTGAGCAAACACGTCAATTCCATAGAAAGCAATGTATCACAGTTATATGACCTGGCTGAAAATGTCGAAAAATTATCCAATCTGATAGACATTATCGGTATCCAAAAACAAGCTTAGATTAAAAATCCATCCGACTCAAACCCCAGTGGTTTTGAACTTTCATTTCCAACTTTCTTAGATTCCATTATTATCTTTTCATGGTACCCTTTTACCTCATTCAAAAGCTTCCATAAAACGTCTGATCGGCTTAATTCATGATCCTGATCATTTCTCTGCATCGGTTCGTTATCCCCTATCGGATCCAACCCTGCCATCTTCGATGTTTGGGTAATTTCTTCAATGTTCTTATTTAGATCCTCAGTAGCATTAGTAAGGATTCCAATGTCTTGTCTCTGTTTTTTCTCCAGTTGCTCCTGTTGTTCCAGTGCAACTTGCTCAATTTGAGATAATGTCTGAGCTATTCGCTTGGGTAAGCACCTATTAACAACTTTAATCCAGCTGGATATTGCTCTCATCACATCTGCATCAGCGACCCTGGGTTTTTTACCAGTCGAATCCACGTTTATTGCCTCTCCTAGTACCTTTGACATGAGAGGAGTGGCATTAAGCATGGTGGCAGTTTGCTTGGACCTTTTTGAAACGTCCCGCTTGCCAAAATCCAAGTTACTCTCGACACGAGGCGAGTCTTCATCATCCGACTCATCAGCATCTTCTATCTCCCCTTCTTCCATCTCAAGATCATCAGAGTTTTTCATTTCAACTTCGTTGACCTCGTCTGTGTTCAAAAGCTTCCTGAAGGGTTCTTCAGGATATGCGATAAAATGATTTAAAATTTCATTTATGTCAATGAAATCAGGTAATATTGAAGCAGATTCTGAATAGAAAATAATAATTCCTTGTTCAAAATCACATCTAAAGTCTGAGATTTTTCCCTGATGAAGCAAACGGAGAAGTAAATCTTCTACGACATCTTGATCCGTTTGAAGTGATTCACATATAAATGAGAACGAGCATCGCCTAAAAGGTTTTATCAAAACCAAAAGCACCTTAGAGTACATTAATTGAACGATCAAATCCATATTACTTGACAAATACGCATCTTTATCCAGTATTTCCTTGAAAACTGGGTCCACTCTAACTAAATGATTGAAGACATCAATAGAGTCGTCTTGAACACTGGAGTATAGTTCCAATAATTTGGCTACTTCAGGCTCATCAATAAAGGATACAAATTCTCTAGACTGGAAAGGGTTGATTTCACTTTTGCTTAATATAGTAGACACAATCAATTTTTTGAGAACATGTATCCTCTTGGGGTTTCCAGCAGCATCATAATTTTTGAAACTTTCTAAGTATTCTTCACTGGCTTTGGCAAAATCCTTCAACTGGCTATAAACCAGTCCACCAACCTCCTTTACGATACCCAGTATCCTAGGATGTGGAATGCCGACGTTGATGGATAACGCTTTGTGATATAACTGTCTCAATTTTGAGTATTGTGTAGAAGAGACGGCAGAATTCAAGCATGTGTCCATCTCCATTGAGAGGCATTCTAATAAATAGTTATTTCTTGTTTCACTGGCACCATTTAATACATTGTACATTTGTTTAATCAGCTCCATTTTTATCTTTGGATCAGTGGAAATGTGGGCCTTTTTCATTGTCAGTTTAAGCCATAAAGATTCATTTGAAAATTTGCCATCTTCTGTCGATATCAGATGGAGAAATTCATCATAAATGGAGCTCAAAACTTCGGGATTTGAGTAGGAAAGCTTATCGTAGTTGTCTAGCATCTTCTTTATGGAGTCATCTCTGTATTTGGAAGGCACATTGAAGGACTCTTTAACAAACATTCTAATCAATTCCAACATTGCAGGCATGTCTCTCTGTTCGTAGACAAGTTTCAGACTCTGCTTGATAGACTTGAAGACGTAGACAGAATGCTGGCCAGCATTTGAATCAATTATAGCTCTAAAGCTCCTCAAAGCTTGATTGACATCATCGTCTTTCAATGCTTTGGCAGTGTAATACATCATTTCTAGATCGTTGTTTGTCAACGCATCAGAGCCTGCATTGTTGCGATCAGTAGATAGTGGCTGTTGTGTCGTTTCAAGATTAGAATTTGTAAGGTCTGGCCCATCTTCTTCATCGTCATCTTCAAACTCAAACTCATACTCCTCTTCATCATCGTCCATATCCATGTAATCATCACTGTAATCAGACATTGTACCGACAATGAGAGAGGGAAGTGTGAGATTGAAGATAATGATTACCTCGATTATATAATCCTTAATTAAAAAATCACGACTACTACTGTCAATCTGGGCTAGTAAGTCACAAAAGCTGTGTGTTTTCTGTACATTATTTGTGCAGTTGCGGCTAATCAGTCAGTCTGGCTGCTTAATTTCAGTTCTGCCTCAAAGGTTGCTGTTAAGGCTTCTAGTTCCTCCTGTTCCATCCTTATCATCTCTTCAAGTTCCTGCTGCTGTTGCTGTAAGGCTTGATTATCGTTTGATTCAAACTCCAACGTCTCTGGATCTATACTATTCAATCTCGCCTGATTCTCTTGTTCCTCTACAAACTGATAATATTCGTTTTTCATCACAAACTCTTCCATTTGTTCTAGCCCACCCCTATTCTGAACGGCTTTTTCTTGACGTTTCTTCTGTAATCTCGTTGGAACATACTGGGCTCTTTTGGTAGGAGATTTGGGCACAGTTACTAGGTTGTGTGCTTTCCTGATAGGAGAGCTCATCGGCCTGAATATCTTTTGGTTCCTACTATTCATTCTCTGTTCCATTTGCTCCAAACCGCTGCCACTTGGTCCAACTGGAGACGAATTGACGTATCGGCTGGAACGAAAAGGTCTGTGTGGTGTATTAGTTTCCTTATCAATCATCAGCCATCCTAAGTACTCATCAACCCGTGATTACACAATGAAAAAAAGGACGTGACAACAACAGAAGCCGAACAAGCAAGCTGCTCCTACCGTGTTACATAACCTCATCGCTCGCTAAAAAAAATGTCTGAGAAAAAAACTCTTACATCTACACTCTCCATACAAGAATACATGACTGAATCACTTATATTGCCCGGGGACACGTTAGACATAAAGCAGGAAAATATAATCCTTGGACCAGGGTTTTATGTTGATCCCAAAAGTGATGAAATTATTCCAACTAATGCCGGCATCTTGGAAGTTTCTCAAAAGCAGAATAAAACAGTTTATGTGATTGACTCCAAATCTAAGACTTATATCCCCAAAACTAACGATTTTGTGATCGGCATCATCACCGCCACATTTGGTGAGCTCTATAAAGTTAGCTTGTCTGAGTTTACACAGGCTGCTCAGATGTCCATCTACGCTTTCCCTAATGCATCGAAGAAGAACAGGCCCCACTTGAAAGTGGGAGATGTGATATATGCTCGTGTTCTGAGCGCTGAAAGAGACGTGGAAGTAGAACTAGAATGTATTGACCCTACTACAGGTAAAGAGGGCGGGTTTGGGCAATTGGAAGATGGATACGTATTCACAGTGAACTTGGCTTATGCTAGATACCTCTTATTTAATGAGAATGCCGAAATTCTCACTGAATTAGTGAAGAAATGCAAATTTGAATTGGCTGTTGGTTGCAACGGAAGAATATGGATCAAATCAGAAACATTGAAAACAACAATCACTTGTGTCAAAATAATCGAAGAATCCCAAAATTGGTCCAAAAAGGATATTCCTAAAAAACTGAAGCAGGTTTGGACCGCTTTCAACTAAACTGCATTTTCATTGACTTGAATCAAACACCAATCGAGGAGTACATCAGGTAGTCTTCTCCATTGACTGAAAATGCATCATGATAGTAAGAGTCTTGGTAACTACTAACATTCACCAAGTTCATAATAGTATTGTCATTATCAACTGTGTCACCAGATAATTCGATGAGGGGAATGAATCCATTGATCTTTGTGCTTTTTTCATAAATATCTTTGTCAGAAGCACTTACTTCCAGTTTGAGATTATCTATACTTTCAGCCTTCTCGTCCTCGAGATTGAATTCTTCGTAAAGATAGTCCTCATTTAACGCATTTAGTTCAACCTTCTGACTACTATTTTCAAAGAAAGGAAGTTTTCTTTCCTCCTTGAACATCCTTTGAGCTTTTCCAAGTTCCATTTCTAAACTGTTCGTTAGCCTCTGAAAGTAATTCTCAACCCTCATAGCCTGCAGTCTACTGAATTGAGTCTCAAAATCAAGTGATCTGGGTTTAGCATCTTTCACCGCCTCCTCTTTATCCCTGTCATATAGCATCTTGTATTTTTGACTTATGGGCTGTGGTTTTCTAGTCTTGAAAGGTGAAGAAATATTATCGGACTCTTTGACCGAAGTCAGTTCCTTAGTAGGCGATGTAAAGCTGTAAACCGATTTCTTTCTTTCCTTTTCTTCTGGAGGCGGTATAACTTCAAGAGATTTCAAAGTAGAAATCATCTTAAATTCAAACACATCTTTCAATGAAACTATCTCTCCCGGGATATAGTGTTCGTTGAAATAATTATCCACGCATCCTTGATAGGGTTCTCTTTTTTTCCTTGTCAAAGATTCAAATTTAACCATATCAGGAGATTTTGTTCCCTCTAACTTTTGAATTATTAGATCCTTTCGGTTCTTCAGATACCTGTCATTGAACCAATGTGTATAACTTGGCTTGCATGTCATTAAATTGTTTCCCCAATAATCATTATGAAGGTAGAAATCAGTATCTAGGTTCCATAAGACGGGAACCCCTTTCTCCCAGATATAATTTCCCAAGAATAAATTAATAGCCTCTTGCCTTTGAGCATCCATGAATGAATTGCTGTAAAACCTTTTTATGCTTTCTATCATGTCCCTAGAATGCGATGACCAGTGGTTCAGCTTCCTATAGGTTTCCATAGTATTCACTAAATGCGAACCTCCGTATTGTAATGCAATAGTATCACCATGGTCATGAAACATTTCCGTTAGTATATTAACCACATCTGAGTCATATTCCAGGTAATTGTCTTCAATGACACCAAGAGAACAAAGTTGATAAGCAAGAGCCCTTTTACCAATTACAAACTGTGCTGCATTGGTTCGATCCAGACAATCTATGCAATTGGTTCTGCAGACTCCTTCTTGCAATTTGGTCTCTTTCAGAGTTCTTCCATTATGAAAAAAACTTGTGACCCGTAGACTTTTCTCAGCGTATTTCTCAAGAAATTCAACAACATCTTGACCATGAGATTTTGAGGCCCTAGACATATCCCAAGCCATGTATTGCAATTTGTTCTTCTCTGGAAGGAACTTGTTTAAATATTCGATACAATTTTCAAACTCTCTTGAAAGTTTAGACTCTCTGGCAGACTTCTCTCTTTGCTTAACAAGATTCAAAATCATAAGCGGTGAACCATAGCGGTGAAACAAGTCATCAAAATGTGCAGCCGACGAAGTGTAAAATGGATCCATCAAGTTGATATAAATGGGAGGTTTAGCAAGTCTAAGATTAGGACTTGTTTCCTGAGACCAGTATAAGGGTATAGAACCTCTATGTTGTACATATGAGGTATAATTCGGATTATTATAAAAACCAAAAGTTGGATCGTGGAATGGGGTGGTCAACATGTCACTAACAATTTGCTCAGTTTCTACCTCATTTGCAACATTGCCTTGATCATTGACACCTCGTTTGAAGAATCTAGCGCCCGCAAAATGATGAGATCTTCTGGCTATCAGAGTTATATATACTTGCCTTGAAAACACAGATATTTTGGCTTGATCAATGAATCCATGAATAATAATTTGAAACCAGTCATAGACATTGTTAAACTCTTTGATGGGACTGAGCAGCCAAGAGTTCCATACAAACATTTCATTATGCGCAAAGGTTTCACTGAAGTCTCCTTCATTAAGTCCTTGTGCTTCTTTTTTATTACTCATAAAGTTCTTCTGCATTGTGTTGGTCAAATCGTAAGTGTAACTAAAATAAAACGTTTTGCCAAGGTCTATACTTTGAAAAGTGTGTAGGAATCTTGCTTCTTCGGAGTTTCTATCTGGTTTCCTGTAATTGTTGGTTACTGGCACCAGTGCCGTATTATCAACATGGTAGATATTTCTCCCTCCTAAAACACCAATTACACTCGCTTCGGTAATGACACAGAGATAGTAGTAAGACGTGAACCTAATGAACCCTAATAACCCAATACCTGAGAGTTTCTTAGTTAGGCCGCCTTCACTGTTTTCCTCCAAATCAGTGAGAATTGCAATAATCTCTAGTCTTGTAAAAAACACATTTTCCTCTATTATATTCAATTCCTCGGTGTCAGAGGTGGTCATATCAATTTCAAGTATTCGGAACATCGTTTCACGGTTATTGCTACCTACAATGTAGATCCTCTCATTTGTAGAGTAAATTGTATACTTTACCATAACCAACTTGGAAAATTTTTTCGTCTTTTGGGGAGTATTGGAGCTTTTGGACTTAGTGGCCCTATCATTTGTCTTATCTTGTTCTCTGTCATCGATCTGAGGAGGTTGATTGCCATAGTCTTCCATTGCTGAGGGCATGTTGGGGCAGACAGGAAGGTTAGATCAAGATGCTATCTGATAAGACAAATCGCGCATGAGAAAAGTGTTATGGAAAAAAAAATATTACACTATCAAGACGGTGACATGCCAATGAAGACCACACAGTGCAAGGACAATGTTCAGACTCCCTCCGAAAAGAGCTTAGACCGGCAAAGGAGGAAGGTAGAGAAAGACAAGCGGAAAAAGCATTACTCCGATATTATGATCCAGGGGACTAATGACTACTCCATCGTGTCCAAAAGATCAGTGGAAATGCTATATAATTCAGTCTTGAACGATAACGGGGAAAAAACTGCCGAATATTTCAAGCATGTGGTGAAGAAACCGCAAAGAAGATCCCCAGCTATTAACAGAGGTTATTGGTTGAGAATGCACTCCATTAAAGTATCATTGAAGTCAATTATAGATCAATCAAATTTCAAAACCAACATAATAATCAATTTAGGGTCTGGATATGATGTATTACCCTTCGAGCTACTTGGGAATGAAAGTTCAAATATTTTCTGCATAGATATTGATTATCCTGACTTGATCTCCAAAAAAATATCTTTAATTAGAGGCTCATCGGATTTGAGACAAATCATTGGAATCGATGAAAATTGCACTAACGATCGCATGCATGGAATTATGTTGAAGACTGATAACTATGCCGCTGTAGGCTGTGATCTGAATGATTTGAACTTATTTCAGCAGTTGATGACTGAGCTCAACCTTTATAGGGATGATGTTTGCAGTATATTCATCGCCGAAGTCTCATTAGCTTATATGAAGCCAAACTGTGCTGATCCAATCATTCGGGAGACCAGGAAATTTCCAAATTCACATTTCTTGTTGCTAGAACAACTTTTGCCTGCTGGTGAACGACATCCATTTAGTAGAACAATGCTTTATCATTTCGCTCATCTTGATAGTCCGTTACAATGCGTCTCAACATACCCAACAATTGAAAGGCAAATTGAAAGATTCACCAGTCTTGGGTTTAAAAATTCAGAAGCTAGAGATTTGTTTTATTTTTGGAACACTTTAAAAGTCGAAACTAAGGAAAAAATTGCATCTGTAGAGGCATTCGATGAATGGGAAGAATTCGTCATGTATGCCCAACATTACATTGTTCTTCATGCTACTAATACTGAAGTGAATGTTTTTGAGGACATTGAGGGTGAGGAAGAGATAATTGGGACTACAGAGTCTATTCAAACAGATTTGGTAACTATCAAAGGCTCTGAGCTTATTCAAAGGAAATTTTCTGCCTCTCACAATGTTGAAGGAGTCATAGTGGTTCACGGAGGATTAGACATCACTCGAACTAATAGTACAGTAATTATCAAAAATAATCATGCAACTGAACTAACCCATAATGAATCCCTGTCCAAGTTGATGTGCCAATGTTTAACTCTCCATAATGGTAAACTGCATCTAACTGGTGGAAGGAGTGCACCAGGGAGGCCAACAACTGAGTGTTGGTCTATTGGAGAGAATAATGAGAAATCACCCGATTTATTGGAACCGAGGTCAAGACATTGTGCTGTTAGTACGGAATATGGGTTGCTGTTGTTTGGAGGCTGCGGTGGTGCTCCATTTTCTTTGCTATCAGATTCAGTCCTCCCACCAGCATGGAAAAATTTATCATCTGACATGCCAAACTTGGAAGCTGCTGCAATGTGCTATCATGATGAACTAGGAATCATTGCAGGAGGAATGCTCAAAACAGGCACGATTAACAATACCGTCTATTCATTCTCTATTCAAGATAACCAGATCGTATCGCAACCGCTTTTCCGGCACAAGCTACTAGCCAGATATGGAAGCAGAGTTGTACATCTTAATGGGCCCGAATATCTACTAATTGGAGGAGTTTCTTTCCACCAATTATTCAATCAAGAAAATTGGTTAGTAAAATTCAATATACTCACGAAGACTGTCATTCCGCTAAGGATTTCAGACAGCTCTTGGAACAACTTTCCAATGTTAGTTGGCTTTAATGCAACCGTTGATGAAACTTCTAAAATTACCTGTATCGGCGGAGGGGCGGTCTGTTTCGCCTTCGGGTCTATCTACAACTCTCAATTATTGACCATAGTACATTCAAGTACTTAAGATATATGTAGTGTATGTGTATAATAAATAATGTTTCCAATTAATTCAACTAATATAAGAAACACCATGATAAGTTATCATTTTAAATTTCATTTGTTCGTATTAGTTAGTAATAGTCAGCGTCCAAAACACAACCCTTGGAAGCATCTGACACTAATCTTTGGTATTTAGACAAAACACCTCTTCTGATTCTCTTGTCTGGTAGCGTAAACTTCTTTGCTCGGGCTTCCAATACGGACCTCTCAACTCTTATATCTATAGTGTTGTTATCAGAGTCGATAGTAATGAGGTCTCCGTTCTCAACCAGGGCAATAGGAGCAACACCCTCTATGTAGTAGTTTGTGTGAGCTGGATCCTTAGCACCATCTGACCAGGCTTCAGGAACAATATGACCAATTAAGAATCCATGAGATCCACCGGAGAATCTACCATCAGTTAACAGGGCGCAGTCTTTACCCAGACCGTAGCCCATAAGAGCAGAAGAAGGCTTCAACATCTCAGGCATACCTGGTGCACCTCTTGGGCCCTCATATCTAATAACGACAACAGTCTTCTCGTTCTTCTTGATTTCGCCCCTTTCCAAAGCTTCAATGAAATCTGTTTCCTCATCGTAACATTTAGCTTTACCTTCAAAGAAAGTGCCTTCCTTACCAGTGATCTTGGCAACAGATCCTCCAGGAGCCAAAGAACCTTTGAGAATTTGTAAGTGACCAGTAGGCTTCAAGGGGTTCGATAATGGTCTGATAATATCTTGCTCCAACGGTAGATCAGCAAAGTTTTCCATGTTCTCCTTGACGGTCTTTCCTGTCACCGTCATACAGTCTCCGTCAATCAAACCGTTTCTCAATAAGTATTTAGTCACCGCTGGAGTACCTCCGTATTTCTGCAAATCAGCCATGACGTACTTTCCAGATGGCTTGAAGTCAGCCAAGAATGGAGTCTTGTCTGAAATTCTTTGGAAATCATCAATAGTCAATTGCACTCCTACGGTGTGGGCAATAGCAATTAAATGCAGAACAGCATTGGTCGAACCACCGGTGGCAATAACATAGGTGATAGCATTTTCAAAAGCTGCCTTTGTCATGATATCCTTCGGAGTGATCTGCAATTCCATCAACTTTTTGATAGCAAAACCAACATTCTCACATTCCTCTTGCTTTTCTTTGGAAATAGCGGGGGAAGATGAGGACAGTGGAAGAGACATACCCATAACTTCAGCACAAGAAGCCATTGTGTTTGCGGTGTACATACCACCACAAGATCCAGGTCCTGGGCATGAATGTGCTACAATATCTTGTCTCTCCTCCTCAGTGATTTGACCTGAGATGAATTGACCATAACTTTGGAATGCACTGACCACATCAATCTTTTCCGGGATTTGGTCCGTAACGTGGTTTGGCTTACCAGCATGGATAGTACCACCGTAAACCATAATGGAAGGTCTGTTGTGTCTAGCGAAGCCCATCAAAACACCAGGCATGTTTTTATCACAAGCTGGAATACCGATATTAGCATCATAATGCTGAGCCAACATAATTGTCTCAAATGAATCAGCAATGATTTCCCTTGATTGTAATGAGAATCTCATTCCCTTGGTTCCCATGGAAATACCGTCAGAGACACCGATTGTGTTGAACTGCATTCCTTTCAGACCTGCTCTCTTCACAGAGTCGGTACACGTCATGTTGAGGTCTAGCAGGTGCATATTACAAGGATTACCTGACCACCAGCAAGATCCGACACCGACTTGACCTTTGTCCATGTCTTCTTTGGTGAAACCAGTAGCATACAACATCGCCTGAGAAGCACCTTGAGACTTCGGTTGGGTGATAATGGAGGAAAATTTATTCAGTTTAGCTGCTTCTCTCTTCAGAGAAGACGAGCTGAAGAACCGCTTTCCCGAGAATTTAGGGGCACAAGTCGCAGTATTCATTACCAGTAGTTTAACGATGTACAAAAGCCCTGTGAGTCAACGAGATGAATTTTTTTTTTTCCTTTTTGATATCGGGGATGCCTGAAAAATTGACCGATCCACTAAAAGCGCTCGAGTTTAGCCAATCAAAGTTGATGTCAAGGTCAGACTATGGAAGATGGCACCATCCCAGCAGAAAGAAGCTTCAAGACAGTCGATAACTGAATACGAGAGGAGACGGTTCAATTCTGGAAAGAGTCTTCGGTCCTTTTTAGCTTTAGCAACTGAGCTACTGGCATGTTCCAGCAATCTCTTTTAGCAATGTGAACGATCCAGATATGATCATTACGTAATCCTTATATGATCTTTACCCCATACTTTAGAATAGCCTAAACTAGCCCTTCCTTCCTGTTAAGTTTTGGCAATAGTCACTCGATCTTTTGAGTCTTCTATTGAGCTTTATTATGGCTAATGTTCAGTCGTTCGTGAGTTCTTCAAATAACCATATCGAAGGGATGAAACTCCAACAGGTCCCTCTAGGTGACCGCATTTTGACCGCTGAATGTTTGACCTTTTTAGGTGATCTTCATAGAGAATTCAACGGCAGGAGGAAGTTTTTGTTAGAGGCTTCCATGCTTCTTCATCAAGAGAGAAACTGTGGAGCAGTGCCAAAATTTTCGGACAAACATTTGATTCTTCGTCAAGATGAGTGGAAAAACGAAAAAGAAACTGATTTAAAAGGTCTACAGAAGTCTAGATCACTTGATGATGACCTGCATGGGAAGGTGGTAGACATGAACAACATCGTCCTTCCCACTTGGGAGAACTCGATCAAGATTCAAGCTCTACTTCACCAAAAGATAAAAGAAGGGCAAAATATTATTATTGAGCCTAGGGGTTTAAACTATAATGAAAAGTCATTAGTTATTGACGGAGAGCCTGTCAGTGGAGCACTCATGGATTTTGCAATTTTCTATGTCAAAAATGTCCCATTAGTTGGTAAAGTAACAGTCTATCTTTCTTCGTTAACCAGCCAGGATGAAGCAATCTTCTGGAAAGATGTCTTCGATTTTACCCAGCAATATTTCAAAACCGATATTGACTGCATTCTATCCATAGAAAATCTGGACTCTTTGTTTCAAGCTGAAGAAATCCTTCACCAATTGAGACAGTACGTTGTTGGAATCCATCACAACAAGTACAGATACATGACCAGTTTTATTTCCATAACAGGAGAGGTGCTAGCTCAAGACTCTCAGTTGACATACAAAGCACCTATATTGTTCTATTATATCTCCATGCTAAAAGACATCAGTCAACGTCGTCAGGTAAAACTTTTCAACGATCCTTTGCCCAATGTCCAAACTCCGAGCGTTATCACGGAGGAGAATATACTGGACGGCGATATTTTGGGGGGTTGCATAACGCAAAATGAATTGGAATCAACTATCCAAACTTGTATGGGAGAGTTGACTTTATGGTGGAACAGGGTTCCGGTAGATCTATCCAGAACTGAATTTTCAAGGGCTCAGTTGAATCATTGGGTGAACAAAATGGTATATTTGAATAATGGAGATCAACTGGCATCTGCAGATGTCCTAAAACTAGTTCGTGAATACAGCACCGGACAAAATGATGTTGACAACTTGATGAGCCCAAATATGCTGTCTTTGTCAGTGGAAGACTATGTTACCCTTAAAACTTATGAGAGTACTATCCCTAAGAACATGACCCAGCAGAAATTATAATAGGTCTTCAACTAAGGTTTCCATATTGTGGATCTACATTCTCCGTATCAAGACTAACCAAAGGTATACCGAAGCTAGTTTTCTGCTGGGTCCTCAGACTGAGAGAATCTTTGTAATAGCTAGAGGCTACCAAAGGCCCTTGAGAGCTTTTAAGCAGCGGGATGATACCATCTGTGATCAGATTGTTACCATAAGTAGTAGCACCATTGGGCAATATTATGTCGGCACTTGCTTTCGTAGGGGATACAAATTCTGACATTTCCACCCTCGCATATTTCAAATAATAGTTCAACAGGTTATCCAAATAAATGCTTTGAGATTGGTGGTCATAGTTCGAAGAAAGAATCGCATCTTGTATCCATCTTTGAAGTCTCGTATCAGGGTCCAAGTCGATAAAGACTTTTATATCTGCCAGGTTTCTTATTCTTGAGTCATACAATGCATATATTCCGTGAATGAGCAAAACGTGAATCTCATCTTTCCCTGTTCTCTGCTTAATCTCTTGAACTTCCTCTATCAATCTTTCAAAATCAAATCTTGACGGCAACGATTGCTCTTTGCCCCAGTGGTCAATGTCTTTAGTGACAAGAAACTTAGCTTCAGGGTTCACTAAGTAGCTATCAAAATCTATGGCTTTTATGTTAAACTCAAAAGACCTTTTAGATCGGAGTTGGAGCTCCTCCTCTAACCGTCTTGCAGCAGTTGTCTTGATTGTTAGAAGACATTCAATTGTTTCAAAAAGCTTCAACCTACCTTTCCAGACTTGTGACCTCCTCCTATCAGAACAACTACAGTGTTCTGAGTAGAAGACATTGGATAGTATTAGCACAAGAAGCGTGACGGAACGGACGAGGTGACAGTTATCATCAGTCAATTAGGAAATATGTTGCTTATATAAGCATTTTATTAAAAGAAAAAATTCAGTGATTTATTCTTTTCAATCAATGGAGTTTGACAGAGAAGCGGATAAACATCTCAAGTTTAAGACAACCAAAGGTGTGCCGGTAGTAGCCTCCTTTGAGGAGATGAATCTAAAAGAAGACCTGTTGCGTGGTATCTATGGGTATGGATTTGAAGCCCCATCGGCCATTCAATCCAGAGCTATCATGCAAATTCTCACAGGTAAAGATACTATAGCGCAAGCCCAATCAGGAACCGGTAAGACTGCCACCTTTTCCATTGGAATGCTGAATGTGGTTGACACAAAGAAAAAGGATACCCAGGCGATTGTTTTATCTCCAACAAGGGAACTGGCTGTACAGATTAACAACGTCATACAGAATTTGGGAGATTATATGAACATACACAGTTATGCCTGTATCGGTGGTACAAGCGTAGGAGAAGATTTGAAGAAACTACAAAAGGGACAGCATATAGTTAGTGGTACTCCAGGTAGGGTGGCTGATATGATAAAACGACGGAACTTGACCGTCAGAAATGTCAAAATGTTAGTCTTAGATGAGGCCGATGAGCTGATGACCAAAGGATTTCAGGAGCAGATCTACGATATTTATAAGACTCTTCCGCCTTCAACTCAAGTGGTGGTTGTTAGTGCAACACTGACGAAGGAGGTTCTAGTAATGACGAATAAGTTTATGAATGACCCCGTGAAAATCCTGGTGAAGAGGGATGAAGTAAGTCTAGAAGGAATCAAGCAGTTCTACATTCAATGTGAGAAGGAGGAATGGAAGTTTGATACATTGTGTGATCTATACGACTCGCTAACTGTGACTCAAGCGGTAATCTTCTGTAATACCAAAAAGAAGGTAGATTGGCTGACTGAACACTTGCGGAAGGCTAATTTTACTGTCGTCTCAATGCATGGAGACATGAAACAGGAGGACAGAGATAGGATTATGAACGAATTTAGATTAGGAAACTCAAGAGTGTTGATTTCCACTGACGTCTGGGCTAGAGGAATAGATGTTCAACAAGTTTCCCTGGTGATAAACTATGACATACCCTACGCCAAGGAAAACTACATTCACAGAATTGGTAGGTCTGGTAGATTTGGAAGAAAGGGTATGGCTGTTAATCTAGTTACAGAGGAAGATATTGGAGAACTTCATGCTATTGAAAGGTATTATTCGAAAAAAATTGAGGAGATGCCAGCAAATTTCAGTGATTTAGTTTAATAGATGTTTTAAGCATTGTTCAGATTCAAGATACCTTCCAATTGTTTGTTCCTGGCTTGAAACACTTGAAATATTCTGTTGCAATAGTTCAAGTCTCCTTTTGGGGTAAAGTCGATATTCTCATTAACCAGGTTACTTTCACTACCCCTGACGAATATATCCAGATATGTCTCCTCTTCACGAGTCACCTCGTCAACAAATGTCCATTTTTGAACGTCATAAGAATGGACCTGCCAGTGGTTGCTAAAACTATCCACTTTAGTCACCTCTGACCCATCGTCATTAAAATCTATAATAATAATGTTATCTTCATCGAAATTGCATGTAATATGATTTGTTTTTCCGGACTTGTCTATTGCCTCTTGTAAAAGATTGTTTCTGCTGTGATTTTTGTTCGATTCCGTGATCTGGGGGTCAATCTCCTCGTGCCTATAGGAATACGATACTTGGGGGAAAATCAGTCTGGTTTTGATAAAAGAGTCTTGGGAAGCCGCAACATTGGAAGGGGACTTTTTGTAGATAGAGTCTGATATCAAAGAACAATCCTGTAAGATCACATTGTACTTTATTCGCATAGCGTAACTTGAGGTGGAAATCACAGTGGCCTAACAACTGGTGATTCCTCGATGATCTAAGTTGATCATGATTATGTAATATATCACTATCAATTTCGCTGGAAGTTTGGGTACTTCTTATACGTATTGATTGACATACCATGGATGAGGTGAGTACCAAGGCATTTTTCAAAGTTTGAGGCCTCCTTTACTGACGTTTAGGACTATATTGAGCACGACTACCAATCGATAGAGAACAAACTCTATTCATTGAAGAAAAATATCCAGCTGAATCTTCATTCTTTGACTTCTGTCGTTGAAGGAACTCCAGAGGAGTTTGAATTTTTGCGAAAAACAGAGACCCAACAGGTTTTGAACTCCTTGTCGTCATTTTCTGAGTGCATTGAACTTTATGTTTATTACTTGGATCAGGAAACAACTAAAAATCTGGACAGATTAGTGTTTTTGGATCTTTTCAAAGAGCACTTGTCTGATTTGAGATCGCAATTGAGGACGGCCATTCTGACAAACCAAAACAATCAAAGGAAATGCTTTGAAGCACATAGACAGATTTATTGCCAAAACTCCTATAAATTGGCTGAAGAAAAAGATTCCAACCTTCTGGATGCGAACGCTAATAAGAATTCAGTGGATGATACCATTGAAGACAACACACCGATTGGAGTCAAGATCCTGAACAAAAATCAACTAATTACTGACTCTCTGGGGAAATCAAGGGAAATGATGCAAAGCTCCGTAATGCAATCAGAGTTGAATCTTGAAGAACTTGATCAAAATTCCCGAGACCTTCAGATGTTATCTGATAGATATGCCCTATTCAACGGAATAATCTCTGGTACATCTGAACTGATGAAGAACATCAACAAATCTTCCAAAAAGGAGAAACGAGATATATATATGGCCTTGGGGTTTTTCTGTGCTGTCTCTGCTTGGATTATCTGGCGAAGGTTGCTACGAAGACCCGTTATGTTGGTGTTTTGGATGGTCTTGAAATCGTTCAATATTCTTGGCTTTGTATTACGATTATTTGGTTTTACTTCTAAGGAAATTGCTCAGGCGGAGAATTTGATCCAGGAGAGTTTAGATGTTCCTGCGAAGTTTGTAACGACACAATCGGATAAGACAACAGTAGTTGCCTCTTCGACCAAGGATTCTATCAAGGGTTTTATTACAAGTTCTATCACGAGTTCAGCCAAGAGTATAATTCAAAGTTCTTCTAAGTCATCAACTAAGAGTATTGTCAGTTCCATTAAAACTTCAGCGAAGAGTACGACGACAAGTTCCACTACCATCACTCTCAAAGAGTCAATCAAAACTACGCTAAGCTCAATTCCTTCCTTGAAACCACAGACTCTTTCTCCCTCATCCTCACACACAAAGTCATTAACAAGTTCAGTCGCATCCTCGTTAAACAAAAGCAGCTCCGCGGCAAATGTTGAAAATATAATAAAGGCAATAACCTCATCCCTTTCAATAACATCCCCTTCCACCACTACACTGACTACTACTAAGATGTTAGAGCATAATGAGTTATAAGTATTTAATTTATTTCTTCTTCTGAGAAGTAGAGTTCTTTGGTAATTCTTTGATGAAAGGAATGAATTCAGGCTCTCCAGGAATGTATTTTCTTAACACTTCAGGCACCTTCAGTCCATCCTCTGTCTGATAGTTCTCCAAAACACAACACAGGGCTCTTTCTGTGGCGCACAATGTAGAGTTCAAACAATGAACGTATTTCTTCTCCTTTTGGGTGACAGACTTTATACCACATCTGATCTCCAAGTTTCTAGACTGGTAGTCTGTACAGTTAGAGCATGACACCAACTCTTTGAACTCTTTTTGGAATGGGAACCAGGCTTCCAAATCGTACTTCTTAGCAGCAGCGTTGTTTAACTCACCAGAGACAATACCAACAACTCTGTAAGGAAGACCCAAGGATTGGTAGAAACCTTCAGCGGCACCAATCATACGGTCAAATTCATCCCATGACTTCTCAGGCTCAGTGAGACAAAATTGTTCAATCTTCTCAAATGCATGCACTCTGAAAATACCCCAGGCATCCTTACCATGAGAACCGGCCTCTCTACGGAAACAGGACGAGAAGCCAGCGTAACGAATTGGTAGCTGTTCTTGTGGCTTCTCAAACCACTCATTGGAGTGGTATGCAGAGATAGGTTGTTCCGAAGTAGCAATCAGATACTTCTCATCATCACCATCGGTAACTTTGTACAGTTCTTCATCGAATTGAGATAATTGTGCAGTCTTGGCCATGACATCTTTGTTCATCATAACAGGAGCTTGTAAAGGAAGGTAGCCTCTCTGGGCCAAGTAACTCAGACCGTAGTTGATTAGAGCTTGGTTCAAAAACACACCGTAGTTTCTTAGGAAATAACCTCTGTGGCCTACAATTTTAACACCACGTTCTGGATCATAACCATCCAAACGTAGCAAAACTTCATGGTGTGACAGTTTGGCAGGAGCACCAGTTGCGGTAGCAATATTAGTAACCTCTTTGATGTTGGTTCCTTCAGGAGCCCAATCTCTAACAAGCTCATTGTTATCTTCGTTGTCTGAAATAGGAACCGACTCATGTACGATGTTACCAACCTGGTTTACCTTAAAACGAAGATTTCTATCAGCTTCTTGTTCTTTCAAATTGAGTGCTTCCTTTTGCTTGACAAGTTCTTCTTTCTTCTGCAATAGCTCTTTTGGGTCCTCCTTCTTTTTGAACTTCATTCCAATCTCCTTCTGGACCTTGTTTTGTTGCTTGTTCAGTTCATCTAATTCGAATCTAATCTTGACCCAGTCTTTGTATTCAGAAATGATCTCGTCAACAATCTCCACCGAATCTCCTCTAGCCTTTTGAGACTTACGGATGGCCTCCGGATCACCCCCTCTTTCTTCAATAAATTGGACGATATCTAGCATCTATAACGTGGTTTCTGAGGATTGGAAAAGAAAGAGAAAGCGGAAAAAAAACCCCAACCAAAATCATCTGAGGCAGGGTAACCGTGGATGTTCCACTGCATCCCGTAACACAAACGTTATGTGACGATGGGTATCTCTATTCAGGACAGTAGAGCCCTCCGAAGGTTGTGGCACAGAAAGGAAAAATTACCATGCCCGGCTTGCCTTCTATTATGTTAGGTTCAAAAATTGGCTTTGGAAACCCAGTTGTTGCTTTTTTCTAGTAGTGCTTTTTACTTGGCTATCAAACGCTTTTTCCTTTCTCAGGAAATGATTTTACTGAAGAATGATGAGTTTTCAATCGCCGTTGACAAGCTTGGCTCATCTTCCCAGAGGAGAGATGATTGGGGTGGTTACTCTCAAAGGATTTTAAGTGTGGTTGGTGGGAGAAACAGCCATAGTCCGAGGAGGCAGAACAATGATTATCGCAAAAGGAAACGTTTGAATAGGATGCCATCATTTAGTGGGTGTGCAGACGGAAATTCAATCTTTCATGGTTGGAAGGAAAGGCTCAAGGAGAAACAGAGAACTAACTTGGAATCACCTCTACCTCAAAGGAAGAAGAGACGAGTTGACTATAGATCGGGTCTGGACTATTTGACCCAGAAATTCAATTGCACGTTTAAAAAGGAAAACACCAAAGATCAAGGGAACTGGAAGCATGCTGATATGATAGATGATGAGAATGACACTGATGAAGAGTATGTGATGCCATTGGCTCTGTATAGACCAGAGTTTCTCGATTCATCCTCATTACTGGAAGATGACATGGAACTGAAGACTACTGCAGATTGCCATTCGTTGCTTTCAGAGCAGTCAGCTATGGAGCTAGGTTCTGAGTTAAGTACAGGTAAAAATGATGAGTTTCCAGATAGTCGAGTGGCATCCCAATCCCAAACGACTGCCTCATCAATGCCTGTAGAACTTCCGGAAGGGCAATGTATGTCTCCATTCCTGGAGAGCAACGACTTACACTCTCAGAAAGACGAAAATGAGACCGCCACGAAGCTTTCAAATCAATTGACAAACTCGGGCCCAAGTAGTCGAATTGAATCATACAATGTTCCTACCTTCAATCCTGCAAAAGACGAATCACTGAAATTACCATTGACAATCAACAACCCAGAATTTTTCGAAAGTTTGAAGATGAATAAAGATAAAGAAAATAAGAATGTCAAACCCATTCAACTGGCAGCTCGTTCCTCTTCAGGGCATACGTCCGATCCAAGCGTTCGTCCTCAAGGTTCGATTAAATTTCACACCAGCGCAAAGTTAATCGTCTACAGCAAATATGAACGCACTAAAGCAAACATCAAGAACCAGAAAAACTCTACAATTATTTCAATGCCTAATTCCACTACTTCGCCCAAATCCATCTTAAAGAACTCAATCAACGCCTATGCCCAAGCAGAGAATGTGAGAGCACGTCATTGTGATCTGGTTCATGTAGACGATTTTATCGAGCTATTTGAAACTCATGAACAGAACAGAATCAATTCTGAACCATTTTTGTCTCAAATCCGTCAAAACCAAGTCCAGTCTTACTATAATAATATATCATAGAATGTCTCACTCCAGGATCAGTTAGATAGATAATAGATTATCTAATACCCATAACTCAGTAGCCTTATATAATATGCCGGGTAACCGCTAATCTGTAGGTTCTTCTTCCACCAATGAAATCGCTTCATTTCTCCTTTCTCACCATCCCTTCCAGAATTCAGATTCCCTCCTAGATTGTCGTGTGTCCACCGATAAAGGCCTCCTCTCATTGAACGAATTAACTGAACAACAAAATCAAAGACAAAACCCCTTGGTTCACAACTTGCCTGTTTTTAACCTCACATCAAAATGTTTCGTTTAGGTGCTACCAACATCGCCCGCTTTGCCGGTGCTTCCTCAAGGTAAGTACAATGACCCTCAGAGCCATCTGCAACTTTGAGTTACTAACATTTGTCGTAGAAACTATGCCACTTTACGTGAGATTGAAATGCGTTTAAAGTCCATTAAGAACATTGAGAAGATCACCAACACCATGAAGATTGTGGCTTCTACCAGATTGAACAAGGCTCAGAAGGCCATGTCCACCTCCAGAGTTTACCACGAGGGAGACCAAGAAGTTTTCAACACTGCTGAGACCAAGGCTCCAGAAGATGCTGAAAAAACATTGTTGGTCGTTGTCTCTTCTGACAAGGGTCTATGTGGTTCTATCCACTCTCAAATTGCAAAGGCTGCCAGATTGAGACTGAAGGATGTCCCAACTGCCGACGTTGTTACCATTGGTGACAAGACCAAAGTTCAATTGCTCAGAACTCACCCAGAAAATGTCAAGCTTTCTTTCAACGGTATCGGTAAGGAGGCTCCTACCTTCTACGAGGCTGCTTTAATTGCTGACGAGATCAAGAAGTTGGGTGACTACCAAAAGGTTGAGGTTCTGTACAACAAGTTTGTTTCTGGTGTCTCTTTCCTTCCATCTGAATTTTCCGTTTTCTCCACCGAGGCTATTAAGTCTTCCGAGAAGCTGTCTACTTTTGAAGTCGACGAAGACGCTGAAATTCCAGCCACTCTTTCCGAGTACGGCTTGGCTAACTCCATTCTATCTGCCCTTGCTGACGGTTATGCCTCCGAGATTTCTGCCAGAAGAAATGCGATGGACAATGCTTCCAAGAACGCTGGTGACATGATCAACAAGTACTCCATTCTGTATAACAGAACCAGACAAGCTGTCATTACCAACGAGTTGGTCGACATTATTACTGGTGCTTCTTCATTGGATTAGATGCATGTTTTTCTGCAAGCTAAGATCATATACTTTATGAAAAATTATGAAACACTTTTTAGAATATAACTAAATCATTATAAGATCCTGTAGAAAGAAGTAGAAGATGAAAGTGTCCTGGTTGTGTATCACCATGGATGATTACAACAAAACTCAAAAAAAATGCCTCCAATCAGATTCGAACTGATGATCTCCTCATTACTAGTGAGGTGCCTTACCAACTTGGCCATAGAGGCGACTTCTGAAATAAAAAATCTTCTGATATTTTTCACCCGTATTAGGAAACTTTATGGTGTGTTATCCAACAGCATCATGTTGAAAATAATAAACAACTATCCTGTGAACTAAAAATCAAACTGAGAAGTACTCAAAATGTTGCACGAGAATAATTGTGATCTCGTTCGCATAGACCATGTCTGTATGATAGATGAGGTGCAACTAATCTAATCACTTGAGTGTTCGTTATCTTACTCAAACTAATGACCAGGATAGAATACACTAGGAGATTGAGAAGAGGGGGAAAAAGGAGAATTATTGGGACACTTGAATAAATTGTTGCCTTAGCATACAATCTATTTCCAGTTTTCTGATAGTATTTTTCATACCTTCATTTGCCAGGAGTTTTAACAGACGTATCTTGCTACTAAAAGACGGTAGATGGTTTTGCTTGAGGCAAGCAAGCTTCACATTAGCTGTTTAAAGCGCTTAGAACCATGAAAAAAATTCCGAAACCGGGAATCGAACCCGGATCTGCACGGTGAGAACGAACTGTGATAGCCATTACACTATTTCGGATATTACTGAAGGCACCTTAGTTTACGTATATATGACCCAAGAAAAGGTACTGAGAACCTGTTCCCTGTTTTTGTCCCACATGATATACAGCGGAAATAATCTATAAGCCAAAATCTTACTTCAACAACTACTAAAGGAGGGCTTCGCTTTATAACTAAAGCTTCCGAGGCATGTGACTCCTTAATCGAATTAATCGTTCAAAATACCCTTTCTTGCCTGACTTATTGCCAAAGAATGTACAGAGTATTACTATTTGTGCTATGATTTAGCTGCAGTTTAATTGATCAAACTCATCATTTAACTAATACTTCTACATTTTTAACATATGTAAATACTTAACCAAACATGGATATAAGCCAGTTTTATATAGAAAAATGACAAATCGTTCATCTATTTCCGAAATAGTGTAATGGCTATCACAGTTCGTTCTCACCGTGCAGATCCGGGTTCGATTCCCGGTTTCGGAATTTATTTTTTTAGAGAGTTCTGGAGTTTACGCAGTATTTCCATATCATTAGAATTCGGTTTGAGTAATGTACTATCCGAAATAGTGTAATGGCTATCACAGTTCGTTCTCACCGTGCAGATCCGGGTTCGATTCCCGGTTTCGGAAGTTTTTTTTGTAAATACTCTACTTTAATCTGTCTGCCCAGCTAATATTTTCAGTCTGGAACCACATCCAAGGAAACTGCTAACTGTATACATCCTAAATAGGTCATAATATCCAAGCAAGTATTATATATAGACTAAAAGATTCCTGACAACCTAAAAGTGCAACTTATTCCTACATGTGCCTAAATTCTTAGTAATATCCGAAATAGTGTAATGGCTATCACAGTTCGTTCTCACCGTGCAGATCCGGGTTCGATTCCCGGTTTCGGAATTATTTTTTTCCTTTTGACTTTATCTGAATTACACGTTAGCTGCCTTTTGCTACAACAAAGTAACCATTTATTGACGTATTTACATATTATTCAGTCAATCTTGCATATGAGTGTTGCAATATTTCCTCCACAGCTCTGTCAGGCTTGAAGCGCATTTTTCTAGGGTTTATGGTCTCAATGGAGGGCAACGAAGGTTTAGTTGCAGCTTCTTTATAGGGCTTGATAGAAATATTTTCCACCTCTTCAATCGGACAAACATCGTAGTAAGATCTAAGGATCAGTACTCCACGTTTTGTTGACTCGATATTTTTCGACCTCAAGTAAAGTAAAGCATAAGCCCTAGCCAAATAAGAGTCTATTTTGACTTTTCTGTTATTTACAATTTCCTCCCACAATGCATTAGCTATGTCCAAAGCTTCTTCATTATTTTCTGATTGTCCTAGTGCCTTGAATAAAAGGGTATATGTGATTGCATCGGGTTCTATCTTTGGTAATGTATCTATGAATAACCTCTTCACTTCCCAGACCAACGGAAGCTTTTCTGACTTCAGAAGTGCATCAAGCAGTGCGTTCAAATGAATAACGTTAGCGATTTTATCTTTATGTGCTTTTTGCAACAAAGCGATGAGCCCTCTTGACTGAGCCATGTTCACCTTAGACTCAGCCTTCGCACAACCTTGGAAAATAATAGTATAGGTTAAACTGTTGGTTGCAACTCCCCACTTCTTGCGCAGTGTAATTAGCTGAAAGGTTAAGCTTATTTTATCCTGTTTCAACAAATATTGCATTATTCTATTCATACCAACGATACCATTATTCTTGGCAAGTCTGACCAGATACAATGCCCTAGGTACATCGTCACGATCTAGAAGTTTTAATACGTCCTTCTCAACCACATATGAATCGTTCAATTGGTCGCCAGAGGTACCTAAAAAGTTGTACAGTAATCTTCGATTGGGGTTCTGGTATAGACTTTGAAGATCTTGTAAACTCAACTTCACCGTAGGATCTACACGGTCTAACGAGTAGTTTCCAAGAACATTTTTGGCTAGTTTTAACGCGGATGCGGGAGCTAATTGCTTCTTATTCTTTGCTATCAGTCTTGCATTAGCTTCTCTGTACATTTTTTTCAACTGTGTCTTAGACAAGGTCTTTTTGATAGTTCCGTATTTGGTGGCCACATTCAGTTTGCTCTTAAAATCTGCGTGAGCTGGTATGAGTGTGTGAAACCTTCTCAGAAGCCCCAGACGTATCATTATAAGTGGGCCTACTAACTTGAATGGGATCCAGTTCTCCCTTTGAATAGAAAAGAAAATCCATCTCCATAAAGGTTCGCGAAATATCCCAAATGATAAAGCAGAGAGTACTTGCAATCCGTCAATATGAGCTCACTAGATTACTTGGTACATTATATGAATAATATAATTGAGCAGTATGATCGTAAGTAAATCTGAGCGAGCTGTTCAAAGATGGTTAATTGAGAGATGCTTCTTTTGAAATAATTGCTCCCTTTTTTTTACGCAACTTGAGGGTCAATGTTCTCAATATCCCCACTCAGGCACACTAGTTAACAGAATTGATCTAATACTAACGAATAGACTCTTCGCCTATAATATTCCTAAGATTGAATCATCTTAGGTTGATATCTCCAGAATTATCGGCGGAGGTAGTCAAGTTTATACTGATGATAGCTGACAAACATGAGTTTTTACCTCCTTTCATCTCGGAGCTGCAAAGGTATGTGGCTTCTGAGGATGAAAAGAAGTACGAGAAGGTAATGAATAAAATCAATGGCAATTCTGATCTCTTGGTCCAGCTTGACAGGAGGATCGAAAGATACGAGACTAACGTGTCTTCATTGCAAAGTTTTTTAGATTTGAGAGAGCTAATTTTGAAACGTGATTATTTGACGAGTATCATGGGTGTCAACGCGGAATCCTACCTGTTATCAGGCCTAATCTCGTCTTATAATACCCGATTATGGAAAGATTTTGTCGCACAAGATTTGGAAGCGTTCATTCTCTTTTTTACTTATCAAGGCAAGATCAGCAAATATATCCCATTCGTTACCAAAAAGCTCACAGCTGCAAAATATACGCTTTTGGATGTCTCTAGCTCCGATACAATAGATGAAGAAGACGACAGCGAAGATACGAGTTCAGGAAAGGCAGAACAATTGTACATGAGTGACTCAGGACCTCCAAAAAAGTCACAACAACCGGAGATAGTTGCCTATTGGAGATGTAGATGGCTACTATCGTTTATTTATTTTTTCAATCAGGATTATATCGATTGTTGCAAGAATTTTGTTGACATATTGGCATCAGAACCACTTCAAGGGATATCGGCGATAGACGTGTTCAATGACCATTGGGAAGATGTCATTGTATCCAAGAACGACGTTTTGCAGATGATCATTCTCGCTATGCTTGTAGCCCAACCTATAAATGAAATTTTTGATGTCACCTCTATGGATAAATTTCAATTGGTGTTTTCTAAACAGCCTGAGCTTCACAATTTTTTAGAGCATTTCACCAATGCAGCATTCCAATCTTGCAATAAAGTATGGTTTCAAGAGTGGTTACCTCATTTTCAGTTAGACTTTTTCATTTCCAAAAAAATCGACAGACTCAGCCTTTTGTTCCGATTTCGTCAGTATCTGATATATCTATCCATGGTTCAAACAGCTTCAACTTTCCACCTAGCTAGAAGGTTGGCTATCGATGAACCTCAGCTAAAGTTGGAGGTACTACAGTTGATTCATCTTCTTGGACTTAAATTCCAATTTGATTATGAGACTTCAACAATATCGTACATTAACATAGAAAACCAAAACCAGAATGAACTGTTAGAGGAGCTGATAAAGACAACAAACGAAATTGATGATGACCTACGGGGCGTAGAGGTTGGCACAATGGTTTACAATTCTTTACCATTATGAAGCGATATTTACGGGTATTATATACAGAAGTTTTTGCTATATTCATTTGACATCTCTCCAAACATTGACAACTTCTCTCAAAGGAGTTGTTACACCATTAGCGGCAATGCTTTCGATATCCTCGATCTCTTTTGCCGCTTCAACACTCAAAATAACATTAGAATCTTTGCCAACAGCAACGTCATCCTCAATTCTGATGCCAATACCTCTAAATGAACGGGGATAACTATTTGATTCGGGTACATAAACACCTGGTTCTACAGTAACCACATTTCCAACCTGAAATTTTTTGTTACGAGAATAGCCAGGAGTATCATGTACGTCAATTCCCAAGTTGTGCCCAATATAATGAGGGTATAATTTCATGGTTTCCCATTCGGTTATGCCACCAAATCCACAATTACGGAGTTCTTTAGTCATTAGTCTCACGCTCTCATTATGCAAATCTTGTAGAGACATATTCGAACTCTCTGTACAATATTCTATGCATTTCTTTTCCACATTCAGCACTGCTTGGTATAGCTCCTTTTGGGGACCAGTAAACCTACCATTAACTGGCCAGGTTCGAGATATATCTGCGCAGTATCCTCCTAGATTTCCTCCTGCATCAACTAAGACCAGGGAATTGTCTTTGAATACATCGTCGTTCCGGGTGTAATGAATGCAAAGGGAGTGATCACCCCCTGCCACGACAGGGACATAGGCTGATTTATCGCATCCTCCGGCGATGAATTGATACTCTAAGAAGGCACATAAATGTTTTTCGGTTGGGAATACTTGAGCATAAGCTTGATTGAAGGCTCTACCTGAAATTTTGCCTGCCATTCGCATAACTTCAATCTCTGCCGGAGATTTAACTGCTCTCAAAGAATTCGAAAGGTAAGATAGAGACTTGACGGAGACACTATGCTCCTTTAGAAGAGATTCAATGGTTCCAGAGAACTTAGAAGTTGATCTCTGGAAAAATTTGTTGAACATCGATGTTAAAGTCAACTGCGAAGTGTCTTCAAAATCATAAAATACTGTGCTGTTTCTATTCAGTAATTTGGAGATGTAAGATGCTACGTTCTTCGTACTATCAGCTTCGTCAGCATTGAAAATATCCTGGACCCCCTGTACCCCCGTACGATAACCCTCCCATTGCTCAGCAGTTTTATCCTTGGGAGGCACCAGCATGTGGAATACGACATCTTCTAGTTTGTCTGTTGGCTTTTCAATAATAGCCACAGAATCAGGTTCATTCCATCCAGTAAAGTAATATAAATCGGTGTTTTGTTGGAACTGATAAAACACACTTCCTGACGCATACCTGACAGATTGACCTGGAAGAATGGCAATACTCGATTGTGTCATATCCTTTGCAAGACGAAGTCTCCTTTCATAATATTCTTGGGCTGAAATTCCAGTTGTCAGTTCACCTTCTCTCACCATATGAGGCCTATTTTCGAAAAGTGGTTGGCCGCTTGTGAATTCTGCGAGGCGGAAACGAGCAGATGAAAAGAACCTTCTACGAACAGCTCCATACATTCTACTTCGATGCGGGATCATGTTACCTGATGGAACAATAAGGGAGTAGAAGTCTGGATATAGAACCTACCTATGGTGAACACACTACCTAGCCAGTGTCCTTTTAGTAGTTGTAAGAAAGTGCGCGAATTTAGTCTGAACATTGAAAAATCAGACCTCACCAGAAAAGAGGAGACGATTCCTTTCCTTTAGTAAAACAAGTTCAAACCAACTCAAATGTCGGCTTTTCCCAAACCCTCCCGACAGAGGTTATTGGAGCTGCAAAAGCTCAGCTGTGAAATTTTCAATACGACATTTAACCCAACTAACCAAAGAACTGGAGCTAAGATACTCCGTCAACCTTTAAAGGGACCGACAATTGCCAACTATTATGGTAACCCTGATTTCCTCAAGTTTAAAGATGTGCAAAAGATTTACAAATTCCAAGAATTTGGTCTTATCAATGAAGAAGAGGAATACCGCTTGATGGTTAATGCTTCTCGTAGAAGAAGAGGTAAAGGTGCTCCCCCTAAGAAGAAGGAAGCTTCTAGCAGCGATGGTAAGAAGAAGAAGAAGCGGTAAGCGATAAGGTTCACTGAAACTACAGGTAACTTGTACATATATGAAGAAGACTTTGAATTCAGAAAAGTGTTTTGTAGTCAATCCCTTCGATTATCTCCCCTTGGAGTAATTTTTTCAACACAACTAAAGGGGATAATTGCCAATTAAGCTGACTGGCATCTTTGTAGTTCTGTGAGTTCATGAAGTTCACTCGGTTGAACAAAATAATCGAATATACGTAAGATCGTATTATTTCCGTAATTGTGAGTGCTCTGCTCTTCAACTCTAGTACTTGTGAGCTTTTAGAGCGCAGAGTTATGCCACCCGGTAATCTTCTATCATCTTTCAATTTTACAATGAATGCAATTAGTGGTAGGTAGTTGAGTAATATCAAAGAAACAACCAAAATGGAGCCTATAACCAGACTGGTTAATCTCATTATCGCAAAGATGAGATAAAATGCAAAAACGGTAGGGAGAAGGTAGATGAATATTGTGAACAAAATTATCCCCAACAACAATTCGTCAAAATCATAGGTGTTGGAATCTATTCGATGACGTAAAATGTTGTACTTCTTACCGTAGAATAGCCGGAACAGGGATTTGATAATATTCAGTTGCCAATGGTACAATCTCATGGATGTGTAATAGAAAGATTGGATGTGGAATGTCACCATCGTGTGTAAGTCAAGTAGAATAGATATGAAAAATGAAACTCCACCAAAACAAGACGCAGTAGCTACCATTTTGATCAACAAGTTGAACAACTTGGGGTTGAATAGGGTATGTCTTACAGCATGTATCCACAAATTCAGAACTAAGCTGAACATTTCTCCGAAAAACTCACAGAGCTCATTATTGAGTTTAAAACCTGCTGGAGAGTGTTGCAACCAAACAATAACGTTGTTGAGTTTGTCAATGAGGACTTTGGAAACCAGCCAATCCAGAACAAATTTGGAGGTTGCATATTCATTATTCCACAGGAAAACCGCCACAACGTACCCTAAGATCATGTCATTGAATATGAGCCATAGTGAGTTGTAGAGTTTTATGTATTCGGCTGGAGAAAACCTTGTTCCTGTGATCAAAGAGATTTCTGAGTCTTTTGTGGCTTGTTTAGTTTTCTGATACTGTGAAGGTAAGTGATACAACTGGTTGGATCTCTTTTCCCACTGATGAAAAAAGTATGAGATGGATGCTAGATTGTATTGCCTCCAGAACCGATAGTTCAGCATCTTGATTATCATTAAACACCATGCTTGCACAAAATAGAAGAAAATACTAATAAGTACTCCTAGTAATTGCACCAACTTTGTCACGAACCCAGAGTGCAACGGACTAAGCAGTTTCTTCAGCAACTTAGATGACAGAGATTCATTAAACACCCACGGGCAAAGGTCGATATAGTTAAGCTGGTTTTTGTATTTCTTAGTGAACTTTGATCGTAAATAGTTGTTCAGGTTGATGTACTTCAGTACCAACAATAGAGAATCATCGCTAGAGCCTCTGCCTAAAGTATGAAGTTTCATCTTTGTGGCCAAATCAGGAACCAGTTCGATATCATGAAAATCACGAAAGCTTCCACCACTTGATAGCAATGCTTTGCTGCTAGTCCACGAAATCTCTATGGATATCGGCAGACTAGAATAGTACTCTAAGCTGGAAGAATTTGGTGGTTTAAACACAACAAGAGTTACATCTGTTGGTCCAACCACCATAGATTCTTCAGCATTATAGTTAAGTGCTAACAATGAGTCTCTTTCAAAGTTTAAAGTCGCTACAATTATGAGAGGCAAAGCATCATCTTTATACTTCAATTCATGTATGGTATCCTCGTAGGGCAAAGTGGTAACTACTATAATCTTATCACCGAGGTTCAAACCTACGACGTAACATTTCTTGTTGAAGTAGTAAGGAGATAGCAGGTCAGATGGCCAAAACACCAGCATGCCAAATGATCAATCCCTGTATGAAGGGATAGTGTGTATGGGTTAGTTGTATCCAATGTATGGAGTAGATTCAGAATGCCAGATGTTGGTTCAGTATGAAAAGATTCGCGTAGATTAAACACTAGTAGCCTTCCTAAAAGGTTCACCCATACTACCTAGGCAAAAATGTCATCTACGGATTAACCAACTCAACTTGGACCACCTCATTTAAATGATCAGTACAATATACAAACTACCATTTATACTTACTAATTTAGAAATTAAAAGGCCTCGGCATTGGCAGCATCGTTCCAGTCGGCAGGAGGAGCAGAAGCGTTCCAGTCGGCCTCAGCAGGCTCTTGCCATTCTTGCTCAACCTCCTCCTCTTCGACCTCAAACTCAGCACCCTCAGCGGCCTCAGCCTCCTCCTCAGCGGTTTGCTCAATTTCTTCAGGGTCTCTGTAGAAGTACAGATCTGGCATAACGGACCAAGCCTCAGTTCTGTTTGGCAGAACACCTCTCAATCTCAAGACTTCTCTAGAAAGCAAGTACCAGATCAAACCGATAGAGTGCTTACCTTTGTTGTTACATGGAATGGCAACGTCGACAAACTCAGAAGGAGAGTCCATGTCGGTCAAAGCGATGATAGGAATGTTGACGTAAGAAGACTCCTTGATAGCTTGAGAGTCGGTTCTTGGGTCAGTGACAATGATCAATCTTGGCTCCTTGAATTCTCTAGTGATGTAGTTGGTGAAAGAACCTGGAGTGAAACGTCCAGCAATAGCGGAACCGTTGGTGTGAGAAGCGAACTTCAGCACGGCTCTCTGTCCGAAAGTTCTGGAGGACACAGCTACAACATCTTCTGGGTTAGGAATGGCAGCAATGATTCTGGCAGCCAAAACGATCTTCTCCCAAGTCTTACCGATGTTAATAACGTTAACACCGTCTGGTCTGGTCTTGTAGACGTATGGTTCGTTGTGGACCTGGCAGTTCTTGGCACCCAAGTGAACATTGGCTGCTAATAGCAGCTTAGCATCCTCGGCGGTAAGGTCAAATGAAGCTGGAAGAGACATCTTTTCAGGTAATTAATTCAACACTTCAGCAATACCGAAAAATTTCTGATGTAGTTTTTACTTTTTCAGTTGGAAGGATCGCTACAGTTGGGGGTGTTACCCTGCAATGTGAGGTGGTACTACGATGGTTCAGTCGTGTCGAGACCAGAACAAATAGTGCAAAGAGTAACAGCCCTGAATACAATCACGTGTGTCAGTTTTTGAACACTTTAGATGGTAAATTTTGGAGTTGAAAACAGAACGGTAGAGGACAAGACTTTAGGGCTGGTGAGCTATTAAGGTATTATTCCAATAAAAGTTATAGGCTACTCTGTGTAGATTCTTAAGCCTTTTTCTTCGAAAACGTAAAACTCACTTAACATCCAGATTGACAGTTCGAGTCATCCGTCTAGTTATTCCTTACAATAGCCATATGAGGCAACAACCCATATTGCTTTTCGCGATCAGTTCTTATCAGATTGATCAGATAACTTTTACTTAACTCAGATCAAAATCGCCACGCGGGTAGTCAGTCTTCTTTACTTAAAATCCTTTTCCGTTGAGCGTTCAAGGTCTCATTTTTCAAAACATCTTTAGGCAGAGGTGATTGATGCTTCTATATAATGGGTCAGGACGTTCCAGGTCATCCTTCGGCTTCTCCTACCCCAAATCCAAGCGATGAGCAGCCAATCACCACGGAGTTCTTTTGGACTGTATTACGGGGAGTCTACCATCTATTGATCCCCAAATTAGCAGATAAGAAATTGGCAAATGACAGGAAGCACTTACGAAAGGAGATCACCGTCAAGTATGG
Source organism: Komagataella mondaviorum (assembly GCA_023213015.1). Taxonomy (NCBI): domain Eukaryota; kingdom Fungi; phylum Ascomycota; class Pichiomycetes; order Pichiales; family Pichiaceae; genus Komagataella; species Komagataella mondaviorum. The sequence continues at coordinate 1,085,672 of JAKWBA010000002.1, read as the reverse complement.
TAACATCACATTTTGGGTCACCATGTCTTGTGTTTTGTTATTACCTTTTTGGCATCTAATGTACAATAGATTTTTTTACAAAACAATGAGCAGAATTGCAAGGCGAATTAAGATTGTTGCATTGAGAAATAATTACATTATTTTGAACTTTGAGGTCATTCAAATCATCATTTTTTGGTCGTTACTGCTTTTTGGGTTGAGTTATTTGGAGATCTACCAAGATCTACAATTCCTAGCCGCTAGGCTTGGAAGAGTTGCTGTCTACACGATGCCAACATTATTATTTCTCACTATACGGCCATCTCCGTTACCCAAAACTCTTTATCTGGCCCTCCTACCTATTCATAAATGGGTATCACGCATTGTAGTTCTTCAGAGCTTATTGCATACATTGCTGTATGTCTATATCTTTACTGTGCGGAAAACTTTTTTCAAGGCTTATAAGCTTGATAACTTTTATGGAATTGTGGCTTTGTTGGCCTTTTTTGTAATTTTTGTCACTTCGTTACCGAAGGTAAGAAGGCTATCTTACGTCACCTTCTACGTTAATCATTATATTTGCACTTGGGTAACGGTCATTTTTCTCCAATTACATGCACGTCCCAAAATTACCCTACTAACAGTTACCAATTGTGCCATTCTTCTTTATCAAATTGCATATAGAGTACTTCATACTCGAACTACGAAATTAGACGTCATTCAAGTTTCACCAAATTTATCTGTCGTCATCTTACCGAATGAGAGTATAACAACAAAAACAGGACTTCCAGGCTCACATTTAAGGCTAATAAGCTGGGAGAAAGGTAGAGTCTTACATAACTTGTGGAAATGGCTCATAGTACCTCTGCAACATCCCTATACTATCAGCACTTTACCCAGCGACGAAGAGCAGAAGTTGATCATTCGGCATGGGAAATTTAAATTTGATATTTCCAAGGAATATTTAATCACAGGCTCGTTTTTGCCTCATTTAGACTTCTTGACCCCTGCAAGGAAACGTCAAGATGAAAATTCACTATTCTTCAAGCCTCGATGCAAACGCTGTTTGATCGTTGTGGGAGGATCAGCTATTAGTTTTGCATTACCAATAATGAGAATTTTATCTTATAACGGTTGCGTTGCAAAGATTATTTGGGTCATCAGAGACTATCAAGATATAAGAATTCTCAATCATTACAAAAATATCCTGGTTACCAACGATTCCATAGATATTTTCATTACAGGAGATTTTACAGAAGAGGACAAAGAGATGTTTTTCCGGACTTTAGATGAACTGTCGAGATTAAAGCATAGGCGTGAAAATATAGAGCAAGATCTTATACTGAATAATGAGGTCAACTTCAATAATCTTGACAGTGATCAGGAGAAAGGTTCAGCCAAACCACTTGATGCATATTCAGGTGAACCAAGTTCACACTCAAGGTCTTATTATGGTTCCATAAACTCACCTTTATCTGAAGAGAATTCAGCTGGAACTACGCGCCAGAGTTTCCAAAAACGTACCTCGATGTCATCCATGAATTCTATCACACAGGACGTACTGGATGAAGACAAGCAGGAAAACGTTGATGTTGAATTGGACAACGAAGCATCATACAGGTGCGAGTCTAAGATAAGAAGAAAACAAACAGCGCTTATAGGAAAGACGTTTGACGACCCTTCTTCTGCTCCTGGAGGGTTCAGTGCCGGTTTAGACTCTATGTTTTCAGTCTATGACGGTCGTTCATACGATGTGCATGCAACTTTGGCTTGTAATCCCACGGAAATGAAACAAATATGGGCGTTATCAGACTTAGGCTGCAAAATTGGTTTTGGAAGGCCCAAGATGGGTCTTCATTACTACGAGTGGTGCTTGGCTTCTTCTTGTATTGGTCCAGTTTTGGATCTGTATAGTGGAGAGAACATTTGCTGTCAAGAAGTGATTTTGGAAGAAGAGGATGTAAGGCGAATTCCTCCTGACAGTTATAGATCTGGGGTGTCAGTAAATGGAGGAGTTCTCAGGTATAGAACAGCAGATGGGGAGTTTCTAGGCACAGGTGCCAAAGATGAGCAATATCTTCATTATCTCTACGAAAAAACACGAAACAACAGAAAGAAACAACGAGGTTTCCAAATGGAAGATGACGTATGGGTCGTAGGTGCTGGACCTACTGGTTTGGTGAATAATGTTCGTTTGTGGGCCAATGACTGTGGATTTCATTTCCATGCTGAGTGTTTCAATGTATAATGACTTTTTCGCGGAAACTACCCCGGATTTATTGTACATGCTTGGGAAAGTTTAATTTCAATTTGTGTTCCTAATCAGCTTTTGTCAATCTTTTGTAATCTGCTATTTTGATCTTTGCTATCATAAGTTTTCATTGAATGCCTTATACAGGGGTATGTTCTAGCTCTAATCGTCTAAATTTACTAAACCACCATCGGAATCAAGTAGACCGATTTATTCCGAATCTCGTTAGTAGTGCCAACTTTCATGGATTATCTAGCTCTCATTTGGATGATACGAAGGTAACAGAAGATTTGCAACCAGGATTCTTAGATCGGCCACCCTATTTTTCTGGCTTGAGGCCTGAAACACCACCCCTTTCGACGAATAGATCACCTGCAACGAGTGATCCATCTACTCCAACATCCGATATCTCTTCAGTTGTTAGCAAAAAGGGTTATGAGAACAAAGAGGTAGCCAAAGCCTTGAACATGAGTGACAATCCTAGAGTCTATGCTTTCCAGCATAAAACTCCTCCTGGTTCAAGATCCCCAGTGGCAAGCTTGAAGCATGGAATGCCAGAAGTATCTCTTCATAAACCAGCGGTTAAGCAAGCTAAGAAGTTTCCCCAAATAACTAATCCGTTTCGAGTCTTGGATGCTCCAGGATTGCGTAATGATTTTTATGCCAACCTAATTTCTTGGTCTAAGGTCACCAACAAGATTGCTGTTGGCCTTGATAAGGTTTTCATCTGGGCCGATGACGGCCAAGTGGCCCCTTTAAGAAGCCTATTGACAGAGGCTATTACTTGTGTCTCATATGCTCCTTGCACTACTTTCTTAGCTGTAGGAACAAAAGCTGGTAGATTGTACCTTTATGATAATGCAAGTTTGATTTGTTCCACCATAACCAAACCAAACTCTAGTGTGTGTTGTATACAGTGGACCAACACCGGTAAGGAGTTATTCATTGGAGATGACACTGGAAATGTCTTATATTATGAAATTAAACAAACATATTGCAGTTATGATTTGATGATGAGAAACTCGTGGAACTGCCACCAACAGCAGATTTGTGGTAAATATTTCCCCATGAAATACATGTATGCACCAGTCCTTACTAACAAAACGAATAGGAATAGCAATAAACGCAGATAATACTCAGATTACAGTTGGGGCAAATGACAATTGTTGCACGGTCTGGGACATTCACGACATCAAGGCACCAAAGTTACGATTTATTTTACCCCATTTTGCAGCTGTTAAAGCTATAGCATATTGTCCGTGGGCTCCTTCGCTTCTTGCAACAGGGGCAGGATCAAAAGACAGAATGATCAGATTTTGGCATTCCAACTCTGGTACGTTGCTGGATTCATATAATACTAAGGGCCAGATCACTTCTATAATTTGGTCAGTATCTTCCAAGCAGTTACTGGTTTCTTTTGGGTTTACTGATTTTTCCAGTCCGTTGCTCATGAGCGTCTACTCATATCCGAAAATGGAGATTCTGATCAATGTGCCGGCCACTTGCGACTTAAGAGTTCTCTCAGCTGTACCGTCTCCCGATGGAAAGTCAGTGTGCATTGTAGCAAACGACGAAACGGTTAGATTCTATCACATATGGGGTTCTAGTTATAGTTTGACTCTGAGTTCTCAAACTGATGGAATTTTTGGAAGTACCCTGTTGGAACTAGCTGAAGGTGTCGGGACTGGAGCAGATAATTTGAGATAGATAGATAGCAGGCACTCATGATGGGATTCCATCACTATCTTTGATATTTTCTTGTAATTTTCTCCAATACTTCCTATTTTTCTGTATCGGTATCCTCACAAAATGAAGCAATATTACAATAGCGATGAGTACAAACGACACTACCGCTGAGGGAGTTAAAATTTCGACGTACAGACGTATAAGCCTCATTTTATGATACGGGCATTGAGCGTCTGCGCCTCCGTTGATCCAGCAACCGCCCGTTGATAGAGAATTAAGGTCAATCCAGATGCTTGAGTTAAGTGGAATCTCTTCTTGAAGTGTCAAACTGTCAAGAGGCGTTCGTGGAACATCGAAAAAAGTTCCAACAGGACATAGATCAGCTGCAAGATAGTAATTAGACACGTTCGATGTCACTGTCCACTGAAGCCAATTTGATTCATCTCGACAAGCAACTTGACGTTGCTCATTACACGAGGATATAAACCACGACAAATTGGAAAAAGTGGCACACTGAGGTGTCACGTTCGAAGAGGGCGAAGTGTCTTGGTCTCCCAGTAACGGGATACTAAATCTAGGAAGGTATGAGTTCTTCCAACTCCATAATCTGTTCGAAGCAAATTCTCTGAGTTCTGGTTCAGTATATACTCGGTTCAAAAATGGGGAATATCCGTGAGAGATATGGGTGATATAAGAGTCTAACGAAAACGGATCTTCTTCTGTCTCCACTATTAGCCGAAATGATTTTGACAAGAGGGTTTGTGAGTCGGCCATAGTCCAATTGGTTATGTTGGATGTCAAAGTGTCCAGTTCAGTTTCGGTAGTGGTGGTCCACGCAACATCAATAGTTGTGTTTTGCATGAAATAAATATTAGAGTCCCGCTCCAATACATAGCTGGTATCTTCGTACAAATCGTTTTCAAGAACAATTGGGATCACTCTGACCCCTCTACTCTGTAAGAGTTCTCCTAAGATTGGGTAACCTGTGGGATCATATTCCAAGCCCTGATATGTGCTATTAGCCAGTTGAGCAACGTTGAGTAAAGGAGGAGTTAAAATCTGTATTGGATCGATGCTTCTAACCAATGGCAGCGATAAAGTTCCCGGATTGCTGCTTGGAGTTGCGTTCTGCGTGCTGCCAGTTGAATGTAAACTCATATAGATAGTAATCAAATTTAACGAAACTGATCTAGCTGATGACCTGATATGTTGATCTATTTTCCTGAAAATAGAGGCTAAATTCAGGTCTCTATCACATTTATAGCTCCTCTCATCCCATTCAAGTTGCACCGTGGAGTTATCTTCATCAGTATATGTTACATTTGCACTAAAGGGAGCTGGGCATAATTGCCAAGAAAAGGTTTCTTCATTCCAATATGCATCAATAAGGATATTTCCCACAGTGGCGTTCAAAATGTTGTCAAGTCTATTCAAATTTGGTTGAGTAAACGTATCGCCTTCAAAAATAACTGTTGACAGTCGAACTCCAACGTCAACTAACTGGTCAACACTGACGTTATAGGAGATATCTCTTTGTGACCTAAGAGCAACTTCATTATCAACAGTCAACGGAGGCCATACAGCACAATAAACACATTGTGTAAGAAGAAAGAAGAGTATGATCATTAAGCCTAAAGGGTGAGAGACGAAATTAAGTATGCCTCTTGAGATTATCTCGAAATTTGACCTTTCTGATATCTCAAGTTCAGAAGGAGAAATAGCTACTCTACAATCGAAATAGACTGGAATTCATACGGCATTGGCACTGAAGGGTTAACTTGGGGCTTAGTCAATCATATCTTAGTACACAGAAACACTTCATTTATCAAAATGGCAGCAAGCAATAGCGTAACGCTCTTGTCTCATTTATCAGTAATCCTTATACGAAGCTGCCACCAAAGGGTGGCTGAAGTGGTGAAAAAACCATTCATCGACGAGATATTTCACATTCCTCAGGCGAGACAGTATTGCAGAGGGAGGTTTGATGTTTGGGATAATAAAATCACAACTCCACCAGGTTTGTATTGGTTGAGTTTTGCCTGGGCAAAACTATCAGCAATGTTGGGTGATGGCAAGACCAACTGTGCAATCAGCAGTCTGCGGGATACTAACTTCATAGGATTTGTTATTTTGCAGTTTCTTATTTTCTATCTACAAAGAGGAACAAAAATGGACACTTACTCTACAAGTTCCATATCATTGAACCCACTGATTACCTTGTACTATTCGTTATTTTACACTGATGTTTGGTCTACTATCTTTGTTTTGGCCTCTTATGTTGTTATTGTGAAACAGCCGTTTGGGAAACTTAAGAGCGCATGGATTTCTGCGTTTATAGGGCTGATTAGTGTGACGTTTAGACAAACCAATGTTATTTGGAACGCCTTTATTCTGGCAACCTTTATTGACCAAGAGATTGACCCAAAAGCTCGTACGAGTTCAATCTCCGATATTAAACTCTTTATCGTCGAAGCTTGGAGAAACGTTTTGGCAGTGGTTCCATTTATCTTGAATTTGGGCCTCTTTCTAGCGTTTGTTTACATGAACGGAGGAATAACGCTAGGCGACAAACAGAACCATGCTTTCAGCTTCCATGTTACTCAACTGTTTTACTTCACTTCGTTTATTTCAGTGCTGTCCATTCCACTGTGGATATCTCCCTCTTTTGTTAAGGGATACTTAAAAACTGTCAAACAGAATATCGCTTCTACCGTAGCCCAGTGGTGTATAATAGCTATATTGGTGCATTACTTTACGGTGGTGCATCCATTTTTGCTTGCAGATAATCGTCATTTCACATTTTACATTTGGAGAAGGGTCATCAACCTCACACCTTATTCCAGGTACTTGTTGGCTCCAGCTTACCATTTCTCCATATATGTGACTTTCAAACTTCTTGCTGATAACCTTTTTGCCTTTCCTACTGAAGAGGAAATACTACAAAAAGAGAATGAGAAAGAAACGAAAGAAAGGTTTACAGAGAAGGATTTCGTTGAGGAAGGGGTGGATCCCATCAAGCCTACATTCATGACTATCAGCGCATTCTCAGTTTGCACCGCTCTTACGTTGGTACCATCTCCGCTCTTTGAGCCCAGATATTTTATTGTCCCATTTATCTTCTGGAGGCTGTTAGTCCGTCCAACGGAAAGTACATTGATTGAAAATGAGTCTTTGAAGGAGAACAACAGTCGTACAAGATTACTATTCGAACTAATATACTTTGCTGCTTTCACTTATCTCCTCTACGAAGTGTTCATCAATTACACTTTCAAATGGCCTAGTGAGCCTCTGGATTATCAAAGGATTATCTGGTAATTCCTATATTGAGGTTCTCTTTATGCTGTTCTAATACACGTTTCTTTAATACATCAAAGTAAGTCACTTCTTGCTTTGTGTCTGGGTCAATGTATGTCAAACCGGCAAATGTGCCATACATGTCGTTCTGGTATTGTAATCTCCAGTTCTTCGACTCAAGGTCTCCCACTACTAGCAGCAGAAAATCACCCCAGTTTTTTGCTACCAGATACTTGGTATCGAAATCCCTCCCAAACAATATCACCTGGCCTACTGTTCCTTTTTCATCTGGAGCTAGATCTAGTGCGACATGGTTCCCCATATAATCCGTCAGCACTGGAATCCAGTTCGAGTGACTGTAGCTAGGGACAATTGTCTTTTCGGGGAAAGAAACCTGTGGTGGTAGAGTTTGCGGTTTGATTTCTGTAGGATCGTCGAAGGGAGAGTTAGACGGCAGAGCAGATGTGTAATTTTCATTTTTCAGATAACCTAATTGCGGTTGGGAGATGTTGTTAACGGTGTATGCACTTTTAGCTCTGGCCAAGTCCATTTCGACTTTGTTTGTGATTTTTCTCCAATTCTTGGTCATAGAGACAATTGAGTCCAAGGACATGAGCTCCAATCCGAATATCAACCCATTGGCATCCTGACTAGATTCTGTGTACTCTTGACCATCGTGGATAGAGATGGATTTAACAAAACAAGGCGGAAATTCAATTCCCAGATCTTTCTGAGCACAAATTATGTCAGGTACTGTCACAGGTTTGGCAAACCTGGAGGAGAGTTCGTGTTTCGAACACCATTCGTCTAATAATTGCCACGCAAACACTACTTCCTGAGTCCCCTCTGCCGCTTCAGCAGCTTTTACTGGATCGACTGATAGTTTATTCGATAGTGTGTCATCTGGGTATGAGGTCAATGAGGCTTTGACATAACTATTGGAGCTATCTTTAGCCAGAAATTCTTCTGTCCTGATTGTGGTTTGGTTCGATTTATAATCAGCATACCTATCGTTGGTCGTAGTACTATAGAGGAGTTGTTTGAGGGAAGATTTCCAACCCATGATAAGGCTTGATGACGATTGGGTCAGAGGTGTATCAAAAGTCCTGGATATAAAACGCGTGCGACTGACCTGTCTCGCTCATCTCTTACAAAAAAAAGTTCCATCATTCTTTTTTTAGAGGATATACTCATACTATCTATATACAATCAGCTAGAACTATTTATGAGTTCTAGCGTCAGAAACAGTGTTCAGCAACAAGGAATCGTTGTCCAACAAAATCCTGTTCGGAGAATTTGAAAGGATGTGAGCAATTTCTCTAGCAGTGTCAAGTCTCTTTAATTCAACGTAATCCTTCGACTTCTTGATAGCTTCACCAATCAATTGGGCCGATTTGGCCTCACCTTGCGCTTTTACCAAAGTGGATTGTTTCTCTTGTCTAGCTTTATCCACTACGAAGGCAGCTCTTTGAGCATCCTGTTGAGCAATTTGTTTTGCCTCTACAGCGGTGGAGAACTCGGGAGAGAAAGCCATTGCCGTTAAAGAGACATCATCCAAAAGGATGTTAAACTTGGCTGCACGTCTCACTAGGTTTTCTCTGACTAAACGAGAAACTTTCTCTCTTTGAGTAATCAATTGAGAGGCGTTGAACTGAGCAACCACCGACTTCAATACTTCGTTCACGATTGAGGGAAGAACCCTTTCATCGTAATCTTGGCCCAGGGTTCTATAAATAGTTGGTAATGCTTTGATATCAGGTCTACTCAAAACTCTGCATGTTATGTTGACCATTTGTAAATCTTTAGTTCCAGTTAGAGAAGCAACATTCCTTGGTTTAGCTCTGACTTCATAAAGCACAGGTGTTTGAAACCATGGAATGGCAAAATGAGTCCCTTCATTGAAAATTTGGGATTGGACACCTCCCAATCTAGAGTAAATGATAGCTCTTTGACCACCGTCAACATTGAATAACGAGGCATTCAAGGTTAAAGCTGCTGCACCTAACAGAATCATCCCCCCAGCTCCGGCAAAGATTCCCATAGGACCTGGTCCTCTCTTTGAACCGCTGTTGGCATTGGAAGCCCTTTTCTGGAGCTCTCTTGCAAATCGTTCCCAATTTTGGTTGTTCATACTGTATATATGGGTTGGTGGCGAGTGAAATGAAGAACTTGAACTAAGTCTAGCGAATGACAGATGTCGGATGTCTGTGAAGTGATGGGGGGAAGGAATTCAGGGATCCTCTTATAAAGGCTACAGAAAGACCTATTGGTGTGAATTATTTATTAAAAGACAAACTTTAGAATTACTTTGTACCAGCTGTACAAGTTATACATTTCAATTCATCCCAATAATTGATACAACCTGAGAATAAATAAATGTATGGGGACAAATCCACCTTACATAAGCAGATGATCATTCGCTGTGGTCCCATGAGCTAGCACCGTCATCTTGTTCCCCCCAGATTAACCGAACAGTCATGTCAGAAATTCACAAAGCTGCCTTAGAAGGAGATTTGAGCACTGTGCAGAATATTTTGGCCGATACACCAAAGGCAGCTGCATCACAAAACGAGGATGATGGAAACAAAAGTCCTTTACACTGGGCAATTGCCTTCCAACATACCGAAATTGTGCTGGCTCTACTTGACGCTTTGAAGCAGCAAAAAATCGATCTGGATGACTTGATAGATGATTCAGGATGGAGCCCTCTGCACACTGCAGCAAGCATTGGTAACATTGATATTGTAGATGCAATTCTTCGTTATGATCCTGCCCCAGATGTGAACCAAACGACGTCTAATGGCCAGACGGCACTACATTTTGCAGTTTCTAAGAATTTCAAAGACACTGTAGAAATTCTTTTGGAGAACAAGGCGTCAGTACGAGTTAAGGATAACAAGGGCCAGTATCCCATTCACAGAGCTGCCAGCATTGGCTCATTAAGTCTGATTAAGCTGCTGGCTGAAAAGTCGTCTCCTCTAAACTTTAAAGATGTCTATGGATTCACACCCTTACATCACGCGTTATCCGAGGGACATGCTGACGCCGCTGTGCTACTAGTTGAACTAGGAGCAGATAAAACTGTTGACGATTCAGAGGGACGTGTTCCTCTCCAGGTGGCTGTTGACGAGAAGACTGCTGCGTATTTTAAACAACATACTGAGTAATTAGTAACATATGTCCCCGGGGGTTTTCCCGTCTGTGTCAAAGTCACGTTACCAGAACCCCTAAGGGATGCGACCGTTGGGGCGAAAATTAAAGCTCATCGGGTTGGCAATGCACATTTCTTTTTTTGACTAGCGCATGCAGAATATTGTTGTTTTTCCGCTCCCTAACGTGACAAATTGAATCGTATGGCATTAAGTTGAGAGGGTTTTCATCTGCCGAAGCCGATACTTTCTTCTCCGCAGTAATGGAACCATTAAGTTAGTCTGCTTATACCTTGCATTTACTCCTTTTCCTCTATTCTCTCTTCCTTTTAAAATATTAATAATGGCAGGTAAAGAGAAAAAGATTGACAACCTGGATGCCGTCTCCACCTTGAGCGACGACTTATCCGTCTCTAACCCAAGTAAGTGGCAAGAGTTCAAGGACTCTTTTAAACGCGCAGACTTCGATGACTCAGCCTTCTCTCCCGATATGACTGAAGCTGAGAGAGCTATAGCGGCAACAGCCAACTCTCCTCTGCAGAAATCACTTAAACCAAGGCATATTCTACTAATTACCCTAGGTGGAAACATTGGTACTGGTCTATTTGTCAGTTCTGGAACAGCTCTAAGAACTGGAGGACCATTAGGTGTTCTGATAGGCTGGATAATCACTGGTGCATGTTGTTATACTGTTGTCCAAGCAATGGGAGAACTGACCGTCAGATTCCCGGTTGCTGGTTCCCATACTACCTTTGCCAATCGTTTCATTGATACGTCCTTTGGTTTTGCAGTGGCGTGGGATTATGCTCTGTTATGGTTAATTGTCCTTCCATTGGAACTAGTAGCCGCCTCAATGACTATCAAATTTTGGACTACCAGCATTAATCCCGACGTATTCGTGGCAATATTCTACGTGTTTATCGTAGGGGTTAATTTCTTTGGAGTTAAAGGCTATGGAGAGGCGGAATTTTTCTTCTCATCTATCAAGATTATTACCATCATGGGCTTTATAATATTAGCTTTGGTGCTGATCTGTGGTGGAGGTCCAACACACGAGTACATAGGTGCAACATATTGGCATGATCCAGGTTCCTTGGCATCTGGATTCAAAGGTGTATGTTCTGTTTTCGTCAGTGCTGCCATGTCTTATATGGGTACTGAAGTGTGTGGTTTAGCTGCTGCGGAATCTGCCAACCCAAGAAAGGCCCTTCCAGCTGCCATTAAACACGTCTTTTGGAGGATCCTTTTGTTCTACATCGTCGTACTGACTTTAGTCGGTATGCTGGTTCCCTACGATTCCGACAAGTTACTGGGCGCTGGTGGAGGAACATCTACATCACCCTTTGTCATTGCAATCCAAACTCATACAATATCAGGCCTTCCGTCAGTTATGAATGCTGTCATCATGTTATCACTGCTTTCAGTGGGTAACTCTGCGACGTTTGCGTGCTCCAGAACCATTTGTGCGCTTTCTACTCAAGGGATGGCACCAAAGATCTTTTCATACGTCGATCGAAAAGGAAGGCCACTGTATGCTCTTTTATTATCAGCATTTGTGGGGCTTTTTTCATTCATTGCTGCATACGATAATCAGGATACTGTTTTTGCCTGGTTGCTGAGTATTTCAGGTCTGAGCTCCATTTTCCTGTGGTCTGCTATCGTTTTATCTCATATACGGTTCCGTTATGCAATGAAGAAAAGAGGCAGATCTTTGGATGAACTCGCTTACGTGAGTAGCACAGGGGTTTATGGTTCATATTTTGGACTATTAGTCAACTTCTTGATTGTCATTTGTCAGTTCTGGGTTGCTCTCTTCCCAGTAGGAGGCGCCGAACCATCTGCTGCAACATTCTTCCAAGGTTATCTGTGTGTTCCACTGGTGTTAGTATTATACTTGGGTCATAAGATTTACAAAAGAAATTGGGCAATGTACATCCGGAGTGAAGAAATGGATCTGGATACTGGCCGCAGAGAGATAGATCTGGACTTGTTGAAGCAGGAAGTCATCGAAGAAAGAGAGTCATTAAGAAAGAAGCCATTTTGGTACCGTACCTACAAGTTCTGGTGTTAATCCCATAATATGCATAGCCTGAACGTCCAGGCAATCTAGAAATCAATCTAAGTAATAAGTAACACGAATAAAAAACGATTATCCCGACAAGGGGCTCTTCAACCACGGTATCCTTCTAGATGTCGTCTGCCTGAGGTGAAATATACAGGGTTGAAAATTCTGACCGCTTATGTAATGCTCATTCTATACTAACAGAAAAAAGTTTGGGAAGGAGGCAAAAAAATATTATTTAATCTTTCTAAGTATTTAGATTAGTAATGGAGAAAGACCAACAACAAGTAACACAGAATAAAAAGCAGAAGATTGATGAGAAGGAGGAGTTTTTTCAGACGTTGGGACACCAGGCCCAGGATGGAGTAAGCTTAACCGGAGCTGCTGATGCCGAGGGGCACCCTGTCCAAGAGATTGAATCTCTTTGTATGAAGTGTGGCAAAAATGGTACCACAAGGCTTCTATTAACTAGCATTCCCTACTTTAGAGAGGTGGTCATTATGTCGTTTGAGTGTTCTCACTGTGGCTTCAAGAACAGTGAAATGCAACCGGCCTCCAAGATCCAAGAGAAGGGTAGCAGATACATGTTGAAAATTGAGAACGTCAAAGATTTCAACAGACAAGTAGTTAAAAGTGAAACATGCAAATGTGAGTTCAAAGAATTAGAGCTAGAGATTCCTGCTCAAAAGGGACAGATAATCACTATCGAAGGTCTTCTGACTGAGATGATAGAAGATTTGTCAGCTGAACAGGAGGCTAGAAAGAGCCAACAACCTGAAATTTACGAAAAAATTGAGGAGTTCGTGGCAAGAGTAAAGTCAGTTCTTTTGGGAAGTCACTTGCCTCTGACCTTTATTTTGGATGATCCTTCTGGAAACTCCTGGGTAGAATTTATCCCTGGAGAACCTCAACATAAATGGTCTCAAGTTGAGTATACTAGGACTCCACAGCAGAATGTGCAACTTGGGCTCGTATCTGCTGACGAAGTGGCCCAGCATGAACTTGCGGCAGCAAGTTCCAAAGACAGAAACCCTACAAGTACCGGATTTATTTCTGATCAGACTGACATTGAGAATTTTGATAATGAAGTTCAGACGTTCCAAGCTACTTGCCCCTCATGCTATGCTTCTTGTTCTACCAACATGAAGATGGTGCACATTCCTCATTTTAAGGAGGTGATCATCATGGCTACAGTGTGTGACAGGTGTGGTTATAAGTCGAATGAGGTTAAAACTGGTGGTGCCATTCCAGCAAAAGGTAAGAGGATCTCATTGAAAGTCGAGGATGCAGAAGATTTGGCAAGGGATATCCTAAAGTCTGAAACATGTGGAATGACGGTTCCCGAGCTACACCTAGATTTGACTCCAGGAACATTAGGCGGTAGGTTCACTACCATTGAAGGGTTATTGCGCCAAGTCCGGGAGGAGCTACATGACCGAGTGTTCACTGAGACTTCCGACTCTATGGATGAAGCTACCAAGACCCGCTGGGAAACGTTTTTGCAAAGGATAACGGACGCTGCTGATGGAAAGATCAAATTCACCATTATCATGGAAGACCCGTTGGCTTCTTCTTACATTCAGAACGTATATGCCCCTGATCCAGATCCAAACATGACGACGGAAGAGTTTGAACGCAGCAAAGAGGTTAACGACGAGTTGGGACTTACAGACATGAACGTTTAAGCAACGAAGTATATTATAGTGCTAAGAATAAATATGTTGGCAATAATTCAATTCATCGAGCCAGCCGAAGCAATTAACAATTTCCTACAAAAAAAAGGTGTAGTATCATTCGTTGTCGTCAGAACTGGCACTGACAACGGATGACTTTCGACTATCGACAGAAGCCTTCTTCATTTTCATGTTCTCGTCTTCCGTTAGTGGATCCCCTGGAATAACAGGATGAAAGTATGCTTTCGGCGTATTTCTCAGATTCGGAGTAGTCGTGTGGGGGTCATCATCAGGAAACCCTGAACTTCTCGTTGAAAGCTGTTGAGTTGAATAGTAGCTACCAGTATTGGAGTTTCCCCTCATACGGAATAACCATCTGTCTAAAAAGGACGACATTGTGATAAGAAAGTTGTGAAAGAATAGTAAGCTAAACCGATATATACATACTTTACTGGGGTTTATATACAATTATTGTGATTCGTGATGAGGAGATAACAGGTGCATGACTAATTTGATCCACAGACCTAGAATCACATCATTTGGTAGAGATTGCTTATAAAGATGTTAGGGAGGGGATAGAATGCACTTCTCCAAACCTTGCTATCGTGATGACCTAGATTTTCGAGTCACAGTCGCCAGGCCTAGTGGCCTTCTTATCGACCTTATTACCTAAGCATTCTTGGAATTCGGTTCTTCTCTAAGGATTTCTCTCTCTTTTCCACCATGAGGTCGAGGATTTCGGATGTTCAGTATTGGGATCTGACGTTTTCTGGATTTTCTCCTGTTCTTTCAACAGACGCATTTTTTCCTGGATATACTTGTCCCTCTCTTCATCGACGTACTTTGTAGCCTGTCTGGAGGCGATGCAATCTCTCATTACTTTGCTTTGTTTACGACACTTGAACCAAGCGCTGTACCCTGACAACGCAGCACAGTCTGCAAACTCTTTGACAACACCGTCGCATGCTTTATAAGTAGTCGCTTTCCAGTTCTCAAACACCTCCTTCTCTTCTTTGGGGGTTAAAACCCAAGCAGGAAGCCCATCTATTCTCTTTCTGTCCATTGACCGTGGTTATGGTATGATTTGAAAGGTGTCGGATTTCAGAAGATATCTTTTCAGGGGAGTTTATCGCGAGGGGGAAGCCGTAGCACCCTTCTAGGCGACTTTGGGCAAATCTTCTCGAAGGAAGATACACCGTGCCTTCAGCTGTCTGTTTTGGTTTTCCTTTCTCCGCAAGTTCAATGTCTGATCTCCAAGAAACTGTGTCGTTGATCAAGTCAACTATAGAAAACTTTCAAATTGAACCGGATGTGCAAACCATCAACCAAATTAACGAGAATCTCTCCCTTTTGAGCTCCAAGAGGAAGCATAAACTCGATAATCAATTAGATTTGTTGTCACGAATCAGTAAACAGAGGGACGAACTAGAAGATTTCAACAAACAACTGCTGGAGACGGAAGACCGTCAGCAGACCTTAAAGAGCATTGAAGAGCTTGAACATGAAAAATTCAAGTTGGCAAAGTCAATTACTGATCTGGAGATGAATATGAACCATCTTCAAACCTCAATCTCCAGTTTGACCCAGAATCTCAACGAATTAGAAGAGCAAGAGAAGATGGTGATAACGAACGATCTGCAAGAGAACTTTGACTCAACTGTGTTAAGACTTAAACTCTTCAAGAGCATGGGGTTAATGATCGATACGTCTAAGGATAAAGACAAGATTATCATCTACAACAAAGATAAAGGTGTCAGCGATATACTGTCGGTGGAGGAAAACTATAGTGATTTTTTTATTAGCAACTACGTCTGGGATAATCTATAAACAGGAAGAAATATACAATCAGAAGAACTCAGGGTTTTCTCGCAGAGATTTCTTGGTCCATTTTGGAACCAAATGAACACCCTTTCTATAGTTTTTGGCTGTCTTGTTGAACACAGTGTATTTGTTTTTGGGGAGAACTTCATGCTCCTTTGGAAAGTTTTGTTTTAAGTTGTCTATCACTTTGCAAGAGAGACCTTCCTTAGTCAGTCCCTGATAGATAATGTCGATATTGGAGTCTACCAGTTGCATTCTTTTGCGGAGTCTATATTTTTGTGGTTTGGACATTCTCCAGGGACGTTTCCACAGCAGACCTCCCAGATCGACCAGGGTTGCTCTAAACGGACCAAACATGATTGTTGAGGGTTGGTTGAAGGTGGGTGAGTGGTACTGGAGAGTGGATTGGGACGTGCGATTTTTTCTGGGAGAGAACAGGAAGTATCGCTAGATACACTACCCTGTATTGAATTTTATAAGGGGGAGAGAAGAAGGCAGTATTCGACACGGAAATAGAGGCCAATGGGTAGTCTCTTAGCAGTGCTTTTTGGATGCAAGCTGGAGACCAACTCCTTTTCCAGTCTTTGATCAGTACTACTTGTAATGTTTATTGTGAATCTCTTCTTCTCCCAAACACCACCATTGACATACAGAAAACGCGCACATGAAGTAGTTCAGAACCATCACAACATGTCACGTCGATCAATCCATAACAGCACATCTTCCATCAAGCAAAGGCAGTTGTCACATTTGAATGCACAGCTAGCACAACTACAAGCGAACCTGACCGACTTAGACAATCTGATAAAGATTACTGCAATTCAAGCAGAATATATTGAGAAGATAGGATTGATGCATGGATCTTTGTTCATGGCTAGTCATGACGTGTTTGAACGGGAGAGTTTTGCTGGAGCAAGCTTTGCAGAGACAGTTCAAGATCAAGATGAGGAGCAAGAGTTGGATAGCAAGGATAGTTGAGACATCACCATTTTACAAGTGAATACCTAGCCATGGGTAGTAAGGATGCTATTATAGTACCACTTGTCGTTTCAACAGCAAACGTCTCATTTATTTATGTCCTTCACAGTGTATGCTACAGTACTGGTACTCTTTTGTGACGCAAATAAATGGCCAGGGGTCAACAGAAAGCACCACGCGCCTACTTAGGGCTCGGTCACCTTGCAAGAAAGGTTTGCCTTCGGATGTGAACAGTTCACATAGCATTTTCACAGAAACTCGTCCATCAGCTGTCAAATCTGTCTAGTTCCATTGAGAGATCTTTCCAGCTTAAAACAGGTAGATTGCACCCCACGAATCCTGGACCCTCGAACCGGAGACACATCATACGATAATGTCTCGGATAGAGGATTCTTTCCGTAGTGAGTTCGAATATAATACAATTTGCGGCTGTTATTCTAGCAGCTCCCACCCCAAAGGAATTGCCTGTAACCAACATTACTAGGCTTGCCCTCAGCACTGGTTTTCCTCTGAATTTCGTAGAATAGTCCACCAAGTCCTTCCGGCCGGCCCGACTAGGAGTTAATTGAGCCTTAATTACTTACCAGAGTCGCGATTTTTCACTAAGGTCCCAAGTCAGAAAGAACCCTGTTAAAACGGCTCTTAAACCTCTTACCCTTCTCACAAGACCTATCCAACCTTCGTGTTATGGGGCAATGATTAAACAAGAACCACGCGAAGAAGGCGTGAATAGTCATCAAGCACCTTCTAGGGTGCCCCTGAGCATAGCTGTCAAGCCTGGCTTGCCAGCTATAGCTCCCAAAAAACCGATTCAAGTACTGCCCAAATTGTATCCCATGAGTAAGTCCGTCAGTACACAGAGTACCAAGGGCAGTATCCATGACGAGAAACAGAAAATTATGACCTCAAAACAATGGGTGCTCCCGCCCAGGCCTAAACCTGGTAGGAAGCCCACAGACGAATCATACAAGCATAAAGATCCTGTAAAATCAGGCT
Organism: Komagataella mondaviorum; assembly: GCA_023213015.1. Classification (NCBI taxonomy): domain Eukaryota; kingdom Fungi; phylum Ascomycota; class Pichiomycetes; order Pichiales; family Pichiaceae; genus Komagataella; species Komagataella mondaviorum. Next base: position 1,067,783 of record JAKWBA010000002.1, on the reverse strand, counting down.
GTAATGCAAGTCGAGTGAGAAGAAATGGAGCTCTTAAAAAGCAGCAGCAGCAGCAACAACAACATCAGCCACTACAACAGTCACAACCACATACACCTCAGCAAAAGGAAAGTCGTTCCCAAACACCAGAACTGGGGTTTGACGCTCGGATCCATTCTAACATCGACATAATCACAGACGATAAAGCCGTATTACATGCTCAGCTCCATGAAGCAACACGTGAAAACGGTAACCTGAAAAAGGTTATCGATAAGTTAAACCAGGAGATTTCTAACCTGAAACTACTCAAGCTAGAATACCAAGCAACTCCTCATAAGAAGAAAAGATGTAGTTCTGCAGCGTTGTCAAGGTCAGACTCTTCACCCCCGATTACCCCAGCATCCACTGAACCGCATTCTGTTTACACATTTTTGGATCCAAGTAGATTCGACATGCCTGTGTTGACCGACACAGGCTCCACAACTATCGATCCAGTCAAAATAAGTTTTCTAGGACCAAGCACAGACGTTGGAGGAGAATCCTGCCGACATTCAGAACCTCTTATAGAGACAACAACGTTAGCATCTGGCAAATCCGATTCGGACCAGTCAGAAACATCTGGAGTTTCCATGACTTTAGAGGACTACGACTTGCAACTGCAGGCAGCGGACGAGTCGGTGCTTCCCAGTGGAGCAATAGGTTACGATGTCTACGATATGATGACATGAAAAGTATAATTATATACCTAATATAATTGATAAATAGAGATTATTTGAGGGAGAGAAAGCAACTCAAGTTCCCTACAAAAACAGTAATGAGGTTGCTACAATAGCTGTGGTGGCCAAAACAGCGTATCCAGTACGGTAAACTCCTGGAATAGTCAGCTCTTTCCCAAAGTCCCATACCAAGTGTCTCAATCCGTTAGAAATGTGGTATACAAATGGGTAAGCAGCAATAGCCTTGACACTGTACTTTAAGTATTCAGGAAGTTGTGAATATACACCAACGATATCAGCGGAAGTGAAGTCGTATCCCAAGAGACTGGTGGCAGCGTAAGCACAAGTCAATGCATAGAAACCTCCTGCCAAACCAACACCGGTGACACGATGGAAGGAAGACATTATCCAAGTGAGCTGTGGTTCGTAAATTGTCAAATGAGGAGACGAAGGTCTAACCTTACGCTGAGCGACCAAGATGTCTTGTTCTTGGTCATGACTGGCCTTGACAGTACTGACATTACGAATGAATTGATATTGAGCGACTCTGTTGAGTGCTGGGAAGGCGGTCTTTGAGGCAGCTATCCTATGTTAGTTGACTGGCAAATGGTATGCGACAAGCTTGGTTTATTGTGGAACACTTACGTTTGACAAGTCCTAATCCTTGACGAAACATGGTTTAACTGTGTATAGTGATGACTGACTGGTTTTGTTGAAGGATTGATATCCGAAAGACCGGGGTCGGATTCGGTGTCGCGCGCGGAATATGGTGCTGGGGTAAACCAATCAGCGATAAGGTGGATGTAAACTCTCGAGCTGGATGTTGGATGTGCTATATGTCACTTTTGGCGGGAGATGATCTACACCAGGGGGAATACTCCAGCGGTTACGCCGAACTTCATGTTGATACACGTTAGCTTCAAGCAAAGTTTATTATGACGTAACTACAACTCTTATATGCGTGTTATACTATGTACAGATTCAAACCATGTGGTAATACCACAGTGCTCATTGATTTTCATCCTTGATAGCGTAATCGTCACCTTCTTGAACAATAATTCCCTGCCCTTTCAAAGTATCAAACATGTCCTGAGGTACCCAGCCTTGAGTAGCGCTGAATGGAGTGGATGCGATCTTTGATTGGTAGGCAAAGAGATCCTCTCTATGTCTTTGCTCCCTTTCGATTGTTGCTTCTTCACTTTCTGCCCATTTTAATGGGAATTTGTCAGTCCCAACCAAATTTCCAGCACGATATGAGTCCCACATTTGACTCAATGCCAGCAGAGAGGACTCGACGTTCAGATAGTGGTGCAAGTCTGTTCCACGACGCACAGCAGCAAGGTAAGGCTCACGAATCAGCTTAACGGCAGGTGCAACAGCTCCCACAAGCTCTCTACATCTGGCATTAAGGGCAAACTCCCAGATAAACTGGTTTCTTGTACGCATGTACATCACATCATAAGATTGTTGTTCTTCTGGCGACATCTCCGAGTAGCCTTCAACATCTTCCTTAACATTATAAATCTTTGGTCCATCATAAGATAGGAAAATTGGGTATCCATGTAAAATGAAAGGTTTAATATTAGCACCTTCGACGTCCAAAAGATAAGGTCCGGCAGCACTGTCAACAACGTTTAGCGGATCTAATTCGGGGACATGCAGACGTGGTAGAAACAGTTCCGTAGCATTTGGAAGAGACGATTTAGCCAGATCGGTTTCAAATAAAACAGGAGCAACGGATTTAAAATCTTCGTAAACTTCTTTAGCACGCTTGAAGATTATCTCTTGTTCTTCAGTCAGATCTTTCTTGAGGTTCAATTCAACACTGTTTAAAGCAGAATCGGCAACGGCTACGACTTCATCAATAGGATTTTTCCAAGGACCTGTAAATTTAGTGACCTCTTCCTTGGGTAGACCATCACGATAGAATACACGCTCAGCAGAAGGGCCAATTCTCCAGCGATCAACTAGTTTTGTGTCGACTTCACCGTTATATGGTACATCATTTCGTAAAGATTCCTCAACGTCGTGAGTAAAGTATAAAGATCCAAACTTGGAGAAAGTTACATCTAACAACTGACGCTGAATATCAGCCAAAGGATCTAATACCGATTTCAGCTGGTCTTGAGATCCCTCTGAGTCTTTGACAAGTGGATTCCAGCGTTTCATCAAAAGATCCCCTTCCACATACTCCATTAGCATGAACACAGATCGCAAAGCATTATTCTGGGAGTCAGCTCCATAAGCAAAAACTTTAGGCACTTTCATACCAAGTTTCAATCTCATGAAATCCAAGGTAGCCGCCTCACTTTTAACACGGACATCGTTGTAAAAGTCGCCGTCTAAGTTGTATGGCAATCTCAACACAAAAGACTTCTGGGTATTTGTGTCCAGTTTGTAAACGCGATGGTGCTTTCCCTCGTGTATACTGGCCATCTGAGTGACTATAATCTTCTCATTAGGATTAAGCGTTCCCATAGTATCTAAATCCAAATTGGAACCCAACAGTGTCGCTTTCACTTCCTCATCCCATGCAGGAGCACGCAAGGCGTTGGAAGCTCTCATAGTTTCCCTGCTAGCATCATACATCTTGGCCAGAAGAGAGTTGACACCTTCAATAGAAAACCTAGTCACACGCTTTTCTTTCTCCTGTTTATCATTTTTCAACCAGGTTCCCCACGTATAGCGGAAAAAAGCATCTCTTTGCGGATCGTTCTCGTCATTAAGAGAGGTATAGACTGTATCATCAGGCGTCGAGCTATTGAATCTCCTCTGATTCACAGAAACCAAGGTTGCAGGTTTGCTAATTGTATTTACTACACGGCTACAAAGAGCCAGTTTAGTAGTGAACTTCAACATGGTCGGCAGAAGAAAAAAGTATCAGTGGAGCTAACTATACTTAGACGAAATTTGTCAACCAGTCGCGCAATCAATCGGACATCTGAGTTCTGATACAAATTATCTGGGGCGGGAAGCTGCCAACAACTCGTAGGGAACATGAAATAGGCATAATAAGTTCTATAGTACAATTCAAATTGGCAATCACTTATCACTCTCTGGTAGTGTTGAAGAGTGCACACTTGATTTCTCAGAGGGACAATCAGATCTAGAGGCAGGAATTACGCCTGTTTTCATTAATCGTAGTTTCTCACGAATGGACAGTGGAGGTCCAGTAGTGGCAACGTTGTTTGAAGACTCAACATGAGACCCGCCAGCACTTCCAGAGTAGCTGTAATCAGATTTGTTGTCGTCTAAATAAGCATTGGTGCGTGAAGACAAGGAGTAAACACTAGCATACTCATCTGCCTCAGTATTCGATAGAATCGCCGAAGACGATTTCGCTATGTTGCCTGATACGACCGACGTACCTGTCGAACTCCTGGACATCGAAGGATGCACTACGTTGGCCATGCTCCCGCTATATGTACCTGGCTGTCCTGGTACTGCCAAATGGTGATTGTCGGGGAAATTTGCTCCAAAAGCAGTACCAAACGATCCAGACCCCTTGGGTGTACTCAAATCAACATCGGGGGCTGAAAAATTAGGTCTTTGATAGTCTTCAGAGGAAGCAATTGAAGCATTGGTGGATGAGACAGCTGTTTGTTGCTGGTGTTTATTGGAGGAGGAAGTCAGTTCATTAAGCACATGTATAGGAATTCCTGGAGCTTGGAGAACCCTTTTATTAGGCTCGTACGGTCCCTTGGAAGGAGACGACATTGAACAGATTTTGCTACTGAAGAGATTCAAAAATTAGAAGAGGAGTTTCAAATAGGCCTCAAGTCACTCCACGTTCAGTCTAGGGAAGTTTGAAAAAGGAACTAGCGCGAAGTACCATCTGACATCGCAAACGGGTTTAACCTTTATGGTATATTAAGGGTCTAATATCTAAATTTACATGGGTTATAATTAAAGCTTGTTCAATGCCTGGGAAATATCTGCTACCAAGTCCTCAGTCTCCTCAATACCGACAGATAGTCTGATGAGGTCATCGTAAACACCGTTGGCCTCTCTCTCTTCTGGGGAGAAACCAGCGTGGGTCATAACAGCAGGAACTTCCAACAGCGACTCAATTCCTCCCAGAGATTCGGCCAAAGTGAAAATCTTGGTGGAAGAGCAGAAGGTGGAGGCACCAGCAGCTCCTCCAATAACACGGAAGGAGATCATACCTCCTCCAAGTCCATGGTTGTGTTGCTTCTTGAAAATCTCGTGTTGTGGGTGCTCTGGGAGCGCTGGGTAGTTGACCAGTTGCACCTTGTCTGACTTTTGCAGGAACTTGGCGATCTCCAAAGCACTGTTGGAAGCCTGACGGACACGCAAGTGCAAAGTCTTCAAACCTCTATGAGCCAACCACGAGTCGAATGGTGATGGGACAGCACCGGTAGCGTTTTGGAAGAACTGTAAGTCCTTGTACAACTCCTCGTTGCTGGTAGCAGCAACACCCATGACGACATCAGAGTGACCGTTCATGTATTTTGTGACGGAATGCATAACCAAGTCAGCACCGTGAATCAATGGGGTTTGAACGTAAGAGGACAAGAAAGTGTTGTCAACTACCAAGTATAACTTTTGGTTCTCGTGGCCGTTTTTCTTGTATTCGTCAATGATCTGTCTAATTTCGGCAATGTCAGTCAAAGAGAGGGTAGGGTTGGAAGGAGACTCAATCCAGACAAGTCTGGTCTTCTCATTCAGCATGTTGGCCAAGTCAGCTTGCAAACGTCCAGTAAATTTAACATTGATACCAGTTTTGGTAGCAACTTTGGTGAAATAACGGTGAGTTCCTCCATAAACGTCAGAAACTGAAATAATTTCATCTCCAACGTTCAAAGTATGAACAATGACTGATTCTGCAGCAGAACCAGATGCAAAAGCAAGACCGTACTTAGCTTTCTCCAAAGAAGCAACAGCACGTTCAAAAGCACTTCTGTTTGGGTTATCAGAACGGGAGTATTCGTAGATTCCTATAGGATTGGCAGGAGAAGATTGGGCAAAAGTGGTGGATAATGAAATTGGTGCGATGACGGCTCCAGTGGTTGGATCGTGCTCAGCTCCAGCGTGGACAGCTCTAGTACCAAAACCGTAGTTTTCAGACATCTTAATGAAGGGATAGAAAGGATAGCAGAGCAAAAGAAGGAAGATGAAGTGGCGTTTAAGTAGTAAACATATTAGCTGACAAAGGAGTTTATGCCGTTCCTTTTTCTGCTACTCATCTCTGAAAGATGCGTCCCACGTGACCTGACGCCACAGTTGTACATATACCGAGATCTTGCGGAAGCTCCCGATTTTAACGGCTACAGACGGAAAACTCTGGCATTTGCAGAAAAGATGCAGGAGAATTAATAATTGGCTAGATTGACGGGGTGGAGTGGCTCGATGTGTGGCATCTATGTAGAATGTACTGGCTGAAAGTATCGCTTATTGAAGATATTTTTTTTCCATCCTTAAATTTTTTTGAAAGCCTTCTCGATTTTAAATCTTCATTGCCAGTTTCTCCTAGGGAGACCCCGCGGAGGCAGTCCTCCTAGATAGCTTGCTCCCAGAGGGGGCCGACCCCGAGGGCCCACCAACTAGTCGCTCCTAATAAACTCTACAATAACTACGCAATCATCTCTATTCGCCTATTTGTTTAATCGAACAATCCGAATCCCATGTCGTCGTCTTCCTCAGACTCCTCACCGGCTTCTTCTTCCTCAGCAGCGGCCTCACCAGAAGCAGCGTCGGCGGATCCAGAAGAAGCAGCGGCAGCACCACCGGTAGGAACAGAAGACAACTTCTCGTTACCTTCAGCAATCAGTTCTTCAACGTTCTTTCCCTCAACCTCGGAGATCAACTGGGACAATTTGTCTTCTTCAACCTCAATTCCAACGGATTCAAGAACCTTGGTGACATCAGAGGCAGATGGGGCCTCGTTACCAGCCTGGACCAAAAGCAAGTATGCTGCAATGTACTTCACTGGAAACTGTTAGAAAATCTGTTCTTGTTATTTGCGCCTGGGCAGACCCTTGAAATCTAGCTCAAAATCATGCTGTCAGTACTTACTTTTTGTGTATTAGTGTGTGTGTACTTAGGTGGTTGAGGATTTTTCAACCTACGAGCCCACGAGAGAGAGCCTCCGATCGAAGAGCGATTACATAATCTAAAGCAAACGTCACAAAGAAGCTGTAAAACTCAGCACGGTAAACCGTACTTTTTCACACGGTGTAGAGGTGTATCTTGCTCACATAAAGTTTTGGCGAGCATAGGTGCACGACTTTTCAATCTATCGAGCTGATCCGTACACCACACTCGTCTGAGAAACTTCGTAGCAAAAATTTGTCACTGCTGTTGAAGTTATCACACATACACACACAACATGTCTGAAGGTAAGTTCAGAAATACGAACCACCAATTGCTTGTGTGGTAGACACATTTGAGATATGAGAAACCTGGTATACTAACATGAGTTTGTAGTTAACGCAGAGAGAAAGAAGAGAATTCTCAAGTCCTACTCTTACAGAGGTATTGACCTTGAAGCCCTTCTCAAGATGTCCAACGAGGAGTTCGGAAAGTTGTGCACTTCCAGTGTCAGAAGAAGATTCTCCAGAGGTCTAGGTGACAGAGAAGAACGTTTCCTCAAGAAACTCAGAGTTGTCAAGTTGGCCACTCCACCAAATGAGAAGCCAGCTGTCGTCAAGACCCACTTGAGAAAGATGATCGTTGTCCCAGAGATGATTGGTTCTGTTGTCGGTGTTTACAACGGTAAGATCTTCAACACCGTTGAGATCAAGCCAGAGATGTTGGGCCACTACTTGGGTGAGTTCTCCATGACCTACACTCCAGTTAGACACGGTAAGGCCGGTGTTGGTAACGCTGCCAGATTTGCCGCTCTGAAATAAATAAACGATGCAACAAACGTATAATTTTACAAAGTACTTCCACTATCTATTTTTTCATCCGTAGCAGATCGTTTTCGATCTCATCATCTCTCGCAGAAGTTAAATGGTTTAGCGAGCTGGGAAATCGGTAGTTCTGCTGTAGGGCTGTCAGTACTCCCAGTTCTTGCTGGAAGTTACGTCGTTGCGTCGCCAACTCGTGCACTAAAGCTGTTTGGTTCTTTCTTGCCGTGGAAGCCAAGTCTGGGTTGAATTGGTAGTAATCAGGGATCCCGAGGATGACGTTGTCTAATTGACGCCTTTCCTTATTGATCTCATACCATTTAGAGGTTGTCTTACTTATGGAACGCAGCTTGAGATCTTGGGCATCTTTCATGTATTGTTGATGAAGCTGGAATCGCGTTGCTTTAGTTTGGTTATCGATACATTGTAATTGATACTTTTGGGTCATGATCAGTCGGTTAAGCTTAGCATCAAAGTTTCTATTGATCTTGTCCACTATGTTTACAAATTCAGGATGTGACCCTTTCAGACATAATTCAAGCTCATACTGAAGCTTTGTCATCTGGTTACCATATATCATATCCTTCAATTTTGCAAAATCTACTTCCAATTCGTTAAGACCTGAAAGAGCCTGAACCCGAAGCTCTTCTTGCTGTATGGCTTCTGCATTTACTGTTTCTGAAGTTTCTGGTTCCTCCTGTTCATTAGATTGAATATCGTCATTCGACATAGGTTTATCATTTTCATCATCCTCTTCCTCCTCCTCCTCTTCTTCTTCTACTAAATCTTCTTCTTCACCTAGATCGTCGTCATCGTTTGACTGATACTCATTTTTCCGCTCAGAATCAGTGTTCTCAGATTCAGGTTTAGGCCTATCATCTTGTTCTTGTTGGTGCTCCTCTTCATGGTCCTGGATATCGGGCTTACCTGTATCCTCTTTGAGAAGATTCGACTCCGCAATATCAGTGGAAGCTGTAGCGGGTTCTTTACCGTTATGTGTGATGAGTGTACCAGTTGTATCAACAGTTTCCACAGTCTCTATGGTGGTGAGGGTGTTATTGTTGTTGTCACGACTACTTGGAACCTCTCGCTGTTCTTGAATACTTTCTTCGGGCTCACTGGGTTCCTTTCGCTGCTGCTGATATTCCAGCTTGACTTCAAGTGTGTTTTGGTCTTTAGTCTCTGGTAAACTTTCTGTTTGATCTTTCTCGTTAACTCTATCTACCTCCTGCAAGAGAGGCTCACGAGTTGATTGGTCTTCTTCTTCAACCCGAGTTCTTTTTTCTGCTCTCTCCTGCTCCTTATCCTTATCGCCCTCTTCTTCGCTGGCCTTCCGCTTTCTACTATCCTCGGCCAGCTCCCGCAGTTCACTGCGTTCTATATCATACATATCCATTCTATCGGTTTCCGCCTCAGAACTATCAACGTCACTCAAAGCGGAGCTGGAGTCACTAAAAGCACTGATGCTATCCTGTTCTCTTTGTTTCTTCAATGGGGTCAAAGGCAAAGTAATATCCGCTGTTGATTTGTCTGTGTTCTTGTCTTGCACAAGTGTGGTCATAATACTAACCCGTAGCAGTGATTGAAGGGTAGTGTCAATTGCAAGACTCTCAGGAGATCTACCAATCAATAAAGCTTATCCAAATCAATAATCCTTCTCCAGGACACTATCGTTTAGTCTAGACTTCAGAGAGAGTGGTATTTGGGAAACAGTATCAACCTGATATGCAAACAGAACTTCTCGGTTTGATTCAGTCGGGAGGGTAACTTTGTGATGAGGAAGGGACAAAATGTGGATTGGACTGTCAAGGAACATCCTTTCAGACATCTGAGCGAGATGATTCGCGGCTCCATAATTTTTTTTTTTCTCTTCACAATAAATTTTCCAGAGAACCAAAGATTAACTGTGCATACTTTAGAGGCTGCTTTGATAGAATGGCTAAGGATACGAAAGAAAAAGAGAAAGCAGAGCAAGCACCCAATGTGTTGGATGATATCTTTGGAAAACCAGCGGCACTTGACTCCTCTGTTAGCTCGCTGTTTAGTCAACCTACTTCTGTAGATCAAAATGCTCTTTTGGTACGAAAGAGGGCTATCATCAACCCAAAGCGTAAAATCAAGAAGGAAGCTGCTGATAAAAAGGACACAATAACCAAACAGAGCGAGACTGGTGAAGCAAATGAAGATAGCCAAGAAACTTCTGAACCGACACCAAAGAAACAGAAACGAAGCTCCAAGGAAGACGAGGATGAAGACTTGGAAACAAGGTATCTGGCTAAATTGAATAACAAGGAAAACAAAGACACCACAGAAAAATCTGAAGACAAAGAGAAGAAAAAGAAAGTAACGAAACGTGCTGATCCCAACGCAGTGAAAGAATCTGCTTTCGAACAATCAGAACGTACAGTGTTTGTTGGTAACTTGCCAGTGATAGTAGCCAAGGAAAAAGAAGAAAAAGAGGCATTCAAAGAATACATGGCCACGATTGGTCCAGTAGAATCAATTAGATTCAGGTCTATTGCTTTCAAGCTGCCAATGCCAAGAAGAGACGCATTCCTCAGTAAGGCATTCGATGAGACTAGATCTGCCCTTAATGCCTATGTCGTTTATGAAAACAAGAGTGACTCTAAAAAGGCCAAAGAACTTAACGGTAAAGTGTACAAAGACCATCATTTGAGGGTGGACCATGTCGCTCATCCCTCCCCACAAGACAACAAAAAAAGTATCTTTATTGGAAATCTTGATTTTGAGGAGGAAGAAGAGAGTTTATGGAAGTATTTCACTGAGAAAGTTGGCGAAGATAAAGTAGAGAATGTCCGTATCATCAGAGATACTAAGACGAACTTTGGTAAAGGGTTTGCTATGGTCCAGTTCAAAGATTTCTTGGAAGTTGACAAATCTCTGATGTTGAACGGAGAGGAATTGTCCACTAGTGTCAAGCCAAAGAAACGTACCATGCGTATATCTCGTTGCAGGAATATTCCTAAGCAAGCCGACCGGTGGTTTGGAGGCAAAGAGCATGAGAACTTATCTGAAAAGGATAAAACTATCATGGGAAGAGCCAAGAAAATGCTTAATAAGAAAGACAGGGCTTTGGTTGGGTCTTTAGTCATTGAAGGACAACGTGCCGAGAAAGGTGTCAAGGTAAGAGGCATGTCTGGTAAGGGTAAAACTACTGGAGTGAAAAAACCTCGTTCGAAGGACGGACGAGCTGCAAGAAGGTCAGAAGAGCATAAGAAGAAGTTGGAACAGGAACTCAAGGAGAAGACTAATTAGAGACGAATTCATAAATAGCATAGTAAGACAAATTCAACGTAACGGCTGCTCACATTGCATTGTGCAATCGCATTGCGGGATCGCTCACTTGGCTGCTGAGATTTCCCCCGCGACCAACGGGGGGCTGGTTATCTATGGCAGATCTTTATCTGCTTAAAAGATTACTTCCCTCTTATCATACCAACCAATTATCCTCAAACATGGGTGCAAATACCTCTACCTTACAAACGAAAAGAACCTTGAAGCCTGTGGTCAACGAGCCAGAACAGCTGTCGAATCAAGAATTGATTGAAAGGCTCCAATGTCTTCTGAGTAAAAACACATCGAAGTCCGAAGTGTTTGACGAAAAGGGGGAGTATGATCACTTTGAGAAGGCCTCCGTGGCAACCCAGGAGGCTCTGAATAACCCCATCAGTGCTGAAAACTTGGATGTCTGGGAAACAAAATTGCTAAGCGACCCCAAAAATCAACTGGCGCTCAACTGTTTCACAGGTAATAATATTACTGATATCATCGAGAACAACCAAGCCGTCAGTAAGGCCAACCGGAACCTTTTCAACTATGAGGTAAAGTTTTCGGGAGGACCAATCACCAACCAAAAGTCCAGTGGAAGATGCTGGATTTTTGCCAGTACCAATGTGTTCAAGAGTCAGATCAAATCCAAGTTTTCTATAGACTCTTTTGAATTGAGTCAAAATTACCTATTCTTCTACGATAAGCTGGAAAAATCAAATTTTTTCCTCCACAACATTATCGAAAACGCAGATGAAGATCTTGATTCCCGTCTTAACCAGTTCCTATTGGATGTTCCTATCAATGATGGAGGACAATGGGACATGATCGTTAATTTAGTGGAAAAATACGGGCTGGTTCCCCATGATGTCTACCCGGACTCATTTAGTGCAACTTCTTCTTCTCGTTTGAACTACATTATCACCAATAAGCTGAGAGAATTTGCTTTGATTTTGAGGAAACTGGTCAATACCGAAGGAATGGACACCTCGAAGGCCAAGGAAAACATTCTCTCTGTAAAGGAAACAATGATCAGGGAAATCTACAACATTTTGGCACTAACTCTTGGTGTTCCACCAAAGGCCGATGATGAGATTGTTTGGGAGTACAAGAATAAGTTTGGCAATTATCTCAGTCTTACCACCACTCCAAAAGACTTTTACAAGAAGATCTTGGGTGTGGACGCAACTGAATACTTTTCAGTGATCAATGACCCAAGAAATGAGTACAATAAACTGTACACGGTTGATAAACTTAATAATGTGCTTGGAGGAAAACCCATCGAGTACGTCAACGCTGAACTTACAACTATCAAAGAAATTCTTATCAAAATGATCAAGAAGAACGAACCAATATTCTTCGGGTCAGATGTTGGAAAGTTTGAAGACACTAAACTAGGTCTTATGGATGTGAACTCATGGGATTACGAGCTTGGATTCGGAACCAATTTGAATATTGACAAGAAAGCGCGTCTTTTGACAGGTTCTTCCCAAATGACTCATGCTATGGTCATTACTGGAGTTCACCTCATCGATGGAAAGCCTGTTAGATGGAAAGTAGAGAACTCCTGGGGCACCGATGTTGGCCATGATGGGTACTTTATCATGACCGATGAGTGGTTTGACCAATATGTTTTCCAGATTGTGACAAGTTCTAAGTACGCTCCAGCAGAGCTAGTTTCGACATGGAAGAGTGGTGAATATCAAGTCCTACCATTCTATGACCCAATGGGTGCGTTGGCTTGAGATGGAGAAAGGAAAAGAGGGCGTTGTTTCGTTGAAAATTAGAGTGCGGCTTGATCCACTCGAGCCGCACTTTTGTCATTTCAGGCCTTCGATTTGTGTCTTTAGAAAGTAGTCTTCCTTATACTAATTGATATTGCCGTATTTGCTTCAGCTTTGATCTCTTTTCTTCTCAATGTCAAGTGGCAAAACTGAACTGTTTCACGATTTAAATGTTCCCCAGGAGTTGAGACATCCCAAGCAAGAATCAGTTGCCAATAGAAAAATCAGCATGGTTCTCAATACATTTAATGGAAGGCTAGTTGAATTATCCTTTCGTCCAATTGTCATACCTCTAAGATTGGTATTCTCTGGCACCTTTATGTACCCTCTCTTGGGCGTCACTTATTTTATCAGTCATCCTGTTTTATGGTCTTATCTTTTCTCGTTGATATTCCCTCAATTCATTATGACCTTTCTGGTATATGTCATAGTTTTCATAGCAATCTACCCATTGCAGGCTGTCTTTGCATTTCTATTCAATGGGCCAATTGGCTTGATAACGGCTATATTTGCGGTCTTACAGATAGGAGCACTGATTTCTAACTGGATGGTTACATGGCTCATTTTACCGGTCCCTCTGAACATGTTGTTTGATGCCATTCTTATCAACGAGGGACTGGATGAAGTAGTGTTAAGAGGGAAACTTCGTCGGATAGTACGGCCAAGTTTCCCCGTCAGAGTCCGCAAAGCCATCTGGACAGTACCTATTCAAGTTTTGTTTCCAATATGGTTATTCAGGTCTTTGCTGCTAGTGGGTCTAAACTTCATACCTGTCATAGGTCCTGTGATGGTTGTAATTATCCAAGCACCCTCCAAGGGATATAAGTCCCATCAAAGATATTTCAACCTGAAAGGGCTGGACACACGACAGATCAACGCTGTTATTAGAAGTAAAAAAGGTGAATATCTTGGATTTGGACTGGTTGCAGGATTACTGGAAACGGTACCATTCTTGAGCATGTTTTTCATCTTTTCTAACATGACTGGTGCGTCTTTATGGGCAGTGAGTTTGGAAAATCGCATAGCCCAGGAACAGTACATTGGGAACACTAGAGCTCTAGGAAAGGCAAGGGGCAGGGCACTAGTCAATGCAATCGATTAAAATAGGTAAACACTGTCAATACATCCAAACCCTGCGGCCACACCTCCCTCGTTGGAAGAGCTAAACTTCGACCGCAATAACCAACCAGCAAGTTCATTGCTAAGAATCTGCCCAGATTCTTCATTAAACAATAATGTTCCAAATACTCCCAACTCACTAATAATGTCTTCCTCATATATTTTTCCCTCACGTATAATTTTGTTCTTTGAGGCTGGTGGCTGAATCAGCTCCATGAGTATGTAGCCTTGCCAATCTTTCTCATCTAAGCTCTGTAAGAAGGGAACAATATTCTCTTTGTAAATGTTATTTCCCCCTCCCTCTCTCTGGGGTTTGAGAACAAACAGTTCTGGCTTTTCAAAGGCTAATTTCTTTGCCTGTTTCCCGAGTTCCGAGTCGTCCAATGGGTACAGCCTGACAAATGTATCACACAGTTTGTCCAACTCTTGATCAGTCTTCTTTGGAAGAAAATGCTTTATTGTTTCTTTGGCAGATAGGATTTGTTGGACTTTCTTACAGCCGCTAAGTTGGGTCAAAACGCTTGGACATTTGATAGCTTTGGTCACCTCTAGATCTAGTCTAGTCTTCCAGTTTTGTGAGTTGCTGAAATCGCTTGGTGCATAAGCGGAACGATAATAAATAACTGATATTTCATCTCCAGTCGTCTTGAGACGGATTCTTTTTGTTTTTTGATCAATATCAACATTCTCCGAGACATCTTCCATGCGCATTCTAACAGATCTAACTTTATAACTTTTCAGCAACTCAAACTCAAGGGCTCTTTGATCGAAGACGTTTCGTTCATTGTTTTGGACCACTACCAGCACAACAGAAGTTTTGGTACCCTCAGTGTTATTGTAATATGCCGCAGCCTTGCCCAGGCCATCTGCTAACAAACTCAACGATTCCGAATCTGGGAGTTCGTAGTCTTCATAATGAAGCTTACCCTCATTATGATAATTACCATTCTCATTTAAATATTGGTGTAGCTGGGCAACTTTGGGTGACAAACCGCCAAAGGAAACACTTACAGTGTTGAACTCTATTTGCTTAATTTTTCCATTTTTGCCATCAAACGAAGGTGCAGACAACGTGTCCACCATGTAATCAGATCGAAATAAGCCCAATGACACTGGTTGTACTATTCCAATCTTCTTGGCCACCTTGTAGGTTTCCCACAACTTGCCAGTAAAGTCGCTATCAAATTGAGACAAATCCTCTAATATCGAACCTAGCCATTCCTGGTTCTTGACCACCTGAGCATAAAGCTCATTAAAGTCTTTTTGGACGCCCAATGCTTTATCAAATTGTCCCTTAGGAAATGGTGTTGGAAAAACTGTAACTGGTGCATAACCAGTGCTGTGAAGTTCAAAATTGGAAGGGTACATCGTTAAACCATTCCCCAGTGCCCAATGGCTCAGGTTATTGACCAGCTCAGACTGGCGGTCTTCATTCAACGTGGGAAGAGGTTTAGGTGTAGTCATAAGATTAGTAATCTACAAGCTTGCAGGCTAACTTTTGAGCATACCAAAGATGAAAACTTCATTACATAAGCACGCAATTGTTAGTTATCTTTTTTAACCAAAACAGCTATGTCTATCTAAAATATACAACCACACTACACCCGTAGATCCAATGAGGGCTTCTTGTTGACCCGCAATCTGCGACCTTTTTTGGTGGCCAGCTTCTTCTCGTTGTCCTTCAGGGTCAACAGGCTTCTCCCTAAGTTGTCTGGCTCTTTAAGCTTGTAGATACGAACCAGCCAGTTTTCAGTTGTGAACACTTCTTCAACAATGTTCAGATCTATAGAGTCAGCGTATGCACTGCTCAGTCTTTGGCCTCTGACACGGTCTATCGCATCACCAGATGAGAACAGTTCTCCAAATCTGTAAAATGACATCTTGTATAGCAGCGAGTCTTTCATGGCTTGAGCTGCATCTTCGTCAACTTTATACTCGCCTCTAGAGGTGAAGAATGCCCTTTCATTGACTTCCTCAGGCCATATGCCTTCGGATATTCTAACCATCCATAAAAATTTGTTTATATCATCCCCAGAATAACCAAGAACACCTCCAAAAATAACCAAAATGTAATCAACTCCAATTTGTCTCATGACTACCTCAGATTTTTCTTCAGAAACAGCCATTGCCTTACCAACGGTTGCGATGTGTGTGTTGTTCCAAGTGTTATTGTCAACAAATGTAGTTCTATCGGCCATTCCTCCAATTTGGTAACCGTAATCCCACCAGGCCATAACCTTGGCGTCTTCAGCAGTATTCATACGAAGCCAGTAATATGCTTCACGGTAGTCATCGATCAAAATTTGAGAACCGTCCTGAGCTTGAGAGGCAAGAACGACTGAAGGTGACGAGTATGCGTTTTCAGTCACCCATGTACAGTGCTTGACATAGAAGACAAGGTAGAATCCAAAAGAACTTAAAACGGCCAGTTTGGACACCAAGGTGAGAAAATTGCTTGACTTACCCTTGATAACATCGGTAAAATCAGCGTAAACCTCGAATAGTTTGGCAATGGTAATGGCACCACATACACAAACAATTGGTGCTAAGGTTAGTATTAGTCTAACCATGACTCCGGCAAAATAACTGGCAAGAACAGAGTAGATTATGACAAAGACTGCTCCATCAGTTAATTCTTGGAAACAGAACCATACACCGACTGGGAACAACCAAATCAAAAAGTTAAGATCAAAGAAAAATGAAGCCCATGGGGTAGGTTGGTGCTCAGAGACAGATGCGATGATAGGGATATGAATCTTTGCGTAATTGGTATCCCATAATGAATAGAATCTACCAGTCCATGGAGCAATGAGACCAACTTTGGTAGCGAGAACTAAAGCAACCACACCAAGGATACCAACAATGGCACCGGTAGCAACTGCCAGCTTGATAAATACCTTACGAGACAACTGGGATTTGAAGAAGTCTCCAAGCAAAAATAGTTGAATCAGACCAAAAACTCCTAGTGGGGCCATGTGGTCATTGGAACGAATGGGCAAGAACCCGACAAAGGGAATTTGCATACTCATGAGAGTTCCGAGAACATACCAAGTAGTATAACTGACGTAAATTCTGTGAGTGAACCTTCCCATCAAAAGTAAAACAAATACATGAAGAGGGATCAGGTTTGTAATAAAAACGTATCCACCCCAAGCACTGACCATGTAGAAATAAAACAATGCGGTGACGGAACTGTAAAAGATGGAGCCCAGCTTGACGGCCTTGATCCAAAAGTAAAACGTTACCATCAGCAGAGTAATAGCAATGGCTTCATTATCATACGAGCCAGCCACTGAACGGGAAATATAACCTGGAGTAATTCCCATAAATATCGCACTGAACATGGCAGCTGTGGCCTTAGCAGTGCCATTGGCAATTGATTCGGAGTCATTGGTCAGTTCCAAGGTCAAAAAGTATATAGCAATGGCAGTCAGCGAGCTAAAAGCAGGAGCTAACATGACACATATGTTTCTAATATCAATTGGAAGTCCTATTTTAGTTAACAAGTTGTGGATGATTGAACTGGTAACCATCAAGCCTGGATAAAGAGTTCCACCAGTGACTCTTCCTAGAGGATACCAGGTCTTATCATCGAACCAGTTTAAGAACTTGTAGAATCCGTTGTGAACGAGATATTTTGTAGCTCTAAAGTTGAACCATGGATCAAATTCATGGATAATCGACTCAAAACGAATCACCGAAAACAAACGGGAGGAAACTGCTGCAAATGTTATGCTTATGAAGATGAGCACAATCAAAAAACTCTTTGAGAACTTGAGCAACCTGTCATTAACGGTGATATACCCCTGATCGTTAATTGTAACCATTGTTGGAGACCGTTAAGGGAGGATTTGCAGTGAAGAGTAATGTATGGCGGTGGATTCAACGTGTCTTTTTCCAGGCAGTAGTGTACTGTTTATGAGTGGGAAGGGATTCGCGAAGGAGACGTTAGACCGGTATCCGGCAAGGAAGCAAAGGGTCAAAAAAAAGGACATTACATAATCAAAGTTTAAGGTTTTGTTCATTAATCTATTTTGTATTATCTTCAGGTACCATACTGGGTCCTGCTATCAGATTGATTCGTGATGGTGCACCTAGTGGCGTCATCATTTCAGCTTCATCTGATTGAGCTTCTGCCTTTTTTAAAGAGCTTAGAAGACTTTTGCTTTGTTTAGACGGAACTAGTTTTCTAGTTGTCAGTAAATTCTGTCTCGAGTTTTTAACAGTAGAATATGAGGTATCGGCGACATCTGGCAATGGTGATATATCCATAGCATCAACAAACTTATCCATATCCACATCAGAATCCTCGAGACTAGTTTCCACATGCTGTTGTTCTTCTTCATCATTTTCGTTGAGATTCTTCTCTCCATCTTCGTACAGATCATTCTCATTGGCATAGGGCATACTCCACCGGACTTTCTTACCTTTTATTCTTTGAGGTTTCTTGATCGGTGAATTAAACCATCTTTTCCAGAGTGGTGTCTTTGGAGAAAAGCTGTACTGTTTATCATTGCCCAGCTTGATTCGAGTAGGAGTTGATCCCGTCGGCTGAGTCGACTGAGAAGATCCGTATGAAATGCTTTCACCTTCAAATACCCAACTTGCTGGCAACGGAAGATTGGACTTATCTACACTAAAGTTGAAATCATATTGTAGAGCTTCTGAAATTGTGTCAGAAAATCTTCCTACTAGTGAGTCCAATTTGGTTTGCACCTCTTCGCTCTTGAGATCCTGTACAAGTTTCAAGAGAAAATGCAGAGAGGGAAATATATCGGATTCCATCAATGGAAACCTTTTCAGTTGCGGCAAGCACAATTCAAAAACTGCCTGTGATATCGTATTTTCTTCCTTTTCAAAAGATTCTTTAAGTAAAGCAACTTGACTGTTAAATTGTGTTGTATGGAAACTGGTCCACCCGTCTAATTGAACAAGCCTTTTTAGTTCTAATTGACAACTTGCTGTTGTAATATATTCAATTTCTGTTTCGCTGTGTAATGCTTTATAATTATCTTCTAGAAGGTTGTTTACCTTCACGGATAACGATTGCACAAGTTGAACCATTTCGGAAAATCCGGAAACCAAATGGTCCCACTCAGTACCAATTGATTCTAGGTTTTCCAGAAACGATTCAATCGTTTTGGAGTAAAGTTGCCACAGTTGACGCGTCCCTAATAAGTACGCCCTATTCAGCAGAATATTGGACTTTGAGGCCAATGAGTGTTTTAGTCCTTGTAAAATTTTGGCAAACTCTTCTTGGCACGAACTTACAACGCTCTCTCGTTTCAAAAGTGCATTCTCCACAACTTTAGATTCCCTGGATTTCAATTCCATGATTTCTTGCTTTTGTTCTGTGATCATCTTCAGATAAGACCCAACGTGTCTGGTTAGATTATGTTGATTTCGGATTAGTTTGGTCTTGATTTCTTTAGCTCTGTTGGCATATTTCAATGTGTTTAACGTCTCATCATAATGACCAGAAGACGGTGATATACAAACAATCATAACAGTTTTGCAATTCCCTCCAAGAGAAAATTTTAGCAGCCTGGTTAACTTTGAATCTCTATACGGAACATGATTTCTCCTTCTTGGGTCACATAGAGCATTTATACAGTTACCCAAGGAAAGCAAAGACTTGTTAATATTTGCTCCTTCATGCAACCTTATACCTCTATTCTTCGTAGCAGCGGCTCTTTCACTCCCAGCCAAATCAATTATAGAGAGCGTTGAGTACATGTGATCCTCCCTTATGTCGGGTGTTTTGTTTTTTATCATTAAGTTGACTTGAAGCACAGCGTGTGAACGAGATGATGTCAAGTTTGCCTCCGTTGGAGAAACTGTTCTATTTGCATTTCCTTTTACAATCATCTCCATCACTTCTTCGACAGAGACGGGATGATGGGTTGACAAGTTGGCGACAATTATTCTTTTCTGTTCATCTTCTCGTAGTATTAGTTTCCTTTGCTCCATAGAAGGGTTCAATAAGTCTCTAATGGTTTCGTTGTAAATTTCCAGATAACTGAGGTTCAATTCGATTATTTTATCGTTAGAAAGATCTTCAATTCTTTGGAACAATTCTTGCATGGTAAGAAATATCACTCCCGGATCATCCAAAGTTCCAGTAATCGTGTGTGTCTTACCGCACCCGGTGGCTCCATAGGCAAAAACAGTTGCGTTAAATCCATCTAGGATGCTATCCAGCAGAGGTCTGGTGGTATTCTCGTAAACTGTCTTCTGTGTGGTGTTTTCATCAAATAGCCTATCAAATATAAATCTGTGTTCCCGTATCCTTGCCCTTCTTGAGGAGAGGTTATTTAGGGGTATTTGGTTCAATGGGTTAGAATCATTCGGATCAAATATCAACATGCGATCGTCAACCACGTCAACGACTTTTCTGATTCCTTTGGGAAAGAACTTGGCCATCGATTCTCTCTCATAGACGTCTGATTTTCTAGAAGACTGTTGGGCCAACGAACCTCCTCCTAAAAAGAGATCATTCTCATCCTGATTCTGAACCAAGAAAGGTCGTTCAGTTTCTGTGAAAGGGCGAACACGCACAGCAACAGTGATAGACGAGTCTCTGGTATGCGGCTTCATAGTTACAATCGCAGTGTTAAACTGCGGCCAAACACTATGAAGGGTAAAAGTGAGGAATTAATACGCTGGGTATTACAGAGGCCTTTGTTTGTATGTACAATGCTAGATGTGTTTACGTTTTGTAAAGCAAAGTAGAGGCAGAGGCGCGTACGGGGCTTCCCCCAACTAGCGCGTGAAAAAAACTTTACGCTGGGCGATGAAAGTAAATATTCGCTGGAAGGGGCTCGTTCTATGGGGATTCTCTAAATACCTATTTATCCTATTGAAGAGGAGCGTAGAGAATCTGAGTTGCGTACTTCCTCTGGTACCTTACTACAGACGCCACAGCGAGAGTATTGTGTTTGATACTGGTGGTTGCAAGATGGTTCAGAACCACGTGGTTGGGAATGGGGAGAGACCCAGAATTGTTCTCCTTATCGTTGGAGAAGTTATTCAGTATGACATTCTCTAAATGTGGGGGTAATTGTGGAGGAATCAACCATTGCTGTTGATTGTGGTTACCTTGTTGATTGTCCAAAGTCAAATAGTATTGTTCCATTACCTTGGGATCTGTGAAAATAGCAGGGATACCTGTGATGTATTCTCTTTTCGTAGTGCGTGGCTGTTCTTGCTCGTCATGGTATCTAGTATAGCCGTTTCCCATGTCGTCATCGTCCTGAGTCAAACCTAGTTTCGAGTCAAGAGTACGAAGGGACCTGTGGGAGCGGTTCTTCTCAGAGAACTGATCGGAGGTGATTTCCAGGTAATTGACAAAGTTACCAGCTTGGTCGGTAGCGGTTGGGAGGAAATCGCTGAACCTCAGTTCATTGTCAACAATGAATCTGAATCTATGAGTACCAAAGGGCAGCTTAAGTTTTAGAGAGAAAGAGCCATCTTTGGCTGGGCCATGCAAAGCAATCATCTTTCTCCAGCCTGTGAAAGAACCAGTGACGAATACTTTCTGTCCACCTTGAGACCACCTCAATTCTATGGCAACAAGTGGAGGGTCTTCTGGAGGAGTTGAGCTGGAACCTTCTTCTTGATGACGACTATGACTATGGTGGTGGTGGTGGTGATGATGTTTTGGTGCACTCTTTTCTTGTTGCTGCTGTCGCTGGGTTACGTCTTCAGAATCCTGGGGACTGGCAGAAGATTCAGTCAAAGCGTTTTCGTTTGTTGCATTTGTCATGCCGTAATCATTGTCATTATCTCCACTATCCATCTTCACTGGGGACTCGATGTCATCGGTAAATATCATCGTTGACTTTCTTCTGACGGGTCCTGAAGAGTCGCCAAAGGAAGATAAGGAAGCAGTGGTAGCATCATCGTCAATATTCATCACAGAGGCCGACTGAGTGAGCTCTTTCACGTCTGTCATGGACACGTCATTCTTTTCTCCACTCATTTTTGCGGTGGGATACAGTGGTTAGCTAATCTTGGAAGGTTAGCAGGGCCAGTACAAACTTTGAACGTAGTATACTCGATAGGTTGGGCTGGAAAATGGAACTTGGGATTTCTAGTGAAGGCACGCAGTCAGCCACGGATGATGGATGTAACCAATGGTTCTGGGCAAGCAGTTTCGCGAGGATCGACAACCCTGTGGAGATGAAAGGGAAGCAGGCAAGGCGGCAGTATAATTCGCGCTATCGCCTGCCCTCCCCATTAAGCCGTCGTCTGACCACCGATTTCGAAACAAAGGGTAGGGAGAGCAAAAAAAATATATATAACAAACAATCATCCCCCACAGATTTCCACAGGTTCCGCTTGCCCCAACCTAAATCCAAATGTCATTCAATATTAATTGGGACTCCATTCAGCAGGAGTCATTGAGCGCTTGGACTGCAGAGTTGTTAAACGATGCCTTGAATTCCGGTAAACGTCCCAACGTTCTTTGTACCGACATCCAAATAGAAGATCTGAGTTTTGGTACGATCCCTCCTGATTTCGAAATACTGGAGATTGGCGATCTGTCAAGCGACAGTTTCAGGGGCATCTTTAAGTTTAACTACGACGGAGATGCTTCCATAACTTTGCGTACAAAGGTCCAAGCCAATCCGCTAAAAATCTACGAGGATAATTTGCTAGATCAGTTTGAAGATGACCAACGTGAGTTAGGTGCATTCATCAAACCACATTTTTTGATGGCCACGGACATTTTGGAGATTCCTTTGAATCTGAAGTTGTCACAGATCAAGCTGTCTTCGATTATCATTATTGTGTTTTCAAGAAGTAAAGGTTTGACTTTGGTATTCAAAAATGATCCCCTAGAGTCGATTTCTGTGAGTTCCACTTTTGATAGAATAAAACCACTGGCCAGATTCTTACAGAACAAGATTGAAACTCAAATATCCGAATTATTCAAAGAATTCCTTCCCTCAGTTCTGTATAAATTCTCCCAGAAATACACTACAGAGAATTTTGCAGATTTCCATAAAGAACTATTGCATACACAGCATCCGGAGAGAAATACAGAGAACAGAGTCACATTACAAGACATAGATCCAGAAGCTCCGCTCATGATATCACCTGGTTCACTTATGCGTTTGACAACGCTCAGCTCCTCAAGACAGACTTTGACTTTAGGAGGCAAAATCAGTGCGGACAAATTGAATCCAGACATCATCACGAAAAACTATTTTAACGAGTTGATACCAAAGACATATAACAAGTTCCAACTCAAGGCTGACAAGCTTACCACTATCGCACAGGACATTTATTCGATCAAAAATCTCCAGTCTAGGATATTTTGGAAGAATTCAAAGAACAACGACCAGCCACACAGAAGAGTCGTATGTTTTGGCGAGAAGAACAAAGAACAACCTAAATCAGTTGAATCGGAGTGTGAGTACAGAAGATCGATTGATTCTCAAGCTTCCATCTTCAATGACGATGCTTCTGACGCTTCCACACTGACAGAGAGTACACATCTTGAGCAAGAGTCAGCAAATGTAGGTCTGCCTAAGCTTCAAGCAGTTGATTTGAAACCCGACATGTCAGTAGAAACAATCATTCAGAATAGTAGCCAAGAAAAACACAGGAAAGTAAAACCTATCGATGAGATGAGCCTGATAGGAAGAAGAAAGGAGAGATTAAGAGAACTTCTCAAGTATGACGTTGTGGACTTTAGCATGCCTCCAATGCCTGGCTCTCCAACCAAGTTTTTCAACACAAATATTTTTCACGACAGCAATCACATCAACCACGGCAGCAACATACCAACAAGGGTGGCTCCTCCGCCATACCAATGCTAGGATATTTATGAATTATTATTACGGTCTGGGGTTATATATTATGAAGTTATTATTATGGGCAGGATCAGTCTTTATTTTCACCTTAAAACTTTTGATACCTTTTTTCTTGCGATATTCATCTTGTCAATACTGGCATCAAGTTGGTCATCCAACTCGTCTATCAGTTCATTTTGTTCACCTAGCTCTTGGTTGATAATTGTGCCTAGCTCTCTTTGACGTTGGATTGCACTTCGTAGTTCTTCAATTTTTTGATCTTGTGTCTCCATGACCTCTTGCTGAGTTTGTAATAGCTCGTTGTTGTCCAAAGGTCTGGTTTTATTCGTTTCGGGTTCGGGGCCTCCTAAGATGCGACGAGTGTTGAACAATCGGGGTTTAGAGTCTTCTTGTGGACTTGAACGACTCAGTTCGTTCAAAAGCGAGTTCAGCTCAGAGTAGTCTCTTTTAAACCCAACAAGCATGTTCTTCCTTTTACTCAATTCACCTGCACCCAGACTGTCCTGTGGAATTGGTTCCAAACTTTGGAGTTTATTATTTAAGCCTACGAGAATCATTCTAGCCTCGAGCGTTTGTTTGGCAAATAGTTGAGTTCGGCCAGTTTGAATTAATGTTCTGACCTCATTGGCCAACTGTAACCATTCCGAAGAGTTTGTGATGTTCTGTTTTTTCCCCGTTGAGTAATTGGCATTCTGATTACTCAATCTTCTAAAGTAACTGTTTGGAAGAGCTAAAAACTCTTTGACGTAAATGTTATCCCGCCATTCCTCTTTTTGCACGAGATCATTTAGAAAGTTGCTCAATTGAATCCTTCGTTTCTCCTTTGTCTCATCGGTAACTTTGAACAAGGTTTTGGATGGCAGCTGAAATGGGAAAGTATTTGTATTGTATAATCGAAGTAGGTTCGTCTTCAGGGCTAAGAACTCTGAGAATCTCCTTCGTGACTGTGTGATACGGTTATTTTCTAGCGTGCATTCAATGACATACAAGGTTGTTCCGTCCGAGTCAACAGCACGCGGAATCTCAATGGAAACCATTGTAGTATTAGAAGGAGACAGGCGGTCAAAGGATAGTAAGCTAAAACAACTGCTCCAACCGCTGGGAAGAAAGTTCGCGAGGGAAAGTGATTATCTAAAAGAGAAATCGTTCCTGCTCATATTCGTTCATTCAAAGCCAGAATTGCCTCTAAATCCAATGGGAAAGCAATTCATTTCCACTCAAATCGTTAGAGGCCACATATCTGACATCTATGATGTTGCTGTGTGCAGTAAGTTCACAGTGTCTGTGTCGGGCGATGGTCATCTGAAAACGTGGTCCCACAAGGGAGAGGAAGAACCAGTCAACGATATGTTAGTTGACAGCCTGGGATTGCATCATGTAGACTTTTGGGAGAACGATGGCATTTTGATTATAGGAACAGTTGCTTTTTCTGGACTTCTCTACTTGTTCCAGTATGTAGATAGTGAGCTGGTTCCGTTAGAATGCGGCTTGAGAAAAAACAACTGGGCATTGAAATTCCACGTTGGTATAGAAGACCAGAAACACAGACTACTGACTACTCAAAACAATGGAAATGCTGAAGTATATGAACTCACTATTGAAGAGGGGAAAGTCCTCTTAGCACACGAGAAGACTCTCGAGGACATGAACGGAACTTTCGCCATTTCCATAGATGTGAGCCCTGCTGAGGATTCTAAAATTGCTATTGGATACATGAATGGAACTGTCTCGTTGTATGATTTCCGGACCCTTAGATCCTCCTACACTTTTTCGTCAACTGCTATAAAGAGTGACTCGTCCGCTGTTCGCTGTGTTAGATTTTCACCTGGTGGAACGTTGCTGGCCGTGGCATCAGACAGTGAATCATATGGAACCATTGCCCTGTATGACGTGAAATTTGGAGAAATGGTTGGATCCTTAATTGCCCCGACAAATAGTAACAATGCAGTTGGGGCTGGGTTTGCACACGAAAAATGGTGCTTCTCCCTGGATTTTAATCAAGATGGATCATATCTTGCTAGTGGGGGATTGGATCGAAAAGTAAGGATTTGGGACGTCACAACTAGAGAGGTGGAAGCAACGATTACGTTGGCTCTAACAGATCTGCCTGACGATAAACTGACAGATGAGCTTGACAGCAAGTCTAACGTTGGCTGTTTATCCCTTAAGTACTTTGGCAAGGGAATTCGTCAAATCGACGGGGACGACCGCAACGAGGGACTAGTGTTGGTAGGTTTAGACCAGTCAGTTAGATGGTATAGGGAAGCGGGAGGTGTATAACACAAGAGATATAGCTAATAGTCATGATTCATTCATCTTTACCTACTTACTACGTAAACATTTCAACTCAAAAGACAAATCAGACATCCATGGAAGGTCTATGTGGCGGTCACCGGCATACAAAGATGGGTTCTTGTGCGTATGCTACCGAGGAAACTGCGAATGTATAGAAATAGATTTCATCATTTAAGCTTTTGAGTATCCACTGTATTCAGTACAACTAATAATTGGTCTAGAATGTTAGAACGAAGTTCCAAAGGTAAAACTTTTCCGCAAATGGATTATTGAATCAGAAGTGTTATGATACTGGCAAGTATAAAAGTCTTAGCGTTCCAACGTAAAGGTGCTACCCAATTCGTCAAAACTCGACGGTTTTCCACCATGTCGTCAAGGTCGATCAGACTGGGAAAGATACTTTGTCTCATCATTGTAATCCATTTGTGTCCATGAACTGAAGGAAGTGAGAATAAAACTTACCATTTAAAGCCTTAACATTAAAACGTTAAATGACCAAAACACTAGCCGTGCTTCGCTTGAAGAACAGAGTAGATATTTTTTTTCTCGAGGAGAATTCCTCGCCCTTTTTATACTAGGGTACGAAGAGAAAAAAAATATTCTCAAGAGCGGGTAACACTGGTCTTCTTATCCCATAGGGTTTAAAGGTTTCTAGAATGATCGCAGATACTAAGGAGCAACTCCAAATGGGGTTGGATACCAATCTTTGATCGTAGGCCATATTGGTGTTTTAATTGTATCACCAGGCATTTTGAAGTCTTTCTGTTTCTTCTTCTTCTTCTTCTGGTATTGAAGGTCTGTGGAAATGTCAACTATGGCTCTTTTAGCTGTAGAACCAGATGGTAGTTGGAATCTGAGCATGACGCCGATTAGTTTATCCAGCTTGTTTGTCGTATTTTGGTCATTTATCAGATTATTGGAGTTTTTCAATGCTTTGAGTAAGTCTATGTTATGTGGCAGGTTTTCCCTCTTGAGGATGTGTATTATCTGGTCGATGGATGTAGTAACGAAAAAGTCTGGCCCCTCAAAGTCGCTAGTCAACAGGTTCTGTATCCACTGTTTAGCAGACTCCGAATAGGACGAATTGAGCAAGTCTGATAGCCGTAGAATCAAAGTGTGAAAAAACTCTACACCAAGCTCCTCAATCAAGGGCTTGCTTAGAATTAAAAGACCCTTAAGCATCGAATCGGTTAGAGTTTTATGCAGTGACAGTATTTCATCCTGAAACACATCCAAAAGCAATTGTGGTTCCTGAATTCGCAAGTTTACCAGAGAGTTTACAATCTTCTTATAGTCCGTTGCATCTGACTTACTAGCCCTTTTGCTACTGATATCCGTCTTTCTCATTCTTTTGAACGTCTTTAGTTCGTTCCTGATTTTCTCCTCAAAGTCTTCAGGTGCCCAATTAAACTCATCAAAGTCTCTGGCAGGTCTAAAGTCCTCGAGGTTTTCCAGTGTTAGGGTTTCCGATACGGTTCTGATTTCAGACCAGTAGTGATTCCAAAGCCAATCCATAACATTTTTACCCACCATCTGCAGCATTTGCAGTGACGGCAAATGCTCGTGAGAACCCGCATGTCTAGTCTCCACAAAATAAGAAGGAATATCCAACTCTTTCGCCAAAGCATGTAAAGGCATGGCGTGGCTGGCTTGCTGCAGAGAATCTAAAGTCCCATTGACGAATTTTATTATGGCCATAGTGTAGCTAAGTACAAGAGTGTCGCTATCCACCAGTCCCGACTCATCGTTCAGGATTATACCTGTTAACAGAGATGTCATATCAAGCGAATGGGCGACATGCCTTCTGGTTTTCAAGCTTTTCACCTTGGAAATGGCTCTTCTTCTATTATCTACCTCCTTGTGGTTGAAAAACCATTCTCTCAACTGTATGAGTTCATCTGTGTCTCTATAAGCAGTGAATAATGGATTTCTGTACATATACTAAGAGCATGTAGTAACGAGAGTGTGTTCGCTGGCATACCTACCGAGACCCTTTCCAACTTTTACGGAAAGCTCCGCCAAGGGGTCCGCCCAACCTGTCTATCTCCATATCTTTCTCGAATCTATCCAACTGTATTGGCATACCTACCATCCACCACATCTCCAGCCGAATATCCCCAATGAATCAAGTTCCTGATTCCAAAACGCTGGAGGATTCTCTGCTGATTGTGAAGCAGCAGATTGTTTTGATGAGAAAATGTCTTGACAGCAAAAACCCCCGATTTATGGACGCTCTGAAACATGCCTCAACGTTTCTATCGGAATTACGTACCAACAAACTAAGTCCAAAACTGTACTACGAACTGTACGTGCTTGTGTTTGACGGATTGACTTATTTGTCTGATTACTTGAAAGAATCTCACCAATCAAGCCACTTGGCCGATTTGTATGAGCTAGTGCAATACGCGGGGAATATTGTTCCTCGTTTGTACCTGATGATCACCATTGGATCAGTGTACATGTCAATTCAGGACGCCCCGAAGTTAGAGATTATGAAGGACATGCTGGAGATGTCTGCCGGTGTCCAGGATCCGATAAGAGGGTTGTTCTTGAGATATTACCTGTCCCAGAAGACTAAGGAATTGCTGCCAACTGGAACAGACAGTGATTTGAAGGAAACAATCCAGTTTACTATTACCAACTTTATTGAAATGAATAAGTTATGGGTTCGTCTGAAACATCAAGGCCACTCGAGTGAACGTGAAAGAAGGTTGAAAGAGAGAAAAGAACTACAAATTTTGGTGGGCTCCAATCTAGTTCGTATTTCTCAATTGGACCAAATCGACAAGTTCTACTACAAAGAGTCGATCCTGCCGAAGGTTCTGGAGCAAATCGTTCAGTGTAAAGACTCTCTTGCCCAGGAGTATCTTCTAGATGTGATTATTCAAGTATTTCCTGACGAATTCCACCTCCTTACTTTGGATGACTTTTTACAATCAACATTACAACTTAGTGAAGGTTTCAGCATGAACAAAATTCTAGTTACACTGATAAATCGTTTAATTGATTTCCAGAAACGAGAACCGGCTAATGTCAAGGTTATTATAAGTGACTTATCCAGCTTATCCCTCCAGAAAGACGAAGATGAGAAGAGTGATACTGAGGAGAACCCTGAGACTGAGAGTAAGAAACATCAACTTAGTTCAAATCTTTTTGAAAAATTCTACGATTATTCTCACCTGTTAGTCGAAAACAAGCCCGAATTAGACAACAAAGATTTGAGTTTGATCTTGGAGGCAATTTGTAAATTGTCCCTTAGTTATTATCCTCAAGACTATGAAAACATTAACAAAGTTTTTACTTTTGCTCTTGCATTGCTTCAGCAGACGAATGACCATTTGGAGATATGGGAACCTCTTTTGAAGACACCTATAAGTTACAAATTTGACCCCAAATTGGTCCTGTCACTGAATGATAATTATAAAGAATTCGCCGAGGCTCTTCCCAAAGCAGTACAAAGTGCCAATGCCTCGTACATTTTAGAGAATTTTTTGGAACAGAATGTGCAGTTATCAACTGTAGAAGAAGTGAAGACACTTTACGAACTGTTGGCGGTCTGGTTCACGTCGGAGGGCGCTTCTGATTCAAACACTAACTCGCTTCTTTTTGGAAATGGGGGCAGCAAGGATGAATCTGATGACTCTTTGGAAGTCCTATCACAATATGAGGCGTTAGCCAAGTCAATACATTTGATTCATCATACAAATCCATATAGGCATTTTGAGCTACTAGAAGTTGCGAAGTCGTTCATGTTGAAATCCGGATCTAGAATTAGATACACCTATCCAACTTTGTTGTTCGCCGTTGTTAAACTGATCCGTAAGTTAACCATTATCAAGAAGCTGAATGCTTTGAAATTGAAACAATTCTGCCAGTTTTTCTCTGCAACAAACACAGAGTTATTGAATTTAGTTTCAAATGGAACTCTACAATCTCAAGGAGGGGTATTAGCTCAAACTTGCATGAACTTGAACCTCTCTATGGCTTTGATTTTGGATCAATCGTCGCATATTGACCTCTCTTATGAGTTTTTCATCAACAGTTTTGTCATTTATGAAGAAAGTATTGTGGATTCAAGACTCCAATACCAATGTCTGCTGAGCATAATCGGCACACTTCATAAATGCAGAGAGATTGTGAGTGGTAATGGTGATAATTTTGATGCTTTAATCAGCAAGACTGCACTCTATGGCTCCAAATTGCTCAAGAAAACAGATCAATGTCGTGCAGTTTATTTGGCTAGTCATCTGTGGTGGATCATTGAAGAGTTGGACGAAGAAGAACAAGAAGAGCTAGAGTCGGAGGCAGCAAAACCTAATGAGGATGAACTCCAAGTTGTGATTAAAACTGATAACAAGAAAGTTCTAGAGTGCCTGCAAAAGTCACTTCGGATAGCGGACTCCTGCTTGGAAACAAACGTCTCACTGGAACTGTTTGTAGAAATCCTGAGTAGATCTCTCTACTTTTTCATTCATGGCAATGAGCTCATCACCATCAAGTATCTGAACGGCTTGATCGAACTCATCCAAAACAGTATCCAGTCGATCGGCGAGGAAAATACAAGCATAGATACTCCAACGAAACACTTCCAGCGTACTCTGGAATACATTCGCCAGCAGGCACAGATCGACTCTCGGTTTGAGGAAATAAAAGATAGATAATTTCAGATTAAATTATACATGTGAATTTTTGAAAAGAACCTACTCTTTGTTTAACGGTACTTGTGGAATCCAATGTCGTTGGCTCTCTCTCTGAAGCATTGACGGCAGATGTTCAAACCGTACTTACGGATTAAACCTTGGTGAGAGGCACAGACACGGCATTGTCTAGAACCCTTTCCGTAGTTTCTTGGGTGTGAAAACCAAACTGATTCGTGAGCCATGATGCTATTACTGTTAGTACTTGTTCCTTGCGGTGTCTGGAGTGATTGGTTTGGCTTGAGTTATCAGGATAAATTTTTCAACAGGTTACCTCTTGGGTGGATTTGATAATTTCTCTTTTCTACACAGATTTCAAACTTTTCCATATAACCAGCTGCTTGACTTCACATGCATATCCCAATACATCAGCCTCTCCTCTCCAGTTAGAGATATGGTGGTTTCAACTTACAATAATTGATCTCTTTGATGTTTTTGGTGTACGAAGTGAACAGAAACGAACAAATTGACTCCAGGAAACCCAGTCCAGTTTGCGCGAATAGTGGGAGTGGGAAGAAAAAAAAAAGTGTATATCACGTGCTTCGATAGGGCTTAAACCTAATGATGATGGGATGCTGTAGCTTCCGAGTAGATTTTCTTCACATGATATACGGTGTATATCCGGGGGTATGTCACGTGCATGTATTTGGTAAGATGAGAAGAAAAAAAAATTATGTATCAAAAGATCTGAAAATTTTAGACTTCCAGTGTACTCCAATCTAACTCATTTTCTCAAGCAATGGCTGGTCATTCTCATAGATCCACTCTAAAGAATAACCATAAGCCCTTCAAATCGAGACATGCCTCAAAGGGCTCCTTGAAGGCAAGCTACAAGGGCAAAGTTGAAAAGTCAGAGACTGGAACGAATAAGAAACTTAAGATAACGACCAAACAGGAGAGGAAAAATCTGGCCCAACAGCTGAGACAAAACAAGATCCTACAAACGTCTTTGGAGAGACAACTGTTTGCTGGCTCCAATGGTGCAGAGAAAGTTGTTACAATCTTGGCTTTAGCTGATGATATCGACGCTGTCGATATTGCTAATAAGTTGTTGATTTCTTTAAACGATTCCACAGTAAATTCACAAGATTTGAAAATCACAGATCAGCCAAGCATCAATTCATTCAGAATTGAACGTTTCAAGTCAAATATCAAATTTGTTTTACCAGACATGTCCAACTTTCTTTCTGTTCTTGACGCCTGTAAAGTATCTGATTTCATTGTATTGGGTCTCTCTGCCACTGAAGAAGTTAGTCCTGAGTTTGGTGAACAAATCATCAGGGCAATTGAATTACAAGGTATTGCTTCGGTACTCCCAGTCATCCCAAACTTGGTCACAGCGTATCCTAAGAAAAACTTTCAACAAGATATTTTAAGGTCCCTAACTTCCTACATCAAACACTTCTTTCCAACCGAGGACAAGATTTACAACTTGGAAGCTGTCACAGAATCTTTGAATGCCCTGAGATTTCTGTGCCAAAAATTCCCTAAGGCAATCACCTGGAGAGACTCAAGGGGTTACCTTTTGGCTAATAAACTAGATTATCACAACGGGTCATTGGTAGTAGAAGGGACTGTAAGAGGTGTTGGTTTTAACAGCAACAGGTTAGTACACCTCTCTGGATTAGGAGATTTTCAATTAGATCACATTGAAGTCTTGTCCAAACCAACTAGAAAACAGACTGAAGACCAAGACATATCAGAACAGCAAAACTTTTACCCCTCTCCGGAATCCCAAGAGAGTCTTGAAGAGGTTTCTCCTGAAGATCCTAACATGGAAGATGAAGATATGGAGGATGTTGAATCAGCAGATGAAAAAGGTCCAGAACGTGGTGTTCGTTTGGATGGGTACGAATATTTCGAAGACGCTAGAGATAGAGACAACGCCCCTGTCAATATGCCGAAAAACTTATCAGAGTTCCAATCAAGATGGTACTTGAACGACCAGCTGGATGATATTGTTGAGGGTGATGAAAAGTTCTCTTCCGGTGAAGAGGAGAAAGAAGAGCAACTAATGGAAGTGGATATTGATATTGACGAAATGGATCAAGAGCAATTCGAAGATTTGGATGCTGAGGAGGAAGCAAGACAATTACAAACATATAAGGAAAGAGAAAGAGAAGATCTGGAATTCCCGGACGAATTTGAACTACTTCCAAACGTTAGTGCAAAGAAAACGTTGGAAAGATACAGAGGTGTCAAGTCGTTAGCAAATTGTGACTGGGACTATGACGAGAAAGATGATCTGAAACCCGAAGACTGGAATCGACTATTGAGGATCTCCAATTTCACAGCTACCAAGAACAGAATTCTTAAACAGGCCATCAACGAAGCCGAAGTGAAGGCTGGTGCTACGGTACGATTGTACATCAAAGCTCCAGAAGATGTTCTTTCTAAGATCCCAAATGTCGAAACTACCACTTTTACAGTCTACGCACTTCTAGAGCATGAGCACAAATTGGCTGTGTCTAATTTCAGCATTCAGGCCTGGGAAGAGTATGAGAAGCCCATTCCATCAAAGGACACCATGATTGTTCAATATGGTTTCAGAAGACAAGTTATAGAGCCCGTGTTCAGCGCAGCTTCGAACAACAGTAACAATGTCCATAAATATGAAAGATTCTTGCATAAAGAATCTGTAGCAGTGGCAACTGCTATTGCTCCAGTGATGTTTCCATCCACGCCTGCAATCTTCTTCAAACAGGGCCCTGATGGCCAAATAGAACTGTTGGGCCAAGGTACCTTTCTGAATTGTGATCACAGCCGTGTCCTTGCAAAGAGAATCGTTCTCACAGGTGAACCGTTCAAGATGCATAAGAAGTTGGTTACTGTCCGTTACATGTTCTTCAACCCTGAGGACATCAACTGGTTCAAGGCTATCCCACTATTTACAAAGATGGGCCGTGCTGGTATCATAAAGGAAAGTCTTGGAACGCATGGTTACTTCAAGGCAACCTTCGATGGTAAGCTTAATGCACAGGATACCATCGCCATGGCATTGTACAAAAGAATGTGGCCTAAGAGGTCAGCCCCAGCATCTATATAGGTTCAACATATCGATTACGTAACAGTAAAACACTATTTCGAGGAACAGCATACTTAATGATGGGGAGGAAAATGTCTTACTTAACATTGCCCGACCTCTGAGTCAGTCTCATTGTAGTGACGTACAGTCTCCGTTATGAGTCAGTTATCCCATGCTCAGAATCCTCAAACTTCCATCTTTACCTGCATTTCATGTAATATCAGGTTTCACACAGCAGATCTGCAACGGCTGCATATGAAGACAGATTGGCATCGCTACAACCTGAAGAGAAGAGTTGCCCAGTTGCCTTCCATCCCATCAGATGTTTTTGCTCAAAAGTTTCTTATAAATCGTGATGAAGACTCTGAATATACAAACGAAGATGAAGACGGGTTCACCATACATAGAAGATTCAAAAATCCTAACAGTCAACCTCAAATGACGAAAAAAGAGATGAAGAAAAGAGCTGCCCTGGAGAGACTAAGAGGTAGACACGACAAGACTCCTACCTCTCTTTCTGTGAGGGATGCTAGTCCGGTGGGTACAGTAATTTCTCAAGTCTCAGAATTTACGCTCGGAGAGTCGATCCACATCACTGATTCAGAGTCTGTTTTACTATCAGACCAAGACTACAATTCGTATTATACCAGCGATGGAGACGGCGGTGATGATAGCTCGCTCGCCGATGAGGACTTTGAAGAGGAACCACAGTCTGATAAAGAGATACTGGAAGAAATGGTCCCTCATTCGGCTTGTTTCTACTGCGGTATAGATAACGTCAACGTTGAAAAGAACCTCGTTCATATGTTTAAAAGCCATGGCTTGTATATCCCGGAACAATCATATCTAGAAGACTTGAGTGGAATGTTAGATTACCTGAGCTTCAAAATATCAGTAGAGCATAAATGTTTGCATTGCGACTTCACTGGCAGGAACCTGCAAAGTATCAGACAACATGTAAAGGTCAAAGGTCATTGCGCATTACCATATGAGACTAAGGAGGATAGAAAGTTTTTTGGCAAATTTTACAACTTCGACCAAGATCCTGTTAACCAAGTAGGTGAGACAAGAACTGTATCTTTTGCTGAAATCGAGGATCTGGAAGATAACCATGTCAATGAGCCAGACCAAGATAGTCAGGACGAACAATACACTGTTGCTACCATAGAATCATCTGGTTATGAGCTGGTATTGCCCACAGGGACTAGACTTGGTCACAGGTCTTTACATCGATACTACAGGCAAAATCTGGGGCATATGAATCAATTGAATGATGATGTAAGAACAGTAGCCGTTGCTGATCCCAGAATCATGGGAAACTTTACCCAAAAACAAATTAGAAACCTTGAGAAAACAGCATATCTCAAGGAGCAGTACTTTCACAACAAAGCATTAGCCAAGGAAACTAAATCCATTAGTAACCATAAAAAGTACTATGAGCCTGAAAAACTAAGGTAGCTTAGAGACGTTATAACTTATGTAATAATTTTCAATCTTTATCGTTACTGTTGAATCCAATGCCAAAAGGTCGACTTGAAATCTTCCTGACCAGGGTGCTTTGTTTCTTGGAAGTCTTATCAGATGTGTTTGAACTAACCCCTGTTTTATCGCTAAATTCTTCGGTTTTGGGAGTGGTCGGATTCAAAGAAAGTTTCGATAACTGGCCAAGGTCGTAGTCTTTGGGCTTTTTTCGATCCAGCACAGATAGCCGATACTCTTCATGCTTCTGCTGGATGGATTTGAAAGTCTCTAATAGCTCTAGTTTTTCTTCGATTCGGTTCTCAAGTGTTGTCTCGCTGTTTCTTCTGTTGGAAGGGATAGGGAGGCTATTAATATTGGAAACGCTATCCAGACGAGTTTTAAGAGTATGAAATGCGGTAGATTGAGGTAAGAGCATCAATATCCCATAAAGACATCTGTAAAGATAGGGATTTGATTCCGGAGATAATAATTGCATTCTCAGCTTAGCAAACACTGGACTCTCAAGTAGTTGAACCAGGATGTCAATTTGGACCATCAAGCTGACAGTTAATTCATTCTCGGTGAATGTTTCTAGAATTCCAAAGGCCAGCTGATAGGATTGGCACAGCATACACAAAGAAAGTAATGCTGGCGGGTTATGAGACCAGCTCTTAAACAGCCGTTTGAATAGATTCCAATCTTCATCGCTTTCGTTTGCATTACTTTTCAAGTTTAGTTTATGCCTCAACTTGGTCAATTCAGGAGCAGTGATCAAGTTGTTGTTCAACATTTGCACCATGATCGATATAAATCCCAGATCGGGTTCATTTTCTAAGACTTTCGCCAAGGAACTGTATATCATCTCGGGATTAAGAGAGATACATAGAGTTCTCAAAATAAAATTACCCCTACTTTCCAAAAGAAGTCTATCACTCTTGAAAAGCTGAAGTAAATCGATCATGAAAGACTCAAAATATTTGTCATTCCCTCTGTTAGCGATGTTCGCCAGCAACTGTAACACTTTGTCAATAACCTTTTCACTAGGATCGCTCATCGCTCGAAGTAAATGGACGGAAATAGTTTCATTGTTGTTGGAAAGGACCTCTTCAAAGCATTTCTCGTTCAACATTATCATCCAATCTAAGGCTGCTAGTCGAGTCTGTTCCTTATCGTTTAATGAATTTAGGGTCAAAACTTTGACAATTTGTGACAGATTCAAACTTTTATCATCATCCTTAATTTCGTGGTTTTCGATCAACTTCATGAGTTCCAAGTTCAGCTGTATAGCACTTTCCCTAGATGGTCCTTCATGTGCAACAATGGACAATAGAATACTGAGAATATCTGGAATCAAAGGGATAAAACTTAGAGGTGATATTTTTAACAGTGTGGCTAACCAAGATAAAACAACAATTTGTATGTCTTCCTTGGAGGAATCTAGATGGGATATTAAAATATGAATGATCTCTGGAAAGTCGAGATTAATGTCTTGGCCGTGTATATAGTTTCCATTGACAATGCTTTGAATCGGATGGTCAATCTTGACTGATGAAGCACTTTCATTATCTAAGGTTAGCTTACCGGAATCATTTTCTTTTTTTGACTCTTGTAATATCTTTTTAATCTCGTTTATGTTTTCGATCTCCTGGAGTAATAAGTCTAGCAAGCTGTGTGTGGCAACTTTAACATCATCATGGCCATCACTTAAAAACTGGATCAAACCACTCAAGAAAGTTGGTAGATAGTAAATCAGATCCAAGTCTGAAATAGAATCTAAAAGCCTGATCCAAGAAACCAAGAACATGCGTACATAAGGGTTCATCACGTAAATTCGTTCCTTTAGTAGAACAATGAACTTGGGCAGTGAAAATGCCAATGGAGACTGAGGGTCATTGACTTGAATTGTCTTCCCATTGGGCGTTTCCACCGTTGACTTTAGCTCTTTGTAATCTTCTGGTTTCTTGAGGTTCAAGACAGAAACGTATGTGGTTGCCTTCTCCGCCACAATGTCTTTGATGAGGCGGTCTAATAAATCGGCACCTTTCTTGACACTAACTTCGGAATCGGCAGTCAATTTGCACAAATTGTCGAAAATTTCGTTGAAATAGAGCAGAATCTCCCCCTTGGCGACCTTGGATATGTTGTACAGGGATTCACAGGCATAATAACGAACTCTAGCATCCTGGTCACCAAAACACGCCAGAACTGGATGAATAATCTTCTCCAAATACTTTGGTACCTCGTGTTGTCCCAAGGCAATTGCGGTGGCAGCCAATCCGATAAGGCCTCCATTTCTTGAGTTTGGCTGATGGACAGCGTAGGCAAAGTCTCTCGATAGCTTGGAGATAATCTCATTGATCTTGTTAGAATCGCCGGCCTTTATCAGGTCTTTGATCAATTTCTCCAGATCCAAGGCAGCAGCTTTTCTCTTCTCGTAGAGCCTGTCATTCAGGCCCCTTTGGATGTTCTTATCCATTGTTATTGGTGGTCTCGGAGATGTGAGGTTTGTAGGGCGATCTGATGGGCGAGAAGTTATAAGTTTTAAATTATATTATGTAATCGATGGTTGAGGGTGTTATGGGACAACATGGCACTTGGTCAGTAGAAAAACGACTAGAAGCAGCTGGAAAGGCTGAGATGGACTTGAACGTGTAAGAATAGCCGAGTGATTTGAATTCCATCATCTTGAAAGCCAAGTGTAAAGTTGTCATTTTTGTTTACGGGCGATGTTTTCATTTTTCAGGGCCGAATTTCTCTGTTTATATTTTACAGATAGGCGATGCATAATACAGGAAGCAAAGATTGTCAAATCATCAAATTTGTCTTAATATATAGACTCAAACTATTTTGTATACTTAATTGCCTAGACCAAACCAACAGCCAAAGCACCAATGAGACCGGCAAAACCTGGGAGCATAATCTTTTCAGCAGCGTTGGAAGGCTCAATGGAAGAGACAGTGATGCTGGAAGTGGTGGCAGATGACAGCGTCGAGCTGGTTGTCAAAGAACTGGAGGAGGTAACGACAGAACTGGAAGTGGTGCTTTGACTAGTGGAGCTGACAGCTGAAGATGTCGTGGAAGTGGTTGGTGCAACTGAGGAGGAGACAGCAGAAGAAGTAGTTGCGGATGAACTGGAAGCACTGGAAGAAGTTGCAGAAGAACTGGAAGCACTAGAAGAAGTTGCAGAAGAACTTGAAGCACTGGAGCTGGAAGCACTGGATGAACTGGATGAACTGGAAGAACTGGATGAACTGGATGAACTGGAAGAGCTGGACGAGCTGGAAGAGCTGGAAGAGCTGGAAAAGCTGGAAGAAGAGCTACCATCAAAGTTGGCTTCAGTTCCAACATCCTCGCAAACACCCTCAAATGCCTCCAGAGCGGTGGATGAAAGACCGTCCGGACAGGTCGACTCCAAACAAGATTGCATGGCTGAGCCTTCGTTCTCACAGACACATTGAATGTTGTTCAAGGTATCACATTCGGAGGATTCCTCAACAACCACGGCAGCACAGGCCAGCAGGCAAGCCGGTGGGGTGGCGACAGCTGGCTTAGCGAGAGCAGCAATTAGAGAGACAACAACAGTAGTGGAAGCGAAAGTAAACTGCATTTTATTTCAGTGATAACCTAGCTGTTTATGGGTATGTGAGGAAGAGGGAACCTTGTCAGAGAAGCTGGGTTGTTATTTTTCAGTTTTCGCGGATCAGACTATTTATAGGACTAAGACCATCCAGATGTGGTTATTGCAGGTACCAAGGTCGTGTCCAGGCGATTAACCGGCTTTGATCGATGAGTTGAGGGGCCCAAAAGGGTGGGATACAAAAGGAAGAAAAAATCAATTCTGAGAGGCGGACGGAAAACGGCTGGGATGAACGAACATAAGCTCAAGAGTCCGGTAGGCTTTTGCTGGCATTCACACTTGGCTCTTCGCAAGTCGAACTGTCTCAACGGTAAGCTATTGAGGATCTAGATCTTAGGGATCGCGAACCCTAGGTGACATGCCTGTACCGCACACGCAGATGCATCCCCTAAAACTTCCTTCTAGCCTTCCTAACCGTAGCATTTCTTTTTCACTTGCTTTCGTTTCATCCAACATCCGCCGCTCACATCCACCAATTTCAACTACAGATTGCATAATTTAGCTGAGAGACTTTCACCTGCAAGTGAGTTCGGGCTCCTAGGTACTTCTCAGCTTCTGCCTCGGTCTCCGATATTTTTTGTACCATCCCAGTGCATTGAAGTTTGATCTGCTAACCACTGAGGCTATAATCTAAAACTCTCTACCCTGTCTCTTCTTAGAACTACCCGCCTATCTCCTTCTAGGACCCGCCTGGTCTTACCGTTTTTTCCCGCGTACTTTCGCTTCTTCCGGCCTTTTCTCCACCAACTCAACTGTGACATCCCTGCACTGTCCCCACTGCTTTCATTCCACCCTTCCAGATCCATTCTAATGGATACATCTAGAAAAGCACGGTTCCTCCTACAAAATTTCCGTTCAAATTTCAAGTTTCTTTCATACCAATGTAAGTGCTTTTAGTTCACCCCCTTTGAATAACTCTCTCCTGGGGGTGCATGGTTTGGGCAGTTCTCACCTTGTAGGTCGGAAACACATGTTTTGCCTCCCTTCCAAAGCCTTCCTTTAGTTACTAACAGCAAATCTCCTAGCAAGGCTCAGGCATACATTGACACCAAGTATGACGTACCAAATTCTAACAGAGAACGTTATTAAACCTGATTTGGACGATCGCTCGTACAGAGTCATCGAACTCCCCAACAAACTGAGAGCACTGTTGATTCATGATCCAACCACTGATAAGGCCGCTGCCTCCTTGGACGTTAATGTGGGTAACTTCTACGACCCTAAAGACCTCCCCGGGCTAGCCCATTTCTGCGAGCATCTACTGTTCATGGGTACGAAAAAATACCCCCAAGAGAATGAGTACTCTTCATATTTATCATCGCATTCAGGCCGTTCAAACGCATACACCTCCTCGCAGGACACAAATTACCACTTTGAGATTGACGCAAACTTCTTGGAAGGCGCTCTGGACAGGTTTGCTCAGTTCTTCATTTCTCCTTTGTTTTCGAAGAGCTGTAAAGACAGAGAGATCCAGGCCGTGGACAGTGAAAATAAGAAAAATCTACAGAACGACGACTGGAGATTGCATCAACTAGATAAGTCTATCACTTCTCTGAAGCATCCTTATAACAACTTTAGCACTGGTAACATACAGACTTTACAGGATATCCCCCAGTCTCAAAATAAAGATGTCAGAGATGAGCTTCTAAAGTTTCACGCTGCCTACTACTCGGCCAACATCATGAGGTTAGTAGTGCTGGGAAAAGAAGACCTGGACACCTTAACTAGTTGGATCGTCTCTAAATTCTCTGCGATCACCAACTCTGAAGCTCCAAGGCCCTACTTTCCTGATCCTCCCTATACTTCTGAGGAGTTGGGACTTGTGATCAAGGCCAAACCAGTCATGGAGAAGCGAGTTCTGGAAATTGTATTTCCTATCCCAGATCAAGCTGAGCACTGGGGATTCAAACCACAGAGATACTTTTCTCATCTTATCGGGCATGAAAGTAAAGGCTCCTTATTC
Source organism: Komagataella mondaviorum (assembly GCA_023213015.1). Taxonomy (NCBI): domain Eukaryota; kingdom Fungi; phylum Ascomycota; class Pichiomycetes; order Pichiales; family Pichiaceae; genus Komagataella; species Komagataella mondaviorum. The sequence goes on along the minus strand of JAKWBA010000002.1, from coordinate 1,027,126 downwards.
GATCTCCTGAAGAGAAATGGTTGGGCTACTGATCTTTCTAGTGGAGCTGTAAACATTTCCAAAGATTACAGTACTTTTCTTATTGAAATTGATTTGACACCCGAGGGATTGTCACACTATGAGGAGATTCTTTATTTCATCTTCCAGTATATAGAACTTTTACGCCGTGCAGGTCCCCAGAAGTGGATTTTTGAAGAGCTTAAAGACGTTAGTTATATGAACTTCAAATTTCGACAAAAGGCCAGAGCAGCCTCCACGGTTTCATCTCTTTCAAGACAACTACAAAAAGATGACTATATCCCAATGGAGAATATCCTGGATAATTCTGTTTTGAGAGAATGGGATGAAAAGCTAATTTCCGATTTTCTTGCATACTTAACTCCCGATAACTTTAGAATAATGGTGATAGCTCCAGAGTTTGAGGAATCTGATTTGCCCCTTCGTGAAAAATGGTACGGTACTCCACACAGTGTGGCTCCTTTTGATCAATCATTTTTAAATTCGTTGAAGAAAGTGGACTTGCACCCTGAATTATATTTACCTATTGTTAACGAGTTCATTCCAAAAAACTTTGAAGTTAGAAAGTTTGATGTTGATGAGCCCTTGAAGACACCCAAGTTGATCAAAAATTCACCAGAGTCTCGTATCTGGTTTAAGAAAGATGATCAATTTTGGGTCCCTAAAGGTTCGGTAACCATAAAACTGCAGCTACCAATTACCCAAGTATCCGTCTTGAATTACTCATTGACCACTTTGTACACCGCTTTGGTTGAAGATTTTTTGAACGACATAGCCTACGATGCGGCTATCGTAGGGCTGCGATTCACATTAGATTCCACGACTACCGGTCTAAGACTCAAAGTGGAAGGTTACAACGATAAGCTGGTGAAGTTTTTGGATACAGTTATTGATCAAATCATAGACTTTGCTCCTGCTCGAGAGAGATATGACGTGATAAGGGAAAAAATCGTTAGACAACTGAAAAATTTCCACTATTATCCTCCATTTCAGATTATAAGCCAATATGGTTCTACTTTATTGAATGACAAGACGTACTTGAATGAGGAGACCTTAAAGTGTCTGGAAACGGAAATCACTTTTGAGAAGCTATCAAGCTTCATACCTACCATGTACAATGAATTGTATTCTGAAATTCTTGTTCACGGAAACTTTGAGAGGTCCCAAGCTTTTGAGATTGGAACCCACTTCAAAGAAAAAATTCACAGATTGAACAAAACTATCGATGTTTTGGCCGAATCAGATGTTAAAACAAATAGATCTGTGCTGCTACCAACTAACCAAACATATAGATTTGACCATGAACTGCCTGATAAGGACAACACCAATTCTTGTACTGACTACTTCATTCAGGTTGGCGAGCAAGCACAAGACGTGAAGCTGTACAACTTGTTGGCTCTATTTTCTCAAATAGTCCATGAGCCATGTTTCAACAGATTGCGGACCAATGAACAATTGGGATATGTAGTTTTCAGTGGGGTTAGAAAAACCCGAACAACCTGTGGATTCCGTATATTGGTTCAAAGTGAGCGAACCACTGATTACTTAGAATACAGAATCTATGAATTTCTCAAGAAGATTGACAGCCATTTGACTTCTCTCACGGAAGAGGAGTTTAACGAGCACGTGGATGCATTGATTTCCAAGAATTTACAAAAACTGAAGAACCTAAGTGAAGAATACGCAAGATTTTGGAATGAAATAACGATTGGTACCTATGACTTTTTAGCTCATGAAACTAGTGTAGAACACTTGAAGCAGTTTTCTAAGCAGGACGTCATAGACTTCTATCGTCAGTACATTATCAATGAAACGGCTCCAAAGCTGATAGTGAATTTGAAAGCTCAGTCGCCGTCGCCTCAGACTTCATTCAAGCTTGTGAACTCCTCTGTTCTTAATTATATTTCTCAAAATGAAATTGAAGTTCCTGTTGAAGAAGTGGAAGCGGTTTTATCCTCTCACAAAGATGAAGAGTTTAGAGACAGAGACGATATCGAGAAACTGCTCACCAATGAGGATTTCAAAAAGCTGCTGCTCAATAAAACTGAGTTGGAACCAATTATAGACTACGTCTACGAGATGTTGGTGGAGCCTGTTCCAAAGGGATATCCTACTGGAACTCTGATCGATCACATTGGATCGTGGAAGGGATCTATGGCCCTTACCCAGGCCGTTCAACCTGTGGTTCCTCTTGAGACTTTCCATGACGAGAGTACAATTGTCGTTCAATCAAAGCTGTGATAGAGCTAATGTTGCCCTAAATTCTATTTATTTTCCTTCATAACGTTATAATTTTACAGCACCCTATTCGTTATAGATTTATAGTTTGAAGTAGGCGATGCCGATGTAAGGATGTATTAGGTAACCAGAGTAAATGGGGTATATTTGTGGTTTGCTTATCTCCTAAGAGCTGCGCTGCTTCTTGACCACTATAACTGGTCTCAATTAGGAACAAGAGCGATGAACGGGCCTGTATTAGAGTCACAGAGTTATCACGATGAGAACACTCCGTTACTACACCAACAGGAAGGCTGTGAAGAGGAGGACACGACGAAGAATACCCCATTTTTGATCAGGTGGTTTAATTCAGTAAAGGTTTGCATTGCTAACTATCCTTGCAGCTTTGCAATAGGGCTTGCGTTTTTGGCATTTTTTGGGTTCCATCTGTGGTTGTTTGCTACCAAGGGGGCCCGTTTCTACCAAGAAGCAATGGTTATGGAGTTGCAGCATGTTAAGCTCGAGGAATTGACTGATAAGGGTGTTAAGGTATCTGTGACGGGGGCTCTTTCCTTTGACTACAATATGATCAATAATCCGTATTATCGTCTATGTACAGTTTTGGTTAGCACGTTAATTGGATCGGTGAAGGTTTGCACTCCCAGTATTTTCGACGTTTTTTTGAAGGTTGAGGACCCAGAATCAGATAAGTACGGATTTCATCGCATTTCCAATCTGCATTTGCCGGAGACCGTGATTGACTTGACGGATAAAAATATGAACTATATTGACATTGAACAATCGCTTGACGTGTTTGCTCATTCTATCAACCAAGTGTCAAGAGATGTCCTAAGCTTATGGAAAGAGCACAGCCATCTCAATGAAACTCTTTTTACAGCACGCGCAGTTGGAAACCTGAATATGGCCACTTTGTCACTTCACGTGGGAAATTTTAGTCTTGCTCGTGACTTAGCTCTCTCTTTTGAGAATATTGGCAATAGTCTGGAAGAGTATATGAACATTGACCAGATATCTGTATCTGACCAATCTGGGTCGTATCAAGTTGAAACCTTGACAAGGTTCAGTCCATTGAAGTACCCATTAAAAGCATCATTACCTCATATCCCCCTTCAAATAAGTGTCTGGGATTGTGAAAAAAGAAGTCTTGTTTCCCTTGCTGATTGGTCTGTAGATCAAGTGTTTCTGATGCCATACGAAGACACCTTAGTCAGCTCGGTTCTGACTGTTAGTGAATTGGATTCCAAAATAACCACACGTTGTCCGCCTAAAAACTTATCACCACTAAACGAATTAATTGTCAACCTGTTAAATGAGGAAAAATCACTGATTTATATCTGCGGGTCAAGTAATACAGCTAATGAAGATATACCAAAATGGCTTCACTCAATACTAGAGGAACTAGTTTTTCCCTTTGATTCCCGTATGATTTCTCCTTTACTCAAAAATTTTACCACCAACTTGGATTCTTCAAACCTCACTATGCAATTCACAGAATTTGGAATCCATTCAATAGACTCTGATTCTCAACCACATTTGAATGCAAAGTTTCGTGGTGATGTAAACTTACCATCCTTTGCAAACCTGACCAGTTTAAATATATCTCAGTTCACTTCCTCATTTGTTGTGTCACAATCCTCTGAGAATATTTTCAAGATGCGTATCGCAGAATGGCAGGAGAGTTCCACAGATACCGATCAGGACATTATCCATTTCCAGGGGTTCATAAATGATAGTGTGATTGACGTACTTTCCCCAGACACTATCTCTGATATGGTGCAAACTTATTTAAACAACCACTCTCAAAATGTTGATGTCGACGCAATCATTGGGGTCCAAGTACATACTCCAATAGCTGAGCAGCCCCTTGAGCTTTCAAATCTTGAAATAGGGTTTCCTTTCAAATTGGCTGGACCTCCTATGGATATTGATGGCGTTTTGAATCACTTGAACGTCACTGTTCTCAACATTGACCTAATTTCAACTACCAAAGATTCCCTTTCATTATTGGTGGATGCAGATATTTTGAACCCTTTCAGTAGCGGGTTCAATCTTGCAGACATTAACCTGGATTTGCAAGTAGCATACAATAAATCTACACTGGGCCACTTTTCTTTATTTGAAACCATTGAAAGCTCAGGAAACTCATGGTTTTCAGCTTCTGCCATTATTGAAATTGATCCAAATCGATATACGATCGATAATATCATAGTCTCCGACATGTCACCTATCGAGAAACTCGAACAACTGGTCAGCGGGTACTTATCTGGCGAGGAAACGCTAGTGACCGTTCAAGGGCATGATAGAAGTATACCGACCTCACCTGAACTATCTCAAGTTCTAAGAAGTTTGTCAGTGACATTACCAGTTCCACAAATTGTGTACGAGGAAAAGGGTATCATATTAGCAAACCCTGACTATCAGTCTGGGTTTATCTTAGATTCAACTATGCATCTCATGTCCTCAGAAATTGAGTTTACAGTTTACAATCCGATATCTAATTCCGAAGCATTTGTCATGATCCAGAACGCTAAGGCGTCGTATGAAGGCACTGTTTTGGGATACATTGGAAGAGAACAGAGTCTTATCATTCCTCCAGGAGTGAGCACTACTCCCCGAATTCCTATACGATACACAACCTCCGGGATAGGAGCTGATATTTTAAGAAAAGCCATGAATGGTGAGCTCAAGGTTGACGCGCAGGCCGTTGTCGAGTTTGGGTTACAGTCATTCAAGCTACAATTGATCTATCATGGTAAAGGAATGAGAAGTAACATTAGATTATAAGGGTAGTTAGAGATGTTACCCTGCTGTAATCGCGAAATACCACTATATATAATTTTTCCTTCCCGCAAAGTGTTTCTTCTTCTCTTTAATCAAAAAGTACAAGAGACATTTGCCACGGCGAATTAATGTATATTGCCAAGTTATGTTCGTTGCCATTTCTGGTCCAAGACCTAAATGATCGTCTCTGAGAAAAAAGCCATTTCCCGTTAGGAAGTTTGAGATTTGAAATGTTGGATCTTGAATGTCGAATAATGGGAAACATTACTGTTTCTGCCTCCTTAAACTACTGTATATCCTAGTCAAAATTCTTTACCATTGATATCTGGGATTTCTGCCTCTCGTTTCTGCTGACCCTGAAAAAATGATCACAAAACTCTGTAGCGTTCATGTGTCGTAGAAAGTGCTCGTCATGGGTAATGACTATTAGTTGAAAGTTCTTTTGAGACATTCTCAGATGAATGATTGAATTGAGAGCCTTGGCTAAACTTTCAATGTTCTCTTCGTCAAGATTTGTTGTTGGTTCGTCAAGCGCTATCATACCACAGCCAACTCCGAAACATTCAGCTAATGCTAGTCTAATGATAATACTGGCAAGTACTTTCTGACCAGCCGAGCATCGTCCTCTCATGTCCAATTCTACATCTTCTTTCATCATGACTACCCTGTAGTTGTAGGATCTATTGCCCTGGCTTTGCGTGTTCATATCACTTTTGATCATGATTGTGTCAACATCTGTCCCACTGTATGTTCTCTTCCAGAGTTCATCTATAATCCTGTTAATCTCCTCCATCTTTATGGAATGATACTTCATCACAGCGTTGTCCAAGCCTTTGGAATACACTGAGATATCATTAGAGATAAACATTTTCGTTTGGAGTTTCAAGTATTCTTGGTAGTATTCATCTTCCACATGTTCATAATCTCTCTTAATTTCCTCCGCTATGCTTTGGATTTGTTTCTGCAATTGGGTGACTTCTCCCATTTTACTGCTATGGGCGGAACTCAATCGGGAATAATTTTCCCTCAGAAGAGCAGTTTCTTTTTGAAACTCTTGTCTCTTACTATCAGCGTTCTGCCGATCAAGAGATGCAATACTTTCTTCAATTTCTGTAAGCTCCTTCTTTAAGTTTCTTAGATCCAAGTTAAATCTTATGTTTCGTTCCTCAGTATCTGCTTCACTTAGCTGTTTTTCCAAGAGGTTAACCGTTTCGTGAAGCTTGTTCAACTGACTTTCTGCCTCTTTTATAGACTCTTTTAATTGTTGGCTTCTCTTTTCACATTCCCTCAAAATTGGCTCATTTTCAGTCTCATAGTTGGTGATAAAATCGTTTAACCTCACTAAAACATCTTGTACTGTTTGAAATTGCTCCATGTTGCTTTGTAATTGAGTTATAGTGGAATCTCTCTCCTCCTCAAGAGTTTGCAAGCTGTTTTTAAGACTATCCAAATTGTCTTTCGTCACCTTCATAGATTCAACAATACTTTCTCCCGTTTGTTGCAATTCTTGTATTCTAGCCTTATTCTCGTCAATTCCCTTCTCCAAGTTAATCTTGATCATTAGTGATTTCTCAAAGTTGCTGATTAAAAGATGCTTATCCTTGATTTGACCTTCTAACATGTTTAACTCTCGATTTAAAAACTCTCTGCGTTCTTTAAGATCATCAGCTTGCCTTCTAAATTCTTTCAATTGAGCATTTTTACCATTTAACTCCTCCTGAAGCTCAGATAGAGTTTTAGCTGGAACACCGTACGCAGTCAACTCAGATTCAATAGATTTGTTCTCAATCACATAATGGCTCAAATCTTCTTGAAGCTTGCTGATCTCAACTACATGTTTTCTTAAAGATTCCAAAGAGACAAGATCAGCCTCAATATGTTCTAGTTCTGAAACCATCTGTGTCAATTCATTAGCATTGGTACCCACAGTTGAGTTCACACCATTCAACTCGTTAGTGAGTGAGGCAATGGAAGTTTCCAATTTTCTGAAACTTGTGATATCGTCTCTAATACTCTTCAAATCATCTAGGTCTTGCTTGATCCTATTCGTCTCCATTGAGTAGTGATCTTCATTGGCTTTCTCAATATTCTCTGAAATGGTTATCATGACCGGCCCTAATTCGTCATGATTGAGCTCACGCTTACATAGAATACAATACTGATGCTCTTTGGCAATCTTGAGTGCTGTTTCGTTAAAATTTTTTGTAGCCCAATTTAACTTTGAATTCTGTAAAGCAATTTCATAATCTGACTCCAAATCTTTGACTATTGATTCGTATTCCTCTATCGGCTCATCTTCAAGTATTGACACAATTCGATTACGACATTCTTGAAGCTCAGTTCTATCTTCCTTCAGTTTCTTCTTCAAAATAGATTTCGCATGACTGCTTTCATAGTCTTCCTGCTTAAATGATGCCACTTCTTTCCTCTTTATTTCTGTTTCTTCCTGGCGTTTTTTAAAAACGTCTAGAAATGTAGGTAAACAGGACTCAGGGTTCAGGTCTTCATCAGTAAACGCTTTAAACTGCTCATTGTGCTTATTCACCAGTTTTGAGATCAACGCACTTGTCTTTTTAGTGTTTTCCTTGAGTAAGTGTAACTTGGCCAATACTTCACCCTGTCTGTTACTGGTTATTATCTGTTTATTGATTTGGTCTAATTCGTTTTCCAAGACAAGGATTTTATCTTGATTATACTTCAGGTTCTCGTTGATTGAGGCAAGTTTGTTCTCTGACCTGAGATCTTTAAGCTGTGTAGTTAGTCTTTCAATATCATCTTTGGTTTCATTGAACTCAGATTCATTTGAGTTGATGTCATTGATACTTTTTTGAAGATTCTGGTTTCTTTTCTTCAGATTATTGATGTCATTTTCTATGTACGATGATCTTTCCTCTTCTTTTCCTAGTTTACTTTGTGCTTGCCCAATTTCCATACTAAAATCGTGAATACGAGAATCGTAATACTCTTTTTGTAATTCTAGCTTCTTTTTACTCGTGGAAATGAGAGTCGATGCTTTCGCAGATGCCTCTTCAATTTTATCCGAATCAATTATGGTTTTATGAATAGATATATCCAGTAGAGAGGCATTTTCCTGAATTAGTTGTACCCTTTCCTGAATATATTTCTTATAAGTGCTTTCTAGACCTCTCAGTTGGCCTTCCGTTTTAATTGTGTCACTATACTCATCTCTCAAAGAGTTCAAGGATTCCGAGGCCTCCTTTGTAAGTTGGATTTGCTCATTAACTTTGTCTCTTTTTTCCGTTAAAAACTTGCTATAATTGGATAAGTTGTCCTCCAAGCTTTCCGTACTATCAGGTAGCACAGTAACAGAACTGGAAAGCCTGTCAATTTGTTGCTGGGTGCTCTGTTTCTCTGTGGCTAAAAATTCCAACTTTGTCAAAACTTTTTCGAAATCTTGGTTTGATTTAAACAATTGATCTAACTTTTCGGTGACTTCTTCTACTTGAGTATTTAGATCATTTATCTCAGAGTTGTAGTCCTCCACAGTTTTTTCCAAAGATTCCATTTCTGCCCGCTTTAACTCAGCCCTTTTCTTGTCATTTTTCAGGTGTTCCACGTTACTCGTAAGTAGCTTGATGTCAACATTCATATCCTTCGTGATGCCTTTGAATCCCTCCAGGACTTTGATAAACTTGACCGAGTCGAATATTTCATCAAATTTCTTCTTCAATGCCATTGGTTCAGAAATTGGCCACAAATTGTCCTCCTGATGGCAAAAAATCACGTAATTTAACACTGCTTTAGAAACACCAAGGTAGTTTGGAATCAATGACTCAATTTCTGCCGCTTTCTGTGATACTCGTGTCCTTTCCCCGTTGTTGATGACAGAGAGCTGATTTTCTAACGTTTTGAATTGCAAAGACTTCCCAGGCTTTTGAACCACCTGTAGAGTTTTCGTCAAAATCATGCTCACTCCACTAACATTTTGAAAGGCCAGTTTGACCTGTGCTTTGACTTGGTTATCTCCGGCAATTTTGGGATCATGGACAAAGGCTCCTCCTTTGGAATTGGGTGGCAAATCTCCGGTGGTTGCATACTTCAAACACTCAATGATAGTAGTCTTTCCCGACCCGTTCTGACCAACTATCAATGTCAAGGGCTTGTTGAACTGAATTGTCTCTGGGGTGTGAGGATCAAAAGATCGTACCCCTTGTATTGCCAGTTTATAAATAGAGGACCTGCATGTTAGATTTGGAGAGCATTGAAGAGAGGAATTCGGTAGATAAACTTACATGTTCCCTCAGGTAATGACAGTAAACTGGGCCAGTTCCCTTGGAGTGAAATAATTAACTGGGGAAACCAGCTGGCGCGAGATGTTGGGGGGGGGAGCTCAGGAAGATAACTTAACGTTCTGCTTCCGCGCAGCGGTTTTCTTTTGTCCTACCGGCGCCTAGCGTCCAAAAGCCAGGCGTAAAAAAAACGTCAATCTCTCACGTTGTTTCTATGAACATTAGACCCTGGAAAAGAAGTAGTTCATATCTAATAAGAAATTTCCACACACAAATGTCTCAGCCAGCATGGATTCAGCCAACAACAAGGGAAGAAAGGCCTGTTCTCAGGCTATTCAACTCTCTAACCAGAACCAAAGTACCCTTTATTCCTACAAACGCCAATGAGGTGACCTGGTACAGTTGTGGTCCCACAGTGTATGACTCCTCTCATATGGGCCATGCTAGAAACTACGTGACGATAGATATTAATCGACGCATTCTGCAAGATTTTTTTGGCTATAATATAAAGTTTGTCCAGAATGTGACGGACATTGATGACAAGATTATCCTGAAAGCCAGACAAGAATATTTATTTAAAGGGTTTTCCAAAAAGTACGCTGAAATAACTGATGAACTGAAACAGTTTGTCTCAAAAAGCTGGAACGACTACGTTGCTAAGAATTTGAATGATTTCAAAGGTGATGCGTCAAACTTTGAAAAATGGGCCTCATCCTTGAACATCGCTGAAAAGGCGTTGGAAAATCCTAAGCTCCCTATGCATATCAATGCTGCGAGAAAGGCTTTAAAGCCAACCTCGACGCTGAGCGAATACCTAGAAAACTCCAAGGATGTCGTTGTACCTGAGCTGGACAAACTCTATGGATCTACTGTAACTGATCCAGAAATTTTCAAACAGACTTCTTCTTATTGGGAACAAATGTATGATGAAGACATGGAGCGTTTGAATATTTTACCAGCCACGGTCACGACTAGAGTGTCTGAGTATGTGCCTGAAATTGTTGAATTTGTCCAGGGAATTATTGATAAGGGGTATGCCTACGCTACAAATGATGGATCAGTCTATTTCGACACTACTCAGTTCGATACTAATGAGAACCATGATTACGCCAAGCTTCAGCCTTGGAATAAGGCAGATCTTGATTTGCTAAAGGAAGGTGAAGGCTCACTTTCCAGCAATGATGGCAAAAGAAACTCCGCCGATTTTGCCTTGTGGAAAACTTCCAAACCTGGTGAGCCTTCTTGGGAGTCTCCATGGGGCCAAGGAAGACCGGGATGGCACATTGAATGCTCTGTCATGGCATCTGATATCACCGGCGAGGCAATGGATATTCATTCTGGAGGTATCGATTTAGCATTCCCCCACCACGACAACGAGTTGGCTCAAAGTGAAGCCAGGTTCGATTGCAAACAGTGGGTAAACTATTTCTTACATACTGGCCATTTACACATCGAGGGTCAGAAGATGAGCAAATCACTGAAGAATTTCATTACAATTGATGAAGCTCTTACTAAATATAGTGCTAGACAACTCAGGTTGTGTTTTGCCCTTGTTCAATGGAATAACCAATTAGACTTCAAAGAAAGTTTGTTGAATGAGGTGAAATCCGTGGAAGCTACTTTCAACAAGTTTTTCAATAATATCAGAGGATTAAATAACGATTATACCTCAAAATTGGCAAGTGGTCAAATTATTTCTAAAAAGTTTGGACCTGAAGAGAAAAACCTACTAAATAAGTTGACCGAAGTGGAGGCAAGGGTGTATAGTTCATTCTGCGACAACCTATCAACACCTCAAGTAGTGAGGACTTTGTTAGATTTGATCCAAGAGTCGAATAACTATATTAGTGCTATTGGAGCCGAGATCCGTGTGCAACCTTTGATTCAGGTCGCTTACTATATTACCAAAATTCTAAGTGTTATTGGGTTCCAGAATAGACCAGATAACCTTGGATGGGTCAATGAGGAGCAAGGAAATGGCCAAGGTTCCAATAGAGAGGAGACTGTTTTGCCATTTATCCAGGCTTTAAGCTCATTCAGAGATTTTGTGAGGAAATCTGCTATCAACAAGGATGACTACAAAGTTTTCCTTGATGCTACTGACAAAATCAGGGACGATGACCTGCTGAATCTGGGAGTTGTTCTTGATGATCGTAATGGCCAAAACGCTCTGATTAAATTCATCACGGAAGCGGAGAAGCAAGAACTTATCAAACAACAAGAAGAGAAGGCGATCCAGGCGCAAGAGAAATTGCAAAAGAAATTGCAACAAATGAAGCTGAAGGAGGCAAAGGAGAATGAACGAAGGGAGAAGGCCAAGTTGTCCCCTCTTGGCATGTTCAAGCAGGGTGATTATGCCTCCATATATACCGAATGGGACGATAATGGTTTGCCTACCAAGGATGCTCAGGGCAATGAAGTAACGAAGAGTGCGCGCAAGAAGCTTGCCAAGCTACAAGATCAACAGAGAAAACTTCATGAAGAGTTTAGTGGTAAATAGATGTAGCTAGATAGATGATTGAAACCGCGGGCGCCGGGAATTTCCCAAATAATTTTGGATGCTGGACGGAAGCCCGAATGGTTGAGCTCCTGAGCGTAAGCGCGGGAACCCTACTAGATTACGTACAGCCCAGATAAGCTTAAATAGCACACCAATTCACTCATCCAAGTCGTTCAGAAATTTTAGTGAGTAAATAAATGTCCGACGAATCCCTGCATTCATTAGAGACCTGTGACAGCTCGGAGAAAAGTGCAGTAAAGAAAGAGTCGGTGGACTCTGGCAAGGTACAGCCTTATATGGGGCAGAACTCCCAAGATGACGAGATCGATGAGGATAACGATACCGTGGATGAAATAGGCCATTTCCAAAGACAACAAAGGAGTAACTCCAGCCATAAGAGTCGGAGCCGCAAAAACAGTATGTTGAGTCTTTTCGAAAGACGTCCAAGTCTGTTCACTAATCAGAGTGTCGACAGCCATGAAGCTGAGTATGGCAAGCTGTCCAGGCAGTATTCCGAACAGAAATTCTTTTCTGATGACCTTTTGGGGGGTTCTCAAATTACAAGGGTTATGACCGAGAGTAGTGGCGCTGCATCCAAAACCAAAGGTCAAGGGGATATAGAGAGTAACGGGCTGAAAAATAGAGATTTTCGATTGACCGATGATGAGGAACATTCCCTTTGCAGCTGTGATTCTTTGCAGAAGCCACCAAGCAGAGTCCCAACTGAATTAGAGAGGATAACAACATCCATAAGGAAGACTATATCTTCAAGGGCCAGAAAAGTTGGATTTTTTAGTGACGAGTTTCGTAAAACTCGGTCTTACATGGTTGTGCATTTTGCGTTGGTATATCTGGTAATGGTGCTTTTTGTGATGGGTATATTTTCTGTTTACTGGGGTTCCCTATACCAAAGAAGCTCCAGATTAAAGAACCTGAAGTTTCTCATTATTGGTGATGAGCTGGGCGACGACCAGTTTCTGACTGATACTGTTCTTGAAGCTAGCGAGACCCCAGAGATGAGAGCAAAAGGAACATGGATATACATGGATTCTGCAGAGATACCCCCACAGTATACTAACACGACTGAGTTTGCCATACATGAGGTTCACAGGCAGGAGTATTGGGGTGTTATACTCGTTAATAGAAACAGTACCAGTAATATCCGTCAAGCATTCCAAACAGCAGACGAAGACTTCACTAGTGACGGCTTAATACTTCTGGTTTATGAATCAGGTAGAGATGTGACGGGGTTTGGGGCATACGTTAAGCCGTCGCTCACTGCTCTCGAAGTCGAAGTAATCAAACTGCAAGGCCAAGGAGTTTACGGGCCAATCATACAGACATTGAGTTCAGACCAGACGCTAGAGCTGGCTACAAATACAACACTAACAAGCCAATCATTATCATTCACCACAATAGATTATCGACCAATCACTGCGCCAGTTACTCAGGCCCCACAGCAGATCGGACTAATTTACCTCAGCATTCTTTCATTCTTCCAGTTTAATTTTCTTTCACCCATACATGCAAAAGTGTCTCAAGACTTGAGGCGGTGGCATTTTGTCTTTTACAGAATGATAGCATCCCAAATCTCATTTCTAGTGCTATCGTTAGCATTTACGTTAGTCAGTGTGGCCTTCCAAGTCAACTTTTCCACAGGATGGTCCCACGGAGGGATTGCAGTGGCCTGGATGTTTTCGTACTTGACCATGGCAGCTGCTGGAGGCTACAACGAGAACATGGCCCTTTTTGCATTCGCAACATATCCACCCCTGGTAGGATTTGGAATGTTGGGGTTCGTGATTCTAAACGTGGCCCCCACATTTGCACCGCTGGAGCTGTCGCCCGGGTTTTATAACTACGGGAAAGCCATGCCACTTTACAATGGATTCCAGCTCTTGAAGACCGTGCTCTTTGGCACCACCAAGAAGGATATCGGACTGCATATAGGGGTACTACTCGTGTGGATTGTCGCGATGAATGCACTGCTGCCATACAGTTTAAGCTTCTTTGCAAAGAAGAAATCTCAGGAGGCAGCGGCGGCTAGGGAAGCGGCACAAGCCTCCGAGTCCAAATAGTTTAATCGCCAGACCTATAATTACAGTTCACCGTAGAATTTTTTAGTGTGACCCCGAAGTGGCACCAAAAAGAAAGTTCGGTTGACCCCGGCTAAATCTTCAAATCGGGAGGCCGCATGCGCTGCTCCGAAGGTCCCTGCCGTGAGGCCGTATACCCCAGGATAAAAAAAACCAAGGCTGTCTAGAACGTTTTCTTTTGTGCGCGCCCACGGCGGCTCGGAGTAGGCTATAGCAATGACCCACTAGCATATGGAAATAGTAAGGGGTGTGTGGGAGGCATAACAACAGGGTGTAGAATGAATAGCGTTGTGCGAACGTGAAAGGCTACCAGGAAGAGCAGGACCTCAGTGATACTTTGCAAAGTGAGTGCACCCAAGCGCTACACTGCCCTTGAAAACGGTTGGATCGTTACTGATTTCTGAACTTTAGATCTTCGTTGCATAGTTTTTCCCCCACGAAAATTGACAGATTGGATGGATTAAGTTTTCCCGAACACCCCTCATCCGTGCTTCCGCACCCCGATACTGATTAACTCCACCCTCGCTTTTTTCCCCGGATAATGTAAACACCGTTACCCCCCACGTTATATAGATGGTTGTAACCAGTAGTTTTTTTCCTGCCTAAATAGACTAGTAGAAGTCACACTTTAACCGGTTGGCTTTTGTTTGGCTTGATATAAATAAAAAACCGTTTTCCCTTCCGACACGGACATAGTTGCGCCCAAGCTCTTAGCATCAGATGTCCGCTTCACAATTTATGAAACTACCCTCATTACAGTCTTCTTCGGAGCAGAATGCGTTACCTCCGTTGAGAAGTTTGGCAGCCGGCCTGTTTCCAACGACGTTGATGGCAGAGAACTCCCTGTCGATGCAACGTAACAGTTCGTCGTTCTTGGATTCGTATTCACTTTCTCGGGGATCATTATCATCGCCTGTTTCGCAGGGTCTAGAAGCCATAGGACGACGATCTTTGCCAACTCTTCCAACATTCCCCTTCCATGACGTTCGCAACGAGTCAGCAGCCTCTACGTCATCGAGGCATGCTTCCTTCAGCGGAGACGACGTCGAGTCCACCCCATCAGTGCCAAACTCCCCAACATCTATAAGTGTTCCTGTGTCGACTAGTCCTTTGAAAGGAAAAAGACGTCAGAGGAGCGGGCCATCGTGTGACGCCTGCCGCATGAGAAAGGTCAAATGCGACGCCGAGATAATCATATCTGATTATCAGGACTTGAGCATAGACGAAAAGCTCATGTTTGATAAAAACACACACGGCAACCAGACGTTTCAGCTGAGTAACGGATTCACCATCCTGAAGACCTTGGTCAACATCAAATCATCCAAAGATGAAAAGTATATTAAATATAGATCTTGTACTGCTTGCAACAACAGGAGCCTGAACTGCTGTTTTTCTAAGGGATTCACGAGGAACGATATTGTCAAGTATAACAAGTTCAGATTGGAGTCTTCAGACGACGAGGCTTCTGCTCCCAAGAGGGCCAAAATAGCGCTGCCAACTCCTCCTCCATCGGCCAATTTTGACAATAGCAGCTCCTCTCTTTCCCCAAAGTCGAGCTTTACTCCGCTGTCTTCGGCCTCTCCATCGGCTCCGCCAACGAGACGATCGTCCTGTCTTACCTGTCGATCTAAGAAGGTCAAGTGCACACGGCTAGAAAACTCACAGCGATGTACCCATTGCCACAAGAAGGATCTGTGTTGCAGTTTTGAGTAAGTTTGGGTGGATGGAAAATGAATGTATTGCCTCTGGTTAGGTTTGGTTGGCTGGTTTGACACAATTAGATAATGATATAATGAACGTGATGATAACTTAATATGAACATTCTCCTGTAGATTTCTCCTTCTAGCTTGACGTTTCTGGGAGGAAGGATTTTTTTTTCGCGTCCAGAACCGTTTTCCTTAAAGTTATTTCACTATTTCGTCTTCTTTGCAGAGTCGTTCAGTCTTTTTCCACGCTACCTTCTGTCTCTTCTATGAGTAGCAAAACAGAGCATAAACGTCGCAAGCTCTACAGATCACGGATCATACGCACTGAGGTGCAAGATCCTGCTTTCAAAGATGAGCGGCTGAATGTGGAGGAGTTCCTGAAAAGTCGGGAATTCGAAGTCAATCAGCTACAAAAGGCACAATTAAAGTCTAAAAAGAACTCCTCTACAAGGTGCTTCCAGAGCTTACCCAGAAGTATGCGTCGTCGTACTGCCTCTCACAATATCAAGCGGGTGCCCAAAAGGCTACGACCCAAAATGATCAGGGAAATGACATCGAATAATGGATCAATTCTCTCCAAGAAGCCTAAACAGAGTCGGGGAAGGAAACTGTACAAGCTGAAAAGACTCCATCGTCTGTTGAAACTGGCTACTGTGGCTAAAAGTAAGGGGAAACCTTTGAGTTTGCCCACTGGGATTGACCTGAAAGAGAAATTGAGGATGGTACGGCTTCATATCGCAGAGCTACAAAACACCAAAGAGGCTGACGTGAAAGCCTACGATAATTCGCATTTGAAGTTTATCAAACTTCACCAACAGTCTCTGAACAATAAACTGGGATCAACGGATAACACAGGGGTTAATGAACTTGCCGTATTCAAACCACATGCTCTGAAATATTCGAATAGACAAAAGAAATTTAAATGGCTACCAACCCATGTATGGCATGCTAAAAGAGCCCATATGGTCAAGCGGTGGGGTTTCAGCATTGCCCTGCAACCAAGCCAAAAATGCTATAGAGCAACACATAGAAATTACCTGCATTCACATTGCATTGCTTGGGATACCTCTTATATCGGCACCATTATTATACATCATCCAACATCATTAAAACCACTCACCGAACTTGTGGGCCAGTTGACCAAGAATGAAGCTATGAAACCCAAATTTCTCAAAAATAATAAAATCTGGGAAGGAGCAATCTACCAGAATGAAGATAGCATTGGCCATTGCCAAATAATCTGGCAAGACTTGCCCCATGTTAAACAGTGCGTACTGAGGGTACATCCTTCCCTGTACGAGTCATTATTCAGACAGCTGATTACGATATCCTCAGAGGACATCACTGTATTCGATTGTAGATACAGTTTGGCATCGATTCAAATTGCTGGACCGGCCTCTTTGACGGCACTGGGCGCAGTTTTGAAAACGTCTGATAACAACGAGAGCTGGAAACAACTTTGTTCTTTTAGAGATAACTCAATGATGCCTACAGGTTCGTCCATCTCCTTCAATGTCAATGACCCCAGATATCTCAATAAACCACACAAATATCACCATAATATACGAGAGGACGAATTAGACCTGATAATTGCTGTCAAGGAAGGAAAACTTTTTGATCTCGCAAGTTTCGAAGATTTGTTCACCTACCAAGGTAGAATAAAGTCCTACATGAATCAACCTTCGTTGAAGGATCTAGATCTTAGGCGTAACATCATCGTCAACAATAACAACGTTGATAACCTTGGTAAAACTCTTCCAAGGAACCCCGAAGATCCACTGGTACCTATTCATTTGAGCAAGCTAAAAAATGGGCACTACCAACTTATCGTACCGTGGTACTGGAACTTGCCCATTTGGTACAAACTTATGAGGTTTCCGCAAGTCAAATATGGGGGTCTCCGTCAAATGCACCAGTTGAACTTGGAGAATAACGTACCCACCTATCCGTTTGATTATCCTTTTTGGTACCACGGGTTTCTATCGTCTCTTATCGAGGGTAAAGAGTTTCAGAAGAAGTGGGAACTCCGACCAAAGGGGAAACGATTGAACTACAGCAAACTAAACGTGCATAAAGCACCAGGAGAGCTACTTGGGGAGTTAGGCGATCCATTTGTAAGTGACTGGAGATACTTGCAAACTCTTCGATATGCCCTTAAAGTCCACAAGGAGTGCGTCCATCTCGATACTTCATCGTTTGATGTTTCCAATTGGACCACTCTCGGCCATAGGTGTCTCAAACAATTGCAAGATGTTTACGAATGCATCAGAGACGTTCAACGACAGGATTCGGAGCTTGAGAATACCGAAGAAGAGAGAATAATCCCAATTCCTATCAAATACCAGGGAGATTATCAGTTCGAACCTACGAAGATTGACGACGTCGCTGTTGTTTTGCATGAAGAAATCCCCAAGTTACCGGTAACGCTAATTTCTGTGGAAATTCAAGGTAGCGGTGACATTACCCCTAATGCCAGACTATACCAAATACCCAGCCATGACTGGCAGAGTTGGCTAGAGAAAAAAGAACAGAAACCAGTTCGAGCCAAATACTTGGTCGGTTTCGTCACTACAGGGACCTTAAATTTGGCAGTTGGCAAACATACGGGTATTGGCTGCATGGATTTCGAAGTGAACCAGTTGCTTAAGAAGGAGAAACATTCCCACCTTTTGCTAAGAAACGTTGGTGAAGACACCTTCAGACTAGTGAAATTTCAGGACATCCCTCTATAGATCTGTAGCAAGTACATTAATTAATGCACGACGACGTCGAGTATAAAAGCTGAGTTGTTGGCAATTTTTCAAACTTCATACTTACCTCGAGACGTCATCGGAGATCAAGAAGTCCTGATGGCCAGTCCCAGTGATTTACATTGCACCGCGTTGTCACTCGGGGATGCCAGCTTTCCTTCGGGGAAGTGTGGGTCTCATAATTTTTGATTTCTTTCCTTAATATCAATCCACGTGTTTATTACGGGATTGGTATGTCGGGCAGTGAACTGTTCTCTATTCTAGTACTCTTTTTAGTTAGTGTTGACGCTTTTCTTATTGCAGGCTATCAGTTGATGGCTTTCCATAAGATTTACTCCCTAAGCAGATCATAGAAACAAAATTATTAAAGTTTAAATAGCTATTAAGTACAAATTAGGCTTTGAAGCTCTCCAATTTGACGTCGCTCTTGCTGCCGGCCTTGCTGTTTTCAGAAGAGCTAGATGCGGCAACATCGTCAGTGACAATCTGTTGTTCGTAGACATCCATATCAGGAGTCATATTATCGTCCAACTCTTGTGGGAGGAACAAGTTAAGAATAACACCCATGAATCCTGTCACGGCAAAACCAGTCTCCATGACCAAGACAATGGCGTCAAAGAATCCTTGCAAACCGTCGTTGTCACCATCGTAAGTGAAAACAAAGGAGAACCAGTCTGGAATCAAAACGGAACCAAGACCGAACATCAAGGAAGCAGTCAACACGAATCTGTCACGTCTGGTGAATGGAGTAGTGGCGATAATCTTGATACCAGATACGGCAACACTTGTGAACAGGAATGTAGTCATACCACCTAGGACTGGCCTTGGAATAGCAACCAAGGCAGCAGCAAACTTAGCAAACACACCCATAACAATCAAGAAGAAACAACACCAATAACCGACAGTTCTCGAGGCACACTTAGTGATGGAGATAACACCATTGTTCTGAGAAAACGTAGAAACTGGAGTCATGGTCATCAAAGCAGCCAAACAACCGTTCAAACCATCAGCAAGGACACCACCTTGAATTCTGGAGTCGTACTCTTTACCTTCGACGTTGGTTCTAGAGACCTCACAAGTAGCAGTAATATCACCGATTGCCTCCATCATCAAAACCACGAAAACAGCCAACATCGGTAACACCGCCGGACCATACACGGTCAGTTTGAAAGTCTTCACCCATGGGAAAGTGATTGCAGGGGCAACATCAATACCAGCATGACTGAAGTAACCAGTAGCAGCAGCAACAATACAACCCATCAACAGACCGAAGATAACAGCACACGACTTCATAATAGGAGATCCCCATTTTTCACAAAGAACGATGGTTAAATAGACGAGGAAACCAAGACCAATAAACTGTGCGGAACCCCAGGGCGCCGAATGTCTACCGATAGTACAGATAGTTCCTTCGTTACAACCACCGACCAAGTTGTTCATACCAGTTTCAACCAAATGGGTTCCAATAAGCAAAACAACGGGGCCAGTGACCAGAGGTGGGAAGACTCTCTGTAGTACGGCAGGAGGCATGAATGAAAGAGTGATTTCCAACAGAGAGCAACAAGCGGCAGTTCCCAAAAGAGCACCGTAACCGTCTGGACAAGCCAGTCTTGTCCCGTCTTCAGCTGTTGGACATTGTCCATTCTGGTACATCATTGGAATGGCCTTCGTGACAATCGTGATTGTAGCAAAGGAGGTACCCACCATGGAAACCAAACCGGTACCGAGATAGTAAGGAGTCTTGTAAATGTGGAAACGGGTGATCTGAATCATGGAAAGAAGACCTGAGATAATCAAGGAAGCAGAGACCAGATACTGAGTGGTGTCCACGTCAAAGTTGGCGACACCTGAAATGATAATGGGAGGGGTCATGATACCAGCCAACATGGACAAAGCGTGTTGCAAACCCAAGATTGCACCCAACAGAATAGGCATACTGTCGTTCAGACCAAAGAACGGTTGGGTTGAGACCATCTGCCCCGACTTTCTTTGTTTCCAGTCGGAGTAGATTGGGATCTTCGGAATGAAAAGATTGGAATAGCTGTAGTTACCAATCAAACCTTCCTTGGTTGTGAACTTGTTTTTTATCTTTCTGAGATTTGTAGATACTTTTTCCATTTTCTGTGCAAAATAGTGGAGGTTGTCTCTAATGATCTGGTGGTGCTAGTGATGAAGTATTTATAGGCAGAGGGTCTCTGCAAAGGTTCAGCTGGGGTTGAAGATCGAATTGAGGTGGTCTGCAATTTATTCAAGCTGCAAGATAAAGCATACGGGTGTGAGGGATGCCGTAGGACGATATCCTGTTAGCCAGGGTGAAAGGAGAGATGAGGTTCCTATTGTGAGAACCCTAGAAAAAGGAAGGAGCCGGCGAGTTCTTGGTAAATCTAGCGATCTATGGCAAAAGAAAAATGCAATCTATTATGGCAGAGCAAAGCAGTTTCAGGATCCCTGTTTCGTGATTTGAGATGACCGAAATTTGTTGCAGTAGTCCTTGGGCCTCCCCTTTTCGTAGCTTTCTTTTTTGAAGGGGTGCCACGTACGACGTGGTAAGATTTTTTAACGGATTCGACCGCCCAACCAATCTGCTGGGCACCGTCTGGTCAGCGCCTAGGATTTGGCCGTGGTGTAGAGGCGCTCAAAAAAATCTAGGGCATCAGATTCTATTATTTTTTTTTGGCAGGCCCTGTAGAACAGTGGAGTAGGAGATCGCCGTGTCTGATAGTATGAAGACGTGCTACTATGAACTCCTTCAGGTGAGTCGGGACTGTTCCGACGCAGATCTGAAGCGCTCGTATCGGAAAATGGCGCTGAAACACCACCCCGACAAGAACCCTGATAACGTCAACGAGGCAACACAACGGTTCAATGAAATCAAGTCGGCTTACGAAGTACTGAGTGATCCCCACGAAAGGTCGTGGTACGACTCGCATAGAACACAGATTTTGTCGGAGATGGATACCGCCGACGTTGGGTCTGCTCAGGCGACGGAGTACGAGTATGCTGGAACCACCTCGCAGGACATCATGAAATATTTCAATCCTGCACTGTACTCAGATTTTGCCAAGGCATATGGAATGGTCAATGGTCTGTATTCGAAGCTGGCAGCTGAAGAGAATCTGGACAACGTTCCCCAGTTCGGCGGAAGCTCTGCGTCCTATGAACATGTTGTCAGGTTGTTCTACCAGCATTGGTCGAACTTCCAGACCAGCAAGTCATTTTCCTGGATGGACCAGTACAGATACTCCTCCACCTACGATAGAAAAACCAGAAGGGCAATTGAGAAAGAGAACAAGAAATACAGAGACCAGGCAAGAAAAGAGTACAATGAAAGTATTCGTAATCTTACAAGGTTCATAAAAAGAAGGGATCCTCGTGTCAAGCCGGGGATTGCCAAATATGAAGCTGAGCAGAAGAAGAAACGGAACGAGACGCTGAGGAAGCAATATGTGCAAACAAGGAACAATGAGAATTCCGAGTACATTGAGCAGGATTGGGAGAAGCTGAATAACGATGAACTGGCCGAGATTGAAAGGCTGTTGGAGAAGATCCACAACGATCCCAGCGAAGAGGAAGATGAAGACGAATTCAACGAATTTGAATGCGTCGTTTGTAACAAAGTATTTAGGACAGAGAATCAGTTTTTAACTCATGAATCGTCAAAGAAGCATAGAAAGGCATTGAAAGAGCTAAAGTCTCAAATGCGGGAAGAGGGCATAGAGCTAGGGATCGATGAAGAGTCCTATGTTGCTGTCGAACTATCACCGGAGGAGTTTATAACCGCCGAGGAGTCATTGGATTCACTCAGTGAGTTGGACTTTATCGACGACCTGGACGATATGGAGCTGGAGGAGTTGGAGAGGAAGCTGGACGAAGCTAATCTGAAGGAGAACGGGGTCCAGCTGGAGGTGGATGGAGGCAACTTGAAGGAGAGCAGTGAGGCTGACTTGAAAGAGACTGGAGGAGGAGATACCAAAGGGGTTCTTCAAGAATCCTTGAGTAGCGATTCCGAGTATCCATCTGATTCTGACGTTTCTCAAGAATTAGGAAAGCCCGAGCAGAAGGAGCAGGTTAGTCTCCCTGAAATGGCAACCTCTGGTGAGGACGCTCTTCCAGAAAATGGTAAAGCGAACCCATTATGGACTGGACTAGACTCTGAAGACGACAGTGATCTGGATTGGTCAGGTAAAACACAGAGAAAGAAGAAAGGTGGCAAGAAGAAGCCAAACAGCAATACCGGTGCTCCTACTTCCAAATCGTCCCCCCTACCACCTCAAGATGAGCCACAGCATATGTCTAATCCATCCAATTACACTGCTGAAAGCTGTGCTGCTTGCTCCATGACTTTTTCCAGCAGAAACAAACTCTTCCAACACATCAAGGACACAAACCATGTGGCGTCGCCGGGCCAGGTCAAGAAGAACAAGAAATCCAAAAAGAAACGCTAGCTACAGTTCTAACTCACTGATAGCATTAATAGAGTTAGGTCAAATAGAGAAATACGCGAATGAAGTTGAGTTCGGATCAGCCCGAACGCCGGAAATTTCCACCCAAAGAAAACAAAATAATCTGAGGCATGCTGTGGGTTCTTTCTTTTTTTTTTTCTATTGAATAGCAGCAGATAACTGATTCACACAAGAAAACTAGAGAAGTGCCGCTTGGCAAACAGGCGGAGGGCATTGTAGCTGCAGGAATTACCCGATGGAGGTGCACTCTCTCTATTTCAACTAACCGCTGCTGACATGAAATGTTTTTTCCTCCCACCTCTCGTTTCGGGACGGCAGTTAGAGTTCGATTTTTCTGAGCTTTTCTTATCTTATCAAATCAGATACTGGCTGATAGTGGTGGTAGGCAAGTGTCGTGGGTAAAAAGTCTTGTCAGTCTAAGGGAACGCTGGAATAAAACGTAGCATAATGCCGATTTTTTGCTCTTTTCTTCCTTCTCTTCACTGGTTCCCTTAAGGATTTTTTGTCTTATTTTTCTCTCTAAAACCTAATAAATAAGTCTTATACTTTTCAGTAATTGATGTCGAAAATGCTCTTTATCCACGCTACTCTGATCACGGTCAACGCAAACCGTGATATCATTGAGGATGGAGCAATCCTAGTAGACGGACAGTTGATCTGTGACATCGGCAAATCATCGCATCTTCTCTCTAAGTACCAGGGCAACGAAACAATTGATTTGCAGGGGCAGATTGTTATGCCGGGCTTGATCTCTCTGCATGTTCATCTTGCTCAATCCCTTCTTCGTACTGCAGCTGATGATCTTCCACTTATGGATTGGCTCTGCGATAGAGTATGGCAAATGCAAGGCTGCTTCACTGCAGAGGATGGCTATGTGGCGTCCAAATTGACCATTGCCGAGATGCTCAAGTCAGGTACCACTACCTTCGTCGAATCTCTTTTTGCAGAGAGATATGGGTTCGAAGGCGCCGTCACGGCTGTCGCCGAATCTGGTATCAGAGGCTGTCTAGGCAAAGTAATCATGGACCAGCCTAGATATGCAACCCAGGAGGGGGTTAGTATGCACGAGGGACTCATTGAGGACGAGACTTCTCTGGAAAAAGCGGTCCAAAATTTCGACAAGTTTAATGGGTTTGCTGATGGTAGAGTAGAGGTTTGGTTTGGTGCCAGAACCCCCGGAGGCGTTACCGAAGATCTTTATCGTCGAATGGTGGAAGCGTCCGAGGAAAGGGGTATTGGAATCACAATGCACTGCGCTGAAATTGAAGCAGACAGAAAATTCTTTGCCTCCAAAGACCACACTCCCATGAGCTATTGCAGAGACTTGGGGCTCCTGAAACCTCGTACCGTTTTGGCCCACATGGTTCATTTGGACGACGACGATATCGAGATTCTAAAAAACACAGGGGCCTCCGTGGCGCATTGTCCTACTTCCAACGCCAAACTGGGCTCTGGGATTGCTAGAATTAAAGAACTAGTAGAGTCAGAGATTCCTGTAGGTCTGGGCTGTGATGGGTGTCCTTGTAATAACACTATGGATCTATTACAAGAAATGAAGTTGGCTTCTCTTCTACCGAAAGCTGTTCATAAGGACCCAACACTCCTTCCAGCCGAACAGATAGTGGAAATGGCAACAATTGTTGGAGCTAGAGCAATCGGCAAAGAAAGCCAGCTAGGATCACTGGAAATTGGTAAGAAAGCTGATTTTATCTCTATCAACCTGACAAACAAGTTGTATGCTCAACCCATGAGAGACCCTGTTTCAATGGTAGTCTACATTGCTACCGGCAATGACGTTGAGAACGTTATCATCAATGGTAAAATGGTTGTTAAAAACAAAGAGTTGCTTACTCTGAATGAAGAAGCAATCATTAAAGAGGCAAATGTCCATGGTGAAGCGGTCAGACAGAGAGCTCAATGCCCAGGCGGAAGTCGTTGGAACACTGTATAAGACTCACTCCTTTCTCAGTCCGACTCTAGTCTTTTTGATTTTGGCCAAAATTGGCTCAGTTACTCCCCTACTATCTACTCCTAAACCTTCACCCTTACTCCATCCAAGCTTCTCCAACATCCTTCTACCGATATTATCCTGTCCTATTTCAGGAGCCCTAGATCCAACAATCTCTCCTTCTTTAGCGTGTGATTTAGAAGCTCCCTTTGTCATGCCCCTTTCTGAAAAGTCTCTCTTGCTGACATCGATTCGGTTAAAAACTCTTCTTTGCCTGAGAAGCCTACCGATCATGTCGTAATCGGGACTTTGGTAATTCGTTCGTTTGGTCTTTATAACTGTAACATGTTGGCGTTTTCCTTTGAGAAATTTGCGGCCTTTCATTTGATAGAAATCTGCTAGTTTGAGAAGCGTCCTTATACCATGAGGATCCAAGGGAGGGAAACGCAACGTAGTCATGCTGCTATCGTGATAAAACTGTTCAAACTCTTCTTTGATCTCATTGATATGCAACAAGTGTGGATACTTCTCAGACAATCCTTCAGCCTTTTTACCTTTTTGTCTCGTTGGCTTGCTGTTTTGAATTCCAAACTTCTCCAGCAGCTCAAGCTTCAAGTCTTCATCGTGGATATGATCAAGTATAGGCCGTCTGTTCTTCCCTTTTCCTCGGAATTGAATAGTTTGTGTGAACATATCAGTTTCAAACCCAACATCATTAATCATTTTGTTTTTTTGTAGGGCAATCAGATCTTCAATGTTTTCCATTTCAAAGTCATCCTCCTCATCCTCATCGTCAGAATCATCAATTGGATAGTCAGGCTCGGGTGAAAGTTCTTTCAAAAATGGCTTTCTAATATAATCTAAGTATGCATCAACACGATGATTCAATAATCCATATTCGATCAACATGTCAACCAAAAAGTCTTCCTCTAACCATTGCGCTTGGTTTATCCCTAATAAGTTTTCGGATTGAACTTCATACTGTGTGCTTTTGTAACTTCGTCGCATATTCGATACGATGATAGTTGAGACGTCGAACATATCATAGTCTTCTGCAAGAAATCCAAACTCTGGGTATGACGGGGTATCTTTGGGTTTGCTTTTAGGCTCTTTCTGTTTGGGCTGAGAAGCTTGGGCTATGAACACTTCTTCTTCTGGATCTGACTCTTCATCTTCGTTCTCTGACTGCTCTATTAATCCGGATGGAGCATTAACATACATTTCGTCGCCATCCATACTGGCTTTCATCATGACATTTCCAACTGTCACATATTGGTCGTCTGACGATTCGTCTTCGTCATAACGCTGAATGTCTATGGATAATGGGGATGGAGGGTTTGGTAGCTGTGAAGGAGGAATGATATTTTGCTTCGGCCAATCCACGATAGTAGGAGTGTCATCGACATAGAAAAGAGGTTCGTCAGATACTGGAGAATCTGGGTCTTCTATAGGAACCCTTGAGCTGCTTTCTTTTGCACTTTCCTGAATTTGTTCAAATTCCTCTTCTTCTTCGCTTTCTTCCTCTTCTGTCTCTTCTGCCTTCTTGTGTTCATCTTCTTCGTTATCATCGTCAGCGTATGCTACAAATTTCGGCTCATCACCCATCTCAGAATCGTCTACCAAGCTCTCATGACTTTCCATACCACTTTTGTGAGTCTCTTTTTTGGCCTTCTTTTCATTCAGCCTCCTGATCAAGTCTGCCGAAGGATCAAAAACATCTTTACTCTTGACAAATTGGATCGGATTATTTCTCAACTGTTTCTTCATTGTGTCGGCGATATTCCTATTGGTGAATCCCACCTCGTCAACCATCCGGGGATTTTTACCCCTTTTAGCATCTCTGGCCACTGTTTTGCTTTTACCGGGTCTTTGGGAAGTTCTATTAACGTTGTACAGTTCTTGGAACTCCTCATCCGAGTCATCGCCTGCTGCAGAGGAAGTCTTTTCTCTCTGTGCACTGTCCTTCTTCTTACTAAATTTTGCCCCCTTGCCCTTCTTCTTCTCTAAACGGGCGGCTGCTGCCCTTTTGGCCATATTTTTATGTCTCTTGGCCATTACCAGGTATTTTCGTCTGTAGAACGTCCTAGGCACCCCAAAAGTCAGAGCACACATGTAGAAGGCATCTCTACACCAGCTGATTGTTTCTTATCAATTTGCGAAAGAGTGAGAGGCAACATCACTACTACCAGTCCGAGGAGTCTCCCGTCGATTGAGCCAGATTTGACCGAACACAGATCCCAATCGACCCAATATTACCGTTTTCCTCTTTGGTCCTTGTAATTCCATATTCTGGTTTTGGAATCTTTAAGAAATCTCAAAATATGTACAGGTTTTTAGGACTTGGTACACAACAGAATGATGATCAGAACACAATACATGTCTTGGGAAAACAATACGACCCTATAAAAACGCCAGAGGCAGAAGGGGAGAAAGATTTGGACTTGAACCATCGCTTCCAGCAGGTACTGGACAGCATCAAAGATGGAAGTAAAAAGTCCACGAATTATTCGCAAGAGTTTATTGAAGATGTTTATTCCAAGATATGGCTAACTTATAGAGCTGGATTCCCACCGATAGCTAGAGATAAAGACTCGCCCATGTTCACACTAGGAGCACTATTGCGTGGTCAGTTTGATTTCAATGAAGTAGGCTTCACCTCTGACGCCGGCTGGGGTTGCATGATAAGGACTTCACAGAGTCTCCTAGCAAACGCTCTTCTTTTTTTGCATTTGGACAGGGATTGGGTCTTTAAAGCCAAAGACCCCGCTAATGTTGAGCATGACAGAATTGTCTCCTGGTTTGTTGATATTCCCGACGAACCGTTCTCTATTCACAACTTCGTTCAACAGGGTATTAAATGTTGCGACAAGAAACCTGGGGAATGGTTTGGACCCAGTGCCGCGTCCAGAGCAATCAAAAACTTGTGCAAAGACTACGCTCCCTGTGGACTAAGAGTCTACCTAAGCTCGGACTGTGGTGATGTTTACGACAATGAGGTTAGGGAACTGGCCCTCGGTGATTCTGATAAGTTTACTCCGATTTTGATCTTGTTAGGAATAAGGCTGGGGGTAGAAAAAGTGAACCCAGTGTACTGGGATTCGTTGAAAGAATGTTTATCCTTGAAGCAATCGGTTGGTATTGCTGGAGGAAGACCTTGCTCTTCGCATTATTTCTACGGGTTTCAAGGAGATTACCTTTTTTATCTGGATCCACATCTTCCTCAGAAGGCTTTGACATTTGGAAGCACTGAGAAACCTGCACACAGGCTACAAACTAAAAAAACTGATGAAAATGCTGCGGGACAGTATCCGATATCAAATCCTGATTCATATAATGAAACGAGTCATGATGACTGCTATGAAAGCAAGTTGGATAACAGCAAATACGTCGAGATTCTTTCTTGTCTTGATGTGCAGTCAGTCCACACACCAAAAGTGACCAAGCTGCATTTATCCCACATGGATCCCTCAATGTTGATTGGATTTTTAATCTCCAGTGAGGATGATTTTAACGACTGGAAAGAAAATATTGGAAGCAAAGACCCTTCTCATAAAATTGTTCATATCACTGAAACAAAAGTTTCAGAGTCGACATCAAACTTTCAATTCAACAGCCTTCGAAGCAATTCCATTGCAGATTATGATAATTGTGGCGGCGAAGACTGCGATAGCAATGCGGTCGAAAGTGACAGTGATGATTTTGTTGATCTTGCTGCAGATTTTGCTGTAACTGGTACTGAACCCAAAACACTCAAAGGTGTTGATGACGAAACAAGCTCAGACTATGTCCAGCATTTCCCCATTCGAAGGTTTTCTCAGCCAGTCATTGTATCTAGGGAAGACGTAATCCCGACACTTTCAGAGGAGAATGGGGTGATTGCCCTTGATGACAAGATGTCTGGGATTTCTGTAAGTAGGTAACTAGTCTTCTACATCTTTAAAGTAATTGACATCCAACATCGCGAGATTTAAAAAATATGGCAAGTGGTTTTCGGGCACAGATTTAGATTTAGTAACTTGTTAACAAACTATTTGCTGTTAAGTTTACCCCTCGTTCAATGTCAGAGGTTCTTCTTCGCTTTTGCACGGTATGTGCGTCCAATCAAAATCGTTCGATGGAGGCACACAAAGTGCTGAAAGACGCCGGATACACGGTACGTTCATACGGGACAGGTTCAGCTGTCAGGTTGCCTGGACCATCCATTGACAAGCCTAATGTCTTCCAATTCGGGACCCCGTACAGCAAAATGAGAGAACAATTGCTGAAGCAGGACATTCGTTTACACCAAGCCAATGGTGTCTTGAAAATGATAGACAGAAACGAGTCAATCAAAGAAGCACCTCAAAGATGGCCTTATATTGGGCAAGAATCCCAAACAGCAGAGGGTCTAGACTTCGACATTGTGATCACATGTGAAGAGCGATGCTTCGATGCTGTTGTAGAGGATTTTATGAACAGATCATATAATGACACCAGTCTGAAAATTGATAGAAAGTTAATTCACGTCATCAATGTTGAAATTAGAGATGATTACGATAATGCATTGATAGGAGGCCAAGGGATCTTGGACCTGGCCCAGCAGCTGGAAAACAAGATGGAAGAAGTGAGAGAATTCAACTTGAAGGCAGATCAGAAGGACAGCACATCTTTACAGAAGAACTACGAACTGTTTGAGGATAGTATCCCGGATATCTTGGCCTCGTGGCAGAAAGATCATCCTAATCTTCCAATATTGTACAGTCTGTGCTACAACTAGAACTAGTTTGAATGGGTAATAATTAATTTGGATTGAAGGGAACTATCAAGAAAAAAACAAAGCATAATAAATAGTAAAGTCATAAGAAACATGAAAACAAACTTTTGAACATAACTTTTTTAAATTTTAGAGACAACACATCTTCCGTTGACATAAACTTTGACGGTATTTCTATCGTCTCCATTGAAAAGCCATTTGTCAAGCAGCTCTTGCCAATGGCCCTGTTGGAAATAAAACAGATCTAATGGAGAGTTTTGAGCGTTCAGATCGATCAGCTGTGCGTCAAATTGGAAACCGGTTTCAAATTTTCCAAGATATGAGTCGACGTTCAGAACTTTAGCACCTCCAACAGTTGCCAAATAGAGGACTTCGGCTGTGCTTAGTTTCTGTTCGTCTTTCTTAGATTTCATAACCAGGTGCCTAGAAACCAATAGGGCATGTCTAGCAACAGTTAAAATAGAAGGAGAAAACCCTCCAGAACAATCGGTTCCTAACGAAACTTTTATTCCATTGTCTAAAAGCCATCTAATTCTAGCCTCACCGGACGTAATTGAACTGTTAGAAGTAGGGCAATGAGATATTCCTGAGTCGTACTTCAGTAACAGCTCTTTTTCTTCTTCAGATATATGAATGCAGTGAGCCAAAACAGTTCTGTTCGACAGGAGGTTACATTTCGCATATATATCAGCGTAGCTGTCAAAGTGTGGGAACATATCGGTGATCCATTTGATCTCGCCGTGGTTCTCACTCAGATGTGTCTGAACATGGTATTCGCCGGATTGACTGAGATCTCCCAACCATCTCATCAACTCCTCTGTACACGAACCGGCAAATCTTGGGGTAATGATAGGCTTGGTTATGATATCGAACGATTCGTGTCCCTCGTTGGTCTGCTCTACGTGCTTTATTACCTCGTATTGGGCCTCTTTGCACTCGTCTAATGTTTCAATGTAATTAGCTGGTGAGTGTTGATTCATACAAGTTTTACCAATCAGTGCCCTCTGGCCTTTGGAGTAGGCTATGTCGTTCAACAATTTAGTGGCATCTTCGTGGATAGTTGCATAGTAAGAAGCCAAGGTTGTTCCGTTGGTCAACGTTCTGTCGATCACCTTGTTGTAGATGTAACTGGCTGTCTTGGAATCTTTGAAAGATGATTCCAACGGAAAAGTGTATGTTTCTAACCACTCAAGTAATGTGCTGTTTCCGAAAATTCCGTTGTTAGGGACTTGCGGAGCATGAATGTGTGTATCAATGAACCCTGGAAAGAAGAACTTGTTAGGGTCGTTGGAGTAATCTACTACTTCTACCTCAGCTTTTTCAAGTCCATTCTCTGAAATAACGAGGTCAATATTGGACTCACTGTCTGAGCCTTCTTCAAACTGTTTCCTGATTTTTATGGTTCCCTTCTCATCTACCCCAATACATGTATCGGTACTGACAGATAGTTGACCCAGTGTTGGAGTATAGATGAATGTACCGTAGTACAACTTGAACTTTATTGGAGCTAAAGCTAAAGATGAAATTTTGGGGTTAAGAAAATCCTGCGTCATTTGCGTGATCGTTGCGTCGTATTGCTGGTTCATCTTGGGAAGCCCTGAGTTTATATACTTTTGCACTTTTCCCATAACTTTTTCAGAACTCATTGCTTTGATACCTACCTGACCCCGCGGTTCGAGTATTTTGATATTGATTTCATCTTGCCGCGTTCCGCGGCTGATAGAGATATATGCTTAAATCCAAATCGATCATCTCTTGACGCAAACGTCTGGTGTTCAGGATAAACTTCACCACATCAGCTCCATAGCTGTCATCATCCAAGATCTGGAATGCACATTGTTGCTGGTGTTTGGTTGTTTTGGTGGTTTGAAGGTACCAAAATTGTGACATTAAACGGACATGGTTTCTGATAATCCGTTGGATGATTTTGGATATACTGTAGTCTAGTGGTCTCTTGGATTCATTGAGCATTCTCAGGGCCTGTTTGTCCATGTTTGCCTTGAATCCTTTCTCTTTCTGTTTCAAGAGGTAAATCACTCCTGATCGCTTTTTTTTGGAGATTGCGCTTAGGTAGTAGAAACGTAGTTGATCGAATACCACCGAGCTATTTATAATGTTCGTCTCAATTTGATAAGTTAAATCAGAGAGTTGTCGGGAGTCGTGTTCACTCTGTTCTTGAATTGTCTTGACCATATCCAGGGCTTTATAAACGTCAGAAATTGCCTGGTATAGCATTTTGTTCATAAAATGATTGTCTGCGGTGTCTTTCCTAGTGACATTGAGTAGCGGCCTAGAAGGAGACTTTGGTTCACCAATTGGGATCAAACGCCGTTCTGGGTTTGAGGATGTAGATGGACACGGAGGGGGAGTAGACGCAGAGTGTTCAGGGGGGCCTTCAATAGATATGCAGCGCATCAGTGTGGGGCAGGGGGCTGCTGCAAGTGCCTTTGGTATTTTCGGTACTGCAGACAGATCATGCTGCCACAATGCCTTCGACAAGATCTGGGTTAAGCTGAATGTTCTACTATGAAGCTTGGACTTGCCGCAATTGAAGAGTACGAACGATTTCAAAAGTACCAACCCCACGTTTTCTTGGTACATTTCGCAAATAGACATTACGAACCCCGCAGTGCTTATCAGCATCAAACCTGCAACCCAAAAGGGGGTCTTTGAGGACAAAACTGGCTCCTGTATTGTGACGTTGGGAACAAGGCTGGGGACAGTCAGAGTGACAACAGAACCACGGACGGAACCAGCAACACCAGGGTCTCTGCCCTGGAAGCAACTGTCATCTTCGTTCTCTTCAACGTAGAGCATTTGCCCGTTATCAGCCAAACAAATTTCATTCTCAAAACTAAACTCCTCGGGTCCCAGTGGGTTATGTCCGCCCAATAAAAGAGACTCCTGTGGCCCGCCAACCAAGCGACTCAGAGAAAAGGTGTCCGTGCTCCGTAAAAGGAAAAACGTGACAATGTGGCTGACTATTACAGCTACCTTGACTAGCGTGCTGAGCAGAAGCATTCGCAAGTGACAGGTAGAGAAGATGGTGGACTCCACGGATTTGTGATCAGATATCGCACTGTACAACATAGTAAGCTGTTGTAGCCGTAGGGATTAAGCATTTCTTAAATTAGGGGTTAATAATTAATATAAAACATAAAGACAGGAAGAAGTGAAAAGAAACAAACTTAAATGCCACAATCAAGAGTCCGAGTTCACGATATTTCCTATCGTGAAGTTGTTCTTTCTCTTGGTAAATCGTTCTGAGGACACCGGGAGCGGAGCCAATGGGCTCAAGACAGGCTTCCGTATGGCACTGGTGGAATCAAGTGCAGAGAGGTTCGTATCGGACTTCCTCTTGGTTCCTAGGTGCATGTCCTGGGCGGAGAAGGATCTGTTTAATGTGACGCTGGAGAGAGATTTGTTTAGAATTGTTTTCACTTTGACATCATCGGACGCACTGGCTGGCTGTGGCAGTGGTTCCAAAGGACGTTCTTCCAAGTTCAGAAGCGATCTTATAGGGGGAAGTTGTACATTGCTGGGCATCGAGGGCTTCAGCGTTGGCGATTGTAAGGGTGTACTCAAAGGGGTTTCGGATGGAGAGATCAAGTTGGAGATCGTTGGTGAGTTCGGAACTGTTGGTGAGTTGGGTCTTGACTTCTTTCTAGAAACAAACTCCTGCTGTTGTTCGCTCAGCGTGGCTACTGAGGTCATCGACTGGTTGTTCGACTTCGTCAAAAGACTATTGCTGCTTGAAGTTCTAATTGGAGTGATTCTGTGCAAAAGAGATAAAGAGTTCAACTGTTGGAACGATCCTGATGGTGTGGACCCATTCGAATTTAGGGAGAACAATGAATTGGAAGATTGTGTCCTAGAAGATGCAGAAAATGGTGGGGAGAACCTGTGCTGTTGCTGATTGGCGGGTGCCATATTTCTTTGATCCTGGCTGAATGCAAATTGCTGGCTCTGCGGTTGTGGCTGTTGTTGTTGAGGATCTGGCAGCTGGCCATCTGCACCTGCACTCACATTGGTCTGAGAGCTCCCTGGCATCATCTGTCTTGGTTGTAAGGAGAAAAGCGGAGGCATCAAATACTGACCTTGTTCTCCGTTGGGAGCAACAGAAGGCACCCAGTAAACGGGAACCGCCTGAGTGTAAATAGGTTGGCCCATCTGGTCGTTTCCCATAGGGACGAGGTGCACCTCGTTATTTTGTGGTGGCAACTCCACAGCTTGTTCCTCGTCCTTGCGCTTCTTCTTTCTCCCTTTCCTGACGGCCGGGTTTGTGTGTATTCTCAGGTGTCTGGTCAGCTCGTCCGACCTAGAAAACTTTTTCTGGCACCCTGGAAAGGTACAAGGATGAGGTTTTTCTCCTGTGTGGGTTCTGATGTGTCTTGTTTGGTGCTCCAACCGATGGAAGGCTCTCTCGCACATGGGGCACTGGTAGGGCCTGTCGTTGGCTTTTGTCGGGGGCGCGGTGGTCATTTCAATGTATCTAACACTAATTGAATTGGCTGCTGATTGAAGAGATTTATTGGTCAAGAGTTCTCTATAAAGTGAAATAGAAGAGAGGAGAAAATAAATGGATTCACAGAAATTAACAGGCAGAGGCGGGAAAAAAAGAAATGGTCAATCTCAAAAGAGTGAGGAGATTCGTACGATCGGAAAAACTCAGGACCTAGATGTTCCGTTGAGGCGGGCGAGAAATAAAACAACTATAATTGCCCCGCCTCCACCCGAATCTCGTGGCCTATTTGCTGGGGCTTTGGCTGCATGTGTTGATGGTAAAAACCGAGGAAAATGCGGGAAAAAAAAATTTACAACCCGGATAAATGCACTAGGAAAAAGAAAAAGAAAAAGAAATACAATAAACAGCTTCACGTGACAAAATGATTCATTTTGACATCCTTACGTAATAGGGAGGGTATCCTATTTTAGATGGGGTGAAAGATAAATAATCGTATATTATGTAAGCTTTTAAACCTTTCTGAACCCCTGTGGTTTGGTAATTCTATGATTGGCCTTTATGGGTTTGGTGAGACCGGGTTCGGCCTTTAGCGGCCTTATAACGCCTTTGGTCTCAGTAATTGCTCCTGCGCTGCCTATATTGATACGGGGTCCTTGATGTGAATTGGGCTTTCCTTCTATCGATACGCTTACTATGTGCTCACCCCTCAGTATTATTAGTCCCAATGACCTTTTCGCTTCTTGGATATCGGATTCGTCTAACGGCTGGCCGGCCTTCTGCTGTGCTTGTTTCTTCAGTTGAGCGTAGGACTTTTTGGTGACTCTGAATTCTTCTGTCTCACTGAGCACCAGGTTCATATGTTTGTCAAAAGAGATTAGCTCACCCACGAGTTGTCTTGAGTCCACCGTGTATACCCTGATGTGGTAGCCTACAAGCGACGCTAGTTTTGTTCGTTTGGAGAGTGACGACATGAGGTTGGGTGGATGGAAAGTCGAAGGAGAGGGTGAGTGTGTTCAGGAAGATTTGATGGAGATTTCTTTCGCGCAGAGAACGGGATCCATGCCAACCCCCTCGACATGCCAGGCGGGCAGGTCCCTAGCAAGCTTGCGGTTGGTAGTGGCACTCGCACACGCGCATTTCACCAACTTTCAAAGGGAGCCAATCCACATATTCTTGTCGCCCATAAACCACCTAAACACGTCTAAAAAATGCCCGAAGAAACTCCAATTGAAAAGCCAGTTGTTGACGAGACCCAGGAGGACTCCAAGAAGCGCACAAAGGCACCTGAAGACCGCAAGAAGCGCAGAAGAAGAAACTACGATGATGATATTCCTGAAGACAAATCCTCTGAAGAAGAAGTAGCCAACGACGAGGACGACGATAAACTTGTGGCTGAGGAGGAGGAGGAAGAGGAAGATGACCTCAGCGAGATTGACTCCTCCAACATAATTCCAACCGGACGAAGAACCAGGGGTAAAGTGATTGACTACAGCAAGGTTGAAGAAACCCTCAAGAAGGAGAAGGAGGCAGGGGAAGACGCTGATGCTTCCAAAGCGCAAGAAAATGACGACGATGAAGATGACGAGGAAGATGATGCAGACTTCAAAGAGCCTGAGCCTGAATCCAAGCCCAAACCAGCTTCTGAGGATTAGGCGAAACCCAGAGAACCAAAAATGTACACGAAATAGTTGTTCCCTATGTAGTCTAACAACATGAATCCTTCTTGATTTTACTATCCTTTGGAGTA
This sequence comes from Komagataella mondaviorum, assembly GCA_023213015.1. Lineage (NCBI taxonomy): Eukaryota > Fungi > Ascomycota > Pichiomycetes > Pichiales > Pichiaceae > Komagataella > Komagataella mondaviorum. The sequence continues at coordinate 991,411 of JAKWBA010000002.1, read as the reverse complement.
GGAGTGAGCGTGATGGTTTGGCCGCCTGTTATTGGTTTATTGTCGTTTCCATAGTCATTCATGTCAAACTGGTGTTTAGAAACCATGTCGTAGATGGCCTTAATCAGCTGCTGGAAGGCAAGCTCGACATTCTCCGAATTCAGCGCCGAAGCTTCTGTAAATAACAATCCTTTTTCTGTAGCGAACGATTTGGCTTCATCTGTGGGCACAGCTCTCAGGTGGTTCAGATCTGATTTGTTTCCAACAAGTTCCACTACAATGTTAGCGTCTGCATGGTCCTTCAGCTCGCTCAACCACCTGGAAGCTCCTTCATAAGAAGAGGAGTTTGAAATGTCGTAGACCAACAGGGCTCCAACCGCGCCTCTGTAGTAAGCTGCCGTGACAGCCCTATACCTTTCCTGGCCCGCAGTGTCCCAGATCTGCGCCTTTATCCTCTTTCCGTCGACTTCTATGGTACGAGTAGCAAATTCTACGCCGATCGTGGTTTTAGATTCTATGTTGAACTCGTCTCTGGTGAATCGAGACAGAAGGTTGGATTTTCCCACGCTTGATTCCCCCACAAGGACAATCTTGAACAGATATTCGTAGTCGTAAGAGTAATCTTCGGCAGTGTTTGACATTCTGCAACAGGTTTTATTGACGGTTCAAGTTTTAGATTTCCTTTTGATGATTAAGCCCCAACTAATTTTGCAGACTAAAGTGGGTATAGATGTGTGACTCGGTATAAATCACTCTTCGGATGCGGATGTGTTGCTAACGGGTGTGCGTTGGTGGTTGATTAGAAGGTGCTTGTGTTGTGCCTCTCCAAGCAAAAAAAGTACCCTGCAACACACGAGCCCAACTGATTCCCCATTGGGATATAAGCCAGGTTAGTTCAAAACGACGGGTAACCTTTCTCTCTCTTTCTCTCTACTTGACTTGTCCTCCCGCGAGGATCTCGCAACGCGTGTACAAGTTCGTCCCCTGTTCAGATTAACAACTTTCACCAAGAGCAAGCAATTCACTGCCCTGTATCTCTGTCCCTGACAATACTTGTTGTGGGAAAATAAAACTGTAATGTCAGAGGTAAAAATTGATCCCGTTGCCTTCAAGAACAGGCTCGGGGCCATCCAAAGGAAGTTGAATTCTTCAAACGAAATTTTCCAAGGGATCAGTACTCTTTTGGTCGTCGTAGGCTCATCCGATGAGTCCAACCCTTACAAGAAGTCCACGATCTTGCACAATTGGCTGCTGGGATACGAGTTCCCTGCCACTGCCCTTGCCATCACAAAGAACTCAGCCACATTCCTCACTTCTGTGGGTAAAGCAAAGTATTTGACACCTCTCCAAAACGCCACCACCGTGAAGATTCTCGCCAGAAACAAGGACCCTGAACACAATGAGGCCTTGTTTGACCAGTTCATTGAGCAGCTAAAGTCGTCTGTTGATGAGTCGAAACGTCTAGGAGTCATATCGAAGGACAAATTCACTGGTACGTTCTACCAGGACTGGCTGAAAAAATGGGACGCGGCCAAGTCTGACTTTCAACTCGTCGATGTCGCCGGCGGATTGTCGCAAGCAACTGAATACAAGGACGAAGAAGAACAAAAGTTCATCCGTACCGCGTCAAAGGCCTCTGTGAACATGATGACAGTGTTTACTGATGAGGTAATCAATATCATTGACGAAGATTTGAACTTCACCAACAACCAAGTCGTGGATAAGATTGAGAACAAAATTGATGACACCAAGTTCTGGAAGACTCTCGACCAAAATAAATCCATGAAAAAGCTGGGCAATGACTTTGAGATCAGTCAACTAGACTGGTGCTACAGGCCAATCGTTCAGAGTGGTGGTAAGTACGAACTAAAGTTCAGTGCCGAGTCTAATGACGACAAGTTGACCAGCGGGGTTATTTTGGCCTCTTTGGGTTTACGTTACAACTCTTATTGTTCTAACGTATCGAGAACTCTGTTGATTGATCCATCTAGAGAAATAAACAAGAACTACGATTTCTTGTTGGAGTTGAGATCCTATATCATGAGCCAGATCAAGGATGGAGCCGTTTGCAAGGATGTGTATGGCAAGGCACTGGCTATGGTTACCAAGGATAGACCCGACCTAGTGAAGCATTTTGTCAAGAACATTGGATCCTTGATTGGTCTTGAATTTAGAGATTCAACCATGGTTCTTAATGCCAAAAATGATAGGGTGATCCATGATGGATCTGTGATCAACTTGGTTGTTGGATTCCAGCAATTGAAAGACGACTCACAGCCTCTGGGAACCTATTCTCTGTTGATTGCTGATACAGTTAGAGTCACCGGAGGTGAGCCAATTTTGCTGACCGATTCTCCCATTAGCAGATCTGAAATCTCATTCTACTTTAAAGACGATGATGGAGAAGATAAAAAACCTCGGGTGAAAGATGAACCAGTGAGTCAAAAAGTTGAAAAAAATGACGTCTCTGCTCCTGCTAGAGCTTCTAAAATTTTGAAGAGTAAACTCCGTAACGAAACCACTAATACAGAAGAAGAAAAGGAGCGTCTCCGAAAGGAAATTCAAAAACAATTACATGAAAAAATTCAAAAGGAAGGTTTGGCCCGATTTAACAAAAGCGATGCTCAAGATGGTAACGAAAGCCATGCTGTATTTAAAAGATATGAATCATACGTGAGGGAATCACAAATTCCTTCCAAGGTTAAAAACCTTCGTATTTCCATTGACCCAAAAGCTCAAACTATTATACTACCAATATGTGGTAGACCTGTCCCATTCCATATCAACTCGTTCAAAAACGGATCTAAAAATGAAGAGGGTGATTACATGTACATTCGTCTCAACTTCAACTCTCCTGGTATGGGATCAAGTGTAAAAAAGACTGAACTTCCCTATGAGGACGGGGATGATAAGGAATTTGTTCGGTCATTGACTTTTAGATCTACTAATAAGGAGCGCATGAGTGAAGTATTCAAAGCTATCACGGAGTTGAAGAAAACTGCGGTGAAAAGAGATCAAGAACGCAAGACCTTAGAAGATGTTGTTGCTCAGGCACAATTGGTTGAATTCAAAGGAAGACCAAAGAAACTGGAGAATGTGTTCGTACGACCGGCTCCAGACAGTAAACGAGTCACTGGAACATTATTTATACACCAGAATGGTATACGTTACCAATCACCCGTTAGAAACGATCATAGAGTGGATGTTCTTTTCAGTAACATCAAACATCTGTTCTTTCAACCTTGCAAAGAAGAGCTGATGGTGATAATTCATTGTCACTTGAAAACTCCTCTTATGATTGGTAAGAAAAAGACTTTTGACGTACAATTTTACAGAGAGGTCAGTGATGTCACTGTTGATGAAACTGGTAACAAGAAGAGAAGATACAGATATGGTGATGAAGACGAGCTTGAGCAAGAGCAAGAAGAGCGTAGACGCAAGGCTTTGCTGGATAAAGAATTCAGGAGATTTGCCGAGGAGATTAGTGAAGCTTCCAATGGTCTTTTAGACTTGGAGACACCTTTCAGAGAGTTGGGATTCACTGGTGTGCCATTCAGATCTTCTGTTCTATGTCTACCTACTAGAGATTGCTTGATTCAATTGATTGATACTCCATTTTTAGTGGTAACTCTTGAAGAGATTGAAGTGGCGCATTTGGAAAGGGTCCAGTTTGGATTAAAGAACTTTGACTTGGTGTTTATTTTCAAAGACTTGAGCAAGCCAGTTGTCCACATCAACACGATCCCCATTGAGATGCTTGAATTCGTTAAGCAATGGCTTACAGACGTAGATATTCCTTACAGTGAGGGAGCCGTTAATTTGAACTGGGGAACAATTATGAAGACAATTCAGGCTGATCCTTACGAGTTCTTTGAGAACGGAGGTTGGAGCTTTCTCGGCGGAGGAGAGAGTGATGACGAAGAAAGTGAGGATGAAGAGAGTGAGTTCCAAGTTAGTGACGAAGATCCTGAAGACGAAGATGTCAGCGAGGAATACTCTGCTGCCGACGACGACGGAAGTGACTTCTCTGAGGAAGATGAGAGTGAAGGTTCCATTGCTGGTAGTGAAGACGTAAGTGAGGATGAGTTTTCAGATTAACTTGTTTGACGTTGGACTTTGCATTTAACATTTGAATGCAGCTGCAATGCAAATAAACGTTGTTGTTCTTGGCCTTATCTCTGTTCCTACAAACCACATACCTACTCTCGATCAAGGATACAGCGAAACTGGTTGCTAGCTCACGAGTCAATGTATGTCACTGTAATGTGGATTGATGCTCCATGCTCCTTACTTGTGTTTTAGGCTACAGGTACAGCGAGCAGCAGATACGATGGCATACTTGCGCGATGCTTTGCTTCCTATTGATAAGATCGTTAATAGGCACCTGAATACAACATGAAACATGTAGGTTTAGAAGTCGGTGAAAGCTTGCTTTTCAGGCGGCTGTTATATCGGAGATAACAACATGACCTTCCTCCAAACCTATATTGGAGAGGTTACCCTGACCGACTGTTACTATAGCGACTTTCAAATATGTACATATTCTCAAGATATGCACATATTTTTACTCTGTTGTCAAAAATTAAAAGTATTGAGTAAGATACAGAAAGTAAACTAGTAATAGTACAAAAGAATAGAATTGTATGAAATAGAGGAATGGAGCAAAGAAAAGCGTGTACTGCAATTCGAATCCTGAATAAGAAAACGTCGGACGAGATCCGCACGGTTTCAGTCTGATAGTTGACTTTTTTTCGTTTTTTTTTTGTTTTTCGAAGTAAATATTACTTCTGAGGTTGGGTAGCCTGTGTAGTAGTACCTGGCACGGTGGGGTACTGGTAGGAACCATACTGGGGGTTGTAGTTGTTCATACCATAGAAAAACTGTTGACCGTAGGGTTGCGAGGCCGTTGTAGATGTAGAATCGGCACCCTGTTGAATCTGACCTTGAGGCTGAGTGTGTGTCTGAGACTGAGGAACTTGAGTGTGAGACTGGGCTTGAGCCTGGGCTTGCGCTTGAGCTTGCTGGTAGTAGCCGATTGGGTATGATGAACTTACGTTGCCAGCAGCCCCGGAGGAAACAGACGTAGGATCGTAGGCATTCTCCTTTTCCTTATATTCATCACGTTTAGCATCACGAGGTGACATTTGGGTCTGTCCTACGTTGTTGGTAGGGGTTCCCTGTTGGATAACGCGGTCAATGTCTTTGACAAACAAAGGATAAAGAATATCTACAATGTGTTCTTTCTGAGCCATTGCCAAAGCACGATCAAATGGGATCCAAACGCCCTTTAGATGCATAGAACCAATCTTAACGACGTGACGAATCTTTTCAGATTTCAACATTCCGTCCCTTCTACCACGGGTCATCTTGGCCACGTTTAGAAGTTTGGTACCGTTGATCATGTTGTTGTCTGCACGGCGAACAACAGAGACTCCGTTGGCATCGACTTGATAGCACAAAGTCTTCTCATCCTCCCACATAGTGGTGGTAATTCTAGGGCGCACCCCGACAGGTTGAACCTGTCCCACGGAGGGAATTTGGCCAGTTTGAACAATAACAGACGTGTTATAGCCGGATGGTGCAGTTTGAGACTGCTGATACAAAGGAACGGAGCCTGAGGAACCGTATACACCAGGATAGCCACCAGAGTAGCCACCATAACCATAACGGAACGAGTAGTCAGCTTGAGCTTGTTGAGAAGGCTGAGGCTGAGGCTGCACTGCACTCTGGGTCTGTTGTTGTTGGGGCTGTTGTTGTGGGGTTGCAGTGGCACTAGTAGATCCTTGCTTGTTCTGCTGGTATACAGGTTGCTGATAGCCCAATTGGGAGTAGGAGTAGTAGGGATACTGTTGGCTAGTCCCACTGGGAGTAGAGCCTGATGCAGCGGAAGCAGCGGCTTGCTGCTGCTGGGCATAGCCTTGGGGCTGGTAGTACTGCTGGGGTTGGTAGTACTGGTACTCCTGCTGCTGTTGGTAGTAAGACCTAGAAGGGGTGCTTTGTTGATTCGTAGTGGAGTAGCCTGAGCCAGCATACTGGGGGTATGGAAGGTGCTGTTGCAATTGATGGGACTGCTGGGATTGTGGTTGGGACTGTTGCACCTGTTGGTGACCAGCTTGGCCTACTTGGCCGGCCTGGACCATCTGGGAGGTGTTTCCAGACCTGCCCATCTGCGAGTGTCCTTCTGAATCACCTTGGACGCCAGACCCTGGAGAACCATTGGTCGAAGTCTGCGGATTGGAAGGTCCAGAAGGGACAACTCCAGCTGTATTGGAGACGGAATTAGGGGTTGCACCGGAAGCGGCTCCTGAGGGCCCTGAAGGGTTGGTAGAGCTCATCTAAACAAAAACAAATGAACAAACAACTGCAAAATGGGAAGCGAAGAAAGAAAAAAGTGGATTCGGCGTACATATGCATGTCTATATACGGTGCAAGCAGTACGATAGAACAGTGCGGCCATCATGCGAGACGATGGCGTTTATACAAGGTAGGTGTCGAGATTATTTTCGGGACTGCTTTTTTTTGTCGGTACACTGGTCGAAGGGAGGGGACGATTTTTCCCCCGATACAACTTTTAAAGGGGCGCAGAATATTTCCACGGGGAGACTTGAGAAGAGGTTTAGGTGTGCATAAACTATGGTCACTTGGCACTAGTGAATAAAGCCTTCACTCCGTTCTCCTTCAGAAAGACTGCACAGGCCAGTTGCATCCTATTATGCACGATGGAGAATCCAGTTGTAGGCAGTGAGTACGTCTCGATATTCCGTATGTGCAGAGAATGCCAGCAACTTGTCTTTGCAGGGCTAGTCGCAGGTAGGCGGCAGCCAGAGGGGTGGGGTGGATTTAGACTACGTAGACTAGCTAGTTAGCCGGGAGAATTCCTTTAAGGCTTTCCCTGTCTACTTACCTTTACCTGGCCTTTCTGGCAGTAGTTGTAGAACTTGCACCCCGAACTTCCTCATACTCTGCACCTATTTGTTTATTTATTCTCCCTGCTATAGCCATGGTATCCATTAACTTCCTTCTAAAGCTAATCTCCTCCCAGGACACCTACCAGTCAATTCAGTCACAAATTGTAAGCGACCCATCCAAATTTGATGACACATTGGCCACATTTCAATATGGATCCTTGTTGCTTGCAGGGATAGTGAAAAAACTCAAGCATTCTAAGAGTTCTTCGGCTTATTCAACCAAGCTCTACCAATCATTGAGAGCTATTTTCTACTACTTTCAAGACTACCGTATAGTGTCCAGATGCTGGTCTTTAATCCCATTGTTGGCCTCTCTTCTGAGACAGCTTCGTACTAACCCAACCACCTCCTACTCTAAGCTAATGCCCTTGGCTCAGACTGTATCATTGGTGATATTTCAAGCATTGGAAAACTACGCTGCAGTATTGAGCCACAATTTCCTGTCTCTTCCAAACTTCGACCTGAACGACCCAAAAGATCAGGAATACAACACCAAGGTGTACCGGTTATCCTACCGTTTCTGGGCCCTCTACGTCCTCCTGGAGTTAACTGACATTTCCAGAGCGCTACTCCGCCCAAACTCAACGGCAACCCTCAAATCTTCACTGAATTTGGCCAAGCTCAACCCAATTGCAGTCAGACTTTACAACAACCTGGGTTTCCTCCCACTGACCTTCCATTGGTCCACATCGGGCTTTTTACCGGAGACGCTTATCGGTCTGTTTGGATTTGTGGGCTCGGGAGCCCTAGCCTACCCGCATTGGGTTCGCTTATCTAAGCACCTACACTCTACATTGAATTGACGCAAGATGGGCGGCCCTAAGCCTGTTCATTCTCTTTTCCCTCCAACAACTGGACAACAAATATGATTAGACTAATATCCCTGGCATTGGATCTTGTTTGGCTGGTCTTTGCGGGTCTTTTAATTCCCATTCTTGTCCAGTTCTCGACAGACCCGTTATTTTCCACAAATATACTTCTCTCTGCGGAAGAGGCACAGCACTTCCTGGCCTCGTTACCTCCTACTTACTACCCTTCCAACGCAAGTTTACAAGCCGACACAGAGCTCTACCAGGTTTATTTGCACCTTTACCGGGAGCATCTGTATCTCGCCTTTTTAAGCTCTCCTTGGGAGGTCAACTCTTTATCGACTTCCCTGTTATTCTCTAAGTGTTGTGACATATACACTCTTAACGGTGTTACTTCAGTCTTTGCCGAAAACCTAAATGCCACACTTGACCTCCTCCCTTTCGTAGTCAACCGGACCCGAAACACTCTCTTTTCCACCCAAGTCATTGCAGGTCTATCGCTGTTTGTCTCGGTTTCCCTAATCGTTCTCAAAAGGTTCCACAAGAAGATTGTCAAGCTATGCCTTACGGCTCTCTACGGTATCCAATACTCTCTCGTATGGGCTCATCTAGCTACTGTCATCCACTACAAGCTAGTGCCAGTCACTTACCTCATCACGTATATTTCATTGCTGTCTCTATTATCTTTGGGCTCGTTCTACCTATACGCCGTCAACCTTCATATTTATCCAGCCTAGTCGATCGTAAATGCTTCGACTACGGATGTATGGATCCACGTCTATGTAGTTTTGGGCCAGCTTTTTCCCCAGGGCTATTTTCTCCTGCAGGTAGCGTCTGCTTTCATCCTGAGTCGTTGATTCGACCCACTTGATTGTGGTGTCCAAGAAATTTTCCACGATTTGCTCTCGCTGTGTCAACAGTTTCTGTTTCGCCTTCTCGTCATCTAGCACCCCGTTATCTTTATCATTTGGCTCCAAGTACTTCCAATCGAAATCGTCCTCTCCTCCAAGAGATTTGGGGATATGTTGTGGCTCGATAAACTCGGTCAAATCCTTGAAGCTCTTGGTAAAGTGGATTTTGGAGGCCACCACTGGATCAAGCCAGTTTTTGATGATATTCCAAATACCACTGAACAACCATGGCGCCTTGTGTACAAATAACACCCCTAAAGATTCTGGATAGTGTGCTTCAAAACACTTGATCATGAATTTCACTGGGGCGTAGTCCATGTTCGACATGGAGAAGTCAGTGAGGTCAAAAATGATCGAGCAAGTGTCCACTGGGTCGTTCAAAAACAGTCGGGCCCATTCGATTAGAAGCAAAGTGAAGCGTTGCATTTCCTCCTCGGTCTGGTCAGCAGCGTGGTGAAATTTGGGGCGTACGTGGACCAACGGACGGCCCTTGCGATCGTATCCACGGATGAAAGCCTTCCCCAGTTCCAGTTGCAACATGAAACCACTCATCCCCTCTTTGTAAGGTACTAGTTCACCTTCTTGCAGAAGCTTATCCACATGACTCTCGCCCACTCTCCATTGTAACGTGCCAGCCAACATGAGTAAAGACTTATCTACGTCCCATTTTCTGGCTCTGATGAAACGTAACAGCAAGTTGTCTGGAGTATCGTGTCTCAAGAAGTCCCAAAACTTCTCTTTCAGCTGTTCGGGGTCCTGGTCTTTGAAGCTCTCGTGAATTTTCATCTCTGTCGACACGAGGACATTTGGATCGTTAGCCGAGGCCAGCGAGGAGGTTCTCTTCAATTCATTCTGATCAATGCTGCCTTTGCGCTTCCCACCCAGCTTCAGACGAAACTTGCTCTTTTTGGACCGTCCACTGCTGCTGGTCCCCGAAGAGCCAGGGGGTGTCTTCGAGCTGCCCGAATGGTTGGAGGACATCGTAAGGGATCTCTCCAACTTGTACTTCGAAGCCAAGGAAAAATTGTACCCCCAAAAGTGCAAAAAATATGCCCATGTTTCTTTCAAGATGTACTCCTCTTCAAAAGAGAGAGTTTCAACCCTGCCTGAGGGCAATGCCTTGGTCATATTGTCTGCTGTTATAATGGTAACTTTTTCGGGGACGGAAAGTTCCAATTCAAGCTTTCACGTAATGCTATTGTCGTGCGCGGTCAAACTTCTTATTGTTTATGTAGACGGTTTGCTACATACTAATAATAGACTCCGTAAGGAAAACGCTAGGGAGGTTTTCTGGAGCTTCTGTCCTTGGGAGTTGGGCAGTCATCGTGGACGCCTGGGCTACGATGTTAGTTGGTAGTTGTTTGGACTTTTTTATAGTTGTACATTTGTATATCGTTCATTATTTTTGTCTTGGACTGCAATGATGCTGGTGGAAATGGAAACTTTTTGCTGTGAAGAGGAAAAAATATCGTCAACAACGTGCGTTGATCTCTATCTTGTGATTTTGTATTTTAGATTGCAGTATTATCACTAAGCTGCCATTTAGAACCACTGAAATAATTGTCAACATTTTTTCCTCATAACACTAGTAGCTCTCTGGAACTCTTGGTTAGGCACTATGGCCGAGTGGTTAAGGCGAAAGACTCGAAATCTTTTGGGCTCTGCCCGCGCAAGTTCAAATCCTGCTGGTGTCGTTATTTTTTTAAATTTCTGCTCACTTTATTTTTGCTTAACATTACTTCAAATGAACCAGCAGCCACCAGTAGGCACGTAGAAAAAACAAACTACACCCTCGTACCCGGCTAGGCCAAAAATGGACCAACAATACTCCTCAAAATACCTATTCATCTCTCCCCACTCAAACATTCGGTGGTACACTACTATCTTAACTGTTTGTTTCCCAGCGAATATAACGTGTATCCTGTGCTTTTTTTCTAACACATCCATAAATAAATCTGCCAGCGGACTCTTGTTGTGTACCATAGCAAGCCCCGCTACCACCTATCACAGCTCATGTCGCATCTACATATACCCCCCCTAAGGTCGAATACAAACTCCTCATTGAGTATCCAGCAGATGAGGACGCCCAGCGCTCCTTTGGCAGCTGCTCCTTTGATCATGAACAAACAAGCAGATGCTGAGGAGTCACTGTACTTCATAGCGCTCAAGTTGAAGAGCAGACTTGCCAAGATCCCCGGAATGCTCAAGTACCTGAATCTGGCGGCCACATCCACAGAATTGACTTCTGAAAGACAAACCATGATGCTGGCTCAACAACTGTCTGAGAACAAACTGGGTATGTACTCTTCAAGTGGCGCTGGAAGTCGCAACAGTAACGGCTTGGATTTTGTTGACAGCAGGCGCAGCTCTTCCACCAACAATGGAAGCATCTCCAGCACAAGGAATAGCAGTGGCTACCAGTTATCGAAAACAACTACAAACACAACAACTTTGGAATCTAGCTACGGAACTTCTTCGTTGCAGACTTTCGTGGCAGGAATCTTACCTGCTCAATCAAGCAGCGATCCGGTAACCACAATTTGGAAACTCTTTCAGCAGGGAGCCCCATTATGCCTATTATTTGATAGTATCAAACCAGGGATTGTCAAGGTGGTACCAAGTGATGAACTAAAAATATGCAAAATGAGTATTTATGAATTTCTCTCTGCTTGTCAGACTCACTTGAGTTTGGATGGTGTGGAACTTTTTACAGTGACAGACGTTTTCACCAACGACACAAACAGTCTTTTGAAGATCATCGGAGTAGTTAACTTTCTCCTGGATAAATATACCAACCTGGTTGCCGACCCCGTTGATGCTGAGTTGAAAGTATCAGACGCCCGCTCTAAAGTGGTCAGGGAATTAGTGGAAACTGAAAGGAAGTACGTGCTTGATCTTGAGATCTTGTTGAAGTATAAAACCGAGCTAGAAAAGAAAGAAGAAATATCTTTGGAAGCTATTAGAAACATGTTTCCAAATTTGAACGAAGCTGTTGATTTTCAAAGGCGCTTTTTAGTTGGTCTAGAATGCAACGCTGCCGTTCCAGACAGATACCAGCGAATCGGCTCTGTTTATCTCCATGGTGCTCTGAACGCTTTTAAACTATACGAAACTTGGGCAGTGGGTCAGTATTCGTCGATCAGATTCATCCAAAAAGAGCTTGCCAATCTGAAAAAGTCCTCATCATTGATTGACGCCAACTACGAGCTGCAAAGTTTCTTAATCAAACCAATCCAGCGATTATGCAAATACCCATTACTTTTGAAAGAACTAGTTAAACTAACTGATGAATCTTTCCCCAACTACAGAGAACTCTGCACGGCTCTGGAATATTCGAAAATTGTGGCCAATGATATCAACGAAGCTCAAAGGCGTGCAGAAAATGCTGAGCAGGTCAAGGATTTAATAGCTAGAGTAAAAACGTGGAGGGGTTATGACATATCCACTTTTGGCGATCTCTTATATCACAGCAACCTTACTGTCATCGATTCAGACACAGAAAGAGATTTCAAGGTATACCTATTTCAAACTATATTATTATTCTTCAAAGAAGAAATGCCACCTCTACAGACTAAGAAGTCGATGCTATCCACGAGGAAAAAATCCTCCGCATCACTGGCAAGTTCCTCGCATCAATCGTTACCCAATGGATCCCAGTCATCTTTGGGTGGAATACCTCCCACTGAACTTATTTTAAAGGGAAGAGTATTTGTGGGTTATATCACAAACATATCAACGACAAGTAGCCCACAACAGGGCCACTGTATGGCTGTAACTTGGTCAGGAAATAAAGATTCGGGAACGTTTGTCATGAAATTCCGTTCAGAAGAAACGAGAGGTCAATGGGAACAGACACTCAGAAGACTTTCCCTAAGGACTGACGAACCTAATTATGCAAACAAGCGATTATCAAGTCAAGATATGTTCAAATTGAACCTTGGGAGACAAAGATCAGAATCCACAATCTCCAACGGTTCAGCTTACAAAACAGGGAACATTAACGCTTTTACACCTACATCAATGACTTCGGTTTCTTCGAGTAATTACTTCCCTCCACCATCGAACCTTCATAGCCTTTACCAAGATGATATGATAAAAAGATCTGTATCATCTCCCAATTCTGTTGTCAGTACTTCAACTACTTTGAGTAGGAATCATTCTGTTTCTTCAATGTTCCCTGACATGAACACCTATAGTGCGTCAACTACGAATTCGAAACACAAGAATGAGGAGACAGCAGAGGTTATTCGCATCAAATTTGTTTACGATAACGAGCCTACATATCTTTCTGTCCCTCCCAACATTTCATTCCATGAACTCAAGTTAGAGCTGATTAAGAATCTTAGACAGACTGTTAGATATGATTTGCCAGAATATGAATCTTTCAGATTCAAATTTAAAGACGAAGATGAAGACTATGTACGGTTCCAAGGTTCTGATGATTGGGTCATAGCCAAAGAGATGTTGGAAGAAATAAGCGACGAAGAGCAGAGAATACTGGAAATTGTCTGCCAAAGCGTTAAGATATAATGACTAAACTATGAATTCTAGATGTATGTACAAGCTATATATTACTCAATGGTGTCTATTTACCGAGCACAAAGCTCATCATTTTCGGCTTTATGATGATCCTTTTGACTTCTCTGGATCCAATGTGTTTTTTTCCATTCTCTGTCTTTTGCACCAGATCTAGCACTTCACTAGGGTCTTTTTCTAGTAGAGACTTGTCACCGTTAAAGACAAATCTGACCTTTCCATTAATCATGACACTGAAGATCATCTGGGTATTCTCTATGCGAGGTTCTGTCTCAGGCCAGTCTGCTTTTAAAATAGATTGCCACGGGAGCTTCTGTTTGACAAGAAGAATTTCATTGGCTTCTTCACTTGTGACTGGGGTTACAGGTGTCATTATTTTTAGAAGTTTTTCTAATGAAGAATGCAATAACGAGGTGCTGACGTTTTGATCATTCGCATTATCGGCAATGTGGTTCGTAAGCTTCATATAGTCAGATATCACGGTGTTCAACGATAAGCTATCACCAAAAGAATCAGTGACAGAAGCAACATAATCTTGAACACTGTTGAATAGCATGACCTCTTTCTCATTGAAATCTTGGACACGTATGGCACTGGCTGATTCCTTGCTTAGCCTCTCTCCAATTGTCTCTGCCAAGGAGATTACCTTTCTGAGCCATCTTTGAATGCCGACAATCTTGCCTTCATCCCAGTTCAAAACATCGGTGATTGGAGCCTGGAATAAGATATGGGCTCGAGTAGCATCTGCCCCATATTTCTGAATACACTCAGCAGGGTCTGCTCCGTTATGTTTTGACTTTGACATTTTCTCATAAGTAATTTCAGGTTCAACATCTGTTCCCTTAATGACAACTCTCGAGCCAGAAAAGTCTAGCTCATGTTTTTGGAGGAATCTTCCAGTCTTAGGTTCAATAAAAGTTCTGCCATGGACCATTCCTTGAGTTATAAGACGCTTGATTGGTTCTCCGTTAGAATTTTCACTTCCCCAGGCTCGGATATCGTGTAGGAACTTAGAGATGAATCTGGAATACAAGAGATGCAAAATGGCGTGTTCCACTCCACCAATGTATTTATCGACTGGCATAAGCCTATTAGCCAGTTCTTTCGAAAAAATTTCATTTTCATTCTTCGGATCCGTGTATCTAAGAAAATACCAAGAGGAATCCATGAAAGTGTCCATCGTATCAGTATCCCGCTTAGCGTCAGATCCACAGCTTGGACATTTACAATTAACAAATTCCTCTATTTGACCCAATGGCGAACCACCCTTACCTATTAGGCCTTCTACGTGAGGTAGAAGGACTGGCAAATCCTCATCAGGAACAGGCACAATTCCACAATCGTTACAATGTATCATTGGGATAGGTGCCCCCCAGTATCTTTGTCGACTAATCAACCAGTCTCTTATCCTGTACTGTTTAGTTTTACAACCAAGACCTTTAGCCTCCAGATCTTCAACAATGGCTTCTTGAGCGTCACGAACTGTAAGACCTGAATACTTGCCCGCGTTCGCATTGAGTACTCCCTGCTTAGAGGTAAACGGAAGTTTGTAGTCATTCGAACCATCTTCAGGTCCCACTGTTGGCTCAAATTCTGCAGAATTTCCAAACTTGTCCAACCAGAACTCGTAGTCTCTGGTATCATGGGAAGGACAGCCCATAACACAGCCAGATCCATAGGAACCGATCACATAAGGAGCAGTATATACAGGAATGGGATTGCCATTAAGTGGGTTCTCTACAAATAAGTTCAACATATAACCATCTTTGGTGTCAGGTTCAGCGTTAACGTTGGATTTGTTGGATGAATGTTTCTTGACAAAATCCCTAAGAGAAATATCCACAAATTCTTGCTCTTTAACGATGGGATGGTCCAAGGCCAAAGCCAAGAATTGAACGCTGTTCAGGGTGTCTGGTCTAGTTGTAAAACATGTTAAGACATCTGAGTCAACAGTAACAAGCTTACTTCCTATCATTTTGAAGTCAATATTTGCACCCTGGCTTTCTCCGATCCAATTTCTCTGCATAGTTTTAACACTATTTGGCCAATCTTTCAGAGTGTCCAGATCTTTGTTTAAAGCTGAGGCGTAATTGGTTATGCCCAAGAACCATTGCTCCAGCAGCTTCTTTTCTACAAGGGCCCCTGACCTCCAAGACCTTCCCTCATCGTCTACTTGTTCATTAGCCAGCACTGTCATATCGATGGGATCCCAGTTGATTTCTGCCTTTTTCCTGTAAGCCAAGCCATGTTCATACAGCAGCAGAAATATCTTCTGAGTCCACTTATAATAGCTGGGATCACATGTTGTAACTTCTCTTTCCCAATCGAAGTCAGCCAAAAAAATTTCCATCTGAGCTTTCATCTTTGAAATGTTCGAAGTGGTCCACACGGCAGGATTGATCTTCCTCTCTACGGCGGCATTTTCAGCTGGTAAACCAAATGCATCCCAACCCATAGGATGTATGACTTCATGACCTTTCATTCTGGTGAACCTTGTCACCACATCAGAGATCGTATACACTCTAAGATGGCCCAGATGAAGCATTCCTGAAGGGTAAGGGAACATGGTCAGGTTGTAAACCTTACTCTTTGTTGGCGGAACAGACTTCCTTGGATTCAGGCCTCCTTTAGCTAAAGCCTTCCACTTAGGAATCCATTTAGCGTCTAGCACGTGTTTCCCATTCATTAAGAAGGGCCAAGTAGGTGTGGTGATGAGCGGATGGGCCCAGAGTGTTTATTGTATGGAGAAAAAATCGCGAGACGGTTTCTAAGATCGAGTCCCTTACCGTGTCTATTTACTTTGCTATCAGATCTTTTCGTGTTCCAGATTGCCACAACAAGTAGGAATGAAGCGACTGGAAAACGGCGCAACCCAGGAGGAGCCATTCAACGTGCTTGATGAGTTCACCCAGAACCGTTCTGGTCCGAGAAAGAAGCGTAAAATGCTTCTGTTTTCAGATTTGAACTCTTCCAAAGTGGGATCAGTTTCGGCAGGGACTATCACCAAGGTCACCATGATCAACTTCATGGCATACGACAATTTTGAGGTGCTGCTGGGTCCACAGATCAGCTTTATAACAGGGAATAACGGTCAAGGAAAGAGTACTATTTTGTCGGCTCTGACCGTTGGATTAGGGGCCAGAGCAGGTGAAACCGATAGAGGGTCTAACTTTAAAAGTTTTATCAAAGACGACAGGAATAAAGCTACAATTATTATAGAAATATGCAATGACGGGGCCTCGGCATTTCAACCGGAAGTTTTTGGAAAATCGATCATTGTTGAGAGAGTAATTGTCAGAGACGGCCCACAAAGATACATTGTCAAAAATGCTAAAGGCAAGGAGGTCTCGTCCAAGAAAAAGGATTTGGTAGCAATGCTGAAGTATTTTGGAATTCACATAACAAACCCAATGGCCGTAATAAATCAATCGGCAGCCAAAGAGTTTTTGAGGAGCACATCCCCAAGCCAGTTGTTCAAGTATTTCATGCAATCCACCCAATTACACGATTCAATGGCGGAACACATGGAATCTGAGTTAGAGATAAAGAAGCTTTCACAGCAACTCGTTCAACTCAAGGAGGATCTAGGAGAGCTCAAGTTAAAGGAACAGGATGCTCACAGTTTGTATTCCAAGTACCAAGACTCGGAGAAAATTCAACAGAACTTGCAACTGCTGATTATCAAGAGGGCTTGGTGTATTGTTCAAACCAGAGAAAATGCCATAAAGTCACACACAGAAAGAATTGAGCGTAATATAGCTGCCAAAGACCAAGCAATGAAAAAGATTGAAGAAAACAACGAAAAGATTGTTAAAGTAGATGAGCTGAAAGACACTTTTCACAAGAAATCCCTTGAAATAAAGAAAGACCTCGACAAGCTGGATGCTAGCATTCAGAAACA
Organism: Komagataella mondaviorum; assembly: GCA_023213015.1. Classification (NCBI taxonomy): domain Eukaryota; kingdom Fungi; phylum Ascomycota; class Pichiomycetes; order Pichiales; family Pichiaceae; genus Komagataella; species Komagataella mondaviorum. The sequence continues at coordinate 974,307 of JAKWBA010000002.1, read as the reverse complement.
CAAGTCTGAAATGCCAGAATATTCCAAGAAGGTGTCTGAATTGAAAGCAGATATCAAATCCACAAAGCAAGAAAAACTCCAACATGAGGAGAAGTGCACGTCGATTAAAGAAAGTATAGAAGAGGAAACACAACAACAAGCGCTTCGCAACGGAAGATCTTTTGAAGATTGGAATACAAGAAAGTCTGATAAAGAACAGCAGGTGGCTGCTTTAAGTAAGCAGGTAACAACCACCGAGCAAGAATATAAAAAGTTGAAAGATTCAAAAGAATCATTGTTTTATGATTTTCAAGACAAATCTAGTTCGTTAAGGTCTGAACTGAGACAGTTGGAGCAAATGAGAATAAGTTTGAGTCAGTCGTCTGCCAATGTTCATGATCTTTACCACCGGAATTTGAAAGCATTGTTGGCAAGCATAGAAACCGATGCAAGGTTTCATAATAAACCTATTGGACCTTTGGGGTTCTACATTACATTAAAACCCGAGTACAAGCAATGGGCTATTCTGCTAGAAACAATGCTAGATCAGAGTTTGAATTCTTTTATTGTTCAAGACTATCACGATCAGCAGTTATTGTCCAGCATGCTTCGTAAGTATCGCATCACCAATATGAATGTTTTAAAAAGGGAACACGAAAAATTTGAGTATGGGCATCATAAGCCGATAGGAAATTTTGAAACCGTGCAAGACTTTTTGGAAATTAGCTCTGAAGCAGTGGAGTATATCCTTGTGGATATGAACAGAATTCACCAAACGCTGATGATCGAATCACCCCAGGATGCCCTGGATGCTATAAGCTCCAGACCGGCCCACGTTACTAGGATCTGGTCACTTTATAATAGGAAATCGGGTTCTGCATGCGAGCTCAGAAATGGAACGCTAGCTACCGATCCGATAAGGTACAAGTTCAATTCGGGTAGGATTTCAAATGGTGGACCCGATGCTCAAGACGGAATCAAACAGGTAGCAAGTGATATTGCTAACGTGGAAGCTAGAATTGCAAGGTTGAACGCTGATTATAAAGAGCAAAATGCTACTATCCAACACCAATTGAAAGAATTAGAAACAGACTCATCCAAGTTAAAACTGAAGATACAATCATTAAATGCGGAGATTGAGGATATTAATGACAACTGGAACGACGATTCTTCTACTGGAAAAGTGGAAGCATTGCAACAGGAATTGAAGCATTACGAAACGCAAGTGAGCATCAAACTGGCTGAATTGGCAGATTTTCAAAGTAGTCTGGAAGAAGCCGAAAGAAAATCAAAGGAGAGAAAAACAGTTTACAACGATGCCTTACATCAGAAAAACGAAAAAAGCAAACAGCTAAGCGATGTGGAAAATCATCTAGTTGAGATGGAGACACAACAAGATCTCTGTCGAAAGAACAATGTCCAACAAAAGGATTACATTGCCAAACGTGAAAAAAAGATAGAGGAGATTCAAACGAAAATCGAAGAGTACAAAGTTAAGCTAACATCGGAGTTGGAAACTGCTGTTTCTTTCAACGTGCCTAGGGAAGAAGTTACGCTGGAGCCAGACCAGACTGTAGAAACGATAGAAAGTGAGCTGGAAGCCAATGAAGAGGAATTGGTACGGATTCAGAATATTCACGGAAAGACATACGAAGAAGTCTTAAGCAACCTGAAGGAGGCACAAGAAGAGTATTCAAATGCTCTGAGCAACATCGAGAAGATCGTCAATCTCAGGGACTCACTTGTGGCCGGTTTAGCAGAACGGGTTGAGCACTTGTCCCAGATCAAAGAGACGATAGCGCAGGATGTCAATGTGTCTTTCAAACAGGCAATGCGCATCAAATCTCATTATGGAAAAGTCAGCATTGATTTCAACAAACAAGAGTTGCACCTGAGTTTTTCCAAGACGTTAGACGGAGAGCCTAAATCTGTAAGCACAGCTTCTGGTGGCGAAAAGGGATTTGCTCAGATTGCCTTTCTTTTGGCCATTTGGAAACACATGGACTGTAAGATCCGTGCCATGGATGAATTTGAAGTGTTCATGGATGACGTTTCCAAGAACTTGACTATTAAAATGATTCTTGACCGCATATCAAATGAATACCACAGGCAGACGATATTTATATCACCTTTGAAGGTTGACGACGTCCCAGAACTGGAAGACGCAAGTGTTCGTATTCTCAGGGTAGGGAAGTGAAAGAGTTGCTTAGATAATCACAATTGTATATACATATCTGAATACATATTTTCATAGCGCGTCGCGTATGATCTAAGGCGTACAGAAGAACTCTTGGAATGGACCCGGATAACGACAAAACCAGTAAGTATCTGGAGGTAAGATCTCGCTTAGTTGAAAAATTGGGTCAATTCAATGAAGCTGGTTTGAAAGAGGGGACCGAAAAGCCCCGAATTGCGATTTTAAAGAAGAAAGTTAGCGAGCTCTTGAAAGGCGGTGCGGTGATAGAAAAGTATGGATTAGACGCCTACCAGACCGAAAAAGTACTTGCAATAGTGCTGAATGTTTCCAATGCACGTGTGTTTGATAAGAATACGAAACTGCGGCTTATAAAGCAATGGCTAGTCACCTACGAGACAATAGATGAGAGTTGTATTGTGCAAATATATTCTTGTTTGGGCGTCAAGTCGTATTTTGTTCAAGAGGACAAGCTTCATATTGACATCCAGGCGGCACTGTTAGAGTGGGCGCTTTTGAACCATTTTCAATGGCAAAGCTACGATCAAACAGTCAAGTTATTACCTCTTTTGATACATTATTTGGCATACAAATTTGTCAGAAAGAGTCTGGTGCTAATCATTCTCTTGAGCAAAAATAAAGTGTTTGGCGCTCAAGTGAGCTTTTCAAGTTTGAAGTTGTGCCTAAACTTTTTGGATAAAGATCCAGATGACCTGAGCTTACAATTGCTAATAATGATGTGCAGTGATTATTCGGTTTCTGTCACACGGGAGGAAATGAAAACTGTCATCGCTATAGATTCAAAGACCATTAAACGATGGGAGACTATTATTAACGTTAGAAAGTTGTACCAGAGTGAATCCAATAAAAAAGTTGCCCAGAGCTTGATACAGAATCTCACATTCATCCAATCTGTTTGGAACCTGATTAAGGAAGAAGTTGTTCCACAAGATCAGCTGACACATTCAGTGGGCATCCTAAAAAGCCAAAGTGCACACCATGGCTACAACACAGAAACAGTAACAGATATCATTGAGCTGCTATTTGCATTGAAGGTGAGCTCTCCTGATCTGCAAGTATCATCCGTCATTTACTCATTTTTCAAAGAACAGAATGTCGAAGAAGACTCTTCAGAGACCGAAGAGTTGAAGTTCCTTATATCGAAGTTGATGAATGTCCCTGATGAATTACTCCAAAAAATGAGTGTTTGGTTAGAATACGCTTTGATATCCAACAATGGGCAATTAGATCCACAGTCCAAAATGATATTGTCCGAATTGTTTCCAAAACTCCTCATAATTGTAAGATACGATCAAAGGTATTATTTGCCTGTAGTCAAAAAAGTCCTATTTGGTCAGCTGGGGTTTTCTCCTGTTGGTATGGTACATGTATGGGACTGGTTCCCCTATATGGAAGCAATACCACCCAAGGAATTCAACGATGAATTTCTGAGCAAGCATTCACCTGATTATCAATGGCTGCAGCCTTTAGCATACTCTTCTTGGAACGACGAGACAACTTCGTCACTGATGATAGAAAAAATGCTGGATATCATATTTCTATACAACGAACACACTGCGGAGAGATACTTTCGCCTCTTCAAGGTTTCGCAGTTCATTCTTCAAGTGCAAGGATCCAGAAACATCGTGGTTCCTCCGGTGCTGTCTTACGAGCTACTGTTTTCAGCCAATGGCCTACTTTTGGACCAATGCTGTCATCTCGTTTTCCGAGCCAAAAACTTTTACAATACACATGAATTAGACCAGTTTAAACAACTAAACAACGCATACGTGATGGATATTTGCAATCTTCTCTGGCGACATCGGGCGTTCTCTATTGACCACACAGCGAGAGGGGCCTTCCTCCCGCCCGAGTTCAAGCAGAAACTATCAACCATACAGTTCTACCAGCAAGAGTTGGAGCAGGAGTTCAACCTGTTCTTCCAGCCAAGTCTTCTGGGCATAGTAACCAAACTGGTCAAGGCTACCAGCGATTCAAAATACACAGGAATAGTGAGAAAACAACAGTACGAAGCGCAAGGACTTGAAGGGTTTGATGCTTTCAGGATCGAGTTATTGAACGGTTTAGATTTAATAGGGTTCGAAGGAATTTCAAATTTATTATTTACATCCTTGAAGAGTTTGTTGAACCATCGAATGAAGAATTGAGGATTAAGATATTGTTAATGCGTCGGGGATAGAAGAAATGAAGGGTGCTGTAATGCTTTTAACAATGGAATGGGAACGCCATCATCATTGATAATCATTTTTCTGTTTCTCCCATTCTTCTACGGTAAACCCCTTTTGCGTAAAGGCATGAATGGCAGCAATCTCCTGCTCCAAAGCTTTGTTGACGATTCGGTGTCTCATGAGTTTGTTTTTTCCTTTGAAAACATCACTAACTATAACCACGGCAAAAGCTTGGCCACAACCTCCGGACATGTCTTGGACTTGAACCAGTGCAGCTTCCAGTCTATCCTTGATTATTTGCTCCAAATACCCGACGGTCAACGACATGGTAGATGGGAGATGTTTGATGTGTTGTCTAGTAGGGGGGAGAATTTTAAGGTTTTTATTTTTTCTTGAAAATTTTGTTTTCGAAGGTTCCTATCTATTTTCGTCTCTCTTACAATTACGTCTCTTCTCATTTGACATGAGCAAACAACAGAAAGTTCAGCTTGCCGTGAGCGCATTAAAAAGATTGTACCCCCTAGAGCTTGCCGACTCGTCGTGGGACAACACTGGATTACTGGTGGACTCTTCAGGGGTCAATTCCAGCACTACACCTCTGTCGGTCCTGCTAACGGTGGATCTGACTTCCAAAGTTGCGCAAGAGGCAATCAGGGGCAACACCGATTTGATAGTTGCCTACCACCCCTTCATTTTCCGACCTCTCAAGAGTATCACACCGGGCGGAGGATCCCAACAGAATTCCCTAATACAGTTGATTGCCAATGGCATTTCAGTGTATTCCCCACACACTGCAGTGGATGCTGTCCAGGGGGGAGTCAACGACTGGCTTTGCGAGGCTTTAGAATCCAACGCCACCCGATCTGTCATTGAACCGTCAAAGGTAACAGAGAGTGCTGGCATGGGCAGGGTTGTCACTCTAAGCCAACCGACCGATGTTATGGACCTAGTGAAACGTATCAAGGAGTATCTCGAGCTGCCGTACATCCAACTTGCCAGCCCCCCTAGTTCGAATTCCGATCTGCCTCCAAAAGTCGAAAGCGTGGCAATCTGCGCTGGTTCCGGTTCCTCCGTATTTAGCGGAGTCAAGGCTGATTTGTATTTCACTGGGGAGATGTCACATCATGAGACCTTAGCTTTGGTCGAGAGCGGGTCTTACGTGATCACATGCAACCATTCCAACACGGAAAGAGGATACTTAAAGGAGATGAAGGGAAAACTAGAAGAAGAACTGCTCGAGCAGGGTTTAGAGTGCAAGGTAGACATCAGCGGAGAGGATAGAGACCCCCTGGTAGTTGTATAACAGTATGCTTTTATAATCAACATGTAGTAAAACGATCACATGACATACCACATGACCAAGCTCTCGATTTTTTGATCGTCCAAGAGTGAAAACTTTACACTTCACTCCCTATCAACACTAATGAACAAATCGTCCAAGGTCTTGTCTGGTATCAACCTGACCCAGGTTCGTTACAGGCGTACCATTGCATACCCCTCTTACCGTACGAATGTGTTTGGGCGGAAACATCCCAAACTGCACAAGTCCAATCTGAAGTTGGCCATGGACCAATTCCTGGGGCCAAAGAACTACAAGGGCGAGTACAGCCTGAACAAGTACTACTACGTCCCACAAAATCACCAGCCAAACTACGTGAAGCCTGATCTGGAACGTGGACAGTCTGTCGTAGTTACCGCGGACGCCAATGAAGATAAGGACGCCAAGGACTCTTCCAACTTTCAGTACAAGATCAAGGTCAGTCGTCAAAGGTCATTGCAGCCATTCCCATTCAACCCCTTTTGCAAGACCAATTTCCAAATCCCCAAAGACTTGAAACAGAAGATTGCTCGGGACATCCTGGAGGTGGGCTTGAGTACACAGGAAGTAGCTTCCAAATACAAGTTGAAAATTCCAAGAATAGAGGCTATTGTCAAGTTGTATACCATAGAACAAGAATGGAAGCAGAACGTAAGTATTACCAGATGGTGAGCTGTCAACTTTTTTTTTCCCCGGGATTTGAATGATGAAATTATTTAAAAATTCGATTAGTCTTGAAGACGCAACAATGGTTAGAGAATAAAATCCACTGAAGTATCAAATCCCAGCAAGAAAGGATATTTGACAGCTCTTTAGTACCAAAAACACAATTACTAACTTTCTAGAACAAAATTGACAAGGACCTGGCCAAGATGAGTGAGACGATGTACAAAATGTTCCCACTGTTCGAACCTCATCTGAATGGAGAAAATCTTACCGAGATTCCTATTCCAACAAAGACCAAAAACTCCAGATTTCTTACCATTGCTGAGAGTGAACCATTCGGACCGGTTGAGGCAGCAAAAGTGTTTGGGTTAGAGCCAGCTGCCGAAACTTTAGCCAAACTATCCGAGCAGGGAGAACATGCTGCCCACTATATGCGGGCCACGGCTACCAGCAAGAAGAACGGGTTTTTGGCACCAGTCTTGCAAGGAGAGAAGTCTGTGTTCAAGTTCGAGGAAGCCAAGGCTGGTAAGGTTGGGTACAGATACGGAACCTGTCTCAGAGATAATAAGAAGGATCGTAAGATCGGATACGATGCCACTGGAAAGATGGTGTATCTGTTGTAAGTTAGGTTAAGTAAGCATGTTGTACATAGACGAGAGAACACACAAATGTGAACTCCCTTTCGACCTAAAAGGAACCACCACCTGTGAGGAGCTAGGCACTACGTGTGCAACTAATCTTACGATTATTCGTAGAGGGGTAGGGCGACATGGACTGGAGTCAGCGGTCAGTTGATTTCTCTTCCGCGAAAGCCATTTTCCACTCCGGTCCATCCACCATCACCGTTTTTTCGGCACGTCTCAGGTCTTCGCGCTGTGTTTTCCATGTGAAATTCACCTAAATGTGGAGTAGACGGCGTCACATGCATTGCCTCCAGTATCTTATATAAGTACCATGGGCAAAGTCGACCCTTTTTTAAACCAGTTTTCGTAACTGCAAATCAAGTCATGTTTAAAATCGAATCGATCAAAAGTCAGTCGCCTCAAGTGGCCATTGACAAGGAGAGAAAGGCCACCAAGTTCGATATCAACAAGATGTTCGAATTCTTGGAGAGTGGAAAGGACGAAGCTGCTCTCACAAAGTCTTTGATGCAGCAAATCGAAAGAGATACGATTTTGAAAACTAATGCAACCTATTATGATTTGACAAAAGACCAGCATAGAGAGCTCACCGCTCAGAAAATTGCCAGACTGGCTACTTATATTGAAAAGGATGCACCATTCTTTGAGAACTTCCAAAAGAGACTGAACCTAATTGCTATTGTTGATCCACAGTTAGGAACGAGAGTTGGAGTTCATCTCGGATTGTTTCTCAGCGCTATCAGAGGTAACGGTACCGAGGAGCAATTCAAGTACTGGGCTTTTGAGCGTGGTGCTGCTTACTTGAAGGATGTCTACGGCTGTTTCGGTATGACTGAATTAGCTCATGGGTCAAACGTGGCGGGTCTGGAAACTACAGCTACTTTTGATCCCAAGACTAAAGAGTTTGAAATCAACACTCCTCACTTGGGCGCCACTAAATGGTGGATTGGAGGAGCTGCCCATTCGGCCAACCACTGTGTAGTCTATGCCAGACTGATTGTTAGTGGCAAGGATTATGGAGTGAAAACTTTTGTTGTCCCAATTAGAGACAGAAACCACAATCTGCATTCCGGTGTTGCTATTGGCGATATTGGTGCTAAGATGGGCCGAGACGGTATTGATAACGGTTGGATGCAATTTACCAATGTTCGAATTCCGATGAACTACATGCTTTCCAAGTTTACCAAAGTGGACGCAGAGACAGGAGATGTGGAGGTTCCCCCGCTGGAACAGCTTGCCTATGGAGCTCTGTTGGGTGGAAGAGTTACAATGGTCACCGATTCTTTTAGGATGGCGCAGCGTTTCATTACCATTGCCTTAAGATACTCGGTCGGGAGAAGACAGTTTGGTTCCAAAAACTCCTCAGAGGAACTTAAACTCATTGACTATCCACTGCATCAACGTCGTCTACTTCCCTACTTGGCTCTGACTTATGCGTTGTCAATAAGTTCATTTGATCTGTCTCAAACTTATGACTCTGTTCTGAACAACTTAGATGTTGCCGGAAAATCTCAAGATTTCTCCAAGTTGGGCCAAGCAATCGCTGGACTAAAGAACCTCTTTTGTGCTTCTGCCTCCTTAAAATCAACTGCTACCTGGTATGTAGCTCAGTTGATCGACGAATGCCGACAAGCATGCGGTGGACATGGATATTCTTCATATTCCGGGTTTGGTAAAGCCTATAATGACTGGGTGGTGCAATGTACATGGGAAGGTGACAACAACATTCTCGCAAGTAATGCTGGAAGAATTATTGTCCAGTCTATAATTAAATTGCAAGAAAAAGAAAAGAAGGTGAAGGGGGACCTCTCATACTTGAACGGAATCAGCAACATAGACAAGGATACTATTTTGCTACCTGATAAGGCAAGCTTGACTAACCTGTCCATGCTGATCAACGCTTATCAGGGTACCATTATTCGTCTTGGTGTACAATGTGCAGAGTCAATTGGTTCGAAGAAGTCTACATGGGATGAAATAGCCTCTCAACGAGTAGTCCTGTCCAAATTGAACGCTATCTTGTACATGCTGCAACATTTGGTTTTGAAGATTAAGCAACTAGGAGACGATGAAGCCCACAAGCAGTATCTGGTCCAGATTGCCGCTCTGTTTGCAACGTCGCAGATTGAGATGAATTTTGCTTCTTACTTCCTACAGTTCAAAGCAATTAGTTCGTTGGAGTCTGTGGCTGATGTTGTGTCTGAACTGTGCTTATCGGTGAGAGACCAGGTGATTGGATTGACTGATTCGTTCCAATTTTCGGACTACTTCATCAACTCCACGTTGGGTTCGCATTCTGGAGACATTTACAACACCTACTTTGACACTGTTAACAATTTGAACAATCCCCAAACCAGAGACGGAAAAGCAGCATACTCTGAGGCACTCGAAGCTATGCTACGTAGAGATCCACTAGACGTGCGAGAATGCTTTGAGAAGAGCGACAAAGTACTGAAGAAGCTAGCTCCTAAGATTTAGGTTATATATTGGAAGTAGTGTTATTAAGGAATCGATTTTTTTAGAAGGATTGTAGTTTTTCGCGTACTCATCTTGGAGAAAAAAAAAGTATTTCCAGAAGGAACTTTTTATCTACAGAGAAGACAGCTATGAGTAACGCCGCCTCAACCTCATTTTTGGATCTTTCTTCTGAAGAAGAAGACGCTGAGCTTCAGCTTTCACACACTGAAGAAGACTCAGACCTTTTGAGCAAAAACACGTCTCTCAAGAGAGGATTTGATGCATTTAACGACGACGATGAGGAAGACGATGAAGAACAAATACAAGACAACAACAAGGACAGCAAAACTGCCAGTGACAACAACGAGCTGGACAATGACAAAGAAGTTTCTTTGGATGAAGATTTGAAAAATTTGACCAAGGAATCCAAGATCGTGAAATCCAAGCGTAATAAAAAGCTTACCCCAGAACAATTAGCCAAGCAACAAAAAAAGCTCAAACGGACAGGTGTTGTTTATCTGTCTTCACTGCCGCCTTACATGAAGCCCACCAAAATGAGACAGATATTGTCCAGGTTTGGCGAAGTTGACAGGTTGTATTTAAAGCCAGAAGATATACTGACTCAAAATAAAAGAGTGCGGTTTGGAGGGAACAAAAAGAGAATGTACACTGAAGGATGGGCCGAATATTTGAACAAGAAAGATGCCAAGCTGGCTGCTGAGACGTTGAATGCCAACAGCTTGGGTGGAAAGAAAGGTACTTTCTACTACGACGATATCATAAACATCAAGTATCTGAGCGGGTTCAAGTGGCACGATCTTACGGAACAGATTGCCAAGGAGAACGAGAGCAGAGAGGCTAAGCTGAGACAGGAATTGACGCAAGAGAACAAACTCAGCAAAGTTTTCGTTAGCAATGTGGAGAAATCCAGAAATATCGAAAGGAAAAGAGAAAAATACGGACCTAGTAAGAAAGATGAGGAGATTAGAAGAACTTTCCACCAAAGAGACGTCGCTTCCAGAAGAGCAGATGCGCCAGCTGAAATTAAAAAGCAGAAGAAGAGTGAAAAGCTTGAAGGAGTCTTGTCTAAAGTGTTCTAATTCGTGTTCATCTAAGAAAATATTAATGCATTTCATTCTATCATTACTATATTACATGTAGTCTACTTTACTTCATCTTTGAGGGTCGTCACCCTTTTATCTTTGGTAGAGTCAGTTTTGGGCATCTGGGATGGATAGACTTGCAGACACCAACCATGAAGCATCTGCAGCCCTCTATCTAACGATGTAAAGTATCTCTTTTTGTCCTTATTGAGTCTCTTTTTACAATGTGAGTTAAACATCTCCCACTTGGCCATGAAATTTGTTCTGGAATTTCCGTCTGGAAACTTGAGAAATGGTAGAAACTTTGTCCAATAGTGAAGCCGGTTGATGAAGATTGGACGCAAGAGAATGGAGTCGGATTGTAAAGTGTCCATAATCTGATTGATTTTGGTCAGGTCATTCTTGAAGAAATAGCAGTCCATTAATGAGATGTAATTGTACAATTTCCCAAAAGAGTCACCTGTTTCGTCTTCTAACGAGAGGCATCCATTGACAAAAGGCTCGGTCATCGAGAATAACCGATACTTGACAGATAAGAATGCCAAATATGCAAAATCCTGTCCTTTTAACTTGGAACGATATACATCAACAAATTCTTGCACCTTTGTTGTGGCTCGGGATTCAAATATCTTGCTATTTGGCGTGGCATCTAATATTCGTTCCAATTGGTAGTTTAATAGCTTTATTAGCAATGAGCTTGAAAGATCTATTGAATTTCTATTGACAAGGGATAGGAGTAGTTGAATATTGCCAGATTGTTCCAGCTTTTTTAGATCTTCCAATGTGTAGGCTTCCATAAAAGATTGGTGTGTGAAGAACGTGGAACGAACGATGGAAAGGAGTTCCTTGAAGAGTTGTTGTTCTGTATCCTTGAACCACTCATTATCGTCGAGGTCAAGACACTTGGAACGAATGTGATGGAGCATTTGTTGATGCGATGTACTTGTGGGGTAATGGTCTCTCAAACTCTTCAACAGAGCAGAAACTCTATAAGTGGTGCTTTTGTATCGATAAGGGTACTTATGCAAAAATGCTTGCCAAAACAGAAGGATGTAATAGTTGTCGAAAGGAACGTTATTGCTTTTAAGATATTTGATTTGGTTCATAAGTCTGGATGTGGACCCTTGATCACTGTAGAGTTTGGTGATGAACATTTCGTTTGAACTCTTCACTCTATCTTGGTACTCGTTGAATAGCTCGTTATTGATATGAATTATGTCTCTCTTTTTACACCTCAATTCGACCATTGTTTTGATCACTCGTTTCTGGAAACTGATTATCAAGGAGTCCTTGTCGTCAGTTGAAGACAAGTTTCGAAACTCCGTCAGATACCCTGCAACTTTATCCTGGAACTCAAACTTGACGTCAGCGTATGCGACATTAGCTTTCCGTATATCTCTTATAAACATGCTGGACTTGAATTGGACATGGTCAAAAACTTTTCGTTCCTTCAGAAGCTGTGAAAAGTTGCCGATTTCAGCTTGGTTGCCTTCTCGGGAAAGGGCAGAGTAAATCATGGAATACGTCTTGATGGTTATCGGCATGCCATGGGTTTCCCACAAACCAAATGCAAAAAGGATAGAATGAATGGGGGTTTTATAGTGGATCAACTGTGATACGTAGTATTCCAACGATTGTGCAATACCGTCCGTGAAATTGGAGTTCAAATTGTTCTGGACAAATTGATAAAAAATTTGCTTGACTAGAGGATAATTGTCCAATGATAGATAGACATGCACAAGCATATTAAATATGGGGTTCAAGTCGTTTATGCGTTTCAGATACTTGGACGCAACTTCATCGAACATGCTAAATTTGTTCACCCTGTAGCACAGATACAAGATGATAATGAGGTCTTTGTTATTGACAGAAAAAGCATCCAAAGGAAATAATCTGTAATGCCACCTAAAGACGTTGTAGGCAGGCTTCAAGAGTCCAAGGTCGTAGAGATACTTGATCAACGGAATCACTTCCTCGGTTGGTATTATCATTTTGTTCTTCTTGAAGCGGTCCAGCAGAGTTTCGGCGTAATACCCATAGTTCTCTTCAACATCTCGATATAGTCTTCTCAAAAGCTCTCGACTATAGGAGTAATCTGGTGTGACGATGGATCTTGCGGGGTTTTTCGATTTGAATGAGTTATTTACAGCATTAGGTTTTAGTTTGAGCAGCTCGTCTGGCACTTGGATCTCGTGAACCAACAAAGATGGCAGATCTTGTTGAAACCACTTGATTTCTGGCTCATTGGTAGACCCACTATAGAATTTCAGAGGCCTATAATTGGGGTTTGACGATGTTTGCACATGATATATCCTTGACAGTCGGGATCGGCCGCATCGTAAGGTGGGTATCCTTTCAATTAAGTAGATCATGCTGACATCGATGGCTTCCCTCTGTACTACTGATGAGAAAAGTAAAACTGACCATTTTGTTTTTTTCAGAGATAGATGTTGGATGTCCAATGCAAGGATAGGTTATGTAAGCGGAGGTTCTGATAATGAAATAATCGTATTACATAATCATATTACTACTTTGTCGCATCTGCATCTGACAACTTCAGCAATGAAATATTTATAGTAGCCCCAGCCATCTCAGCCAAACAAAACCAAATCACGCTTCTACGGCTTTTACTTGATTATTCACCAGCCTCTTCGTCCTCTGCGCCCACTAATTCTGCCCTCAAGAAGTTCAGGACCCTGTCGTACTTCGTTCCCTCCAACGTATGGTCGTGTCCCGACCGCGTCAATATTTGTACCTAGTGTAAACAAACAAACAGCATAATTCAATCACTACTATCCACCCATATCTATAAATGACATTTGCTCTCCAAATTCTCTAGCCAGCTGAACAATGAACCGAGTCAATGATCATATAAAATTGCTTGAAACCTATAAACGAAATGAGCCAACGATTTTGGCCGATAGAACGAACACTTCTGGGGCATTGTATCCCTCTTTAAACCTCAAATCACAGACGGTTACTCCTTTTGCGCTGGCGTCGATGTTGGTTTTGAGAGCGCCGCTGGACGTTTCAGGGAGCTCCTTGCAAATTCAAATGTATGAGCTAGCCTTTGACGTTCTATTCAACGAAATTGGCCGTTTGAAACAATCTGAAATTGAACAAATTTTCAAGATAAGGCTGATGTTTGCAGTCAAACTGATGGATAAGGGCAGATTTGAGTTGTGTTATCTCCAATTGACCAAAATATTTGCCGACATAAAGAAGATGTTCAAGTTAAGAGACCGTGACAGCCCAAGTGTACAGCAAATGATACATTCAATCCCCTACACCACCATCCCAGGAACTCTTAATGGTTTGATTGCATCCTTCCATACTGTCCTTTTACAGTATATTTTTAAAGAGGAAAAAGTGCTGGTAACTCCCGATCAACTGGTTGAATCTATGTCTCCAAACTCCAACTTCTGGCAATGGTTTCATTCCTTAGATAGAGACAGTCAAGCCAAGAGGTCTCCTACTTTGATCAAGTTGTTTCTCTCCTACACCCAATATCCAAATAATGTTTCTGTGCCTGTAGGCTCACAAATCTGCTTCCTATTAATTACCCTCAAGTTTAGCCAGTTCACAAATAGTGTGCCTCTAGAAATCATATTCGATAACCTCCACTCGACTGTAGACAGGTTGATCTCTGGAAATCGATTAGAGTCAATAAAAGGACAATGCTTACCATTTTTGGAACCACCACAAGAAAATCTATTGGATTTTCCCAAATACCAGTCACTGCTATTAGTTTTTGGCGACTCCTCAAAAATTGACCTTGACCAGTTTGCCAATCAAGACTCCATCCAGCATTTCAACAGTCTAATTAATAATTTGATTGTATCAAGTAAGAGAGATGATGCATTACAGGATTCTCCAGAGTTAGAATCCATATTGAAAAACTCCGACCTCTTCTCTACAAGCAGCATCCAAAATGATTCGTTCATGAAGCACATATATAAATTGGTTTCTTTTATCGTATACTCTGACAACGTTAAACATTACCAATTTTTACCTATCATAGCCAAGCAGTTCAAAGCTAGTGGTTCTTTGTCACTGACAACTGTCACTATAGAGATTCTAGATTTGATAGTACGCTTTGCAAAGAGTCTTGATCCTACATTACATCACGAATTACTGTACGAGCTTCTTACAGATGTGTTCAAAATATTCTACAAGAAGCTGCCGGATTATTTGAATGAAAGTTTTCTTAATCGTATCCAAGATATCTCCAACATCTTTTTCCAGATAGGATTAGGGGTTTTTGAAATAGATTTCAAAGCGAGTTTGAAACATTGGATGTCATCCATTGAACTTGAGTATGTTGTTCTAGTTCAGCCTGGTACCAGCCAGAAAAAACCATCGTCCAAATTTGAATCTCTGAAGCTGAAAAATGACAGAATAGTTCATAAACTAATCAACAATTCCTCATTTCCCGAAGCACAGGAATTTTTATCGAACAGCTTCAAAATCTACAATGATAACGTTCTGAAGCCATCTTCAAATTTGTCATTCTTTCAAAAAGAGAAATTGTTTTCCAAAACATTAGACATTTCACTAAAATTGCTGGCAAAACTATCAATCAAATCTTTGGAACTAGATCTTGTTCTTCTCTCTGGCGGTAGCTCGTCATTAATGACACTCATTGTAGGGAGTCTATTCAATATCCTAGCATCTACTTCCTTACTTAGAAAGAATGAAGTGATTCGTCATCTGGTTGAGACTTACCTTTTATCGAATAAAGATGCAGGTCTGACCATCTACGTTGCAATTCAGTACTTTAAAATTGCTGGTATAGATATGCAGTTTTTCAAACTGAATCCTAAAGTTACAATTGACAAGAAGTCTTGTCTGGCTGATTACAGCCACCTATTCATTGCATTCGGTCTTATGGTTGTTTGTTTACAGAATCGCCAAGTCAATCAACGTTTGATAACTAAATCTTTTGACTCTTTCTTATATTGGTTGAAAAAGAAAAGTTTGTTTGTCATTGAAAATTATGAAGACAAAAGATTGTTAAGTTTAGAGTTTGAACTTGTTTACTGTTACGTCAACTACGCTTCTTACCATGGTTTGTACGCGTATGCTTCAACATTGATCTCCGTTTACAAAAGTGAAAGGAGTTTTTCAATGTCGAGCACCCAAGAACACTTCCTTGATGGAAAATTGTTCGATTTGGCATTGGAGTTGAAGTCTTCGGAAAAAGCTAATGCCTTATTGATTTCAAGGGAGAAGAAGGAGAAAGATTCTGCATCAATATCGACCACTGCCAATTTCTTAGAGCTACTGGAGTGGAGACTCAGGAAGTATCACTCTTTAATCGTTGCTGAAAGAAACGAAGATGCAGAAACTGAGTTTTTCCAATTGAATGAACTTTTTGATCATAATGAGCATTTAGACCTTTCAAGCAAATCAATGACAAGATTGAAATTAGTTCACATATTGATTCTTCAGTCAAAATTTCTCTGTTTATCTTCAATTCTGTACACTCACAGCATACCTCATCAGAGCTACAAGCTTGGGCGATTATCATTAAAGATACTTCAAAGTTTGATCAAAAAATTTCTTCCAAATTTATCCAATCTTTCGGTTCATGAATTTAACGATATTAAATGGCAAGTTTCTTGCCTGATGATGAAGGTCTTAAAACAGTCAATAAATCTTTTCGTTTGTTGGAGTCTGACAAAACAAGTTGACTTTTATTTGAACGAATTCGGTAAGTTCCTAGAATCACATAACATTCCTGTTGTTTTCTGTTATGCATCATATTTTATGGCAGAGGTATCACTTTTATCAGGAAATACATCGAAGGCTAGCGAGTTTTTGGTGCAAGGTGATGCGATACACGAAGAGTTGCAGATAACTGACTACTTACTGGATCTCTCACATCTTGCAGCACATGGATTCTATTTTATGGTGATCGATGAAACAAATAGCGCCACAGATTGCTATGGAAAGTTCTGTCAGTTGTACGATACAATGATGTGTGCAAAACAATTTGACCCGACTACTTTGGAAATTAAGGACATTCTAACGGATGGTATGCTAAGACAGTTCAGGTACTTTGATGGAGACCAAATTCTCCTAAAACAAATGTGTACGAAATTTGAAGTGAATCTAATTCTATGTGCATCGCCAATGAATTTTGAAACTATGAACAGCTTTAGATCGAGTCATTCAATTGTACAGCTTGCGAAAGAATACTATTCTAACCCGTATTTTTCAAACGGACCCACTATACTGATGGAAACATCATCTTTGCGTGATAATAACAGGTACATGGAATTGATCAAGAATTGTAACAGTAACCCTTTGTTTCATGCCTACCATTGGAAGAAGTTATCTGATTTTTGTATGTTGCTTAAACATCAATTCAACGAATTTGAAGTAAGTTGGAAATATTCATTAGGTTTGAACGAAAATGCCCTTAGTAATGCATTCAAACTTGACAAGGATGTGGCCCAGCTAAAGGAGGGATCTAACCAGATTTTACCAGATACGGATGATATACTTGTTCTATCTTCTTATGGAAACAGCTACAAAGTTGACCTAGATATTGTGACAAAGGTACAGTCAAATCTTTTCCCCGAAATTATAGTGATTCAAATTGGTATCTGCTCCGTTACGGGTGACATGCTTCTCTCACGTTTTAGTTCTACCGAGGATTTGAACATTTTCAGAATCCCCTTCAACGAAGGTTTATCCTGGAAGCAATTTATGAATGAATTCAATGATATAATAGAAGCAAGTAAACTAACAACCAATCAAGAACGTACAATGAATGTTAAAACCAAAGCTGATAGAAAGGATTGGTGGAAGGAGAGGAGAGAGTTGGACTTGAGATTACAAACATTGCTGGAATCGTTTGAAAACGACCACTTAGGAGTTTTGAAAGCAATCTTCAGCTTGGATAATTATGAGTCAAGCGTAATAGATAGGTTCTCTTGTGATCTAAAGGAGATTTTGAATTGTGACTTTGATAGGGAGACCGAGGCCTTCAATTCTCGTTTGTTTCTAACGTTAGGGCACCCAAGGAATTGGAGCACGTCAACTGATTTGAAGAAACTTATCAAATATGTCACAGGAGACAATTTACTGGATGTTGAGGGTGAAAGTCTTCTAATTAAAAATTTACTTGAAAAGTACCATGACAACATAGAGCAAGCTTATCTCAAGAACCACATTCTACTGATACCTTCGAAGGAATGTTTAGGGTTTCCTTGGGAGTCACTTCCAGTCCTTCAAACAAAATCAGTTTCCAGAATGCCCTCTTTGGAAATGTTAAATGACTTATTGATAAGATCAAGTAGGACAAAATACTCTCTCAATCCTGAAAGGGTCTTTTACCTTCTTAACCCCTCAGGAGATCTTACCAGGACGGAAACGACTTTTAAGGAGAGTTTGCAATCAAAAATAGAATGGAAAGGAATCACGGATGAAAGACCAACAGAATCTCAGTTCAAAGAAGGTTTACAGAATGATTTGTTCATATACTTGGGCCATGGGAGTGGACAACAGTATATCAAGTCCAAAACAATAAAGAGACAAAATCAATGTAGCTCTTCGCTATTGATAGGCTGTTCATCTGGGGCCTTAAAAGGGAATGATAGTTTATTGGAACCATACGGTCCGGTATTTGATTTCCTGATTGCCGGGGCTCCCATGTTGTTGGTTAATATGTGGGATGTGACAGATAAGGATATTGATAAGTTTACTATGGGGGTGTTTGATTTCTGGGGGCTCTTTGAGCGCTATCCGAAGGAAATGAATATCTCTGAAGCTGTTGCTCTTTCTCGAAATCTCTGTACATTGAGGTTCTTGAACGGAGGTGCACCAGTTGTGTATGGGCTTCCATTGAAACTGAGGCAATGATCAGTCGTTAAAGTACTGTTGGAGTTTGAAAAGAAAGGTAAATAGCATTCTATGGGATTTTTTAGACGAATTCAAATAGAGATTCTTTTTCAGATCAACGTCTGTATCTTTGATGATAGGGCCAAGATTTATTATTGTAGTTTCTTTGTCGGTGCATATGGTCTCTTCGTTCGAAGCCGAAGAGGTGACTTTGACGATATGACCTTTCTGGGGTATTTCGTATTCCAAGGTGTTGAAATATGATAGTTCTTTTTTGAGTTTGTCAAGGTAAGCCTCATCAACTTCTTTCACGAGCCCGTCTGGAATTTGAACTTTTTTGATAGACACCACACTATTATCAGAGTTACGTATATCCATGGGGATCAACATTGATCTAAGCCGACTTTTCGGAGACGCCACAACAGACTGAAGCAGTTTCCTACTGTTAGGCATGTATGAAGACGTGCTGAGAGACCTACCATCCAACGAAGGGGCTACCAAGAGGCCTGTTTGCGTCTTCTTGATAACAAACTTCAAAAGATGAGCCCTTGGAACCACTATCCTGGCTAGGGAAATACTTCTTGTCGGAGAGACTACCATGTCCATGTATGGATTTTGCAAAAGGCTTTCAGAGACCCCTTCAACCTGATATGTATTCGACAATGCCTTAGCTTTGCCGTCCCATTTATGGAAGGATGTTAAGAGTGGAGATTTTATCCTAGGAGGCGGAGATTGGCATGATTGGATAATTTTGGACCTGATAGTGGGGCCTTGAATTTTCATAAGTTTGGTTCAGAGGAGATAGTCTGTATCGAGCGATGAGCTTTGATAATCAGACTGTTCGCTAAACTAATCAGCAGAGAGCAAAGCTTCATGGAGTCCTGTTACAGAAAGACGTAAACGTAATACCAAGAGGAAGTGAACCTTGAACTTCCACTTTCAAAATGAATTCACACTTTCCCGTTTTGGATTGTGCGGAGGCTGTGATAAGTTGAACCGTGCAACTATTCAAACTCCTTTCATCCAACTTCTCTTCTCTGCGCGAGAACCATCGATTTTTTCTTTACTGGCTAGACACATCTTGAAGGACCGACCCTTGAACTCAATATCAATGGCTAGGTACCACATACAGCCCATAAAACTCTTTGCCAGGAGGCTTTCTACCCAGCCGTCGATTGGGCTCTACAAAGAGTCTATGTCATCCATAGGAAGCCAAGGTAAGCATGTTCCAAATATCATACCCTGTACCAACTAACAACTCCAGCAATGATTTTAACGGCGGGTTTTCATGGTGAGCCCATTGTCAGCAAGTTTCACGGAATGACCATCTCGTCGGTTTCCTCTCTATGCGTCGAGCCGGAACCACTACTCCAGTTCAACCTACAAGTTCCGAGTGCTACGTCAGACCTATTGCATCAATTCAATTCGTTCGCTATACACATAATGCCGCCTACCATAGACTCTATAAGGATCGCAAGAGCTTTTGCTCAAGGAACCAAAATACACAGGGACAGCCAGGGAAATTTAGTCCACACAAAGCCGTTCATGAGCCTTTCCAAAGACGATTGGAAGCTACAGGACGTAAGCGATCAGGTTCAGATCCCTATCATCAGCCATGCTGAACGAGTGTTTCTCTGTGAAAAAAAAGATCTTTTTCAGGTTAACAATCATGAACTTTGGGTGGCCCAAGTAAACGACATAATAATAAATGAGCCAAGAAAATCAGGAGGTTTGCTCTATTTTGACAGACACTTTCATAATATTGGAAACAAGTTAGAAAATTAGCATAGTAATAGAATCATTTATAGCTCCATGTCTGATTGTTCATGGAACTAAGAGAATTATACAACCCTTGAACAGTGTTTTGGCCTATTGGCGATGTTGGTCGACTGGCCAACGAATAAGTACTGTCTGTTACCCCTCCAGCAGCTCTTAGCGAGTTATTTTCCATGGCTAGACTATTAACATCGTTTTCGTACTTGGAGATTTCGGTCCTATATCCTTGCAATGCCTTTTGTTTCGTTTTAATTCTTTCTTCTCTTGACGATGCCTGTCTTTCTACGTCTTCTTCTACACACTTGTGGGTCTCAAGTTCGACTTTATCTATGCTTTCAAGGACTTTTTGCTGTTTAGCTTGCAATTTTTCCTTTCTTTTTATTATTAATGCTTGATCATTTTGCAGTCTTTTCAATACTTCCTTCTTTGAATTGATGGTCTCGATGCAAGTATTTTCCGCCGATTGAATGCTCCTAAGGTTAGCCTCGTACTTTCTTCTTTCCTCCAGATACACCTCGTTGAGTTCAGTTTCTTTAGAGAACAGATCCATGTGTTGAGACTCCAACTCAGAGTTCTCTTGATCAAGTTTGTTTAGTTCTTGCTTCAGGTCAATCTTTCTGCGATAATTCCTCTCGTCTGTTTTATCATTAGCATAAAGCTTTTTCTTTAAAATTTCAATCTCATTTTTTATTGCCTGAGTTCTCCGACTATACTCTTTGCGAGTCTTTTTTAACTTTAGCTTTTCTCTATTGACATGCTCATTAGTGGTGGCCAAAGATTCTTGCAGAGTGAGTAAAGGAGTATTCTTTTTTGCCTGTGAAACCTTGGAATTGGGCGATATTGTGCTTACAGTAACGTTAGCTAGTAGAAATTGCTTGTTTGATTGGCAAATGTTAAACAGTTCGATGTCGTATTGTGATAAAGGGGACAATCCATTGACTACTATTATCTCCCTATCATCGATGGAAGCTGAGCACACCTGGAACCAGACGATTCCATTCACTCGTATCTTGACCTCATTGATCTGCACCCTATAGAGTTCAAATCCGATCGATGTTTCCCCAACATACGACGTGAAACATTGCACAATCGACGTCAATGACGTTGAATCTGAGTGTTGAATCAATGCAGTTTTGTTTTGATATGTCTCTGCATCCATTTCACCGCTGTAAAGATCTTGCTTATTGAACATGGTCTTTGCAGCAGACAAGAATGCCCATATCGGCTGCTGAATCTTGCTAAGTGATATAGACCTAAGTTTCCTGTCGAGAATGGCCCGATTAGAACTCACGACAGAAAAGTGGATGGATGGGACAAACGAAAAAATTGCAAAGTTTTCAAAGTTTCTTGCGACTACTGCCAGCGGAGACGAAACGCTGATGGTTTCAGAGACAGCTTCGGTGGGATAGGAAGCGGGAGCCGAGATTGCCGATGAAAGTTTATTAGTGAAAGGCAGTGGCTCAATGTCTTCGGGTATTTCAACCTCTACCAGGGAGTTTCCAAGGGATTTCAAACTTATATCATCATGGTCATTAGTGTCTTTTTCATTGGATGGCGCAAAAGGACCTTTCAACTTGAGGGGTACTTTATTAGTTAAGTTGATCAACACGATGTGCATAGAAAAGATCGAAGAGCTGAAATGGATAAAGAAATCCAGCAAATCACTAAACCTTGGGTTGTTCAGTCTTTTGAGGTATTGCTGATGCAGTAGTAGATCGTTTAAGCGATAGTAGAGAAATTCCGTGCTCAAGTTGACTCTTGAGGGAAGTTGCATGAAGTCCTTCAACCAATGGTCAAGGAACTGGATATTGAATATGACAAACAGTGTCAGAAATGCATTGCGATAAAACTTGTGTTTGGGAGAAGCCATCGTGGATGCAACAAACGCCTTAGCTAGAATGTAAACGTATTTCAAGGATCTCGGGCTTCGGTGCAATAACAGGAAATACAAACATATGTCCACAATGAAAAGGATAAACATTGAGTAGATCTCTTGTACCGTGACCTGTGTGCTGTGGCAAGACCAGAAGAATACAATTTTACCCATTAAGTTCTTTGAGTAACTGAATATACCGAAGACACTTAGGATCAACAATCCGAGCCATGACGGCAATGTGATGAAAATCACGGTCAGGGCAAAAGTATCCACAAAGGAGTGCTCCTTAAATATCTCTTGGGATTTGGGTTTCAACACGGGTTTCGATTGAGATGGAGCCATTGTTAACAACCCATTTGATTATATATACTATGGAGAACCGAACTTTGGCGAGAGTTTTGTTAACATAAGAATATAATTGTAGTGTACCGGCAAATCTACTTTCTGCCTATCCCGAAAGTTAAATATTTCCAGACGGTTCTAAACTACTTTTAGTTACCGATAACTGTTACCTGGGAAAACAAAATGTCATTGCAAGCTATAAAGTTTGACAAGTCGAAAACCAGACTTGAAATCCTTGATCAGCTTCTGATCCCTTACCAGACAAAGTACATTCAAGTGCTGAATATCGATGACGGGTACTCGGTTATCCAAAAGATGCAGGTGCGTGGTGCCCCCGCTATTGCCATAGTCGGGGCTTTCTCCATCGTATGTGAGCTGAGCTCGGTAAAAGATGGGCAAAAGAACATTTACGGCTATGATGTTGCAAACCTAGACGTATTCAAAGCGGTCTTAGAGCGAAGAATCAACTTCTTGATAAAATCAAGACCAACAGCAGTTAACCTCGTCAATGCGTGTGCTGCGATCAAGGCAATTGTTGAAACTGCTTGTACTGTGGACGATCTATATGTCGAGGTGTTGAGGTTCAGTAACGCCCTGTTTAAGGATGACCTCAAAAATAACTATAAAATTGGTGCTAATGGTGTCAGATATGTTGAGAATGAGCTATGCGATTTCGAAGGCCCTTTTGCGGTCATGACTATCTGTAACACTGGATCACTTGCAACTTCGGGACACGGAACGGCTTTGGGAATAATCCGTTCGTTATGGGCCAAGTCCAAAGCGAATCCCAGCAATGCCAAAGACGAAACAGTTCAGCGTCAGAAGTCATGGTTATCCCACGTGTATGCTTGCGAAACGAGACCGTACAACCAGGGCTCCAGGTTGACATCATATGAATTGGATTTTGAGAAAATACCGTTCTCCTTAATCACGGATAACATGCCTGCTTATTTAATCGACTCCCTTTTCAGCCAAAGGGTAAACTGTCCCCTACCTTCGAAAGCACCTATCAAGTTCATCATCGTGGGCGCTGACAGAATTGTAACAAATGGCGATCTGGCCAATAAAATCGGTACGTTTCAACTATCGGTTATTGCATCACAATACGCCGGAGTGAAATTCATTGGAGCTGCTCCTACCACTACCATCGACTACACGCGGGACTCTGGCGATGAAATAGTCATTGAACAGCGTCCTGCGAACGAGCTCACATCAATATTGGGGGGTCAGGTTGATAGCTCGGACCAGTTTTTGACCGACGTCGAAGGCCAGGTCAAACTTCTGCGTGTTAAAACTGCCACGCCAAATATCAATGTTTGGAATCCAGCATTTGACGTCACCCCACACAGATTAATTGATGCAATTGTTACCGAGAAGGATTATCTTGTCAAAGATTCGAACGGTAAATTCAACCTTTGAGATGTCTTGTGACCATTCAAGGATGAGACAATCAAAGTATCATTAAATTATTTGAACGGGTATCATCGCATTTACGGATTAATTTTCTCTTAATTGTTCTTTTCGAACCTAGATAGAGCAGAAATTTGAGCAGGCTTACATGATTGGCAGCTAATTAATTGGGGATCTGCTTCAATTGAAGAGAAGACCCAGTCTTCAAGACTTGCAACCTCCGCCTTTTATTTCATTCAAGTTCACCACTACTAATTAATTATTGAGCTGCAAGCACTTTCACGTCATCTATAACCCGAGACGCGCGCGTATGCCGGCCGGTTGGTTTTTGACTTGTTTGCGCGGAACTTTCCTTCTCTCGTTTTTCCCGGACCCTTAAACAAATTTTACCACCAACCCGTGTTTTGCACTAACTAGCAGAACTCTTTTCCGGTCAAAGCGACAATGCAGCACGCTTTCAATATTGAAACAGAGAATTATAAATCACGCTTCCAACATTCCCTGCTAGCAAGGTTGAGAAAGTTGAAATGGCTAGCAGCCTACAAAAAGTCGATTATTGTCATGTTGCTATTTGGAACGGTAATTGCAACTGTCAACATGGCGTACATCCACAAGGTGAATGATACTCCGCTGGACTTGACCTCCAAGAAAATGCTGATCAAAAAGGATATGCCTGTAGCATATCTGTCGAGACACATTGGAACCACAGAGGACTTCAAGTACATGGCCGAGCATCTGGGCCTGACTAATGTCATCTACCACCAAAAGGATCTTCCCGGACTGGGATTCAAAAGGGGCGATGCCATTCAAAAGGCGCTTGAACCACCGTATGACACTATCTGTGAAACAAGCGACGCTGTGTTTGTATCTGACGATCTTTTGGTCGGTTGGCCGTTGATTCTGCCACAGAAAAGTTGCAAGAACTTGTATTTTGTCATCACAAACAGATTCGACTATATGGCCGCTGGCAGTGAGAAGGATATTTATCATCATGATATGGAAAGAGCAGTTAACAGAAGGACAGATCCTGCAAGGTTGATCGTAAACAATCCGTTCGAATACGAATACCTTAAAGACAGAAACGTTTTCCCTGAGGATGATCCGCTACTTATCAGACCGTTTGGGTTTTCAGATATCGACGAAAAGAAGGTCTCAATGGATGACATAAATTCACCTTGTCTAATAATCAACCGTGTTCCCCAAGATGGCGTGCTGATGTCAAAACTTGTGAAGGAAAAGGCAAACGTAGAATGCAAGGTGTTAGACACTAAGTATGGTGGTCCAAAGACTTTGAAGAAGTACAGGTCTATTGTGGTACATCTCCCATATCAGGTATCTACCATGAAAATGTGGGAAAATATTGCGTATGGGACTTTGATGGCTATTCCCAGCCCCGAGTTTATGACAGAGATTTGCGAAGAGCACGACTGTACCCAAATCAACGATGTATTTGAAGCCAAAAAAGTGATCGACCCGCCTGAACACTGGTACAAGTATGTTGATTTCTTCTTGCCCGAGTGGGAACGATGTTTTATACAGTTTGGATCCTGGAACCAGTTGTCTGATATCTTGAAGAATAGAGATTATCTGGCAGATATCGAATATTGTGAAAACCGAATGATAGAGGCCAGGGAGCAAAGTTTGAACTCCTGGGCTGAAGTGTTTTACAACATCACTCTCAATGTTCAGGAAGAAATCGAGCAGGCCGAAAGGGCCGAAGAACTTCAGGCTGAAAAATTGTAACGAATAAGGCGAAGCTTTACTTAGATTACGGTTTACCGTCTTCTGGCTTAGTTGCAAATCCTATGACGGCGTAGATCCGGCATGCAACCCTGGCATCTATTTATCTGCATTTTGTTTATACACCATCTAGAGGACCGTTTTCATTCATAGGGACTCATCTATATCACCTCAGGCATTATCCATAAACATCCAACGTCCACTTTACTGGCGAATGGTGCTTTCATGCCACTTAGTATAATAACTTCAATAAACCTATAAAGAAAAACAATTGTATATTTTATCTACCTCTACAACGGTTGATTCGTTCAACTAGAATCCCCCAAATCCAGTCCCAGTGGGTTGCAGACCAATGCCAGTACCGTTGGTAAGCAACAATCTCTGAGATCCTGCTGGTTCATCGGCAGCGTCAGTTTCTTGGCTCTGTCTTTTCTTCAAATCCTTGTACAGCTCATTGATTTTGTCCTGGTTGTTCTTGGCAATGGAGATCTCATAAGGCTTGGTGTAATCACCCAAACCATGAATCCAGCTCAGCTCCAAAATCGAGTCTGGGTTCAGCAGATGGTAGCAGGAATACAGAGTGGCTACAAAGCACTCCTTGTTACCAGTCTCAACAAAGTATTGTAATGTTTCAGATGCAACCTTCTCACTAGCAGAAATGGCTGCAGTTTCTATGACATCGCTCCACAACCTATCCGTCTTTAAGATAGAGATAGCTTTGTTCCATTTCTTGTTCTTACGGTAGAGAACAGCAGCAATCTGTCTAAAGAAGATCACCTCATGTTTCTCTAATCTCTCAGCAAGTCCTAGAGCATCAAACTTGTCATTAGAGTCAATTACTGATCTTAAAGATTTGTAATCTTCTTCTTCGATAAGCAAGTCGTGGTAGGCCTGATTTACAATAGAGTTGTTCTTGTCCAACACGGAGATCAAGAAAGGCTTTACCAATGGAAGGTTATCGGATTTCTGGAACAACTTCACTACTCTTGGTAGATCAATTCTTGGAATCATAACAGACAACAAATCGGTCAACAAAGAAGGATGCTCGTTCAAATAGAAATTTATAGCCTTGTAGTAAATTTCCAAGTTTGAAACCTTAACAATGACTTCCTTGAATGAACTATGCTCAAATGCACTACTTGATCTCTCAATGATAGTCAAAGCAGCGTTATCCCATTCGTCGTAGTGACAGTAGAGGAAGATAAGCTCCGGCCATAAATGAGCATCCTCACAAGCTCTTAAAACTTTTGGAATGTTGATACGCGACCAAAACAATTTCAGGTGTTCCATAGTTTTACCTGGAGAATATTTGGTGTACAAAACAGCAAGCTCAGTGAACATACCCATATGAGCACGCTCCAATCCAAGACCGTTTTCGAACAATGAGATAAGCTGGTCAAAGTATCCAAAGTACTCGTACTTATTGACAAGCTCATCAAGCTCTTCGGCATGTATAATTAAATTCAAACCACAGATTTGGGCCAAACGGAATTCTTTGTTATCAATACAGGCCTCGTTGACTTGCTTCCAAACCTTAACATTAGATGCCTTTCTTGCACAGTCGACAGCAGCCTGATAGTCACCCAGGTAGACCAATGTAGACGCAAGTTTGCTATAGTTGGAGATACTAGAGTAAAGTAACTTTGCAGCTTCATAGTTTTGCTTTTCGTACAATTTGTCACCGATAGATTCCAGATCGGCTGCATTCGACAATTGCAAAAAGTGTTCAATGTCGTTCAACCTATCGGTGTTGGCATAGGCGTTGATGATAGCTCCATCAACCTTTGGTTCCCTTAAGGTTTCCCTGGCCATCTTCAGAAAGGGAATAAGTTCGTCTTCCTTTCCGGCATGCTCGGCAATGTCAATGACTTGCTCAAAGTTAGAAGGATCGCCAGCCTTAATATAAGAGTCGATAGCCTCTGGAATTCTTAAACCATTGAGTTGAGCAGCACCCAATTGCGACCACAATTCTGGTTTATCAAGCTTTTCAGCATATTCTTCACCTCTGTCAAGAGACATAACATCCTCTACTAACACTTTCAAGGCTTTACCAAACAGTTCAAACTTGTTGTACACTTTAAATGCCTCTTCGTATAATCCAGCTTCCGTGGCAAGAGAACCAATCTCTTCTGGATCGAAGTCATCGAGCTTTTCAATGTATGAGTCAACTCTAGATTGGTCAGCTTTTATAGCGGTCAAAATCAAAAGTTCTTGTAAGGATGGATTATCGTTGAACGGAGATGGCTCTAGGATGATCTTCTCCAACAATTCAATCAACTCAGATGGCAAATCAGCATCCATGAAGGCTTCAACAGCTAAGGATATTGGCTCAGGATCTTCAAGTTCTGGAATTGCAGTACCAACGACTTGGTCGATCAACTGTCTTCTGTGGATGTTGTCCTCAGAGAGAACAACTGACCACAATTGACGATCAGATCTGCTTAACAAGTATCTTGCTTGGTATTTGAACATTGCATTTTCGTTTGTTATTCTAATGAGGTCTTCATCGTTTTGACCCTTAGAATAAGCAATGTAAGCAAGGTACGGATCTCTCTTCTCACAATACTTACCAACAACGAGAGTGTCATAATTTTGATTTTCCTGTAAAAACTTCTCAGGATTGTTGTTGGAGTCGATGTAAATCTTGGCCAGAGTGTCGTAAACAGTTTTGTCTGCGGATCCTCCCTGCAAAGTTTGCTCTAAGAAAGGAAGAAGTAACTTTAATCTATTTCTCTTTTCCACTTCCTCTACCAATGGAGCAATTGGAACTTGGCCAATTACTGTTTGAAGTAAGGACTGTATAATGGATTCGTCGCAGTCGACATCTAAAAGGCCTGCAACGACTTGAGGAGTCTTAGAGGGATTGACTTGCTGAACGTAAACCTCAATAAATTTGAAAAATTTGTACTTGTACAAGTACAATACCAAGTCATGAACAAAGTCGAAACGATCACAAACAATAATCAAAGGTAATTGGTCATCTAACTTAGCTTCCTTCAAGAAGTTCTTCACCTTTTCACCATTGTAGACATTGTTCTCTCTGGTGACTCTCTCGATTTCCTTAACTTGGCCCAACTTAGCAGCGGCTTGAATGTATTTAAACACAACTTCTGGTTCTTGACTTACATTGACAATGGAAGCCAAATAATAGTATTCACCCTCAGTACACTTAAATTCCTCAAAGACCTTGATCAGGGTGACTGGTCCAATCAAATCAGAATATTTAGTGGCCACTTGAATGACAACTTGCAAGTTTTGGGCAAGGTTCTTGGAGAGCATTTCCTTCAAGCATGCAACAGATTGTTCAACATTGAGTTTACCAAAGTAGTTAACCAACCAGTCAGTTGGGAGAGCTTGAGTGTTCACAATCACACGCTTAATGTCCTTGATGTTGTCAAAGTGCTCTAAGGCTCTCTGATACAAACCAGCTTTTTCAGCCAATGTAGCAATAGTTGGTCGGTCATATTGGGAAAACATGTTATTGCCTAAAATAGCGTCAGCAACTTGTGGGGCATGCAACAGGTTTATCTCCAATAAACGTGTTTGTAAATGACCCTCGGCTGGTCTGTCCTCCTTTAGTGCATCCAGGAGGAAAGCAGTACCTTGCTGAATGTAGTTTTGGGACAAGAAGATATCGGCAATCTTCTCAATATCCAAGCCTGGTGTCTGTTGTAATAAAGATGTGGCAAATTCAGCAGCTTTGTCTGGGTTCACTCTAACAATATTCTGAATCAAGATAGTGTATTCGGGGTGATAATTGACCTTTTCACAGTAAGGTAAAATCTTGTCAAACTGGCCAATTTCAGCGAGACAGGATACAACCTTAACTGGAACTTGGGCACGCATATAGACAGCAAGCGCAAGTGTAGTATCATAAGGTTTAACAATATCACCAAGCTCTTCGGACGATTGCAGTTTATCTTCCTTTAACCATTTCTCAAATAGAGGCTTCTTATCTTGCTGTAGAACAGGTTTTGCTAATTCAATCGACTCAAATTTGTTTAAAGTTCCTTTATCCAAAAGGATAGAGAAGTAGCTCAAGATAGGAGAGATTTGACCAGGGGCTGGTTGCAAATTCTTCAAACGGTTGATTGTCTCTGGGGTCCTCAATTGTTCAGAAGAGGCAGCAATTTTGGCAGCGTTGTCATAATCTCCTGAGGCCAGGCACTGGTTAAATTGTTGAGAAAATAGATTCTCCGCTCCTGGAAGTCCACTTCTTGAAGCAAGGGACAAAGCCAAAGGAATATTGGATAGCTTGTTTAAAATGTAAGGAATAAATGCATCCCTTGAAAGGTCAACAGTTAGCACCTGGCCGCTTCTGTTGATGGCGATGATACCGGTACCATTGTTGTATGAGGCAGCAGTGAAAACAGGCTCTGCCGATATTCTGTTTACAAACAAACTCGTGCTTGATTCCACATCGTACAAGTGAATGAAACCATATTTAGTGAGCAAGTAGATGATACCGTATTTTTGAGAAACGTGAACAGATACTGGGAAATCGTTGGCTGCATCAGCTGGAAAAAAGATATCAACGTTCTTCTTTTGGAAAGCTGGGGCCCCCTCTTGGTGGTCGATCTCAATTACGTGTAACTGACCGCCAGTAGCTGTTCTGTTTCCACATACAAATACTTGAGTGTCTACGGAGGCACCACTCAACTTCAATGTTGCAAAGTTACAGACATGGCCATCGATTGCCTGCGAGATATTTCTTGCCTTTGAGTACAACTGAATGTGGCCAACTATACGACCCTCCTCTTGAGCAATACCTGTGACTGCGATCCAAGTGTTGTCCTTGTTGGATACAAAGTTGATGATCTGGTTATTAGTTAGAGAGACATGTTTGTCGGCCAACCTAACTGGGCCATCCCCAGTGCCATCAAATATGTTCCATTCAAAAATGGCGTTCTGCGTTACTAGACCAAGGGTCTGTTCGTTCAGCCACTTCCAGAAGATAACAGGTTCGGACATGGTGAATGACTTCAGCCTCTGTTTGGTGTCCAAATTGAAGATCTGTAGAGTTGTTCCATTAGCACGAAGAGAAATAACGTTCTGAGAAGGGTGCATAATGGCATTATCTGCGGTCATGTTCTTTTTGGTGACATTGTTGTTGTTGTGCAAGTCAATGATGCTGACGGTGTTGCCATTGGCACCTTGTTCCCTGACACACACGAAACGATCAGATTCCAACGTTGTCGATCGGAAATCCAGGAATTGGGGCTGGATGCCGATATCGGTCAACTGAAGGGGTTCTGTGAACTCGATTGGAATATCACTGGACATCTTGTCGTTGGTTCACTGACTTGGTGTCTGGATTTAGTTTTCCAAAGGAAGGAAGAGTGATTTGTCCAGAGTGGAATCTTGAAATGGCGATCGCGAATCTGTACCGTGAGCGCTACGCCAAAACGCAGGCCGGGTGACACGGCAATACCGGACAAATAGTAACGTGCGAGAGAAGGAAGGTTGAAAGAGGCATGAGATGGCAGTGCTACAGTCGATATACAACACCCGTTTAGTCTTGACCCTAAGCTAAACTACATTACTTACAACTTGGCCAGAACCTTGTCGGCAGAGGAATGCTTGATTTCTGGGCCTTTCTCTGCGAAGACGTTTTGCACTACACCGTCCTTTCCAACGACTAAGGCAAATCTACCGGTTCTTTGACCCAATCCGGCAACAGACAGATCGAGAGTCAAACCCAACTTGTTGGCCAGCTCCAAGTTGGTGTCGGAGGCAAAGATGATCTTGTCGGAGTCGGCTCCCAGAGCTTTCTTCCATGAGTTCAAAACAAACGCATCGTTAGCAGTGATAACCAGAACAAAGTCAATTCCCTTCTTCAAGAAGGTTGGCAGGCTCTTGATGTATGGTGGGAGGTGCTCCTCGTGGCAGGTGCTAGTGAAGGCACCTGGAGCGGCAACCACAACAAACTTCTTGCCCTCCACGGTCTCTCTCAAGTTGAAAGGTGTTGGACCACCACCAGATGGTGGGATGTAGAACATGGTGGCATCGGTTGGGAACCTATCGCCTCTCTTGACAGTTTGAAAGTTCTTTGACATCTTTTTTTTTTCTTTGTGGGATTCCTTCCTTCTTGGTGATAACTCTGAAATCTAGAAACTGAATCTGTCCTGCGATGAACCCGTCCTCCCTCTGCCTTTTATATCATTCAGCCTTCTCCACATCCATTTCGCCTATGAATTTTGAATAGCCTCTGGAAAAAAGAGGCCACAAGACTCTGCCCTTCGCGGACCTTACTGTTGGGAGTCGTGTACCAATGCCCCCGCGTTACCATGAAGCTGCCTTCACGTATTGCAACTCTAAACCCACTGTTGGAATTACGCAATTCCCCTTGAGTTTGAACCCTTCTGGTTGGGTGCGTAGCGTTGAAAAGTTACGTCATTTTTGAGTAACAGGGTTTCTCCTTTTTTGCCTTTTTTTTTGGAGGGGTTTTTGAGTCGTCTGCCCCGTTTCGCTGGAGAAGTTCCCTTATCATTCATTACAAGTGAGACCGCTAGAAATGAAGTTTATCAGAATATCATTGTTTGCTGCCTTGGCTAGTGCAGTGCATGCGCTTTTGATTCCATCTCTTGACCAATTGAATGTTCAAGTGCCATTTTCCCTGCCAGGTCATAGCGAGTCTCCATCGTCAGCATGGAAAGCATCTCATCCCTTTGGCTCTTGTACGCTAAGACAAAACTCCCCTATCAAGATCTTTACGGCTGGAGATGATAATGTGATTGAAAACTCCTATATCATCACCGTAGAAAACTCTATCACTGATTCAGACTTTGAACAACTCTACAAATACATTCAGACTGGATTTCAGTATCTATTGCAGAACGAAGACCCCGTTTTAGTTGCCATGGGCACGAAAAGACTTCCTACGGAGTTGTTCGAGTCTTTCGATATAGGTGGTTCCATGAAAGGCTTTGTTGGCTTTTTCCCACCAAGACTGATTGAAAGACTTGCCTCTATTGATCTTCCTATTGTCGCTATTGAGACAGATTCAGTAGTCCATTCAACAAAAGATTACGCCAGCGAGGAGCATGCAACGTGGGGTTTGTCTAGAATCTCCCAGAGGCCAACTCTAGATACTGAACGAACTTATGTTTATCATGTTGATGGTGGTAAGAATGTCACCGCCTATGTGATTGACACAGGTATTTTTATCGCTCATGAGCAGTTTGAAAAGCGAGCTCGTTGGGGTGCAACGATCCCATTCGGAGACGTTGACAGAGACGCTAACGGGCACGGGACTCATGTGGCCGGTACAATTGGGTCTACACTATATGGAGTGGCTAAACAGACTTCATTGGTGGCTGTAAAAGTCCTCAACTCTGATGGTACTGGTACTCTTTCAGATGTCATTAAGGGCATCGAGTTTGTAGTTAAAGACCATAACAAATCAAGAGATAAGTCCAAGGGTTCTGTCGCCAACATGTCCCTGGGTGGTGGTCTATCCGTTGCTCTTTCCTATGCCGTGAATGCTGCTGTCGATAACGGCATCCATTTTGCTGTAGCTGCTGGAAATGATAACGCTAACGCTTGCAGTTACTCCCCAGCAAATGCAGGTAAGGCAATTACTGTGGCTGCGTCTACTATCGAGGATGAACGTGCATTCTTTAGTAACTGGGGTATGTGTGTGGATGTGTTTGCTCCCGGTTATCTCATTGAGTCCACCTATATCGGTGCTCCAACTTCCACTAGGGTTCTTTCAGGCACTTCTATGGCTTCTCCGCATGTTGCAGGACTGTTGAGCTACTATCTCTCTTTACAGCCGGGGCATGAATCGCAGTTCTACTCTGGTGCCTCATTGACCCCAGCTCAACTAAAGTCGAGGATTTTGAGTTTTAGCACCAAGGATGTTCTTGATGATTCCGATCTAAACTATGGAACTCCTAACTTGCTAATCTACAACTCCAGAGACAACGTTACAGAATTTTGGGATTATTAAGGGGTGCTAAGTGGCTTGTCTCATGAATTTAAATCATCAAAAATGATCTTTTCTGTGAAAAGATAGTTGTCATTAAGTTTAGATTGCTCTTCTCTAGTGACGCATTCACGATAATGTTCTACTAGCATATCACTTTTTTGATTATCTTTCATAGTCTGCACCAACTCAATATATCGATGCATTTTGTTACTGTGGCAAATACGACCAGTATGTCCTCCTGTCAGAGCGTCTAGTCTGGGGTCATCACTAATTGGTGGTAATTGATCATTAGTGTTGTATTTTTCGTAGAGATCTTGGGTTTCTTTTTCAGACAAAAAACCCTCTCGGGACTCAAATTGACTTTTAAACACTGGGTCAACCTTTGGCCAATTGCGTAGTTGATCTTCTATTCCAACAAAATCAGATCTAGCACTACTTTGAGGCGAGATTTCTTTGGAAAGGGGGCATGAGACTGAGATCTCCTTAACAGCTTTAGTTGGCTTCTCTTTAGTAAGTTCATCGTCTTCGGATATTACTATTGGACTTGAAGCTCTTGAAAGACCTGACAATGGATTCCTCTGGGTGCTGCTGGCAAATGGTAAATTGTCATCTCCTTCACTTAGGTCAATCGTGTGAGACATTTTATCCTTACTATTTGAACTGCTCAACATACCCAGTATATCAATATCATCTTCATCGCTGTAATCCAGAAAGTTTTTCTCAGTCTCCACATTATCGGTTACTTTCTCCACTAGACTAGTAGCCTTTTGAAATCCCATGCTGACTCCATCGGGCAGGAAAAACCTTTTGGACTTTTTCTTGGGCTTCAATTGAAGTTCCATGATCGTAGCTTGTCTCTTACTACCTGTTTTGGATGAAGCTTTCCTTTTATCCTTGGAGAGCTCAGTTGCAACTTTCAGCAAAGTCTCATTGTCTTCAATGTCCCGAAGTTCGATTGTCTCGTCTGGAATTTCAATCAGTGTCTTCCTCACTCTCGGTTTCACGTCCGTTGGAAGTATCCGGTCAGACTTATGGTAATTGATCACATCTCCATCACTGATTTGTTTCTGAATCCAAGTATAATTATCCATCGCCTTGTCGAATTTGGCTTCTTCGTTATTGGAGCATAAGACTAGAACTTTTCCAGCTCGTTTTCTTCCTGTTCTACCCATTCTTTGGATGTTTTTAATGGGACTATTAGTTGTATCAAAACAAATGATAAAATCAACTTCTCCAATATCTAAACCTTCCTCTCCAATGGAAGTGGCAACTAATATATTAAGCTCATCACCCCGAAACTTCTCAATCAACTCCTTCTGAGCTCTTTGGTTCATTCCTTTGAAGTGTGCTAATTTCGAACTTTCTGCACGGTTTGCTGTGTCTATTTTGACCGTTTCTGAGCCTTTGCGTTCCTCCTCTTCCACGATTTGCCCAGTTTTCTCAGAATTCTTTTTTTTGGTCTTCTTCCGGGAGTGCTTCGCCTTGTACTCCTGCTCATCAAACTTGTTACGCTCTTTTGCCTGTCCAATGAAAATATGAGGTTTAAACATCGGCTGTGGATGCCGTTTGTTGTCGCTTTCAATTACTTTTACAATTTCTAAAGCCGACTCTCTAAACTCAGTGAAAATGATAACTTTGGAATTCAAGAGATTTTCTCTCACACTGAAGAAATCTCTCAAATGTTCCAGCATAACTGAAAATTTCGGATGGCTGAAGGCACCTTCAATAATATCTGGATTATGGGTCGATGCTATTTTGTTCTGCCTTATTTGCGTTTCAACATCTCTCAAGAGTTGCTTGATACCAGGATGATAGTAGAAGCTGTGTGCATGTTTGTTTTTCGATTTCTTCGCCTCCCATTTTGTAGTGAATTCGTCGTACTTTTCTTTGAAATAAGAATAGAATGCCACCACACCATATATGCTTAGTCTTCGAAAAGACTCACCAGCTGTAATCAGTAGCTGCAAAAGAAAAAAATACATCCATTTAGTTCCTTCTGGAAGCCTTGGATTCCCTTGAACCTTTTGTGACGCTTCTCTAGCCTGAAAGGCATTGATTTTGGCAACGCCCATTGGTTCATAAATCTGATACTTGACGCATTGTTCGTAGATTGGTGCTATTGCTTCACATAGTAATTCGGTGTATGCTATCATATGCTCATTGGGGTCGCATTGAACTTTTTCCAAAGTTCTATTTTTAATGTATTTCCTAATGTCCAGACTTTCATCAGTTCTAATTTCGATAGAGGAGATCATAAGGTTATCGACAATTTCTTGAACCCCTTCCACGTCCGCAGACGGAGTTGCTGTCAATGCTAGCAGTCGAAACGAGGTGTTGAATCTTTTAATAAACTGCATTACATTGTTGTAAGCGTATCTTTTCTTCGCTCTATGGGCTTCATCTACGACCAAACAGATCACATCTTTGGGGTTCAAAAGCCCATTTGCCAAATCGTTCTCAACGACTTGGGGTGTGGTAAAAAAAACCCGTTTCGATTCCCAGATTTCAGCTCTACTACGTCTGGTTTTATCCAACAAAATAGCCGTGTCGTGGGGAGGAATGCCGGTAATAGTGTAGCACGCTCTTATCTGTTGTGCCACTAAAGGCCTGGTTGGGGCCATGAATATGATTTTGGCAGTCTCGGACCAACGATAAAAGTTCAGCATTACAGTGCTGGCAATTAGAGTCTTACCCAGACCAGTGGGCAAGGACACCAATGTATTTTTGAAAAGAGCAGTTTTAACGATGCTGAACTGATACTCACGAACCTCCAAGTTGGTGGGATAAATGTAAGTTTCCAGATTGGGAATACAGAGTTTATGATGTGTCTTCTTGAAGGAGACCTTGTGCACTATTTCTTTGTATGTGGTACCGTTCTGTCCGACAGCAATTGCTCCGTCCAGAGTTTTCTGGGCAGCTTCCCGCCTTACATCAACATGGGTGATCTGTTGTCTATTCACTTCGGGCTCCAGCAGCTTTTCGAATTCGCCATCACTTAAATCATCCAGGAAAGAATCTAAGTCTACCCCATTGGGCATTCTGAGGATTCAACGAGGTTTCCAAAGGGAGAACTATGCACCAAGTGAGTTATGAGTAGGTGAAGTGTGAATAGCGCGTGAGCCTAACGCGTCTCTTCCTCGCAAGTGCGCACCCAGAAGTCCGCGCAAAGACAAAATCTCAGGCGGAGGGAGAAGCTCACACCAGTGTTTATCATTATTAGCGGATTGGCGCGAGAAGCCTTCTCACACATATCTTACACTATACGACCCTATCGGCCCATCAACGATGGCTCCAGACGCCCAAAACATCAATGCTCTGGCAAAACAGTTCCAGACAGATAAGAAAGATGTTATCAAGTACTGCTTCAGCCGACTGGACAATGACCGTGTTGTCCATGAAACTTACATTCATCATCTGCGAGTCCTAGAGGACTCTCATCATCAAAACAAGAGACCACCGCCAAAGAGTAATACCGATCATCAAAAGGCAAGAATCCTTATGCTGGGCGTGAAGCGATCTGGAAGGGTGAGGATACATAAAGGTAGACAGAATAAGGACCGTTCCATTCAAATTGGGCGAACGTGGGACTTGGACGAAGTTAAGAAAATCGAAATTGATCCTTTGATGGATGGAGGGTTCATACTTACTATGGGGAAACCTTATTTTTGGCTGGGTACCAACTACCAAGAAACTGAAATGTTTGCTTTGACGTTGTTGCAGACGTATCTCAAATATACAGGTGGTAAGTTGCCTGAAGTGGTGAATATACCACTGGAGAAAATTGGAATACCTATTCGCAAGCAATCTTTAAGAGGGCTGACTGGTGCTGCCGCTGTTCCTCCAAGCGGAAATCAAACAACTCCTCCTCAGCGGAAACAAAGTCTGCCAGCTTCGTTTGCCGATAGGCAGAGTTCCTCGCCTTCCAAAGGACGCACTTCCAATCATCAACAGGTTCCACCGTTAATACCCGGGGTACCCGCAAGTCTGAGTAGCCATCCATCACCTGAAAGGAAAACTGATTCTATACCCTCCAATAGAGATTTGTTTATTAGCAAGAGCAGTCCTAAGAAGGTTGAACCACTATCTACTCCTCAACAGGCACACGGAGAACCTATAGTTCCCCAAATTAGCATAACACCTTCCCCACCCCCTTCTAAAGACACCAAAGATGCGTTGAATAGGATAGAATTTAAACCGCACTCAAGGAGGAGTTCAATTCTAGAAGATGAAAATAACAATTCCGATGGACTGAAAGAAGCTCCAGGAACAGACGATGATTTTAACGACTTGTACAATGACTATGGTGACGACGCAATTAAGGAGAATTCAGAGGAACAGCTCTCATCTAGAGGACCCTTAGACTTACCCAACTCCTTCAAAGAACTAGAATTCGATGAAGACGATGATAAGTACTTCCCAGATACTTACGACAAGGACACATTACCAATTGACAATGACAAGTCCATTACAGATATTGAATGGTCTGAAAATGATAACGCTAAGACCCTAGAATTGAAGCTACTGAAAAAAATTCATACAATCGAAATGTCCAAAACACAGTTTCTCATTGATAATACAGGGGATATGACACTTGTAAATGATTCTATACAGAAATCCATTAAACAGTGTCAATTCATAGATCCTTTATTATCATTTTTCAGTATGGAGTTGTCAACTGTTCAGGACGATGTTGAACACATTGAACAACGTTCTAAAGGACTACATGTTGAAACCCAAAATAAGATAAGGCTTTGGAAGGAGATGAAAGCTCAACTTGATAGAACCAATTTTTGATTAATACGGTTTTTTTTTACATTTTACACATCTAATTAATTAACAGATTCAACCCATCTCCTAGCGTTACGGAACAGCTCAATCCAAGGTCCAAAGTCTCCCCATTTATTGTCTCTAGGATAGTAAGAGTTGGCAGTCTTTCTTGTAACTCTCTCTGGGTGAGGCATCAAGGCTAGCACTCTTCCGTTTGGTGTAGTGATACCATTAATACCTAGTGGAGAACCGTTAGGGTTAAACGGATATTTCTCGGTAGTATTACCGTAGTTGTCAACGTATCTTGCAGCAGTAAGCCCCTCATCAACAAATTTCTTAAGCGTAGCTGGAGATTCAAACTCAGCACGACCTTCTCCATGAGCAACAGCAATTGGTAGACGAGATCCCCTCATACCCTTGAAGAAGATACAATCTTCATCACCACTCACAATTTCTAGAGTACAAACACGAGCTTCATACTGTTCACTCAGGTTTCTTTCGAATGAAGGCCAGTTCTCTGTTCCTGGAATGAGCTCCTTGATTTGGGACAGGAATTGACAACCATTACAAGCACCAAAGGCAAAGGTATCCTGTCTCTCGTTGAAGAATTTTTGGAACTCAGCTCTAACTTTGCTGTGGAACAAAACAGACTTTGCCCAACCGTTACCGGCACCTAGGACATCTCCATACGAGAATCCACCACATGCAGCGATACCAACAAAGTCATCTAAGGTAACGGCACCACTTATTATGTCAGACATATGGACATCAATAGATTCGAATCCGGCCTGTTCAAAGCCCCATGCCATTTCTTGTTGACTGTTAACACCTTGCTCTCTGAGAATTGCAACCTTTGGTCTCGAAGTATACGATTCGCCTGAATTTAGATCAAAGGTTAACTTGTAGGTTAAACCTGGGTCATTGTTGTCCAAGATATTCGAATACTCTTGCTCAGCAGATTGAGGGTTGTCTCTCAATTGTTGGATCTTGTAGGAAGTCTCGGCCCATTTCTGTTGTAGTTCGCCTCTGGAACTAGTGTAGATTAAACCACCATTAGCCGAAATGCTGACAACTTGTTGACTATCAAATACAGGTTCACCAACAACACGAATATATTGATCCTCAGAGACACCATTGTCATTGAAGATAGCAACAAAATTATCGTAATCCTCCTTTCTGATTTGGAAAACAGCACCTAATTCTTCGTTGAACAGGTCGTTAATAACATCAGAAGATTTTCCAAGATCAATGTTTAACCCGGATCTAGCTCCAAAGGCCATTTCAACTAGAGTGACGAACAGACCACCATCAGATCTGTCATGATAAGCGAGAACATCTAAATCAGCATGCAAGACAGTGACTGCTTCCAAAAATCCCTTGAGTATGGAAGCATCTCTGACTGTTGGTGCTTCTTCACCAACTTCATTGTAAACTTGAGCGAGTGCAGATCCACCGAGGACATGAGGACCACTAAGACCTGCAAGATCAACCAGCACTAAGAATGTATCGTCTTCTCTCACCAATGCAGGAGTCCAAGTCTTAGAAGTGTCGCTGACACCACCAAAAGCAGTGATCACCAAAGACAAAGGAGCCGTGACCTCTTTATCATCCCACTTCATTTTCATTGACATCGAATCTTTTCCAACGGGGATGGAAACACCAAGCTGAGGACACAAATCTATACCAATGGCTTGAACAGCTTCGTAAAGTTTAGCTCCTTCACCTGGGTGGGAAGCAGGAGACATCCAGTTAGCCGAGAGTTTCACACCCTGCAGGCCTTTGATGTCAGCGGCAAATAGGTTCAGCAATGACTCAGCGACGGACATCTTTGCAGAGGCTGCGGCAGAAATTAAAGCTAAAGTTGGCTTCTCTCCCATGGCCAAAGCATCACCAGTCTTGACAAAGGTTTCACCAAGAGAAGTACCGACTACACCAACGTCGGCGATAGGAACTTGCCATGGACCAACCATTTGGTCTCGGTCAACTAAACCAGTCACACTTCTGTCACCGATAGTGATTAGAAATTGTTTGGAACCAACAGATGGAAGGTTTAGCACGCGTGAAACTGACTCCGAAAGATTCAAGTCAGAGGTAGAGAATGGAGTCAACTGCAGTGGTTGGGTGTTATCGGATCTTGACATCTTAGGAGGTTTACCAAACAAGATACTCATATCTAAATCAATAGGTGTAGTACCTAATAAGGAATCTTTCAAAACAAGTCTTTGCTCCTCCGTAGCAGTACCGACAACCGCAAATGGAGCTCTTTCACGTACACAGATACTTTCAAATAGAGGCAGATCACTTTGAGAAACACCCAAAACGTATCGTTCTTGAGATTCGTTACACCAAATTTCCATAGGAGACATGTGAGGTTCCAGAGAAAGTACTTTTCTTAATTCAAACTCAGCACCTAAACCGTTGTCGTGAACTAACTCAGGAAGAGCGTTGGATAAACCACCAGCACCGACATCGTGAATGCATTGAATAGGGCTCTTGAGTCCCATAGAAACACATGCATCAATCACTTGTTGGGCTCTTCTCTGCATTTCTGGATTACCTCTTTGAACAGATGCAAAATCCAAGTCTGCGGATCCTTCACCGGAGTTGACAGAGGAGGCAGCTCCTCCACCAAGACCAATCAACATGGACTGACCACCCAATACAATGATTGCCGAGCCTGGTGTGATTTTAAAATCAGATTTTAAAGACAACTGAGGTCTAATAGAACCGAGACCACCTGCAATCATGATAGGTTTGTGGTAACCTCTAACTTCGTCCTTACCATTCTGGTTCTTCACAGTAGTGGTTAGAGTTCTAAAGTAACCATTGATATTTGGCCTTCCAAACTCGTTGTTGAAGGCAGCAGCACCCAATGGAGCTTCAACCATAATGTCTAGAGGGGAAGAAATATGACCTGGCTTACCAACGTCAAGTTCCCAAGGTTTGATATTATGTGGAATATTCAGGTCTGAAACGGTATAACCAGATAAACCACACCTAGATTTGGAACCTCTACCGACGGCACCTTCATCTCTTATCTCACCACCTGAACCAGTAGCAGCACCTGGAAAGGGGGAAACAGCAGTTGGATGATTGTGGGTCTCCACTTTGATCAAGGTGTGAACCATTTCTTTGGTGGAAGTCCACTTCTTGGTCTTGATATCGGGAGTGTACAGATAAGCCTCAGAACCCTGGTAAATGGCAGCATTATCGGAGTAGGCAGAAATGGTGAACTGTGGGTTACACTTTTCGGTGTTCCTGATCATTTGGAACAATGAATTATCCTGTTTCACGTTATCAATGGTCCAGTCGGCATTGAAAATCTTGTGACGGCAGTGTTCTGAGTTGACTTGAGCAAACATGAAAAGTTCAACGTCGGATGGGTTTCTCCCAAGTTGGTTCACAAAAGCGTCAATAAGATATTCGATCTCACCTCGGTCAAGAGCCAATCCCATTTCTTTGTTAGCCTTGATTAAGTTCTGCTTGGAGGACAGTAAATCGATGGAAACCAGCGGTTTGGGAGGAAGTTCTTCGAATAAGTCCGTGAACTTTGGAGAAGTTTCGTTGATGTACAGACTTTGAGTCATCCTATCAAACACAGAACCAAGACAAGAAAACTTGTCATCCTGAAGATACTTCAACAGAGGGAAATCTGGACGGGTCTTGATAAGAATAGCCAAACCTCTCTCCAAACGTTTTATGGCGCCGTCAATCTCGGTGACTTCGACTATATTAGTAGCCTTTGAGGACCAGGGAGAAATTGTTCCAGATCTGGGCAGGACTCTTATCAGTATAGTATCGTCGTGCAATTGCTGGGAGATGATAGACGCAGATCTTTCCTGTTCATCGCCAGACAATTGAACCAGGTTTGCCAGTCTCACATTCTCCTCTACAGAAAGATCCAGTTTGTGGTCATAATCCAGCAATTCAGCAAGCTTCTCTATGGTAGACTCGGATAAGTTCGAGTTTTCTCCCTCGACGTGAAGATAGTGAACGTAACAGGAATGGATTGAAGCTACCACGTTGGAGTTGACAGTGCTGTTGATGTCTCTAGTCAAGTTACTGATCCTGAAACTCGAGAGAGCCTGAGGACCGGCCAAAGTTACCATAGACATGATGAAGTTGGACAGCTTGTGGAGGACGGGTTGACAAATATGGCGGGTTGTTCTAACGAAAACGGGACAGAGAGAGCTCAGGAGGAGTGCAAAAAAAAATCTCTGTTGACTCTTAGCGGTCACGTGAAGAAAAAGGACGACGGTTGGAAGTGATTAAAACGAGGTACATTGAGGGAAAAGAAGACACCCCAGAAAGATCGTTATGCTGACTTTGGAGCATCTGCCGTCGTTCACGTGATGGTTTGCAGTGTTTGCATCTATTTCCTTCCCCCGCTTGCTGGAATTCCAAACAGGATATTTTTTTTGCGCAGGCATAGGCTTTCTCGTACAGTCCTCCAAAATCCCCTATGATAGACACCCTAATGGAATGCTAGTAC
This sequence comes from Komagataella mondaviorum, assembly GCA_023213015.1. Classification (NCBI taxonomy): domain Eukaryota; kingdom Fungi; phylum Ascomycota; class Pichiomycetes; order Pichiales; family Pichiaceae; genus Komagataella; species Komagataella mondaviorum. The sequence goes on along the minus strand of JAKWBA010000002.1, from coordinate 931,579 downwards.
TCGAAGATTACAGAGAATATGACCCCGGCGTGGACGGTTCCAACCCCCAGATCATGTTGAATGGGTTGTTTCTGTTTGCATGCTCGGGTCTTTTGATATTTGTTGTGTTGGGAATAGCCATGTTCTATTCAGGTTTGACCCAGAGGCGGTCGAGTCTGTCCATGCTGAGCATTCCTTTTATCGTCACAATGCTGAGTTTTATTGTGTGGTGTGTGGTTGGATACTCGTTGACTTTTAGCAACAATGCCTCTACCGGCTATATAGGGAACCTCAAGTTTGCAGGTCTGAGAACACTAGAGAGAGCTGTGGTGGAGAATTTGCCCGGAAGAGAGATTTCGGTTCCTGCCTTACCGCATGCCATATTTGAAGGTCTGCTGGCTTGTGTTGCTGCTGCTCTTACCATGCCATGCATCGCTGAACGAGGAAGGATATTTCCGATGTTGGTGTTCTGTGTGGTGTGGCTGATCCTAGTTTACTGTCCCGTAGCCTACTGGGAATGGAACGCCAACGGCTGGATGGTTAATAAGATTGATATTCTGGATTTCGGTGGTGGTTCGCCGGTGCATCTGGTTTCTGGGCTCACCTCCCTGGCCTACTCGACCTTGCTAGGTCAAAGAGATCCAATTTTAATTATGAACAAAAACAGGTATAGAAACTCCAACACCGGAATGATTGTGATGGGAACATTGTTTCTAGTTGTGGGGTGGCTTGGCTTCAACGCTGGCTGCTCGTTATATTTGGGCTTTGCCTCATTCATTGCCGTTCTGAACACACTGATCTCTATGGCAATGGGATCACTAACATGGATGGCTGTCGATTATTATTGGAACAGGAAGCTGTCTATTATGGGCTGTTGTTCTGGTTGCATTACTGGCCTAGTAGTGATCACGCCTGCTGCAGGCTACATCAATCCATGGTCGAGTTTTATTTTTGGGTTCCTGGGTGGGTTCTTGGTGAATTTTGCTACGGGTTTGAAATACCTAATTCATGTTGATGACTGTCTGGACATATTTGCGATCCACGGTATTGGTGGTATGATAGGAAACATCTTGACAGGCCTGTTTGCCGATAAGAACATTGCCATATTAGGAAGCAACGACATTGGCGGTGGTTGGGTAAACCAAAACTATGTTCAGCTTGGCTGGGAGGTAGTGGGTACCATTGTGGTATCTCTCTATGCGTTCACCATATCGTTTGTGGTTTTGTCGATAATCAATCGGATACCTGGATTGCGTCTGAAAGTCGACGATGAGCAGACCTTACACAATGGGGCCGATGAATGGGAGTTCGGCGGAGAGTTTATCCAGGACTTCGTTGAGTTTTTGCGGATCTTGGATCCTACAGACTATTTGCGGGACGATGTTGAGACCCAATTGGAAAGCCCAGATAACGAAACACGGCCTCCAGAACAGTACCAGATGAGAAACATATGAGACGCTAATAACAAATACAGATATATAGATATAAATAATTCAATGAGACAGATCTAATGATTCTAATTCGGATTGATCAACGTAACTTTCAATCAGGTGCAGACGGGATTCGGATATCTGCTGGACTTTTTCATTCCAGAGACCTATGTCAACCAGGGCTTCCTTAGGACGGATAGTTTTCTTTCCGTTTTTCAACACATATTTGGTTACGCAGGTCGTACAGACTTTGTTCGATTTGTTGATGAACCTGGACAAGATAAATATCCATTTGTCATCCCAACACAGCACTCCGTCCTCAACGATGTACTTCTCGAAGGGAGACAGTTGTCTGCGGAAACTTGCTGACACTGTAGCAACGGGAATGTAGGGCCAGTTGAAAATGGAGTCTTTCTTGGAGCCTCCCAGGGCGTCTCTCTGGTACTTGAAGAAAAGGTCTCTGAACACAGTTGTCATCAGATTAGTCCTTGAAATATCCAGTTCTTCGAAGTAAGTCGAGTTAGACTTGTGCAAGTAGAAGTCGCACTCAAAAATGGACACAAAAGTTGAGATTTGAGTGGTCTTGAACACATCCAGGTCACTATGAGGCTTCCTGTTGCCCTCTTTGATCCATTGTTTGTAGGGGAATATCAAATTCTTGATAACGATACTGTAGAACCTGAAATAGTAGGCAAAGGGGACGGTTTTGTAGGAGAGTAAAGCCAGAACAGCAACTGACCATTTAATGATCTTGAAAGCAAGGGCGATTCCAGACATTGGACTGCAAAAAAGAAAAAGAGTCTTTCACCACGGTCCCCCTATGAATCAAAAGTTCGTTCGGCTCTCGGTAGTTTACGTTCGAGAGAGTAGATAATGGGAATGAAGTATAATGCAGTGCAGCAACATGCTGGTTGTGGTGAGTCTACACCAACGGCTGGTGGTTGGCGGAAATGTTGACTCGCATTTCTAGGGTGCCTGAATTGCAGAAGATTGGCTGATCTCCGTCCAGGGCGACTCATGAACCAAAATACAGTCCAACTTCAGATGAACGATGCTGGATCGACCAGTTACAACACTGATCTCGTTGTATGTATGGAAAAAATGCCAAGATCTTTAAGTAGCTGTAGACCTGGTAACTCACTCTAGAGCTTCCGGAGTCTCAATTGATTGGACTGCGAACCGGAACGGAGCACACCCCCTTCCGGTGAGGGACCACCGGAGGAACTTAGGACCCTGTATCGCTTGGTACACTGTACACTTATCTGACACCACACCCCTCGCGCTAAGGAAGGTTCACTGCTCCTATGGTGCCCCTGTTTTCCCCTTCGCGTTTCTCGTTTCGCCCCACCTTTCCCTCCTAGAGTTAGGTGCTAGTTTCCCCCTCCCCGCAAGTTCAGTTGCTGATCAGATAACAACCCAAATACAAGGCGGCAAACCAGCCCATCAACCTCTTTAGTTTCATTTTCTTCCTAGAATGGACTCGAGCAGACATGGTTTGCACCCACTGCAAAACAGCATCCTGCACCAGTCACAGGTGGAGATTTACAACTCTATAACGGGCATCAGGATATCGGCTATCCCTTATAACTTCAATAGCTATGACCAGTTCAAACAGTACATTTCTGCCTCCTTTGGCATTGCCCCGGCTGATCTGTTTCTCCTCACGGCATTTGGAATCAAGCTCAAGTTCTCCATGATCATGAATGGTGACGTAAGAGAAGTCTATGTTTTTGACAGAAGGTTCTACGATGGCCAGCAAATGGTGAAAGACAAGCTGGACGCGGCCTTGGAGTCGTTGAATCAATGCGAAATGCTGAATATGATCAAGCCAATGAGAAGCCCTCTGGAAAACGCTGATATCTTGGGGTTTGTCAGTTACTTGAAGGATATAACCGTCAGACCTAATCTGAGTACGGAAGACTTGGATCTCAATAAACTGCGTTTGGTTTTGAATTCCCTGAAAAGAAGTTCAGGCTGGGCTGCTGCTCTTCTGAGTGATCTCAAGAAAACTAATTATTACAAGAAGGTCAACGAAGAAGTTTTGTGTGATAATAAAAAGGAAATTGAAGTAATACTGATATCTCACAATGTCCTGATACAATACACCAACCTTATGTTTAAGACTCTGGAAAAATCATTCAACGAAAGTGTAGACTCCTTGATTATGCTGCAAGAACAATCTCTGCTAGAGAACTGGAAGGCCTACTATCAGATCTTAAAAGGGATTCGCTTCAAGGGAAGTTATATCCTCAGCAACCTGATTGATGAAAAAATGCTAGAGAACGTAGCTACAGATAGTAAGGCACTCATGAGCAACGTGAATGACAAATTGACTAAACTGAGGTCCAGGATCGATTCCGATATTATCTCCAAAAGAGTAATGATTAATGAACTATACGAAACGCTAAAGAGAAAGTACCTGGATGTTCCAAACTTAAACTCCTCCTCAAGAACAGAAAATGATAGCGACACTCTTAACCGTCTAACGGAATTGGTTAACCAGGTTGTCAAAGACTCCAAGGAGTTACCCATCCTGGACGAATTGTTAACCACATCTGGGGGTAACTCAACGACTTTGTCTGCGGAATCGGTAAAGAAAATGAACGTACTAGTCTCCATATTTGATAACCACTCATCCACAATCATTCCTCAAATAACAGAACTTTCCAATAGGCTCTACGACGAAAAGGTTCAAGCTCTGAATTTGAAGCAAGACTTGCAGAGAACTCTACTAAGTGACACAATATATAAGATTGTTGGAGTACAGCTAAGCATTTTGAAGGCTACAAACCTTATAAATAATGATCTATCCAAAAATATCAGCAAGCTTGATTTCAATGAGCTAAAAATGTCCATCGTCAAAGACCTCCCACTAGTGTTTGGTCTATGGCTTGTTGGAAATTTAAAAAAGTTGAAATGGCTAGAAAACTTCAATAAAGTTGCATTCAAAGCCAATGAGATACTGGAAATGCTCAAGTTTATTGAATCAAATTATCGGGCCAAATGGATTGATGGTTTCAGCAAGACTAATCCATGTGTCAATTCAAATCAAGGACAACGTATTTTGGCACTACAGATCAACGAAGATCTGAAACAGCAATTTGTACGTGACCATTTAGCATCTTCTCGTATTGTGCTCAATACTAGCTCTAGAGTACAAACCCCTGCCGGTTCAAAGGTGAATAGTAGAGCCCCAACCCCTGAGAATGATCCTCATCCCCCACATTTAAATGCTATTAATAAACTGCTACACAATTTCAACAAGGATTACAATTTTGGAAATTTGAGACAAGCCGGTGAGGAAATTGTCAGAGCCCATTCCCCCGTAACGACTATGGATGATCGATTTGGAAATCAATTTTGGTTGACTCTTATTGATGGCATCACATCAGAAGACTTTTATCACTACATAGACTCTTTGAAGGAGAACAAGGTAAATACCAAAGTCATCAAACAATTGGAGAAGAATCTAACTGAACTTGGTCTGGCACGGATATACGAAACCTCCAATGACAAGGTGATAAGCGCTGGAGGTGGTACTATTGGGCCTTTAAACAGTCAAGACACAAGCTACATGAACCTACTAAAAAAGTTTTTGAAAAACTTTGAGATTAATGATGTTAGCATTCAGGTTAGCGTTAATGGTTTGGAGTCGGAGGATGCAACCATAAATGGAAAAGGGAAAGAGACATCTTCATCAAACCATGAATTGCTTCAAGGCTATCAAAGGCGTGTGAGGAAACTAGAAAGTCTTCTTTATCAGCAGAGTTTACATCAGAATGGACCTCCTCCAATCAGTATGGTTTATCCACCTATAAGGGATTATCAGCAACGATCAGGTGCCAGTTTGATGACTAGTGCAACTGCAACTGACATGTTAATGAACACTCATGCGAAAATCCATGATACTGATATGAAACAGAAACAAGTCAACATTGATGAGATTCAAGTTCTGCAAAATCAAATTGAACAACTGCAAATGAAGCTAGAAGACGTTTCTAAGGAAAAAGATGATGAAAAAGAACAAAACGAAATATTGCGTCTGAAGCTCATGAAAAGCGATGAAGAAGGTGAAGACAGTGATAAACTTAATAAGTTGGTTGCAGAAAACCATCAACTACAAACGCAACTGGAAGCTCTTCGAAAAGAAAATCAAGAACTACTCTCACTTCAAGAAAGAAATAACAAAGAAGTTCAGGCTTCCCGAGAGCTAGAGGTTGAAACACTAAAAGAACATATTAAACAACTGACTGAAGAGAAAACACAAATATCTGATGAAAAAGACAGACTAGATCTATCTAACGAACATTGGAAGACACAATATGAAGAAGCTTCTATGATGAAGAAAGACTTGCTAGATAACATGACAGCACAAGAGCAAGAATACAAGAAAGAATTAAACACACATATTAAGGAAATCGAAGACCTAAAGATCAAGATTGAGAGTCTCGAAGATGAGGAGGCCCATTTGATTGAAATCAAAGAGAACTTCGAATCCAAACTGGCTGAAAACGAATCTCATTTTGAGGAGCTCGAAACAATCATTAGTTCCCTTTACGAAAAGCTTAGAGTTGTGATTGAGCGTACTTTCCAGAATGTGGTGACAGTTTGTCTGATGCTTGAAGCCATTGGTCTCCTGATGAAGAGAGACGAACAATATGAGGAGCATGACCCATCCAATGGTATCAGGATACATCGTGTCAAAGGGTTGAGGAGTAGAAGACGTTCTACAACTTCTAAAGCGACATCTCCAATTGGAAATGATGATATTCTGGAACTCTCATCACAGGTAGTTGCTGAAGCAGATAAACAGCTAGTTTATTTCCATCAAGAGCCTGATAAAGAATTGCAGTCTGTAGAGACAGTACTTGATTTCAAGTTTAACCAGGATTTTGACAAGTTTATTCGTTTAACTTACATGGATCAAAAGTTATTAGTCGAAAGCGTCGCAAAAAGATTTAAAGATGTCGAGCAATTGGCACGGAAACTACAAAAAGAGTCTACCTATTCGAAGACTGAGATTGATAGACTGATAAAGGAAGTGAACACGCGGATATCTATCAAAGATTTCAAGGTTGGAGACTTGGTCTTATTCTTACCAACCAGAGATGACACTATCAATATGAACATGACCAATACTGTCGAAGCCGTCAACCGCAGAACATCTACGGTTGCCTCATTTGAAACCTATCAACCCTGGGCCGCTTTCAATATTGGCGCACCACATTACTTTCTGACCAACGATGTTTCTAAGATTGATCTCAATGGACGAGACTGGGTTCTTGCCCGAATTGAGAGCATGGAAGAGCACAAGGTGACAAGAGAGGGTCATAGGAGAAACGTTGGCAATCCTTACAATCTGAACCCTGACGCCGTATGGTATGGCGTGAGAGCAAAGGAGGAGACCGTTGGATAAGCTGGACGGATATTCGCCCAGCGACTCCTTGAGAAGAATATATGTAGTCGCGTTTTTAGTATTATCTACTGAAAAATATCTCTCTTTAATCATACACGTAAAAGATGTCATTGTGGGCGGACAAATACCGGCCAAAAACTCTAGAAGATCTAGATTATCATGGAAAGATATCCAACATGCTGGGCTCTTTGGCATTGTCAGGTGATTTTCCCCATTTGCTGTTCCATGGGCCAAGTGGAGCCGGAAAAAAAAACCAGAATATTGGCCACGCTAAGACAAATCTACGGGCCCAACATTGAAAAGCTTAAGGTTGATCCCAAGGTGTTTGTGACGCCGAGCAAGAGAAAACTAGAATTCAATGTGGTGTCATCGCCCAATCATCTAGAAATCACGCCTAGTGACATGAACAACAACGATCGAGTGGTGATCCAAGACCTATTGAAAGAAGTCGCCCAAACCGAAACGATTGACTTTACACACGTCGCCGACCACAAGAAGAACAGATTCAAGGTTGTTATCATCAACGAAGCAGAACTGCTGACTCGTGACGCTCAAGCAGCTCTGAGAAGGACCATGGAGAAATACTCAGCTAATATCAGGTTGGTGTTGGTGTGTAATTCCATATCCAGCATCATTGAGCCTATCAAGTCTAGAACGTTGTTAATTAGAGTTGCAGCCCCCACTGATGAAGAAATGGGCTTGGTCTTTGAGAAAGTTTTGAAGGATCAACCGGAAGTCGCCAGATCTTTTCCTGCCGATGAAAGTGAAAGACAACAGATATACGCCAAGATTGCCAAAGCCACAGATCACAACTTGAGAACAGGATTATTGCTTCTAGAAGCCCTATATTCTTACAATCCGTCCATAACGGTCAAAACTCCAATGATAATGCCCGATTGGGAGAATGTCATCAAAAAGCTAGCAATTGGTGTTATGAGTGAGAGAACGGTTGCCAAGCTACAGCAGAGTAGAGCTGTTCTCTACGAACTTATTTCGCATTCTATCCCTGCCAAACTGATTCTCAAGAAGTTGACTATTGAATTTTGGCACTTGATTGACGAAGACTCTAAAATGAAAAATATAGACACTGTCAAGATGGATATAGTCCAACAAGCATCCGTCTTTGACGAAAGGCTGAGCCTTGGATCCAAAGATATCTTCCATCTGGAGGGTTTTATTACAAAAGTCATGGTGGTACTGGAAAAGAATGTCTTATAGGAACATAAAATATATATACAGTGATTTGAGGGGCTTTACTTCTTTCTTCCATTATACAGAGCGTATTCTTTCTGCTTAGACTTTAGCAAATTGAGGAATTCTCTGGTAGGGTTTTGCTTCAGCTTTTCTAGCTCATTGACTGGAGACTCTGGCCTCTTGAGGTCGTGCAATCCAACTCGTGGAGTGTCAGATTTTTTAACAAACTCAAAGACTCCTGGTAGCTTGGCTGCAGCCTTTCTAAAAGCATCCTTGGCTGTTTGTTCGTGCAAGTTTTCTCCTCCAACTTCAAACACAATTTTACCAGTAGGAACTCTGACAGCCCAGTAATCAAAAGGTCCTTTACCTTTACCCATACGAGTTTCATTACCCTTTGTACAAACGGCAATGTTAGTACAGAGTCTTCTCCACAGTTTTCCACCTACTGGTCTCATCATTCTCATAATTACATTATCGGCCTCCTTTAGCTGATTGGCGTCCATTCTTACACCAACCGACTTGAGTCTCAGTCCATATTCTCCAAACTTCACCGTGGAGCCTTTGATGGATCCACCCGTTCTAACTGTGATTCTACCTTTGTGTTTCTTTCCAACGTGTTTGAATCTCGGAGCCAACTCGTGAGAAAAACGTTTACCCAGCCTAGTGGAAAGAGCAAAAGGGGACGGAGCAAAATGCGACTTGGCTAGTTGGTTTATCAGTCCGAACATGCTGACGACGGTTGGTTGAAGCTTTTGCTGAGCGATTCGATTTGACTTTTCAGGTTGAGCCGCGAATGATTTTTTATGCGAGATGTTTCCTCGTGGCTCCTCCCGGAGGATCCTTCTAAGAGGCCCTTCCCTCGAACGGAGGGAGTCGCCAAATATCCTCCCAAATTGTCTTCCACTGTCAGCCAACCATAAGATGAACCGATCTTTGTTGGCGTTTGTAAGGCATCTTTCCACTAAGAAAGTACCGCCAACTCTCGCAGTTAATGGCCAGACGTATGTGACGGACAGCTGGACCAATGTGCCAGCTAGTATTGTGGCTTTAACGGACCGCCAGTTGCATTTGAACCAGAATCATCCAATTGGAATATTGAGAAATCTGATTGAAAATTCGTTTAAAGGGATGGGATACACCTTTTATAATAACTTCAAGCCTGTTGTTACCACATTTGAAAACTTTGATGTCTTGGGTTTCCCCGCAGACCACCCCGGAAGGTCAAAGTCTGACACATACTACATCAATGAAAAAACTCTGTTACGAACTCACACCTCAGCACATGAGCATGAATGCTTTCAGAAATGCTCTACGCCAGGATATTTTATTTCCGCTGATGTATACCGAAGAGACGAGATTGACCGGACGCATTATCCAGCTTTCCACCAAATGGAAGGAGCCCGTATCTGGAATCGTTCAGAGCTAGGCGATTCATTGCATGAAAAATTACGTGAGGACATCGCTTCCATTCCCAAAGTTGACATTATTGTCGAAGACCCAAACCCTGCCTTCAATGATGCAACAAACCCAAAACAAACCTACATGAGTGACGAAGAGACGGAGCTAGTATCCCAACACCTCAAAAGGACCCTTGAGTTATTGGTCAACCAGGTCTTCAACGAGGCCAAAAGATCTGCAAAGCTGGCAGGAAGTGAAGAGCCATACTTGAACGAGCCGTTACGCGTCAGATGGATAGAGGCCTACTTTCCCTGGACAGCTCCTAGTTATGAAATTGAAGTTTGGTGGAAAGGAGAATGGTTGGAAGTCTGTGGTTGTGGGGTTGTAAAAGAGCAAGTGTTAACCAATTCGGGAATTGAAAACACCATTGGTTGGGCTTTTGGTGTTGGACTAGACCGCATTGCCATGCTTTTGTTTGGTATACCTGATATAAGATTGTTCTGGACGCTTGATGAAAGATTTAGCTCACAGTTTACCGAAGGTTCCATTTCTACTTTTAAGCCATATTCCAAATACCCAGGAACGACTCGTGATGTCTCATTCTGGCTTCCAAAGTCCGACAAACTACCCTTGCATGAAAACGACCTGATGGAAATAGTCAGAGACACGGCGGGTGATTTGGTAGAAAGTGTTAAAATGGTGGATGAGTTCGTGCACCCCAAAACTGGACGCAAGAGTCAATGTTACAGAATCAACTATCAATCCATGGATCGTTCACTAACCAATGATGAAATCAACGTTTACCAGGAAAAGGTAAGAGACATTCTGAGCTCTACTTATGAAATAGAGCTCCGTTAGACTGTATGTACATAGTGCTTAGATAAGCTTCTTCGTGGAACTCCGTAATGCTTGCTTATGTAATTGCATCGGTTGTGGCTAACTCTGAGAGGATTCTTTTCAAGGGTTCGATACTACCCCAACTTGCCCTCCAACTTCAAATGGGACACCCTTCCATCACCATCTTGTATGGCTCTGAGACCGGAAATTCCCAGGAGTTTGCTCAGGTTCTTGGAAGAAAGTGCCTCTATTTATCCTTCAACACAGTTGTCTCTTCACTGGATAACTTCGATCTGAAGCGGTTGTTAGATGTCAAGTTGTTAGTGGTCATTTGCTCCACTACCGGGCAGGGAGATATTCCTAGGAACGGGAAGAAGTTCTGGAAGTTCATGCTTAAGAAGGGACTTCCTGCTGATCTCTTGTCGCACCTGAGCTTCACCACATTTGGTCTGGGAGACTCCTCTTATGCCAAGTTCAACTATGCGATCAGGAAGATCCATAAGAGATTGCTGCAGCTAGGAGCAAAAGAATTCAGTGATAGGGCGGAAAGTGATGAGCAATCCCCAGAAGGTAATGAAGGCTACTATGCAGAGTGGGAAAGGCTTTTACTAGAGAAGATCAAAACGCTTAGTCACCATGAGATTGATCCCAATACACTATTGCCACCGATGAATGGGATTGTTCCGCAGACGAACAAGTTTAAGAAGATGACTGACAATCTCAAAGAAGTGGCTTTGACCAGATCTGACCTTTTAACTGGAGTAATCACCATTAATGAAAGACTGACTTCTCCAGATCATTTTCAAGACGTCAGAAGGATAGTAATTAAAGACACTAGCAACTCATTGGACTATAAACCGGGCGACACAATAGCTTTGTATCCTAGTAATGACCCTAGAGATGTTGAATCGTTGATCAAGGATCAAGAATGGCAGGATATTGCCGATTTTCCCTTGATAATTGATGGTCCGACGCCTACTATCGAAGGTGGTCTGGTTAAAAAGCTTACCTTGCGATCGCTCTTGACTCATCATTTGGATATCATGTCCATACCTCGACGTTCGTTCTTCATGCTTGCACACCATTTCTCTAATGATGAACGGGAGAGGGAGAAACTGTACGAGTTCTCTACCATTGAAAATATCGATGCATTGTATGACTACGCCAACCGACCAAGAAGATCCATTTTAGAGACAGTATTGGAGTTCTACTCTTTGAGGATACCAGTGCAATATGTATTTGACCTTATTCCTACCATCAAGCCGAGGTTATTTTCCATTTCTTCGAGTCCAAGCCCATCTACCGTTGAACTGACAGTTGCCATTGTGGAATATCGAACAATTATCAAAAGACTCAGGAAAGGGGTTTGTACGAGGTGGATAAAAGATTTGGAGCAAGATGATAGAATAAAGTTCTCAGTACATCCAAACAATGTCAGGTTTTCTCCTGGACCTTTAATAATGGTAGCTCCAGGGACTGGTATAGCACCTGTCAAATCGATCATCGAACAAAGATTAGAGAATGGGCTGCAAGACATGTATCTTTTCACTGGTAACAGATTCCATGATAAAGACTTTCTTTATGGCGACCTATGGAAGTCTCTAGTGTTGAAGAACCAGCTGAAACTATTTCCGTCATTTTCCAGAGATGAGAAAAAGTCATACGTACAAGACACGTTGTATGCACACAGCGATCTGATCTTTGATCTTATTTATAACAAAAATGCCACATTCTACCTGTGTGGATCATCTGGAAAAATGCCCATTCAGGTTAGAATTACCATCGAAACGATACTAGAAGATCATTTAGGAATTTCAAACGAGGAATCGAAGAGGCTATGTCTGGAGTTAGAGAACAAAGGAAAATACATCCAAGAGACATGGTAGGAGTGGAAACTAGTTTTTCCGATACTGTAACGTTTTTCCGTGGTTCTCACCCCATGTTAATCGAGCCGCAGTGTACTGCGTTAGTGCAAAAAACCGGGCATATCAAGTGAACTCTCCTCGGGCAGTAACATCAACAAATGTTCCTACGTTCCAAGTATGCGTACGCCCTTCTATTTTGCTTTCTAATTGACTCCACTCAGACAGCTGCAGTTCCTCAACTGAAACTAGCTTCTCAAAAAGTCAGTTTGAAAGATGGTATGAGAGGAGATAGCAAAATACTAGTACAGTTAGCACAGAGAGACAATATCCCATTTCTACACACAGTCCAAGACCAAGGTTTAAACCTGGTCCACACTCTAGCTACACGTGGTGTTCAAATTCCCGATCCAAATGATAAAATAATTATGTTCATAGAAGATATAAACCAAAATCATGAAGGAATTCAAAGAAATTCCTAAAGCGTTGTCGTTTCCGCTTTATACATAGAAAGGAAGTAGAGTAATACATTTCAAAATACCTAGGCTTTTCCGTAAGCCTCAGCCAATCCCAGAGATAGTCCCTTTTCTTGTCTAGCATGTGCAAGAGCAGCAATAATGGCAGCTCCAACACCTGATCCATCCTGAGCTGGAACAATTTGAATTGGGTAGTTCTTTGGGTGGATGTTCTGTTCTTTCCATCCAAAAATATCAGCCAATGAGTCAGCGGCACGTTCGGGGAACTTTGGATACTTATGGAACACTGAACCGTCAGCAGCGCAGTGACATTCCTTGATGTTCATCTTGGTGCAAGAAGCTCCAATTCCACAAACAGCAAGTCTGGCTGATCTGTTTCCAATGATCTCAGATAGTGCTCTGGACAATCTTCTCTCGTCTAATGTTGGCTCAATCTTCAAGAACTCTTGGAAGAGACGAACAGTCTCTGGGAACTGGTCCAAGTCTTGGTCACCCTCAATTTCAGCCAGGAAGGATGTATCGAGTACGTATGGAGTGTATAGTAACTTAATCTGCTCAGAGTCTTTGGCGTATTTTTGGAAAACTTGCTTCTCTTCGTAGAGTTCAACGAGGATTAGTCTAATAAGTTCACCCAAGTAGTACCCAGCAGTCATTTTTTCGAAGGCTTGCTGGCCTGGTCTTGGAGATTGTTCATCGATGAGAATATCGTATTTTGTACGTGGGAGGGACTGATGTTCGTTGTCGAAGGATCCGTACTCGCAGTTGATCAACATGGGGGAGTCATCAGTAATGTCCGGCAAAAGCTTTCCCTTCAACTTTTCGATGTTTCCTACTCTATCGTAGTAAGCACCGTTGACACCGGTTCCAAAAATCAGACCCATCTCAGTTGTAGGGTCGGTGTATCTGGAAGCAACCAGGGCTCCAGCAGTGTCATTAATTAAAGCAACTACTTTAATGGGTAGCTTTCTCTCGTTGATCTTCTCCATCAGCAAAGGGACAACATCTTCTCCTTCGACGTTTGGGATATCAAAACCCTTGGTCCATCTCTGAAGCACACCGGTGTCAATTCTGGACTGACTGGCAGGGTATGAAAATGTGAATCCCAATGGAAGCATGGCACCTTTCTCGATTCCGTCTGGGTGCAACTTGAAGAAAAACTTCTCTAAACAATCAGCAATGAATCCAAACAGTTCATTTCGGTCTCTAGTGGTTCTCATTCCCTTGGGAAGATGGTATTTTTCTTGCTCAGTTTCGAATTTTTGTCCTCCCAAGAGGTGAACGAGGACAACTCTCAGGTTCGTTCCACCCAAGTCGATGGCAAGATAGTCTCCGGTTTCAGTTCCGTCAGGGTAATCCATGACCCAGACTGGGATCATGGGAATGTTACCGCCCTTGGCAGACAGTCCCTTCTTGAGTTCTTCGACGAAATGAGCGACAATCTGCTTCAACTTGGTGGGGGACACCTCGAAGGAGTCTTGAATTTCCAACACCCTATCAGAGAGGTATTGGCTGGTTATGGTGGAGGCAACCTGGTTAGCTGGTTTTGCAATAGGCATTATGGTGCGGAGGCGTAATAGAAAATCTATTGAAGAGTGCAGAAAAAAGACGTGAAAATCTTAGGGGAATGTGGCCAGACTTTATAGTGTTTTGGAAAGTATTTTCGTATGGTCGTTGAATGGGCCCCCTCTCCCCGCGCGCCTTCGTGCATCACACTGTCGGAAAAACTCTGACGTGACAAATTTGAGTATTATCCGATTCCGTCCGCTGGTGGTTTTGTGAAACATCGTTCTGTTCCTCTGCCCTTTCGGTCAAGTGCACAGAGCAGCCACTTAGCGCTTGACTGCTCTCTAGTTTTTACTGTAAAGGTTTAGACATAATTACTTGCTAGACATGAACTTGTTAATTCTTACTGAAATATTCTTATCCCTAGTTGCTGCGTCAGCTTCTGCGCCAAGCCCCATGGAGAAAACGGAAGATTCTGGAGTGGAACCACTAGATTCTGACCAGATTTTTCTCCAGGTGGTAAATGTTCCGTGGAACCTGGTAGAGCCAGATAACCAACAGTGGTCATTGAGTAAGCCGACCGATTCCAGAAAGTTCAAGGCTCAAAGAATCAGAGAGAAGAAGGCCAAGTCCAGGAACCGTAGACAGAAATCTTTCTATAGCTCAACTCCTGGTCGCAATTCGGAGAGTTCTTATCCGCCTTCCAAGTCTGACTATAAGAGAGTCCCTGGAATCAGAAAAAAGAGACCAAACGGGTCACGGCGTCAGGAAAAAAAGAGGAAAAAATCGGCTTCTGAGAGTCCATCCAAACATCCTAATCCTGACAGGCCTACTTTGGATTTTGGAAGAGATGCGGTCAATATGGACCGTGGAAAATACCCAAACAGTGCTGAAACTGAACTGCTCAGAAGGAATGAAGGAGATTCACCAGATAGAGTTTCCCCCACTAGTATTTCCCCGGTCGAGAATTCTCCGAATCAGGTTTCCCCAGAAAGTGGTTCAGTGGAGCTGAACGAACATGAAAGCGACAGAAATGAAGTGCAAAATATGGATTTCCATGGAGAAGAGTTGATCAAGAAGGTGGGCAAGGGAATAAAGAAGGTGTTTCAAAAGATAAAAAATAAAAAAGAGGGGGAGGAAGAAGAGGAGGAGGAAAAGGAGGAAAAGCAGGAAAAAGAGGAAAAAGAGAAAACTGGGAAGAAAAAACTGAAAAATGAGAAAGACGAGGACGAGGACGGCGACGAAGACGAAGACGAAGATGAAGATGATGAAGACGAAAACTACCAAGGCGACCATGAGATAGATGATTGTGACGACGACAGCGAAGAAATCGAAGATGAAGAGTATGAAAGTGATGATTGTGATGATTCCGAAAGTGATAGTGAAACTGACACAGATTCTGACAGCGACAGTGACAGTGACGATGATTGTGACGACCCAATTGAAGGTTACAAAGCCATCAGAATTGAAAGTCCTGGTTCCAAACCCAAAATTATCAGAATGAAAAATGATCCCAAACTAAACACTTTTGATCCCAGTAAACCTCATCACTCAACGATGGCTACAACCCCCTCTGATTCCTCACACAGAGATGGCCCCAGTGGCACCATTGCTTCCACCCGTCCTATTCACACTCTTGGTCCCAAGGAGAGTTCGAAAAATAAAGCCCAAAACCCTTCAAGTTCAAATAACGAATTTGTTGATAGAAGGACTAATCACAGTCTATCTGTGGATAAAACGAAACATCCTCAAAAGCCTACTATACACGAGTTCCAGCCTAGAAAAGGAGACATTTATCTTCCCGAAGACGAGAATGAGCACACCTCGGGTGGCTTCAAATACTCTCTTCCAATTGCCCTATTGCTAGGAGGCCCAGTTATGGCATTATTGATCATGTGATGGCATGATATAGACCAACAGACTAGATTATATACATCAACTTAGATGGTTACGCAGATAATGAATAGATTTCAAGGATTGCTTGATGCTCACCTACATTGAACGTCTTTGAAACGTCAGGGTGGGAGAACCTGTCCTCACGACCGATTAAATTCGACTTTCACCCCCTTAATATGCATTATTAAACGAGGAAAAGTCACAGGCTTTCCAACGTTTTTTTTTATCTTTTTAATCTCCGATTTTTCTCGGTATTAGACGCGAATTATGGTTATACTTGGTTGAATTGCCGTGGCCTTCGTTCTTCCTGCTAATCATTAACTTATCACTGTTGCCTCAGCGTCTTTAACCCTGGACGAATGGAGACATTGCAAAACGTTGTTCTCCAAGTTGGGTATAGCGCTGCGACTTGGTCAAATTCCCCGCTAAACGCCACCATAGGCAAGTGCTCGTCTTACTCTCCTTTGATAAATTATCAATCAAACAGTCTGAACCCCTGTTTTATTGGTCTGCTATTGTCTGGTCTCAGTGTGCTTGCCATTTTTTTTAGTGGTGTGCAGCTACTTGAGTCCTTGCTTTCCCCGAAAGCAGGTTCTCTCAGGTCATGTAATGGGCATTATTGGATGAGAATCAACTCTGTCCTTATCCAAAGCGGTTTATCTGTGGGACTAGCTTTTGTCTCCTTCAATTTACATGGCACCTCTAGCGATGTGAGGACATTGGGATACTTGCTATCTGCTGTCTGCCTTTTGTTTGTGTTACTCCCCTTACACGTGTTAGAACCAGTTGTTCACATAAATCCCCGGGGTTCGTTGCTATACTATTGGCTATTGTCTATACCCGTTAATTTTTGCTTGTGTCTTCAGCAACTCTCTGGTGAATACCCAGTTATTCATACTGAGTCCAATGTGGTAAATGTATTGTTCCTTTTATCGCTCGTCAACGGCGCAAATATATTCTTTTCAGAGCTGGTATTATGGAAACCTACTTATGGAGTGGTCAACTACTATCTAGAAAATGGCTTGGATCTTGCCATACCGAATGCCCTATCCAGTATCACATTTACATGGATGAATCCACTAATCAGCAAGGGTTACAAACAAGGTTATCTGGACTCCGATGATTTGCCCAAAGTCCCTAAATTCTGCCAATCGAGATATTCAGAAAAGCGATTGGCTCAGGAATGGAACACACAGAAAAAATCTGCCAAACCATCTCTATTAAAGTCTATTTTGGTGTCTTATGGCTTGCTTACTATGGGTGCCTGCGCCGTTGAAGTCTTAGAAAACCTGCTTAATTTTCTTCAACCGTGGCTACTGAGATATTTAATCCAGTACTTTGATAACTACCAGAACTACCCGTTGATTATCGGTTTTGCTATTGCTTTTGCAATTTTCTTTATCACTATAGTTCAAAGCGTTTTGTTTAACCAGTTTTTCATCCTCATCTATCAGGTCGGTATTTCCCTTAGAGCTGGACTGATGAGCTTAGTTTACAAAAAAACACTAGTTCTATCAAACTCAGCCAAAAGCAAGCACACCACAGGAGAAATTGTCAACTTGATGTCTGTTGATGTAGGCAGGGTTGAAGATATCTCTCAGCATGTTCAAACGATGATTTCCTCTCCCTTAAAGCTGGTTTTATGCCTTCTTTCGTTGTACAAACTTGTGGGAAACGCTACTTGGTCAGGTCTGCTGGTCATGTTTTTAATGATTCCCATTAATACATACCTCATCAAAAGCCTTAGGGGATTCCATAAACGTCAAATGGAGTTCAAAGACGAAAGGACTCGTGCCGTCAACGATGTCTTATCATCTATCAAAAGCATCAAACTTTATGCCTGGGAACAACCAATGCTCGATAAGATAACCCATTTGCGAAATGATAGAGAGCTGCGTAATTTGGAAAGAACTGGTTGTTTGGGAGCTGTGGTGCATTTTGCTTGGGCTTGTGTACCTTTCTTTGTTTCCTGTTCTTGTTTTGCTGTTTTTGCATTTACTTCGTCTATCCC
Organism: Komagataella mondaviorum; assembly: GCA_023213015.1. NCBI lineage: Eukaryota > Fungi > Ascomycota > Pichiomycetes > Pichiales > Pichiaceae > Komagataella > Komagataella mondaviorum. The sequence continues at coordinate 913,577 of JAKWBA010000002.1, read as the reverse complement.
ATTGACGCCAGATATTGTTTTCCCGGCTATATCCCTATTCAATATCTTATCAGTTCCTATATTTTCCATTCCAGCCCTGTTAACTGCGTTAATCGAGACTTCAGTCTCCCTGAATCGTTTGCAGAAGTTCTTAACCAGTGATGAATTGCTGAACGAGTTTATCAATTTTGACGACGATCCATCGGAAGAGGCTCGTGGCCAGGTTGTTGTCAAAAATGCTACGTTCCTATGGTCATCCCCTACAAGTAAGAGTGATGATGTTGACGAAGAATCAAACATTGGAGAGTCGTCTCAAGTAGCGTTGAAAGACATCACATTCAGTGCGAAAAAGGGTACTTTAACGTGTATTGTTGGTAGAGTTGGAAGTGGTAAATCAACATTTCTAAAGGCTATACTAGGACAGTTATTATCTGTGTCTGCTGACCATATCAATCCCCCAAAAATTTCTCTTTCAGGATCTGTGGCTTATTGTTCACAAGTTCCTTGGATCATGAACGCCACTGTTAAAGAAAACATTTTGTTTGGACATAGATTTGATGAGGAGTTTTACAGAAAATCCTTAGAAGCTTCTGCATTGATACCTGATTTAGAGGTTCTTCCTGATGGTGACCAGACTCTTGTGGGAGAAAAAGGTGTCTCGTTGTCGGGAGGACAAAAGGCAAGACTTTCCATTGCCAGAGCTATATACTCAAGAGCCGATATTATAGTCTTGGACGACATCCTGTCAGCTGTTGACACTCATGTTGGTAAACATATCATGGACCGTGTCCTAAGCAAGAATGGCTTACTGAAAACTAAGACGAGAATACTCACCACCAACACCATTCCAATTTTACATCAAGCTGACAGTATTCTGATGATTAAAAATGGCACAATATTTGAACGGGGTGATGCTCGCAGTATTGATGAGAAAAAGGGAGAAATTTATGCTCTGGTAAATGAGTTTGCCCAAGATACAGGTAAAAAACTAACTTTTTCTGGCACAGAAGATAGTGAAACGGAATACAACGCTGATGAAAAAGTGGAAGAATTTTCAGAAGAATCTGATGAAAATCCTGCGTTCAATTTGGACACATGCTCTGTTATCAGTGACCAGGTGGCACGAAGAGCAAGTTTGGCTACCTTAAAGTTTCCTCACAGTAACACACCGCCCGATACAAAGACTGCTCAATCGCAAGAAACTAAGGAAAAAGGAAATGTGAAAATGGCTGTTTACAAAAGATACATCAAATCTTGCAGTTATTCCGGTGTAGCATTATTCATTGGTTGCATCTTCCTCTCCACTGCATTGTCCGTGGCAAGTAGCTATTGGTTGAAAAACTGGTCGGAAAAGAACTCAAGGAACGGTGCCAACGTTGATATCATTCCTTTCATTGCCACCTATACCGCTATAGGCTTGAGTTCAGCTCTATTTTCGTCGTTCAAAACTGTGGTGATGTGGCTGTTTTGTTCTATCAGGGCTTCCAGAACTTTCCACTCACGATTAACTTACAGTATTATGAGATCACCTTTGTCGTTCTTTGAGACTACACCGATCGGAAGAATTATGAATCGATTTTCCACTGATATGAACAAGGTAGATGAATCCTTGCCAAGGACTTTCTCTTTGTTTTTGCAAACAATGATCAAAGTATTTTTTACGCTGGCGATATTGTCAGTGACACTTCCGGTTTTCATTGTTATCATTGCTATTTTGTCTGTGTTCTACTTGTACTACCAGCAGTATTATATGATGGCTTCGAGAGAATTACAGAGAATTATGAGTGTGACAAGAAGTCCAATTTTTGCACATTTTCAGGAAACCTTAAATGGAGTTGATACCGTTAGAGCTTACAGACAGGAGAAGAGATTCCTCTATTTGAATGCAGAAACTATTGATCGCAACCTGAAATCAGTCTACTGTTCTCGATCGACTAACCGTTGGTTATCTTTCAGACTCCAATTGATTGGATCTACCATAGTTTTGGCTGCAGCAATAATGGCAATTTTGTCTACTTTGACAAAAAACCCACTGAGTTCTGGAACTGTTGGTTTGATTATCAGTTATGCTTTGGACATTACAAGTTCCCTATCTTGGGTAATTAGAGCTTGTGTTGCTGTGGAAACAAATATCGTTTCTGTGGAGAGGATTGAGGAGTATTGTCTTTTACCATCGGAAGCACCGTATGAAATTCCTGATAGAAAACCCCCTCCCAATTGGCCAGAGAAGGGATCAATTTCGTTCCATGATTATAGCACCCGTTACCGTGAAAACCTGGATCCTGTTCTGAAGAACTTGAATATCAATATTCAGCCAAAGGACAAGGTTGGAATTGTGGGACGAACTGGGGCTGGAAAGAGTACTCTCTCCTTGGCTATATTCCGAATTCTAGAAGCCTCATCGGGTTACATAACCATTGATGGAGTAAACATCAGTGAACTCGGGCTTTATGATTTGAGACATAGTCTGAGTATTATTCCCCAGGACTCTCAAGCATTGGAAGGAACCGTGAGACAGAATCTGGATCCTCTCGGACTTTATGAAAATGAACAGTTGTGGAAAGTTTTGGAGTTGTCCCATTTGAAGACTCACATAGAGCAAATGGAAACTGAACAGGACAGCGTTGCTCAGAAAGGTTTGGATGCCAAGATATCTGAGGGAGGATCGAATTTATCAGTTGGCCAAAGACAACTAATGTGCCTAGCAAGAGCACTGTTGAATTCCTCCAAAATACTAATCCTAGACGAAGCTACTGCGGCTGTCGATGTGGAGACTGATACGCTGATTCAAAAGACCATTAGGTCTGAGTTTAAGGACAGAACAATATTGACCATTGCACATAGGTTGGACACCATCATGGATAGTGATAAGATTGCCGTTATGGATAAGGGAGAAATCAAAGAGTTCGATACACCTGAAAATTTGTTGAAGGACTCTAATAGTTTATTCTACCAACTGTGTCTACAGGGCAACTATGTCCAGGAGGAGTAGCTAGTCGAGTGATCTTCTTAGATTAGATAGATATCATATAACTTAAAATTCGAGATATATTGTAGACATTTTATCGCATCTGCCATCTTTTCTTCTACCACCTTCAAGCCATGGGTCCCCCCAAGACGACCAGAAAGATTAACGGCTCGGGAATAGACAGAAAGCCCAATGTGGCTCTGGTACGAGAGTCTTTTGAATGTGCAAAGAAAGTGTTGGAGCTGGACTCCGATGATGTCATTAAGAAAATATCCGCCGTGGAGAAGTCTAACATATCACTCATCGTGGATTATAACAAGGTTTACGAGAAGCTGCAAGATATCGAATCGTCGGCCAATAACCTTCAAGAGTTGAACGGCCAAATTGAGCTCTTAAATAAGAACTTGCTAGTCGCTGAGAACAGTGTGACCAGTTTGGAAGATTTGATACAAGAGGTTAATGAATGGTCTTTGGAAATTGAGAAAGCCGTTGACGAAAGGGTTTGATGCATTATTTACCTATACAGAAACTGGAGAAAACTACCCCTAGAATCTCCTCAATTCCCACAGCTTCACCAGTGATTTTGCCAATTCCCTCCACAGAGTACCGCAAGCTCTCCGTTGCTAAAACGTCGTCAATCCCGTTATAGGACCGAAACTCTTCGAATCCGTGCAGAACATCGTTGCTCAGTATATCCTGTGACCTCTGAGAAATACTTATTGGATCGGAATTGGTCGTCAATGTGATGATTTTGAATTTCTCAATTAAAGTTGACATCAATGAGTCAATTCCCTCTCTATTTACACATGATATTAAAGAGACCGATGCTTCAGGTAAGTTGAGCGTTTTAGAAAACTGTTTAATGATACTGGAATATTGGTCCGTGCCCTCCAGTAAATCAGATTTGTTTAATGCCACTACGATGTTTTTCGAACAGCTGGATGTTGAGCTCTTCAGGGTTTCGATGTGTTTGATAAGATCGCTGTTGATCTCTTTTGAGTCTACGGGTAAGATGATCACAGCAACGTCACTGCTCAAAGATTTGGTTGTGGCTCTTTTGATTCCTTCTCTCTCAATTACATCTGCATCTTCAAATGATCTTATACCTGCTGTATCACCAATGACAACTTTGTACCCATTGATATCCAAGGGTATATCTATACTGTCTCGGGTAGTCCCAGGGATATCACTCACAATCACCGAATCGGAATCTGAAAGAACGTTCAACAACGACGACTTCCCAGCATTTGGTGGTCCAATCAACGATAATCTAATGCCCTTCATCAATATCTCGGAACGTTTGACCTTCTCCAAATAATTTTTTATCTCCCTCTCCAATATGTCGATATTATATGCTACTCTTCCAAACAATTCGTTTACCTCTTCAATGTCATGATCTTCTCCAAAATCTATTACTGTGGTTAGCAGAGCTACATTGTTAACAATTTCTGTCCTCCAGCGGTGAAACAACTGTCTTGTCTCCCCAGTCAATGAAGATAGGGCTGATACTCTCTGAACTTCTGTTTCTGCATCTATCATATCACGCACACCTTCAACCTCGGTCAAATCAAACTTCCCATTTTGAAACCCTCTTCTGGAGAACTCCCCTGGGTCTGCATATCTCACTGGAGCAGAAGTCTTGTGCAAAGATTTGATAGCATTAAGCACGCATTTCACCACTGCGTTTCCTCCGTGGACATGAAGCTCCAAAACGTCTTCTCCAGTGTACGAGTTGGGACCCCTAAAAAGCAGTGCTAAAGCTTCATCCAGCAATATGCCAGATTGTGGATCGTATAGCTTTCTCACGCTTGCAAGTCTATGTCTTGGTAGCCTCTTATCATCCTCTATACGTGATAACCTCTTGAATATATCCAGGGTACTTGGACCTGATACCCTTACAACAGCAATGGCAGATCTTCCCTGTTTCGTAGATAATGCGTAGATGGTTGGTAGTCTCAAATCGGAAGCCCATCGTTTAACGACTCTAGGTGTTCCTAGTAAGGAATTCCAATGGGACTTCATCCTTAGATTAAAAGAGAACCTGAGAGTGAAATAATTTCGAGATATCTAGTATTACCTAAGTTGTAACGATCACTCTCTAGAACACCAATGAGCCAGGCTGTACGACGTTGGCCCATATTCTTCCAGATTAGACGATATGGCCATGAGAACCCTTTGGTATGTGCTTCTGCGACGGAATTTGAGCTCCAACTAACAATACAAGGGAATACCCAGGAAGAAGGGCCCAGAAATGCCCAGGATGTCCAAGGGACTTCCAATACGGCAAAAAATACCGAATGTTGATAAGGTGATTTTGGTATCCTCAGGAAAGGGAGGTGTCGGGAAGTCAACTGTTGCCACCAACTTGGCACTTTCATTACGAGACCTGGGGATGAAGACAGGACTGTTGGACGCAGATCTCTTTGGGCCTTCAATTCCAAAGCTGATGAATCTGGCTGGGGAACCAAGAATCACCGAAACAGGAAAGCTTATCCCACTAGTAAACTATGGAATTCAAACGATGTCAATGGGATACCTCATCAGCGAAGAGAATGCAGTTGTTTGGAGAGGTCTCATGGTGATGAAAGCTTTACAGCAACTTCTATTCGAGGTACAATGGGAGGACTTGGACATCCTAGTGGTGGACATGCCCCCCGGAACCGGAGATACGCAATTGACTATTAGTCAACAAGTAAAAGTTGACGGATCTGTCATAGTCTCTACCCCGCAAGACATTGCTCTTCTAGATGCTGTTAAAGGAATTACAATGTTTAATAAAGTCAACATACCGGTATGTAAACTCCCATAGTCCACCATGTTTGCTCCTTTTTACGTCGTTCAGACAACTAACTTAAACTATAGATACTGGGACTGGTCCAAAACATGAGTTTTTTTCTGTGCCCTAATTGCAATCACGAATCTCATGTCTTTGGAACAAATGGGGTGTTGAGAGAGGCTTCTAAGCACAACCTTGAAGTGCTGGGCTCTATTCCACTGAACGAAAGCATCTGCACCCAATCTGATTTGGGCAAACCCGTTGCCATATCAGACCCTCAATTGGCACCCTACTATGCTTCCATCGCAGAAAAGGTTCGAGATAAACTGTTCTAGAAAGCTTTTTCCATCCCACCGGAAACCCACAATTGTGGTCGGACTTGCATCGCACTGCATCTAGGTTGCGGCTCTGCAAAATCTGACTTCTTGATGCCTCTCAGGACAAAATCCATCTTCAGACACAAATTGATCCCCGAATCTCTTTTTGTACGACCTTGTGTTGATATCCTATTCGTTTGCTAGTGAGATTATGAAAAACGTAGGTATTGCTTTGATTTGCCTAGGATTGGTGGGAGCATTAGCACAGGTTGATTCAAGTAACAATCCAGTCATAGGAGAAGCCATCACTCCCCAGCAGGTGCAGGAGAATCTCCAAAAATTGGAACAATTGAGTGATGAGCAACTAGACCAATTGGTGGAGTATTTTTCCATCAGCCAAGCGTCTTCCCCTGGATTTGGGTATATTGGGGATGTAGGCACCAAACCAAATCTGTTAAATGAGCAGTTGGATACCACTGTGCCATCTTCTAGTTTAGACACTGGAGTAAGCCTAACTGAAGCTACGATGATCGAAAGTAGTGATTCCGTAGCAGAAGCGTCTGATCCAGAAGATTCAATCGAGAACTTGGGATTCCCCTTCCTATGGAAGAAAAAAAAGAATGATGAGGACGATTGCGACGACGATGATGATGATGAAAGTGGTGATGCTGCTGACAATGCAATTAATGCTGGCGAAAGCTCTCGTAATAAGGTCATAGTTGTTACATTTGGCCACGACGATAATGCAACACTTGCACGTATGCAGGAGTTTCAGTCACAGACTGCTGAAAACAACCTTGATCAAGAGAGTGTTCCGAATAAGAAAGTATTCCATTTCAAAGAAGGTACTATAATTCCTCTTACAACAGAAGATGAGCTTCAGTTGGAGGAAATACTGAACCTTCATCAAAGAAATAATAGTGCTGGACCTTCGGAAAGTTTTGATCAATACACCAACGGAGCAAAGCCTAGGCTCAGCAGCATTCGGAATGGATTTGGAATCCGCAAACTGAATTCACAATATGCTAACTCCGCCACCAAACGGAGGGTCTCGGTCAGTGCAGTTGGAGCCACCGTTCTTGTCATGTACAGTGTTCTGTTCATGTAAGATCCATTCTCTTTCATCTTAGATAATAAACATTTGCATATTCAAAATTTGTAAGAGACACCTGGAAGTGCTATGGAGAATACCAGCCCCAACTTGTACTTGTCGTTTAGTAGTTCTAGCTGTTCTAAAATTGTTATCCTTGGATCATCCTCTGTCATTGTTTCTTTCACGTGTGTTATCACTAAATGTAATCCTTTTAGTGTGAGGCTAGGGTCATAGGCCTGAATAATCTCTTGCAACCTGATCATCTCGCTAATAATGTAACGAGGTGTCAAATGGCCGTATAATGGTTTACCTGGAGGCATATCTTTGCTCGAGCATTCCAGAACTATTCCGCTCAGTTGATGAAAATACGGAGATATATAATTCCAAAGGGAGTGCAGGTAAAACGTATTGGATGTCACATCACTCTCCATATCACCAAACACCAGCAGTTTCTTCTGCGATTTCCTCATATTCAGCAAGTAAGCCGACGATTGATAAATGGAGGGCTTAACTGAAGTCTCCTCAATCGTTCCATGTGCAACTGGGAACACTATAAACTCCATATGCTCGTTGAGCTGTATCCACGATCTGTCATTGTCAACATCAAGACTGCAAAACTCAATGACTGGCTTGGCAACTTCTGAGAGATCTGGCCACACGTGGTTGTTGAAAATATAGGAATGCAACTGGTCCATGGTGAATTTTCGACCGTATATCCTTCGCAATCTGTGGGGATAGATCTCACTGTAGAAGAGAGGAGCATTGATGATGAGACCAGCAATGTGGTCCAGGTGACAGTGCGTTATAAGGTAGGATGAAACATGGAGGTTCATGAACGCATCTGCAATTTGCAAGTTTGTTCCTTTTGTTTTCTTTTGGTATCGCTGTAAGGAATTGGGAAAATGGATAGAATCTGTGTCAGAAAAATAGGAAGCCAAACGGGGGCAATTGGGATAAAAAGATGCAGAGAAGTAGTTTTGCGTATTCAAAATGTCTGCTCTGAGATCTTCAGTAGAATTGAGCTGGTTGTAGTAGTTCAGTATATCGTTCAGACCCTTAATACCAGTTCCGGCATCAATACACACATGATCCATTGTTTCTGCGTCCACGCGATCCGAGGTTTTTCCTACCAAAAGAGAGCAGTTTGCACCTTCAATGGGGCCTCCGCTTGTACCCAATATGGTCACTTCAAAGTACTCTGCAGTCATCTATACCATGTGTATTTAGGATAAAAATTGGAGAGCGGTGTCACATCTCCTCTTGAGATTGAGTTTGATAAGAAAGACGCTCGCGACCCAATCAAAGAGGCAGATGCCCCACGCAGAGGTCCAACTCCTGGAACATTACATAATCGCATGTAATATAACCCAACATTCGCGTGTTTTTTCTACTCGGTCTTCTAAATGTGTTCGCGCAGATGTCTTCCCTCTTCTCTTTGTTTCCAACAGTGATTTTTGCCTACCAATCATGGAAGATATACTCAATTTTAGCAAGGAATTGGACATCTCGCTGTTCGACAACGTCGTGAATGTTCTTTACAACGGGTCTGGAAAGGAGCAACAGCAGGCACAAACCATAATTGCTCAGTTTCAAGAACATGAAGATTCTTGGACAAGGGCCGACCAGATTCTGGAACGCAGTACAAACAGTCACAGCAAGTACATAGCACTTAGCACTTTGGATAAGCTCATCAAGACAAAATGGAAGGCGCTAGGCGTGGAACAAAGATTAGGAATTAGAAACTTTATTATCAGCATGATCATCAGCATGTGTGAAGATGACCAGGTGTTTGTGAGCCAAAAAGCGTTAATCCAAAAGTGTGACCTTACATTGGTTCAGATCATCAAGCAGGATTGGCCCAAGAACTGGCCTGAATTTATTCCAGAGTTAATTGCTTCTTCAAGGGCAAGTTTCAACGTCTGTGAAAACAATATGGTTACTTTGAAATTGCTAAGCGAGGAAATCTTTGATTTCAGCAGTGAGCAAATGACACAGGCAAAGGCTCAAGAGTTGAAGAACAGCATGAGCAGAGAGTTTGGAGAGATCTTCAAGCTTTGTTTTGAGGTTCTTGACAAAGCCGAGAAGCCCTCGCTTCTGGAGGCCACTTTGAATTGTTTGCTAAAGTATATTCCCTGGATTCCTCTGGGATACATATTTGAAACGGATTTACTTAACTACTTGAGTGAGAAATTTTTCAAGGACCAACAGTTTAGGCTTACTAGTCTTAAGTGTCTTACCGAAGTGAGTGCGATTCGCCCCACCCAAGAATATGAGCAATACTATCTGAAGTATTTTAAAACTGTCCTCGAAGCTCTCGTCACTATTCTACCACCAGATATCGATCTCAGCAAATCTTACGACTATGCGAATAGTACTGATCAAGTTTTTTTGAATGACTTGGCCATGTTTTTTGTCACATTCTTACCAAACCATGTGCTAAGCTTAGAAAAGGACGAAAATCTTAAGCAGATGTCAATTGTAGCACACCAGTACCTTATAAACCTATCAAAAATCAGTGAACGTGAACTGTTCAAAACATGTTTGGATTACTGGAATGAATTTGTCTCTGATCTGTTTTCAGAGGTTCAAAAATTACCTTCCAAAGAACTATCACCCTTGTCACAGTTACAATACTCCAGTTCATTGGGGGGTGGTGCTCCAGATCCTGAACTTCTGAACCAATTTCCCCTCCGTAAGCATCTTTATAACAAAATTCTCAGTGAACTGCGAGTTGTTATGATTGATAATATTGTTAAACCAGAAGAAGTTTTAATTGTTGAAAATGACGAAGGAGAAATCGTTCGTGAATTTGTCAAAGAGAGTGATACCATTCAACTTTACCAATCTATGAGAGAAGTCTTAGTGTATTTAACCCATTTGGATGCTGTTGACACAGAGAACATTATGAGAGAAAAGCTGGCTAAACAGTTTATGCCTTCCGAATGGTCATGGAATAGGATTAATTGTCTATGTTGGGCAATAGGATCAATTTCCGGTACAATGAACGAAAAAATGGAGCGCAATTTCCTTGTTACCGTAATCAAGGATCTGTTGGCTTTAACTGACTTGAAGCGGGGTAAAGATAACAAAGCAGTGGTTGCCTCAAACATCATGTACATTGTTGGTCAATATCCTCGTTTCTTGAAGGCTCATTGGAAGTTTTTGAAGACTGTGGTTAACAAATTATTTGAATTCATGCACGAATCTCATGAAGGTGTTCAGGATATGGCTTGTGATACATTCATTAAAATTACTGAAAAATGTAAGAGGCATTTTGTCATACAACAAGCAGGGGAATCGGAGCCATTTATCAATGAGATCATTCTCAATCTACAATCTATCACCGAAGATCTTGAACCTCAACAGGTGCATACGTTCTACCAAGCTTGTGGATGTATTCTCTCAGCCCAAGAAAATAAAGAGGTGAGGGACAAGTTGTTAAATGACCTTATGAGTTTGCCCAACATGGCATGGAATGCAATCGTTCAACAGGCAGGTGCAGACCCTACTTTATTAAGCAACTCCGAAACTGTGAAGATTATCGCAAACATTGTCAAGACGAACGTTTCTGTTTGTAAGACAATGGGTCAGGGATTCTACCCACAATTAATACTGATTTATGTTGACATGCTTTCATTATACAATGCCGTATCGACCATGATCTCTAATGCAGTCTCTACTGACGGCCTTATTGCTACTAAAACTCCCAAGGTGAGGGGCCTGAGAACTATTAAAAAGGAGATTTTGAAATTGATAGAGATTTACATTTCCAAAGCCAATAACAACCAGGAGATTGTACGAGACTTGATTCCTCCATTACTACAAGCAGTTTTGAGCGACTACAACAACAATGTTCCTGATGCTCGTGATTCCGAGGTGCTAAACTGTATGTCTACTGTGGTTGATAAAGTTGGTGCTTTAATACCTAATGAAATTCTGACCATCCTACAGAACGTGTTTGAGGTGACGTTAGATATGATCAATAAGGACTTTACTGAATATCCAGAACATCGGGTGGAGTTTTACAAACTACTGAGAGAGATCAATAGAGTGAATTTCAACGCTTTGTTGCAATTACCAAGTCAGGCCTTCCAGTCGTTTGTAGATGCTATCTTATGGGCCTTCAAGCATAACAACAGAGAAGTTGAAGAGTCAGGATTAACACTGGCTGTGGAGTTGTTGAAGAACATTCAAGACCTGGGCAACAACGAGTTTGCTACTAGTTTCTATCAGAATTTCTACTTTAGCATTCTGAGTGACACGTTCTATGTCTTGACCGAACCCGATCACAAATCTGGCTTCAATCTGCAGTCTGAGCTTTTAAGTAAGCTGATTCAGCTGGTAACGGAAAATATCATTGCCGTGCCTATCTATGCACCAGACCAAGCACCAGCTGGAACATCCAACTTGGAGTTTGTTCGTAACTATATTGGCAACATGCTAATGAATGCATTCCCCCAATTGCAGGAGCAGCAACTGATTAACTTCCTTGATGTTGCGTTCAAGCAATACAACTCACACATTAGATTTAAGGGAGTATTAAGAGACTTTTTGGTGCAGATCAAGCAGTACGGTGGAGATCCAACCGACTACCTCTTTGCTGAGGACAAAGCCAATGAGCTGGCTGAGAAGAGGCGGGCAGAGTTAGAAAAGGCAAAACAGATTGGAGGTTTGATCAAACCCAGTGAACTTGATGACTGAAACGTCTACAGGATATCTAACAACGTTTAGGATGATGAATGAATTGTTATTACTACCCACCGTAGACATGATAAGGGAGAGTTGGCTTGCCATTTGGCTACACCAAGTCCAATGTGGTGAGCTAACTATTAGTCTCTTATCGTGGTTTTGGCTACAAGCTATGATCCTTTTGTCTTAATGCGTAACTGTAGGATGCAGTGTCTCCTAGGAAACATAAATAGATATCGCGGCGTGCGGATGCATTCTAGACTTTTTTTTAGGGCGATAATGAATTCACAATGATTTTGGGAGTCTTCGCGTCATCAAAGAATTTTCAATATTTACCTTCAGTTTCCGTGTTTTGCCAATATTTACCTACTTAAGTTATGATTACCCTAGCCCCATCACCCACTATTTATGCTAGGGCGGATGAGTCTTCCACTAGCACGTCCAGCCGAAGCAGCGCTACGACCTCAGATTGTTCCAACCACCGATGTGATAAGCCCTCCGACATAAGCGCTGCCGGTATAGCAGTGGCAGTTGTTGTTCCTGTTCTTGTTGTCGCCGTAGTTTTGGGAGGTTTGTTCTATTGGAATTACCGCAAAAACAAGAAAGAAGCTTTGGATGACGATGATCCAGATTTCAACGCTGATAACACCATTCTGCCAGACTTCCATTACAACCCGGGCGCCGTGCTGAAGCAAAAGTCTGATATGAACCCTTTTGAAGAGGGCTCTTTGAGATATCCGAATCACATGGACTCTTTTATACTTCCTTATTCAACCGAGACTAATTCAAAGAGGTCTTTGGATTCATACTCCAAAAACCTGGGAGACTACCCAGCTTATAGACAGGCGACTCCGAACTCTTCCACAAACCCTATGAATAACGGTTTGAAATCCGAGATATCCCTGACGACTTTCACGACTGGACCTTCCATGGACAAGCTGGCTTCTCCCGCTACGGCAGTCCGGTCTCCTGTTCTTAAAGAGTCGGCGAAAACATCTCCAGTCAAAAGTCTGAGAAGTTTGGGAATCAGCTTGGTGGATGAGGATTTCAATAAAAGTCCGACTAAAGCGCATGAGTATGGTCAGTCTGTAAACGATGAGGCTGAGATCCCAGCTTATGTTCTTCCCAGCGAGACCCATGACGAACGTCATGAGGACGACCAACAAATAGAAGACAGTTTCGAAGCCACTGACTACTCTGAGACCCAGCATTACCAACGGGAATACGAAGCATTGAACCAAGATAACCAGCCTAGACAAGTTCAACAACCACTTGAAAGTTTAACTAAAGAAAGTATACCTCTGGCTCCTATAATACCTCAGCTTTCTGAAAACTCAGATGACGAATACAACAGCGATGAATTCGGCCACAAGGAGCCAGAGCTCTTACAACCGCAGGCTCTGGAGGACATTAACTCCGAAAATGATGATCTCACTGCCGAAGAAGCTGAACAGATTAGAAGAATGAAATCGGTGTATAACACTTATCTAAAACGAGACCCCACAATGACCCAGAAAAAGTTACCAGTAGAAAGGAACTCTGTAGCATCTTCCATCTATGCTGCAAATACCACGGCAGAACATTATTACCCACATCAACAATTCAATTTTGTTCCCCAAGCTCCTGCTCAACCCCAACGGACGTTAGGAACAAAGAAACTCAACAAATTGAAAAATCTGCCATCTCCTCATGAGTTTAACAAGAATAGACCATTTTCTACTGCTCAAGACCTGACTGAGTTCCAACCACAGAGAAAGTTTTCTGTTGATAAGCAGGAGAGTTCAAGTTCTGTTCCTTACAACCACATGGATGCATGGAACGATCAAGGCGACGGTGCTATGGCTCCCCATCAACTGAGACAGTCCATTGTAATGCTCAACCCGGTAGAGATCCAGAGAAGAGAAGTGCACAAACCTGCAGGTGGATTAAGGTCCTGGAAAGAGGGCTCCACAACTGGATCTAATCCTGGATCTCCAATTATTTAAAGTAACCACTCACTACAATTATACCCTAAATGACATTTTATGAGTAAAATCTTGATTATATAGTACACTTTTACGTCTGAATTAATACTGTCTAGTGTTTGACTAACTAAAATCGAAATCATCCACCTTATTTCTAAACTTAAGCAGGTTTTGTTTGATCTTAGAACTATCAACCCAGGTCAGATAATCCTCCATTTGTCGCGTCACTAGATATGCCGGATCCGTTATAACATTGGGACCCACTCTGACATGTCCCTGCTCAATAAAAGTTACTGCGTCTTTAATCGACTGGGCCATTTTAAGACGGAACATCACAACTCCTATTCTTCTTCGACAGAAAGAACTCACCATTACTTTGTTCTCTAGATCACTAATTTTTGATTTACTTTCCAGAACTCCCATAGAGTATAGTTTGTCCAATAGAAGTTGTTCATGTTTGATCCTGAACGGATCATTTGGTTGCAAAAGGGACAGCTTTCTTGCTAGTTTTCGAATCTCTCCACAGATTTTGTTGTACTTATGGTAATCCTCTCTTTTTTGAAGGTGGTACTTGGCCATAACTTGAGTGTCCCTGTGTCCTTGGTCTTGCTTCCATTCCAGAAAGTCGACTTTCTTAAGCAGTTTCTGCTCATGATGCTTTAATCTCCGAACCATATTAAATGAATCTAAGGAAGAAATACATTTGGTGCAGTGAAAAAATATTCTCGTTTGTTGATTATGTAATAGCCAATCTTCAACAGAGAGAATAAAAGTATAAAGGGAAAAAGCAAAGAAGACAGACGAATCAAAGCTCAAGATTGAACCAAATTGTAACTGGAAAAGATATGTGCTCTTTCGTCATTCACTTTGACCTGCGGCAATCTATCTCTATTGAAGAATGAATATACCTCTCTAGTGGTATTTCCCGATTGGGTATATGAGGGCTGTCAGAGACTTTCTGGATTCGATGTTTTTTTCAACCACCAAATCTTTCCTCTCCAATTGCAAGGCTAAGATCCTGGAACAAAACTGAATAATGATTGGAATCAGATCGTTTAGTACCAGTCTGAAGTCCTTATCGCATGTAGGGTCATCAGCCATTTTTTTACCCAAAGAGGTATCCTTCAAAGTCAACAGTATTCTTCATCCAACAATCATCAAGAAAGGCAAAAACACAATCACTTTAAATCAGCAATGCTTGATCGAAGGACCGAGAGGACTACTGAAAATGGAGCTTCCAGACTTTGTGAAAGTCAAAACTGATAGCGATTCCTCTAAGTTGACTGTCGAAGTCACAGACTCCAAAGATAGAATTCAAAGATCTATGTGGGGAACGGTAAGAAGTACACTAAATAACCACGTTGTTGGCGTTACGGAAGGCCATCTGACGATGTTGAAACTACAAGGTACCGGGTACAGAGTCTCTTTGGTCGAAGAAGAAGACGGAAGAACGTTTGTTTCCATGAAAATTGGCAAATGTATCAACGAGGGGTTCTATAAACCCGAGGGAATCACGCTACAAAACCCACAGCCAAACCGATTGGTTATCTCTGGTAATGATAAGCAAAAGGTCAAGCTATTTGCTGGTACTCTTAGGAACTTACACCCCCCAGAACCTTATAAGGGGAAGGGAATATACATTGATAATGAGACCATCAAACTGAAGGACAAAAAGATTAAATAGCACTTATTTGTATATAGTAACTGTGCTTTGGTGAGCAATATTACTCCTCTAAGTTTAGAATTCCCCTTCTAGAGAAGCTCCAGTCATGGTTTCTCTGCTTCACCATAAATCTTTGCCAGCAGTGTACTTCGGCACGTGATACACCTCTACACCTATATCCAGAAAAGTTTTTGATTACTGAAGCGAGAAAAACGAACCTCCGACTAGCATAGACACCACGCTAAAATGTTGGGGATCTTTAATACGCTAAAGCCCTTGATATCTCAGCGATTCAAGGCATACCTTACGGCTCCCGGTGCCATTCCGTTTGTTGAGACCAAAGCAGCCGTACTTTTCAAGTCTCCAGAACTTTCCCGATTGAGAAAGAGACTTTTGGCAAGACCAGGACTTATTGGTGTCAAGAGAGGCATGGTCCCTTTTTATACAAGCGAAGGACTAAGGATACCCTGTACAGTACTAGAAGTTGACCAGGTAGAGGTGACATTCAACAAAACTGTTGCCAATGATGGCTATTCCGCTGTTCAAGTAGGATATGGATTTAAAGTGAAAAATCAAACGAAAAAGATGCTGGGCCATTTTGCAAAAGCCCAAGTTTCACCTAAAGAAAAGGTGGTGGAATTTCACATAAAGTCAGATGAAGGGCTATTGCCAGTTGGAACGCTCTTAAAAGCTGATCACTTCAAGGTTGGAGAGTTCGTAGATATTCAAAGTATCTCCAAAGGTAAAGGGTTTGCTGGTGTCATGAAACGTTGGAACTTCCATGGTTTGAAGGCGTCCCACGGTGTTTCCAAGGCTCATAGGTCTGCTGGTTCTACAGGTGGTAACCAAACTCCTGGTCGTACTTTGCCCGGTAAGAAGATGGCAGGAAGAATGGGTGGGCACAACGTCACTTTACAGAATGTTGAGGTCGTGGACGTGAACGCTGAGAAAGGTTACATTTTAGTAAAGGGTCCCGTTTCAGGTGCCAATGGCTCCTATGTCAAGATTCAAGACGCTATCAAAAGGTACCATTAAAGAGGGAAAGGAACTCAATCGACCGCTTTTTTGTAAATAGATTTACGATACATATTAGCTCCAATCATCTACAAGTAGATTGATTGAAACAATGAAAATTTCCAAAAATTATTGAGTAGACCCAATTGGCAAAGACACATCCCGGATGGTTCTGGGAAAAGACAAGAACCATGTACGAAGAATGTGATCTTCTTGGGTTAATGTTTTTTCATGTAGAATTTTCCGTAGCTTTTATAGTGAAAAGCCGAGACAACGCTCATAACGCGCGCGAATTCACTTCTACTAAGCAAATCGATGCCTGATGTCTGTTATTATTTACAGTTAATGATACATATTTACTTGGTAACCAGGGTTGGTATTACCTCCTAGGCGGCAAGAATCCCCGTTTGATATTAGAATTTCGGTTCCCTGGATTATAAGGATATCGGCGGGATTCTCGGTTAACTTGGCTAGGAGGAGGAAGGCGTCCTTTTTTGATTTGTGGCCCATCATCTCGGTTATATCCTCTGTGGTTTCGTTTTTGGGATCTTGATTCTCCCCTTGATTCTCCCCTTGATTCTCCCCTTGGCTCTCCCCTTGGTCCTCCCCTTGAGTCCTCTGAATCTCTTTTCTTGCCACCATATCTTGGCGGAGGCACTGCAGAATAGTTGTACGCGTTGGTAGATCGACGGCCATCCAGTGTTGCATAATACTGACCTCTCAAAGTCTTGGGTAGGTTCCCCCCGCTGAAAGAACTACCATTGAGATTGGGGGTCCGAGATGACCTCTGTTGAAGACACTCATCTCCAAAATGTCCCTTTGATCCACAGTTATAGCACCATATCGGAGGCATTCCGATCTTGTCTCCTGTCTTGAGGGTGACGTAGCACCTCCATATCGTCGGACATCTGTCTGATGAATGTGCTCTGCTGTCGCATATACGGCAGTAGGAACTGCGCATTTTGCCTTTGTCAGGGCAGTTGTTCCGGAAGTGCCCCTTAGTTCCGCAAATGGAACAAACAACTGATTGTGGACATTGCGTGTAGTAATGGTCATCAACAGCACCACAACTGTGACACACTACCACTTTACATTGTTGCCGTTTATGGCCTTTTCTATGACAGTTGGTGCAAACCGTTTCTTGCGTGTCTGCAACACCAAAATATCTTCCCTCACCTCTCATAGCAACAAGTTCCTCCGGATTTTCATTCACATCTTCTATCCGGAGAGAGAATATCTTTCCCTTGGGGGCTACTTCTTGTTCTGTCATGAAGGATGATTGTTGTTGTCCTTAGACCAGGAAGTTTTTTTTGATAATGGTAAGCCCTGTCCGCGAGGTATATCTCCTTGGAGGAACCCTGGAGGGGAAATCTTCAGTAGTTTCCTTCGCGAATCTTGCTGGGACCCCAAGCTCAGCTTTATGAGTCGAGAGTATGACAGCGGATCTATACACTCAGTTTTTTTTTCTCTTCTGTTAGGATACTTATTTCTGCTAAACATCATGTCTGTCGAAAACAAGTTGGAGGACTTGTCTATCAAGAATCCCCAAAAGAAGCAAAAAGGGAAGGCCAAGGAAGGTGCCACCAAGACCCAATTAAAATTGGATCCTGAACCAGAGTTTCTTCAAAGCAGAATCCAATTGTTCGACGAGTTAAAGGCAAAATACGATGCAGAAATTGCTTCCAAAGAAAGATCCCCTATCAAGATTACCCTCAAGGACGGTACTGTAAAGGAAGGAACTGCTTGGGAAACTTCTCCTTTTGAAATTGCCAAGGCTATTGGCAAATCGTTCTTAGAGAGACAAGTTATCTCCAAGGTTAACGGTGAGCTTTGGGATTTAGAAAGACCTTTGGAAGCTGACGCACAACTTGAGTTTTTTGATTTTGAAACCCCAGAGGGAAAGCGTGTTTTCTGGCATTCATCTGCTCACGTTCTAGGTGAAGCCTGTGAATGTCACTATGGAGCTCATCTGTGTATTGGCCCCCCAACAGAGGACGGATTTTTTTACGAAATGTCTATTGACAATGGTGAAAGTTTTGTTACACAGGCAGACTTTCCAAGTATTGAAGCTGTAGCCAAATCTGCGATCAAAGAAAAGCAAAAGTTTGAAAGATTGGTTCTATCCAAAGAGAACTTACTGAAAATGTTTGCCTACAACAAGTACAAGGTTAGAATTATCAGTGAAAAGATTCCTGATGGCACTTCTTCCACTGTTTATAGATGTGGTCCATTGATAGATTTGTGTGTTGGACCTCATATTCCTCATACTGGACGAATTAAAGCCATGAAAGTCTTGAAGAATTCTTCCTCATATTTCTTTGGTGATGCCAACAATGACTCACTACAAAGGGTGTACGGTATTTCATTCCCTGACAAGAAGCAGATGGATGAGCATCTTAAATTCTTGAAGGAGGCTGCTGAGAGAGACCATCGTAGAATTGGCCGTGAACAAGAATTGTTCTACTTCAATGAGATGTCGCCAGGTTCCTGTTTCTGGCTGCCCCACGGTACAAGGATCTACAACACACTTACTGAATTACTGAGAACTGAGTACCGTAAGCGTGGTTATGACGAGGTCATTACTCCAAACATGTATAACTCCAAATTGTGGGAGACATCAGGACATTGGGCAAACTACAAAGAAAATATGTTTACCTTTGAAGTTGAGAAGGAAACTTTTGGATTAAAGCCCATGAACTGTCCAGGACATTGCTTGATGTTCAAGTCTAGAGAAAGATCTTACAGAGAGCTGCCATGGAGAGTTGCTGATTTTGGTGTTATTCACCGTAATGAGTTCAGTGGTGCCTTATCCGGATTAACGAGAGTTAGACGTTTCCAACAGGATGACGCTCACATTTTCTGTACTCAAGATCAGATTGAAGACGAAATTTCCAACATTTTTGACTTCCTGAAATTTGTTTATGGTCTCTTTGGATTTGAGTTCAAGATGGAACTCTCCACCAGACCGGAGAAGTTTGTCGGAGATATTGAAACCTGGAACAACGCCGAAGCCAAATTGGAGAATGCCCTGAATAAATGGGGAGGCAAATGGGAAGTTAACCCAGGTGATGGTGCTTTCTACGGACCAAAAATTGACATCATGATCAGTGATGCATTGAAGAGATGGCACCAGTGTGCTACTGTCCAATTGGACTTCCAGTTACCTCAGAGATTTGAACTGGAATACAGAACCAAGGATGGACAGGATGATTTGACTAGACCTGTCATGATTCACAGAGCTATCTTAGGATCTGTTGAGAGAATGACTGCTATTTTGACTGAGCATTTTGCTGGAAAGTGGCCATTCTGGCTCTCACCCAGACAGGTCTTGATAGTCCCAGTCGGAGTGAAATACTTTGACTATGCCCAGGAAGTCCAAAAGGAACTGAAGGGTTTGGACTTCTACGCAGACGTTGATTTGTCAGGTAACACCTTGCAAAAGAAGATTAGAACTGGTCAATTACAAAGATACAACTTTATCTTCATCGTTGGTGAACAGGAGCAAAACGATAAGTCTGTGAACATCCGAAACAGAGACATCCAAGAGCTGCAGAATAAGAACGAAGCTGTTCCTTTGGATGATGTAATCCCTAAACTGGTTCAACTCAAAGAGGAGAGAAGATTGGACAATATGTTATGATTATATATATACAAGACCAGCTATTTTATTCTTTTCCCTTTCTTATTCTTTCCCAAGAGGAAGATCTTTCAACCTTTGACACCTGGTCGACGTAATTATCGGAATTGATGTCTTCGTAATGGTCTTGATCACCTTGGTCTTGGTCATTTTGATGGTCGTCATTACGGTCCTTCCATAACTTCTCGCCCCATTGAGGGTATGATTCCGAGTGAGTATCTCCCTTGATCCCAAATAAATCTCCACTGGCCAAAACACCAGGCCTTCTTTTATCTTTACTGGCTTCCTTAAACTCGATTGCCCTAGAGGGGTCTTTCGCCGTGATAGCATAATAATTCCAGTTGTGGATGGAGAAGTAGAAGGGGAAGAAAGTGGCAATCTTATACTCGAGGTCTTTGTCTCTCAATTGTCGACATCTCTTCTCGTAAACTCCGGGACCCAACAGAGTAGGAGCAGCTGCCATTCCCAGCATTCCTAGAAGGATGCTGTGCTTAAAGTTGACTCCTATGGTAGTCCGGTGTTTGGCATATCGGTAGATAAACGGAGCAACCAAACCGCCTAGGAAGCCGGCATACGTCAATTGGTTCAGTCTTCTTGTAACACCACTAAAAAAAGTGGCAAGCTCCAACCTCTGGTCTTGATTGAGTTGTTTGTCTAGCTCCTCAAACTGCTTTAGATCTGAAGCCATTGCTTAAGGACCGGTGTGTAGTTAGTAGAAGTCAGGGCTTTGAAATCTCGAAGGGGAGACAATCGGGCCCTACAGCCGTTTCGAAACCTGCTCTCTGCACTGGTTCTTGAAGAGGTTCAATGGGACTACATTTCATTTGCAAGCCATCCTTTCACTGTAATCACATCGTTTACTGGTGATCCGTGTATCTGCCATCATCGTGCTAGTTTCTAAGTTCGATGTGTGCCCCGCTTGGAACCCCCCTTCTTCAACTCTCGCGGCTATTAAAGTTGATGGTAAATGGTAGCCCGAAATCACCTTATATAGCTGGGTCATATAAAAACGCATTGCACCATCTAAATTGTGACCAGGTAACCCTAAATTTCACAATGTCTATTCCCGAAGAAGCTCCAAGAATTCCAGGCTGGAAACCCGTTATTTTCCTGAACATCGAGGTTGATGAACCAAAGTCTATCTACGTTAACAACACCGGAAGCCACACCGGGGTAAACATCACTGGAGGATTCATGAAGTCAATTGACCCCGAATATCCATTTGATGCTGCCATTGACTCTGGTTATGATGACATTAGAGCCGATCCTGGTTCCACTACGTCTCGTCTAGATTGCAGAGTATACTTGACTACCTCTGAGGGCGCAGGTGTATTTATGACGTACCCAGGTGTCGTGAGAATGGAGAAAGTCACTGTTGAAGTTCTCACCCAAAAAAGTTCATTCTCGGACTTCAACGATGGTTATGTCACATGTACGCCTGTTGTAAAATTGGATGAAAAAGCCAAGAAAGAACAGTGGATTACTAAAGAGACTCTGTTCGGAAAAGGTCGTTTCGTCAGAGACAACGAGGGAAAGCTCAAGGTACAGTACTATCTTTATATCTTGGGTTGAAAGGCTGTTTGCCTACGATTCTTTTAATGTTTTCTTTATGTGCTCTTCTTTATACCGAAGAACAATTGATTTGATTCTTTGAAATAAATAGTTATCAATGAGCTTGTACCAGCCCAGATCTTCATCGTCATTATCTAGTCTTCATCTATACTTCTTCATCTTTGTGGTCCAGCAACTAGTTTTGACTGCTCTCGATTTCCTCTTTGAATGCAGCTTGGGCAAACCTGAGCCCACAGTAACCGCAAGGAATGGCTTTATTCTGGTCTAGGTTGATGTAGACTTTAGGATGCCCCTGGGCACCAGTATTTCCATCACATACCGCAACATTATCATGCTCAATATAACGGATAGGCTGTTTGTAGATTAGATCGATAGCTGCGTATGGACGAGGCTGTTTAGACAAATCCTTTACGGCAAATCTAACATTGTCTTGAGCTTCTGCTCTTGGTTTTTGACTTTTCGACCATGGCGATATACGGTTAGGAGCCTGCTGCTGAAGGTTATTTTCGTCAGGCTTAGAAATGTCTTTGATTCTAGCTGTGGTCAACTCTTTTGTCGAAATTCTTCTGACACTGGTTCTTGTTAGTCTCAACATGGTGTTGTATATGTGCAAATTTTGATTGGGTCTTTCGCTCGGAAAGGGTACACAGCTTTCGTGCGCTTAGGTAATCTGCTATCGGGGAGGAGGACAGGGAGATGGCGACGGGATGACAATGGAGCCTACTTAAAGGAATTGATAGTACGGGGATGACTTTTGGTGTTCATATTTTGATCGGGTTTTCCTCATTCGTTTCAAGAAGGAATTTATTATGACCATTAGAAATTATTCTCAAGCTCAAGCACGTTCCAGAAGGGTATTAGCTGCTATGATCCAGTAGCAGCTGTTCCGGTTGAAAGAGCTGATCGGTGATCAAAAGAGTCGCAAAGAAAAGAGGAAAGCTGGTCTGTCGTCCTATGGTTCATTGTTAAAGAGAAAATCTAGATCTAAAACTTCTTATCGAGATAACAGGATGGTGGATTACGGAGAAAAGTAGACCATTGGAAGGAAACCTCCAAGATCAGAGTACTTACAGCAGGCACACAACAGTAACGCCTGGCCATTTGTCGTCGCCATTTTAGAGTTGCAGCCCACTATGTAAGCCATGTCATTCGTAGTTTATCTTCAATCCAAGCATCCTGTCCCGTCTCTTCACACTTATCGCGCGAATATCACTATCTAGAATTACTCTCTATTTACCCTCTTATTAAACTCTCCTATTAATCTCGAGATGGCCATCCAAGAAACAGATTATGATGCATTGTTTAGTAGATACTCTGCAACCAACAAGGGCTATTTGGAGGACGAGTATCTGGATGAACTATTGCAGTCTTTAATTGATGTAGCACCACTTTCGGCACAATCCCCACACCAACAAATGAATATGAAAAGAAAGCTCTTGAGAATGAAAAAGTCTGTAAAAATGCCCATAATTAACCGTGGTACCTTCCTAAGAACAATTGCCATTGATTCAGTTATTGACTCCTTTGTAAAGTCGTTCCCAGATGAAAAGATCCAGGTGGTGTCGCTTGGTGCTGGCAGTGATACCAGGATGTTCAGGTACTCTCGCAGAGCAAACCTCAGGTGGATAGAGTGTGACTTCGAACAAACCGTCGCATTGAAGAAGTGCGCAATACTAAACTCCGCAAAATTGAGGAACTGTCTTGGAATTGACGGACAGTTGCCAGCTAATTACGAAGAATTCAAATTATTTGACTCCACTATTGATACCCCCTCGTACCTATTGAAAGCTTTGGATTTGAACAGATTTACGGACTTCAAACAGTTGAACATTTCCAATGTTCCCACCATTGTTCTTGCTGAATGTGTTTTCTGTTATCTTCCCGATTCTACTTGTAACAACATCATGTCCCTACTAAACTCGAGCATATCCAACTGTTCATTCCTCATTTATGATCCCATGGGTGGTGAACAAAATGACAATTTTGGAAAAGTGATGGTAAACAATCTGGCCCAAAGGAACATTTCGATGCCAAATCTTATGAAATATGGCACTTTAGATGCCCAAAATGCCAGATTCCAAGCTTTAAACTTGGACCTCAACATAGTTTTAACCACTATTGATCATATCATGGAAAACTGGCTTTCCCAAGAAGAATTAACAAGAATAAGTAAGCTAGAGTTTCTTGATGAATTGGAGGAATGTAAGCTATTGTTTAAACACTACTGCCTGATTGTGCTGTTCAAAGGCTGGGAGCCTGAACAGAACTTTCAAATTAAAACCATCACAAAATGAGACGAAAGTACAATTAAGTCTTCTAAGAATCATCAAGCGAGCCTCCAAATCCAACAGGTTGAATTTGACTTCCACTTGGTAGTACAGCTAAAAACTTATATATACTTCCCATATCACCATGGCTCTTGCCCACCAAACGTTTGTACGCTTTTATGATCTTTTGCTTATCATTTTCTGATTTCGCAATATGTACAAGTTGATCCGTTCTGAATCCGAGTCCCAGTTCATGAAGCCAGTCTCCCTGCTCAACCGGACCATGAACCTGACATGATTGGGCTTCAAAGATCTGCTTTAGCTGTCCAAAATCCACATCAGCTGAAAGATCTACATTCCCAGGATCATCAAAAGGAGAAACAATTTTATGGTTCTTGATTCCTCTGATGGTGTTTATTGGAACAGTCTCAGCTGGACCATAATCAATTATCAGACACCCTCCTGCTCCATTACCGCTATTGATCAATGCCGCCATTTGCTTGCTATAAGTGTAAGCCTCGGGACATATTTCTATACGTGAACCAACAGGCAATGCTTCATATCTGGGGTTATTTTTTGGTATGTATGATCCGGGGGTTTCATGGGGAGAAAGAACAGAATGAAAATTGAATCTCAACGCTGGATTTTCGAGTTCCTTCGATGTTATAGTAGTCCTGTTAGGTAGGGCAAGGGGATCACTTTTGGCCCTAATCACATTTTTATCCGAAAAGTCCACCATATACTCTCTCCATCCATCTTTAGTCTTGCCGTATTGTTGTACCGGTAAAGCATCGAAAAATTCATGAGCAATGATGTAGTTGGTTCCTGTTTTCTCTATATCCAGTTCTGTTTCGACCCAATGACATCTCTTGCCAGCCAACGTCTTTGCTTCCCAAGTCCCATCTTCCAAAACATTCAGTGGAGTTTCTCCGCATAGTTTTTTTCTTTGTTCCTCCCTCAAAACAGGCGAAGCCTCTACTAGAATCACTTCATATGATACCGTACCTTTACTCAATCGTTCAAAAGTTCGCATGCAATCATAGATTAACGAACCCTTTCCCGGACCAAACTCTATAAATCTGACTTCTTTCGGTTTTCCCTGTAATAACCAAGTAGTAAAGTGATAGATACCAATCATTTCTCCAAAAGTTTGCGAAATTTCAGGAGATGTGACAAAATCTGACGTCTCTGACAACGGTGAAAGTGGATCTCTAGTTGTGTAATAGCCGAATTCTGGATGCACTAAACACTGCTTCATATAGGAGGATACTGGGATTGGTCCCGTTGTTTTTATAGCAAACTCCAAGATTTGTCCCAAATTGGTATATTTGTTTGTCTTTGGGGGCTCAATTTTATTGAGGCATCTCGGAAACGCACTGAAGAACCTCCGTGTACTTATCTTTGAGGCTATTATCCTACTTCTAACCACCATAATAGGATACGCAGAGACATTCTCTGTCCCCAAAAGTGAAAAACCGATTGTGGTGTTAGGGTCTTATTGTCGAAGTTTCATGGGGGTCTATGACAGCGTCTTGAAGATTGACAGGTAGCGGACGGTTCTATCGACCGGTAGATCCTGTATGTGTATTCACAGAGAAACAGTCTTTTCAACGGCATAGATCCATTCAAAGATGCTCCTGGGCGATTCAAGTACAGAAAGCTGGTCCATATAGATCTCCACATTGTGAATGCCCCGATTAGGTAATTCTTATCAAACTGTAACATGAGCTATTACTATCTAGCAAGATGACTCGTAGACAGAAACAACTTCTTCGAAGTTACCAACTGATCAGTCGATGTCCCTAAAAATCCAAGAAAGAGTCCACTGCTACGACAAGTTGTTCTACATTCCCGAAAGTTGTATGCATAGAGGCTACAGATTAGTTCAATTGAGTAATGGGTTGATAGTCCTCTTGGTTTCAGATCCTCTAGAGGATGTTTCAGCTTGCTCATTGACGGTTGCTACTGGCGCTCATGATGATCCTTCTGACATACCTGGTCTTGCTCATTTGTGTGAGCATATGCTACTTTTAGGAACCAAAAAGTACCCCCAACCAGGCCATTTCCACAAATTGATTTCCAAGCTTGGGGGGATGCAGAATGCCACCACCACCGGCGAATCTACTAGCTTTTATTTTGAGATCCCTTCTGGGGTAACTAACAATGGCTCTCCTATTGTTGACCATGTGCTGGACGTCTTCTCTCAGTTTTTCAAGGAGCCACTTTTCAATAAAAACAATAGTAACAGGGAGATACTGGCGGTGAATAACGAACATATTAACAACAAGACAAACAACCAGAGACTGATGTACCATGGTTTACGCCTTTTAAGTAGTAAGAATCATCCGTTCCATAGATTTGCTACTGGGAACACCTCAACTTTGTTCAACACACCCAAGGCTAGGAACATAAACGTTAGAGAGAGATTGCTGAAATTTCATGCCAAAAATTACAAAGCTGATAGTATGACACTTGTATTAAAGGGCCCGCAATCATTGAATGCGTTGCAAAAGTTAGTCATGGCCCATTTCATTGAGGGAATACCCGGTAAAGGATTTCCCAATGGTTTTAGTCTCACGAACTTGCGCATCAACCAGAGAAAGTGGAACTATAAACATCCCGCTTTTGAGCCTAAAGACCACTGCGATATGATTTTTATCGAGAAGTCAATTGAAAAACCCTGGTGTCGTTTGCACTTCCCTGTTGGCGATGATCATCTACTTTCAGTGTTCTGGGTTCACATTTATGGCAGTGAATCGTCCGACAGTTTCTGCGATATCTTGAAAAAGCAGAACCTTATAACATCTTTGATGGCGTATCCTCTCACTGCATCTGTTGGCGAAGTCTTGTTAACTTTAGAATTGAAGCTGACCACCAAAGGAGCCAAAAAAACTGACCAAATACTAAGCATTTTATTTTCCTTTACGAGGGAACTAGCTAAGAAAGATCTGAAGGATTACTTGACAAGCATTATCTCCTTGGAATTGTTCAATTATCTTAATTCAGAAGGAGAACTATCTTCAATGGACGAAGCCTATTCTCTTTCATTGGGATTATTGAAGAATTTTGATAATTTGGGTCCTGAGTGGATTGTACGGCAACAGTCTGGTTGGAATTCCTTCTACAAAGAACATAGATCCAATACAGTTGATCGCACGTTTCATAAATTTCTGAAAAAGGTAAGCTTCAACAACTGTAAGATGGTATTTATTGGAAAGAAGAGTTACTTCCGCCATTCCAAACTATCTAGTGTTGACCTGAACCAGCCTCAGACGGATCCATATTTTGACTTTAAGTATTACCTCGGATCATCAACAGGTAAAGTTGCATTTATGCAGATTACGGATCCCTTTCCATTTGTAAACATGTTTTTACCAAGCGACTTTCATGATCCTATAAATGTGCTGAAACTTATAGAGAATGTTTCACTGAACGCTTACCAATCGCCCCTGGCGTTAATTGCAAAAGCACAAGGATTTGAAAACCCCATACCAGTTCAAATTGAAAACAATTGTTTCCATCAACTGTGGTTTAGAAAGACGAACAATGAGAGGAATGCAATTATTTCACTCGAAATGGTTCAGAACGCAATACCTCCATCTAGTACTGTCACTATTTTCATTGACGTAATATGTGAATTGCTAGCTAATATACTGAGAAAAACATTATACGAAGCTGAGCTTCTTGGAATTACATGGTCTATCTATCCTTCTGTGAAAGGGGATTGTTCTATAGGATTGACAGTTTCAGGATTTGCTGAAACACTTGGTGATCTGTTTAAAGCAATTGTAGATCAGATGCATTGCCTATGTGCAAATGTCTTGTCGTTTAAAGATGAATATATCGACGCAAGAGTAGCTGTTAGGACAAGATATGAAGGCCTGAAGGATCAAAACTCTATTATGCTAACAACGGCTGGATTGATTCACGTCATAGAGGAAAACACCTGGACAATAGAGGAAAGGTTAGAAAAGCTAGAAGAGATTTCCAAGGAAGAGCTCAAAAACTTTTTAGACTCCTTTTTTAGCTCTCCTTGTTCCGTGAGTATGTTATACGAAGGAATGACGGACTTCTCTTTGCGGTTTTCACAATCATTAAACACTCTGACAAGACATCGTGACTACTATGAGGATTCTAGTGTTGGATTCAAGTGCGTTCGACGATCGTATCTACTAAATACGGGCAACTATGCTTACTATAGAAGTTCCAATGATGTCACCAGTGCTATTACATACTATGTGCAGACTGGGATAAGATCAGATGTTTACAACCGGACATTGACTAAAGTTGTTTCCTTCCTATTGAGCTTACACCTTGAGCCTAAACTAAGAACAGAGGAGCAGCTTGGATACATTGTGATGGGAAGTATAAAGATGTTCAGAGCAACTACCGGAATTTGTATCAGTGTGATGAGCAGTGAATATGCCGTTGAATACTTGCATTTCAGAATCAAATGCTTTCTAGAGCATCTGCACGATATGATTAGTAAATTAACTCAAGATGAGTTCAGGGCTCAAATATTAAGCCCCATGTTAAGCAAAATACAGAGTGACACTAATTCCTCCAAATTGGATTCCAGTTTTGCTATTATGAAGATGAACATCCAAGGAATCACTGGCATAAACGAGCCGAACACATTACCGCTTACATCTCATAGATCGTGTTGGGAGCAGATATCATCAGGTACTTACAACTTCTGCAGTTATTCATTTGACGATTTTATTGACACTTATCTCCTTGAGACACTAGACAAAGGTGAATTTCTTAAGTGGTTCGGAGTGAAGTTTATTGAAAATGAGCAACAGCTTTCTATTATGATAAAAAGTGTGTTTGATAAGGAACAATTGAAAATGGAGATGTTAGGTCTACGTCTATCAGCCTTTTTGAATGCTGCAGGACTTCAAATAAACGATTCAGATTTGGAACATATCCTGAAAAAAGCAAAAGGAGAGTTTGGAACTCTCATCAAGCTGTTGATAAAACATTTCAAGAGTCGAAGTCTCAAGTTAACCGGCTTTGTCATCTATGAGATGATGAAAACAGTGGCTTATTCGTTGAACAAAAATGATGGATATCTAAAGCTACCAGTCAAAAGGATAGATAACATTGAAGATTTTCACCAATCTCTGCATTGTATAGATTATGATTGAACTAGATACGACGTTATTAACGAAACATGTGTCCATCTCCACCACCTTGCCGCCTCCATTGGTTGCTAGGAAGTACATTTGTTTCCAGTTGGTATAATCTCCAAGCTTCCCGTATATCTTCTGGAGATAACGGTTCATCGTTAGGAATACGAATTCTTTTGGAGTTCATTATCTGGTCGACTACCGATTCATCAAGATCTCGCTTACGTATATTCTTTATCGCAGCTTTACGCTGAGAGATCTGTTCTAAAATCTGGGCTTTTTGTCTTCTAAATTGGACTTCCTTAGCTTTTTCTACCATTTCTCCCACAAACATTTTTGAGACTGTGGACACCAACAATGCTACATTGTTGTTTATACTTTGACCTAGAACAGACTGCACAATTCTTTTAGCAACGCTCTTGTTTACATTGGCTCTTCTAAAGAACTCATATCGTGTCATCTGATCCTGGTCAAAGTTTTCTAGTAATAAACCGACCTTCTCTTGTCTGCTTAATTCGTACTCATCTTGCGTAGTGTCCCTCTGTGTTTCTCTTAATCGAATCTTTTCATGGATATCTTTGAACAGATAATTCAATGCGTATGATATTTGTTCATCTACAATCTCTTCCTCTTCTTCCTCTTCTTCCACTTCTTCCTCCTCCTCCTCCTCTTCTTCCTTATCGTCATCCTCGTCATTTTCACTGTCATCGTGGTTTTCATTTTCATTTTCTACTTCAATTCTCTCCTCCGCAGCTAAATTGTCGGTATTTTGAGGTATAGATCCACTCACCTCTTCACCCTGAGAATTCTCAACAACATCTTTCCCCTCTGAGGAATGTGTTGCTGCATCATCAATGAAGTTCTCGGGGGCACTTGGCCCTTGATCAGCAACCTCTGATTCAGATCTAGGAGTCATGTTAAGATCACCTCTTTGTTGTAAGGTTATCAGAACTAATTAGCGTTTAGATATTGGTTAGTACACGAGGATATCAGCTTTATATACTAGTGAGGCTACATAGGGAAAACTTCAAATCAGCTCTGCAACAACACCTGGCTTTGCTGCAAGATGAATATTATAAATATTTAGCTTTGGTTCCTATAATACAAAACAAACATGCCTTACACGTAACTATTCAAGATTTGATACAAATCTTAGATTGTTCCGCTAATCTAGCGGCAGTACCGTTTACCTCCTTAACTGGAGCTTGCTTTCTGTTATGAGTCATATGACTTTGGACTAGATGGCCAGCCGCAAGGGCAGAACACAACGACAATTCCGCAGCCAAGACCGCAGAAGCAACGATCTTAGCCAATTGTCTTGAGTTTGCACCTGGATTGGTTGGGTGAGGTCCTCTAACTCCTAATAATTCCAACATTGATCCTTGAGGTTCCAAGACGGTTCCTCCACCAATGGTTCCCACTTCAATAGAAGGCATAGAGACTGAAATTTGTAAGTCTCCATTTGGAAGCTTGTTCATCAGTGTAATGCAGTTTGAACTTTCGACATTCTGGGCTGGATCCTGCCCGGTAGCCAAGTAAACTGCTGTAACCAAATTGGCAGCCTGTGCATTGAAACCACCAATCGATCCGGCCATAGCAGACCCAATTAAATTTTTGCTAACATTCAGTTCCACCAATGCTTCAACATCCGACTTCAGTACGCTTTTCACAACATCAGCTGGAATACGTGCCTCAGCAACTACAGACTTTCCACGACCTTCAATCCAGTTAATTGCTGCAACTTTTTTGTCTGTACAGTAGTTACCTGAAACCGAAATGACTTCCATGTCTGGCCAATCACACTCTTCGGACATGAACTTCAAAGAATACTCCACACCCTTAGAGATCATGTTCATACCCATTGCATCACCAGTAGTAGTTTTGAATCGAATAAACAATAAGGTTCCAGCAAGTGTTGTCTTAACGTGTTGCAAACGAGCAAATCT
The DNA here is from genome assembly GCA_023213015.1 of Komagataella mondaviorum. Taxonomy (NCBI): domain Eukaryota; kingdom Fungi; phylum Ascomycota; class Pichiomycetes; order Pichiales; family Pichiaceae; genus Komagataella; species Komagataella mondaviorum. The sequence continues at coordinate 882,560 of JAKWBA010000002.1, read as the reverse complement.
GGAAGTAGAATTAAAAGCACCTTTAATGGTTTTTTGACCCTCCTCACTATCAAGCCACATCTTAGCTGCACCTGCACGAGAAAGAGAAGGAAAAGAAACACATGGTCCTCTTGTCATTCCATCAGCTGTCAAAACAGTTTCAACACCACCACCAGAATTGATAGCTTTGCAACCTCTCATTGTTGAGGCTACCAAACAACCCTCAGTAGTAGCCATCGGGATGTGATAAGGCTTACCATCAATAATCAGAGGTCCAGCAACACCAACTGGCAATGGCATGAAACCGATGACATTTTCACAACAAGCCCCAAATACACGATCATAGTCATAATCTCTGTAAGGTAACTTTTCAGTCCTCAAGACTGGAGCATCTGCCAAGGAAGCAATTGCCTTTCTTCTAACAACAACGGCGCGAGTCTTGTCAACAAGTTGTTTCTCTAGAGCATACAGTGGAAGTTTGCCTTGGACAACGAGAGACGCTACTTCATCATTGTTCAACTCTCGTGTTTTGCCATCCTTTAATAAGGAAACCATTTCTTCCAAAGGACGTATGGTTGTTTCGTTCTCATTTGCAAGAGGTTCTACTTTAGAGACGACATCTTGAACTTGAGGGTTGGGAGCTGCAGAGACAACAATCTCTCTAGAAGAGTGGAATCGAGCAGCATTCAGTAAATATACGTTGATAGTGGCGCTTATTCCTGTAATTATGAAAAGAAGCTTGCTGATCAAAGGATCAGTAATGCTAGCTGATATCTTAGAAAAAATATGCAAGAAATCATCTTCCAATTTTAAAAGTAGATCAACAGGCATATAAACCTTGGTTGGCATAATAGTGATAACGGTTCCTTCGGCTCCGATAGGAATATGTTTAGCAGCGGCCTTAGACAAAGCAGAAGCTGTGTTCTTACCAAAGATAGAAGAACTCGAAAGGTCAGAGTCGTAGAGCCATGATGTTCCCAAAACAAATAAATGAAATCCAAGGAATCCAGCAATCATTATAACCTTGAAACTAACAACGCTGGTACTACGAGAAAACATGTTTTTGTTGTTTGAAGAAGCAATACGTTCAGCAACATCTTCAGCGATTCCGTCCTCCTCAAGAACTTGCTGCAAGGCAGTAACCTCATGAACTTTGTTTATCTGGGCCTTGAGAGACAATATAGCGGTGAAAAATGTGAAAATCATTATCAGGTCAAATGCTAAGATATTTGCCGAAAGAATGCAAAAGTTTTTAAGTCCTTCCATACGGGGAGCATAGAAGGAACATGCTAAGAAGGCAGAAATCATAATGAGATGATCTTTAATCAGTGGCCATCCTGTAGTTTTTTGAATAACTGTAATAATTGTATCAGGAATTTCTTTAGCTTTTTTGGAGCGAGCAGCTTGTAGAATGGGGACAGTGAATGCAACTTTATGTTTAAAACCAATGGTAGCTACCAAAAAGGGGACACCTTCAGTTAGAGAAGTAAGTGGGACCTTGATGCCGTATATCTTTACCGTGACGGCTAGTGCAAACACAAACGCACAACCTGAAGACAACAAGGAACCGAAAGTTAGCCAAAAGTTTGAATTAGCCTTTGTTTTCATTTCGTAATAGAGCTGCAGAAATGTATACCACATGGCAATGTAAGCAAAAGTGATAAGCACAATGTCGAATGGTTCTGCACCCTGAACCATCCTTAATGTTTTTGAGAAAGCAGATCTAAAATACTCAGAATAACGGCCTAGTCTATTGGGGTGTCTGACCTTCCATTGTATCCCATCTTTACCCTCAATAGTGGATATGGAATCGAAGTAATCGAATGCCTTGTCAAAATTCTGAATGACAAATATTTCAGTCGGGTCTGCGCTCTGAAAACTTCCTTCCAGGTCGGGAATCTCATGTCCATTGACCCTTTTGAACTTCAGGGCAGATACGGCAAGATGCTGAGCTGACTTGCTTGCGAGCTTCACGGAGTCGTCCAATGGAACCCAATTCTGGTACTGACTGTCTCCTGGCGGATGGTAAAATGATATATAAGGATTGGATAGTGAAGATCGGGATGTATACTCCTCCACAATGGTGAGGTATGCTAAGGAAACCAGGAGGGCGGTCACCACTATGGTATGAATTGGCCTATGAGCACATATCTTGGACAATCCAGTAAGCATCTTAGTACTTTCAAAAGAATGGATTTTGGGGTGCACCGTTTGGCGTTTACTCTTGAACAAAGAAGAAAAGAAGGGAAAAGGCTAAAAAAATACGAGCAGTACGACCTTACGTTAACGCGTGGCGAAAAACTAAGTTTGAGATATATCTCTTTCGCGACAAGCAAGAAGGCTAATCCAGCGTCATCTGCCCATCAGACGTTTCAACGTAGTTACGTAATATTTTTTGTTAAGCCTTACCTAATTAAATACTGATTGTTCTATTTATTTCAAACTGACAAGCTTGACATCGAAAGTCAACTCACTGTTGGCTGGAATTCCGGGAAGAGCTTTCTTACCGTATGCCATGGAGGCTGGAACGATGATTCTTCTCTCACCTCCAATGGCCATACCAGCTACACCGACGTCCCAGCCCTTGATAACTTCACCTTTACCCAGTCCAAAGACGAATGGCTTTCCTGAGGTGTTTTTGTCGAAAACTTTGCCGTTCTTAAGCTTTCCGATGTAACGAACTCCGACTTTGTTTCCAGATTTGGCAGCTTGTCCTTTTCCAACGGTTCTGTCTTCGATGACCAGGCCACCAGCTAAAGTTTTAGTAGGAAACTTCTTCTTGTCGTTGGAAGATGCCTCCTTCTTGCCAGTTGGACCTTGTTCCAGATCCTTGCTGAACTCGACAGTTTTCTCCTTCTTGGCCTTCTTGGACTTCTTTGGTTCTTCGACAGGTTCTTCAACTGGCTCGGCAGCACGTTTCTTGTCTTTCTTTGGAGATTTTACCTCTTTCTTGTTCTTCTTTTTCTCCTCCTCCTCTTCAACAATCTCTTCGATCTTACCTTCAACATCATCGACGTCATCCAGATCGTCGATTTCATAGTCTCCACCGTCAGAAATGATTTCGTCTTCATCTGGTGTGAGATCATAGTCTTCATCAGAATCGCCGTCATAGTCTTCATCAGATTCATCCTCGTCATAAGGATGTTCCACGTAGTTACCAGTCAAATGGATTGGGTATGAACCAGTAACAACGAAGTAGACCTCTTCGTCTGGGGTGATGGTCAAGTCAATAGTCTGTTGGTACTGAATTTTTGGACCCAAGGTACACAAAACAAACTCTTCGATTTCCTCATCGTCTTCAACGTCAGAGCCGTCCTCTTCGGAGAGCTCGTCATCGTTCTCAGATTCCTCAGCGGAATCATCGACCAATTTGTCGTTCTTCTTGGATTTCTTGGAATCCTTCTTGGATTGGATCTTCTTTATTGGCTTTTCCTCTTCCTCTTCCTCTTCCTCAGATTCATCCTCACTGTCGGATCCATCACCAAACAGGTTGGATTTCTTCAGAATTCTCAGAGTAGATGGTTCTGCCTTTTCATCGATAGCTTCAGGATCTAAAGCGGCAAGAGTTATTCTAATAGTAACTGGGAAGTCCTCCTCCAAAGCTGGAGTTGGGTTGAATGGCTCCAATGCCAGGTTGTAAGATGATAATGGAATTAGAGATGACATTTCAAAGTGGCTAAATTGAAATTCGAAACTGTAAAGCTGGTTTCGTTTGCAGTTAAATATAATTTCCTATTCCTAAAAATTTTTTTAGCGATGAGCCCGGTAGGTACACTTAAAAGGCTGAAATATTGCCATCCAACATCGCACCACTAGGTAAGTTGTAAGTTGGGGAAATAAAGAATGTAGGCGACGGTGATTACTTTACGGACAGAGTGTCGGATAACTGATAGGAACAAATAAAGAATTATCAAAACAATGAAAAGTCAGCTTGAGTGCTAAGATGTAATCAAAGTTCGGTCTACACCTGTCAATTCTAATCTCATTGCCTTAGTCAGTATCTTCCACACAAAATATCGTCTTACCTTTCAATTATCATCTAATTAGAATACCATCTCGTGAGGTCTGTCACCCTTCTTCAAAGAGAAAGGAGCAGCCAAGTATTCGGACAGCAAAGAGGTCTTTTTGATCTCGTCCAACAATACTTTGTCAACAGACTTTTGGTCCTCAATTTGCTCTGGGGAAACAGACTTCTTCTCAATCTCATCACCAAAGAAGTCAGCCTCAGATTTCTCGGCAGCAAACTCGGAACCTTCCTTGTTGAAGTAGTTAACGTCAAACTTGGAAACATCAACACCCTCAGCGGAAACTTTGGTGGAGGTGACAATAACGTGTTCGGCACTAACTTGTTTCAATGGTACACCATTAATCTTGAATGGACCAGTCACCAAGAGAGTGTTGTCTTCCAAAGTCTTCAAGTAGACAACTCTTTTACCACTGAAGCGGCCTACCAACAAGATAACTACAGTTCCTGGAACTAGAGTCTTCTTAGCGTTGTTGTTCTCTGTACTCTGCAAAATGTTAATAACCACATCAACCAATTTTCCTAGTTTTCTTGGTGATCAAGAGGATTCTGTTGTACTTACAGCCACCATCTATGCTCAAGTATATGTTGATCTAATAAGTCTTAGGTGACGTCGTTGAAGTGAGAAGATGAAATATCGTGCAGTAACCATATCCTGGATGGTTGGAAAATTTTCCCTTTGGGCATGAGAAAATCCCAGACGGAGGGAACCATTAATCGGGGCCCTCTGCACAGAGCAAAAAGGGACAGACTTTTGAGTGAGACACTGCATCCCGTTTCTGGAAACAACCGTCACACAATATTTCAACCCTTTAGGATCATATATCATATCAACTTAGCTATTACTCTACAGTTCGGATTAGGTCTTGCTGTTTTTGGACCACCCTTTTCCAATCTTGAGCCGAAATGACTGGGGGTGTGCAACCATGCTGAAGTTCTTTTCGTAGGATGATGGTAAAGTCGCAGCCCTTTCTTCCTAAAGATTGTGAACAGTACAAAGTCTGAAGTAGTAAACTGTCTTTGCTTATCGGGTCCGTGACTTCGGGTAGACTTTCCCTCAGTATTTCACAAAGGCGTGAAGCTATGTCCTTGACAAAAGAAGAGAGTAACATGGCCGTCAATTGACGGTCTCTAACTGATGCTTCTTGGAAAATGGTCTCCAACGACATTAACGTAGCAAAGGAATGTTCCCTTATGACTTCTATACATCGCTTCAGATACTTTTCATGCAAATTAGATTCTTTTAAACCCTTGAGATCATCTAATTCTTCCATTATAAACTTGTATCTGGAGTGTAGAAAAATCGTCTTTAAATCATCGGTGGAGAATATTGAAACCTCTTTATGAAAGTCACGTCCATTGACTTCTGAGGAGCTATTCTTAGTAATCGAAAGTCTTCTTAAGTAATTAATTATTTTCACCACATTGGACTGTTTTAAGTTGGTGGTTAACAGTTTCATTAGACCGTTGATCATTATTGTAATCTCACTTTGAGTGTCATTTTCCACCCTTTTCATGACCTCCAGATGAGGGAAACGAATGCACAGTCTTCGCAGATGAGAGGAAATGTCCACGCATTCACTATAGTGCCCGTTTTTAATGCAAATATTAGTTAGAGCTGGCAACTCCAGGATATCCATTACATCATCGATGCTGTTCAACACTGATGACGAAATCTCAATTTCAACGTTCAAATTGTTCAAATTCTGAAGTTCTTCGTCCTCTCTTTGCCCTTTCATATCATAGACTGTTCTGTCAATCTGTTGAAATAAATCTAGAAACTGATTTACCTCATCGTTACTTTCGATCACCAGATCGATATTTTTCAGCAATTGATCCTTGATCTGCTTCTCTAGTGCTCTCTGTGAATTGTCTAGCTCCGCCAATTCCTCCATGACATTTTTGGAGTTTGCTTCAAATGAACTACTTGGTTGTGTTGGTGTCAACAGAGATTCTGCATCTTGCGATAACATAACATCGAGGAAGGAGAGGATTTCATTCTGGTCATTCTCATTGCTTAAAATGAGCTTATCCTGAGGATCCAAATCGGAAGCCAAGGTATCCAGAAGAACTTTGAGCTCTTCGACCTTCATTGTCCTTCGATGTTTAACCTGACCTGGTAATTATCTGGACTGTGATGAGTTGGTGGCCCTTGGGCGAGGATATGCTGGAAGGAAGACCCTGGGAGGGTAAATAGATTCGTGTACCGCCCGTAATTGGATTCTCAATTCGCACTCTCCAAAACTTGGCTGCCAAATAAACCTCAAGGATAACGGGTCTACATTCAATCGGAAAGCACCATGGAGGGTTTGTTCTTCAACATCGAAAATGGTTACATTGAGGCTTTGGTTCGTGGTTACCGCTCAGGACTACTAACCTCAAGCCAGTATGTCAATTTAACCCAATGTGACACATTGGAGGATTTAAAACTTCAACTGAGTTCCACAGATTATGGTAACTTTATGGCCAATGTTCCGTCACCACTTTCCACTTCTACCATTCAACGCAAGGCCAGTAGTAAGTTATATGACGAGTTCAACTATATTCGATCGCAATCTAGCGATGTTCTTGCTAAGTTCATGGATTACATTACTTATGGTTACATGATCGACAATGTTGCTTTAATGATCACGGGAACTATTCACGAAAGGGACCGTAGTGAAATTCTGGACAGATGTCATCCCTTAGGATGGTTTGACACGTTACCTACCTTGAGTGTTGCTACTGATATTGAGAGTTTGTACCAGACAGTGCTGATTGACACCCCATTGGCTCCTTACTTTTATGACTGTCTGAGTGCCGAAGATTTGGATGATCTCAACATTGAGATTATCAGAAACAAGTTGTACAAGGCTTACCTGGAAGATTTTTACAAGTTTAGCCAAACACTTCCAAGCCCTGCAAATGAGGTTATGGACCGTCTACTGCAATTTGAAGGCGATAAAAGAGCCATAAATATCACGTTAAACTCAATAGGAACCGAACTCACTCCTGAGGTCAAATTAGAGATATTTCCTCAATTGGGAAGTCTGATTCCTTTCCATCTAGAGCTCTCCAGAGTTGAAGATTCGGAGACTTTGAAAGGCATTGTCGCTAATGTCGGAGCATACAAGGAATTTTTTGCTGGCAGTGATGACAAGAATTTAGAAGATCACTTCTATCAACATGAGATGAATCTTTGTCGAGACGCTTTCACCCAGCAATTCACCATTTCAACCATCTGGTCATGGGTGAGGTCTAAGGAACAAGAAGTCAGAAACATTACATGGATAGCAGAATGCATTGCCCAGAACCAAAAAGAAAGAATTAACAACTACATTTCTGTTTATTAATTAATTATCATCTGTCAAAAATTGAATAGCTCTTAAATTCATCTCATATTACTCTAACCGTGATTACCTGTAACCCTGTTATTGTTCACAATTCGACTCGAATAATCCTATCTGACGGTGCAACTTTCAAGTAGACGTATTTTCCTGCCGACTTTTTGAACGGTTCTAGTTTCTTTCCCAAGTACGTGTTGCTGTAAGGGCATTGTGAAATGTCCAAATCGTTGATGCTCACAGAGTTACTCAACAGCATATCTATTCCTTGCCTGGTGACTCTTATACATCCTCTAATTTTGAGATTACTCAAATGTTCAAGTTTAGACAGAGCAATTAGCGAGTTATCACTTACTGCACTGCCACAAAATGACAGGTTGAGATCAGTCAACAGCGGAAAATGTTGTTGGATGACGTAAAGAGATGCATCTGTAATTACGCAACAAAACGTCAGGTCCAGCCGTTCCAGATTTGGGCACGAGGATGCAATTGAAATGATGCTATTGTCTGTAAGGAAGGTGCAGTCTTTCAACACCAGTGTTGTAAGTTTGCTGAACAATCTATCAGACCAGAAAGAAAAACCATTATCTGTGATTGAGGTGCACCTAGTCAGATCCAGAGACCTCAATATATCACAGGCATTTTCAGAAAGATGTAACATGGACTTATCAGTCATATATTTGCAATATCCCAAGTTTAAGTGTTCTAATTTGGGACAGCCAAATGAGGAGCTATTGTTAGCAACTGTGAATAAAGCGTTTTGGGCGTTCTTTCTACTATTGTGCCCAACTAGTCGTTCGATAACAATGTCACGAACTTTACGACAATTTGAAAGATCTATTCGGGTGAGATTGTGTCCAACACTTGGCACGGTAAGATCCATAATAGCCATCGCACTGATATTCCAACAGTTCTTCATGGACAGAGACGTTATTGATCCTCCTATTCCTACCTCGTTGATGAGATAAGAGAATCCTTCGTCCGTAATGTGATAGCAGTTTGAAATATCAATATGCGTCGGTCTTGATCCAACAAACTTTGTAATCTTGACTAGTATATCATCGTTCATAAGAGTGTTCCAGGGAGTTAAATCCAAAACACGACAAAGCTTATCACTTAGATATGAAAGCTGCTTCCATTTCAAACAGACAGAGGCGCACTTCATTAATTCATTCAGTGGTAGCAAGTCCAGAATGTACAAAAGAATATTTTCTGGAAATGGTCCCATATTGGAATAAACTGCACTATACCTCCGTCCTGCATTGACTGAGTTCAATCTCATTCTATGAGCATGTGGTGTGTATTGAAATGGAGGTGTCTTGTGTGATCGAAATGTATTGATTGAAGGTAAAATTGGGTCCATTCTCGGCATATTATAGTCTGCTACTGGATTTTGAACAGTTGTATTCGGAGAAACGGCTCTAGAAGAAGGTGATAACAACATTCCGCCAGGGGATGGAGATCTTGATGGAGTCGGTGTCTTTCTGTTACTTCTACCATCGTTCCACTCATTCCAACCAAAGTTTTGCTTGAACACTGGTTGCAGAATTGGCAGAAAGTCATCTTTATCGTCATCATCAGAGTCGTTCAAAATTTTCGAAAGATTGCCCGTTTTTGTTTCTTTAGCTAAATGTTCAAATGGAGATCCAGACGTGGTGGAGTAGTTTCTGATCTTCCTTTCTCGTGCAGTTCTTTGCATTTCATCTTTGATGCTAGGATAGTTTTCTATTACCTGTGTTAGTTTTGCTCCTGGCACCACGAGTAATTGTGTGTTTGAAATGGCTCGTATATCAGCACTTCTTGTTGATTGTTGGTTGCGGCTATTGCTGTTGTTTAGGCTGAGAAAAGTCATCTCTCCAAAATAACTGGGGGTAGAAAGCCTAGCCAAAACTCTATCGAACTTGGAGTCCAAAACTTCTACCCCTCCGCTGATTATAAAGTAGATATCGCTACCCGTGTCATTCTTTTTGAAAACAAAATCCATAGCTTTAATCTTTTTCAACTCCACAGAAAGAGCCAGATCGTGGATGATATCACATGGAAGATTCTCAAAAACAGGAAGATGTTTTAAAAATCTTTGGATGGAAAAAGAGCGATCCACCAGGTCCAGGTGGCCTTCAACTAGAGGTGTTTCTGTGTTTAAAATAGATCTCAATGGAGGAAGATTTGGACCTGGTATTGGTGAGCTATCAAGAGCATTACTGGAAGCCAACAGTCCACATGTGCTAGGAACTGGTGAAGGTGTTATGGAAGTGGTGAACGACATGACACCAGCCCTTTTCTTTTTTTCTTGCATGGCCAATCGTTCTTGAGCTTCATCTCTAATAATACGTTCAATCTGAGGATACCCTGGGAGAACCTGATAAAGTGCGTCTTTTGTCAAGATTCCTAGCAAAACCTTTGTCCGAGCAACGACCGTAGCAGTTCTCGGACGGTTGAAAAGAATTCCAATCTCGCCGAAAAAACTACCCGCAGCAAGCTCTGCATAGATGGACTCTCCATCCATGGAAACCACACCCACACTTCCTCTCAGAATCCAATACATAGCTTTAGCAGTTTCTTTCTCTCGAACAATGAATTCTTGTGGATGATATTGTACTAGTCTCAATTTCTTGGTCAAATCTTTGAAAAATGAGGTAGGTGCTGTCTTGAACAGGGAGAAACTAGATAGAACGGCCGTAAGTTCTGGAGGCACTGAATCATCAATAACCTGCTGTTGTTGTTTGCTTGAGTAATTTGCATCTACTGTGACATTGTGTTTACTGATCTTTCGTCTTTTATCTCGTGCATCTTGCTTATCTTTATCTGGTTTCAGCCCAAAATGTGAAGTGTAAAAAAGCTGGTGATGATCTGGTTGAGATAAAGGGGATGGCCTTAAAGGCAGATGGGAACTGTACTCCATTGAAGTAACAATGGATATCAATTGTGAACTCCTTGAAAAACTTTGTAATCGAAAATATTATGGGTGGTAAAACTGAAGTATCAAGCAAAGGAGTCAATTCCGATGGTGGAGTATTTAGGGACTTATAATGGACGTGTGCGGATCAATTACGAGTTGTCGTGAGGGGGGCAATACTATGCAATGGATGCACGTAAGTTTTTCCGTATGCACTGTATATGATCTTTGCATAGTTCCGAGCTGATCTATAAGAAGCTAAAAATAATCGTTTAGGAGGTAAAAAAAATGATCCCATACCAAGCCAAAAACACTGAGAGTTCTTGTACCAGTTGTTAGGCCTATCTTTGAAGATTCATTTTTATAGGTTGAAATTTGCCTGACTAGTAGAGGAGCTTTCGATGGAACATTTTACACAGCCACGCGCATTTTTCTTGCTGGGTACCCTTTCCATGCATAGTTGCCATGCAATGGCATTGAATCAGGGTGGTCATATTTCTGTGGTTACAAGGTACACTATGCTCAATAAACGGAGTTACTCATAGAGAGTATGCAAGATAACCCCGTCATATTACAAAGAAGAGAATCAGACCATATATGACCATAGCTTGCAAAACTAAGATGTATCATATGTACAGCGAATATGAAATGACAAAAAAGCCTTCAGCCTTCAAGTCACACTCTATAGGAAAGAAGGCACGGAAAATTTATTTGCTGAGGAAAAGCACGAAAGATCCATGCCGGATCATATTGACCTAATTCTACCTGCATAAGATCATGGAATTTCAACGGCAGTTACTGGAAAGGGTAAAGAATGTTGCAGTGATATTCTCTTTCTTGGATTGATGTAAAGTCAGCTCAGAATACAGTAATGCCGACGGAAAAATGGGTTGCCAACGGTGTTGGATGCTAGACGAGTTAATTTGTCAAACAATAACTCAGTTAATAATGTCAGAATCTATTGCACTCTATGTGTAACAGATTAGCTCAGATAAAGTCACCATTCTGAGAAATCATTTCATCAGCGCCATTGATAAATGCCATATTCCTGATAACCATACCGTCCTTGAAATCAACGGGGGACAATCCATTTTTCACAATTGTATTCAGATATAACTCGGAATATAGTTGGTTTAGAAGGCTGCTCAAATCCACGACATTCGAGTCGCTGATTAATATAAACTTTAGACCAGTTGCAGTTTCTTTCAAATGCGCTTTATACTTTCCAGTTCGGAAACTTTGGAGGACATTTCCATCGCTTAGCTTTGAACTGAGTTTCGACATGGAGAATATAGCTCCAAATAAAAGCTTAGACTCATCATTACTATTATTCCTATTCACAGTGTCTTTAGCAGCAGGCTTGTGCTGAGAAAAATCTCTGTGGTAGATGCAGTTGCCTGAATGAAGTTAGTACTAGCTAGCCTGTAGAACGAATCCGCTGCTACATACAGTGCCTATCAAATATCCAAAACGAGTAGATCATTGGTGTCTACGGTGGAGAAGAATGTTATGCTTTTCTCGCGAAGAATACTACCGTGGAGGGAGGATCCACGAATACAGGCGTACGTACACCTACAGCGTACACTGAGCTCAGCTAGACGCATCGGCGAGGTAGATTTAGTCAGGAAAAATGGTGGTTTCCCAGTAAGCTAGTCCCTTATTTTGTATTTTACACAGAAATACGCTTCTACTGTGAAAATAGTTAAAAAAGGTTTTTGCAGTTATGGCAGGGATGATACTAATCATCTAATTTCAAACTGCCACCATATAATACGTTCTCCAATCTCTCGTACTATTCATTTGGCTTTGAGAGTTTGTTATTTGACGTTTTTGGTAGATCTACAGGTCCATTGGTGGAAATCAGTGATTTCGGGAAGCCCTTCCCAAACATTCAGGAGATTTTTGTTAACTGCGCTTCCAAACTTTCCAAGATAACACAAGTTTACGCAAACGTTGGAATCAAAAAATTCTAACAGTCTAAAAGGAACAATTGTGAAAAGTTTCCAGCACTTTCAGCCCTTCCGATGTCTCTTAGAATCAACCTTAATGAAACAGAAGCTTTCAAGGTTTAAAAAGTCCCAGATTTCCCACGATGGCTTAACGAAGGGCTCGATCACATAAACTTAACGATAACTAGAGGTGATTGTAGTTTTTGGGGCTAAATTATCCTACTGGAGGAAAACTTAAAGGCCATATTCAGATCAGATGTGTGAACAATGTGTCATCCTTCTCATGCTAGGCGTATTAGACAACTATTATTGAGTCAAACTCCCGTACTGTCTGCAGCAAGGGCACCGACACTACAAAGGCAACTCTTCATACTTTCTAGAAGTGCATGTTCCATGTATCGGTTCGTAGTTTGTGCATGGTCCTTTATTCTCCCTTGCAGAGAGATAATAAGGTATCGAAAAGTAAGGGAAATATGGACCTCGGATAAATCCGAAAACATTCTTATCTCGCGAAAAAGAATTAAAATCTTAGATGGTCTCTTTATATACACTTAGATAAGCTTACCAGTTCTACTCTTGAGCTGTCAACTAGATGAACAATAAAAGTAGCGGCAACGAATCAAGCTCGTCTCAGACCCCAAATACCCCTGTCGTTGAAGAATTCAGGAAATTGAAGGCATGTGCCAGATGCCATCGGCTCAAGATAAGATGTAAGTTTGTCGACCACTCCTACAAATCTTGTGTGAATTGTTATACAGCAAACCTGGAGTGCTCCATGACGGTTGATCCTACTTTGGCTACGGCGAAACCACGGCCAAGGAAAAAGATCAAGGCTATGGAAAAGCAAAACGCGTTAGTTGAACTGCACTCACATCTTGATCTGGGGCTGCAGGCTCTCAACAACCTCAGGAATGAAAATAATGACAAGGAAACAAAGGAAAAAGAATGTGCACAGTTATTCTTGGCTCAGAAGAAACTTACTAATATGATAAACCTACTGAGCCATGAAATCACGAGTAGATCCTCTGGTTCTCTAGAGAGCAAAACTGCATCCAGTGTCAATAGTATGAAAGACGGTGTTGTAAGAGCTGTGCCAAAGTTACCCTTAATTCCTTTCGAAAGCAACATAGTCAAGGAGATAACTAAACTGGGACTGATATCTTTGAAAGAGTGCGCTACTAGGTTTAATTTTTTTGTCAACGAAATGCTGGAGTATTGGCCCTGTGTTAATATCTCGCTAGATGGAGAAGATTTTGATATTCTGTTAAAGAAGGATCCACTGTTGTTATTGGGGTGTATCTCTGTTACCTGTTTAAATAACCCTGATCTACATGACACGTTGTTATACTATTTGGAAAGAAACCTGACACAGAGGGTGACGACAACAGGCGATATTTCATTGAATATTATCAAAATCTATACAATTCTGTCACTCTGGTCTTCGCCCCCAAAACGATGGGGCTCATATAAACATCAGCTAAACTTATTGACGGCAATGAATCTTACTTTGTGCATGGATCTGGGAAATGAAAAGTTTAGAAGCAACAGTAAGGTTTTAGAGAACAACTCAGAAGAGAGACAGATCATCAGAACATATGTTGGAGTGTATTGTTGTTGTTCATCTTTAGCCCTATCTCTCCCTCGCTTCAAGGTTGTCAATTGGAATGACAGTTATGACCAGTCAGTAAAGTTACTGCTGATGGGTGAGACGAACCCAAACGATAAATTTTTGGCATATTATGCACAATTTTTGAAAATTGGACATGACTATTTTACCATTTTCTCCCCTGATGTAACTATCGGCACTGTTATCACAGACATTGAACAATTGAAGTCATTATGTGATGGCTTTGAAAAGTCCATTTCGAAATCTCTTGCATCTAGCGGTTTGCTATTAGGATCTTGCAAACAGAGATTTCTGGTCTCCATTATTTATTATCAAGTCTTAATGTGCTGCTATGATTTTATCGTTTGCAAGGTCATTTTTCAAACTTCACTCTTTTTGCACTATAGTGAAGATCAATTTTACCTATCTGTACTGAATAAGTTGATCCGATCTGCCGAGAAAATCATTGATAGCTTCCTTAATATTTGTGAACTATCTACTAATTTCCCCACATTTTTTTATTATCGACCAATGCATGCCCTTGTATCCTTGATCAGGGTAAGGTTACTGGTCGTTTCTCAGAAGCTGAATCTGGAGATTGACGTCGAACGAGAATATTATCGAATCAATCAACTAATGAAAACCGTCTCCAAGAAATCACTTGTGGCTAAAAAAATGTCAACAATTCTTTCAATAGTGCAAAAATGGATGAAAGTGAGTCACAACTTCACTCATACCGGGTCCGTTAACTCAATGACTGCTTTACTAGACGAACTTGGAACCGAACATGCAGTTGAAGTGCTCAAAGAGCCGACGGTAAAATACGAGGACAATATCAAATCTAAACCCCTACAAAGCACCGCCACGGAAGCAGCACCTCTTGCTGAAGATATTAGTAAAGATACCAAACCTACAGACGAAAATCGCATACTGAACGACATATTCCAGCAAATCGACGACGACATAAACTCATTCTTTCCATCTTTGCCCACCGATATCAACCAATGGGATTTTAATAACGATTATCTAGAGGGCGACATAGAATCGATGTTCAAGAGTGACAATAGCAATCAGTTTTGGTAGTGGAAGTATTTGTTTTAAACTATTTACAGTAAAAATGTTTATCAGTCTTAATTTATGTCTTGGTAGCATGATATCTTTTTCCTCTAAAACCAAATATCTGTTGGTTGAATTGAAACACTTCTTGGGGGTTAAGGTCATTGAGCTCCCATTTAGTGGAACCAAATAAGTTGGGTCTCTTTTCAAATAGAATATCCATATCCTCTTCGTAGTTGCTCAACAACCACTCGTAATCGTTGTCAATATCTTTTTGATGATATCCTGTTACAAAAATAGCACATTTTGAGTCTAGCAGACCTGGGATCGATTTCTTCCACTGGTCATTGGCTTCCTTGGAAGACAGACCTGGGTGGAATAAGAAAAAGCAGTCCAAGTATGGGTCATAAGGAAAGAAATCTTGAGCTTCATGTAATGTGTGGAAATACTCTGTATGGTGCACGTAGCAAAGATGCTCATCGTATCTCTGTACAACTGGCCTAGGGTTATATACGTATTGAGACTTATCCTTGTCGTATAGACATTCGGGGCCAATGAAATGCAATTCAAAAGAAGTCTCAGGGAAAAGATAAGAAAGTTGTTTCCAAACGTGGCCGGGAAGTTGGGATTCGGCTCTTGCACCCAGGATGAAAAATCTCATAGGTCTGTCTTTCAAGGGTGAAGATCGACTCTCCGGGTAAAGAGTATAACGCAAAGCAGCCAAAGATTTCAAGCCCTCTAGAGTGACAGGGCCCTTAGGCTGTAGCAAGTATGGAGAGTACTGATGTAAAAGAGACGTGATAGTCATTGGATAACTCAACATCTTTGTAACTGCAGCCAATTGGAACTCGGTATCCATGGAGTAGAACTCTCTGGTATAGAAATAGGTATCCCAACTTGTTAGGTTTATAATCTTATCAGGATGCTGTTCTTGGGGAAAATCAAACTCTGGGAACTGTCTTCCACTTCTTAGGTCGTGTTCATATATGTTAACTTTCTTCAAAATTTCGTAACGATGTGATTGATGATAATCTTGGTCTTGCTCCCAAGCTTCTTTCGAATGATGTGTAGGGATTCCTGAGTAAGGACAAGTGTACTCAATATCTTTACTTGTGACTGGACACAGAGCTTTAGCCCTGATGGTGGCGGCTCTTTCTCTCAACTGAGCAGACGGAGAGCTTTCCCAAGGATGGAATCTGTTCTCAGGAGTAGGGTCATCTGGAGAATTTGGCGGGTCAATGCAAAGAACAGTTCGTATGAATGATCCAATGTGCCGGGTCTGGTAAGTGGCAGTTCTGAGAGCCATACGACTAACCATCCTTGTCGGTGACAACATTATGATCATTTGCTGGCTTGAAAGTATCACCTTTGTCAGTTTTACTTTTTTCTTTGAAAGCCCGAAAAGTAGTGTATCAACTATTTATGAGGAGGGAAAAAGAAAGTATCTATCACGTGAGCTAAATGGGGATTTGATCTCTTCTCTAGCCTTCCTTTCCTCAACCTATTGAAATAAGTTGAATCACAGAATGGTGAATTTATCTGTTCATGTCTGGTGCTCATCTGACGCGCTAGATGGAGTTTCCAAGAGGTTCTACACTGTTGAATCTTCCGCTACAATTCACGATATCAAAACGTTAGTGTGGCGTTTTTCTCCAAACTTGAACTTGGTTCCACGGTGTCAAACGATGAAGTATCGGTTTCAGGTTTTGGATGATGATTTGGTCTTGGACACATTGCAGACCGCAGATGTGAGTCTGGAAATAGTTGTTGATGTTTCGATGAAGGTTGTCGAGGAACCCCCAGTCAGTTATCTTCCTGTCCAGTACAGGTTTGATTATCGGTTCTCGCTCGACCCTATAGATGGTAGAGTACCATTCAGAGGAACAATTGGATCCATGAAGACATTTTTAACCGAAATTGTTGGGCTGAAAGAGGAAGAGATATTGTTGAAACTGGAAAATGGTGAATCTTTGGACCCTGAGAAATTGGTTAGTGTCTATCTGGGACTAGATCTCCCACCAAAGGAGTACACTTTGGTGATCAAGGTTGAACCATTGGTTCCTTTAGAGGAACAGTCTCAAAAGGATCATTCCATTATCATAATCACGATAGCAAACAATCTTTTGGAAGATAATGTATTCAAAGTTGATCTTGAAAATACAACTATTGGTGACTTGAAGAAAGAAATGACTTATCGGTACATTCCACAGGAAAAATATGGATTTTCCCCTCTTGATCCAGCCAGGATCAAGGCGATTGCTTTGGGAAGATTACTTTTGGATGATGAAAAAGTTGGTGACATCTTTGACTTTGATTCAATTACCCAACCTTCGTTCCATGTAGTGGTCTCTGCGTTATCTCCAGAGGAGAGAGAAGAGGCAATGAATGCAAGAGACAACAGAATTACAGAAGTGATCAGAAGTATTCCTCCAACATCATCCTCTGGGACTCCGGACTCTAATCTCAAGTTCACGGTTTGTTCCACTAACGGTGAGTATGGCACAGTAGAATTGTCCGCTGAACACTACAGAATATCAGACGAGAATATCTCATTTTCCAGAGAAGCAGTTCGTCAGATTGAATCTGCCTTGGGACACGGGCTAGTCCTTCCAAGATTTGAGACTGAGGTCATTAGAGAAACAGCAACAGCAGAGAATAGGCCTATACAGAATGATAATGCACGTCCGGCCAACCTGGAAGAAGAGCCTCAACCGCAACCTCAACCCCAACCCGAGCAGCATTTAGGAGCTCCTCCCATTCAGCCTGTCGGAAGAATACGGCAGATGGATTTTTACCTTAACATTAATGGACAGCAAGTTACTGCTGAAGAACTGGCAGCATTCGTAAGCTGGATAAGCGAGTCTTCAAGAACGCTCTATGCTGGTGCAAGACGGATCTATGAGAGGAACACACACAAACGCTTTTTCAAACTACTGATACTTATTTCCAAACACATCCTAATCTTCAATTTGTCTGCCTATATGTTTGGATTGAATCATGAAGTATCCTATAACTACATGGTTGTTTTTCTGCTTCTATTTGTTCTTACAAGAAGGGATATCCTGGCACTGATGCGTACGATCATAGTGGAAGATTTACCCGAATCTGCAAATAGAGCGTTGAACACAATGACTACTGGATCCAGGACAATGGGGCAAGCGATACGACTTTCCAAAGAGGTTCTCTATCTAAGGCTCATATACTTTGGCATTGGCAACAACAGAGAAGGTTTGATTGATCACCGGGCTTCTCACCCATCTGAGGATCAACTAAGCAGTTTACAGAACAAACTTCAAGTTTCGTTACAGGATGTATATCTAGCGGTTATTTGCATGTTCCCAGGTATTTACCAGACTTTCAATGATCAAGTTTCTATAAGGAGGAGTGTCAACAATATAAGTAGCTGATAGTTTAATGAGACGTGGCTTTTTCATTGGACGATTGCCATCGAATCGGCAAATGGCAATCGCATGCAGTAGTTATAGAAAGTTGAATATATCTGTATATCTGTAACCCAGTCCATCCATTTGCCTTGAAAGCAACTGGCCTAAAGATAACATGGTACCAGTGGCCAATTAGCCAACCCCTTGAATATCGGCCATGTGCACGGAGTTAGATAATTAGGTAATCTGCTCATAGATAAGTAGATCCTTGGTATTCATACGCGAAACTTTAATAAGCAAATCGGCCCAGATCCCTAACTGTTTCGGCTATATAAGGAGCCAGGATCGCCCTGAACGCCACAGTTTTTATTCCCATCAGAACTTTCTTTCCAACTCTAAGAATCGAATAGAATCACCTAAAATATTAACAATGGCTCCAATTATTCAGAAACCAGCTCCTTCTTTCAAGAAGACTGCCGTCGTCGATGGTGTTTTTGAAGAGGTCTCCTTGGAACAATATAAGGGACAATGGGTTCTTTTGGCTTTCATTCCTTTGGCTTTCACTTTTGTCTGCCCAACCGAGATCATTGCCTACTCTGAGGCTGCCAAGCAGTTTGCTGAGGAGGGTGCTCAAGTTCTCTTTGCCTCCACTGACTCCGAGTACTCTTTGTTAGCTTGGACCAACGTCGCCAGACAAGACGGTGGTCTCGGACCAGTTAACATCCCATTGCTGGCTGACACTAACCACTCCTTGTCTAAGGACTACGGTGTTTTGATCGAGGAGGAAGGTGTTGCTCTGAGAGGTATCTTCCTGATTGACCCTAAGGGAACCCTAAGACAGATCACTGTCAACGACTTGCCAGTTGGTAGATCCGTCGAGGAGTCCCTGAGACTTCTTAAGGCTTTCAAGTTCACTGACGAACATGGTGAAGTTTGTCCTGCCAACTGGCAACCAGGTGCTGACACCATCAAGCCTGAAGTTGATGCTTCCAAGGAATTCTTTTCCAAGTCCAAATAAATAGATATACAACTAGAATAGTTAGACCGAATGATAATTCACAGTTTTACATATATGTATGGTTCTACTCTTCTAGAACAAATGCTCTCAACTCTTGGTATGCCTTCTCCAAGTCATCATTGACAATTACCTTGTCGTGAGCTCCGGTTTCAGCGTACTCAAGCTCGGCCTTAGCAGCGTCTAATCTTTTGCGGATACTATCGTCTGTCTCTGTGCCTCTGCTTACCAAACGTCTCTCCAGTTCTTCAATAGAGGGAGGAGCCAGGAACAGAAAACGGGCGTTTAGGTTGGTGTTTTTGACACTCTTGACACCTTGCATATCAATATCCAAAATACAAGTCTTTCCCAACTTGCGTGAAACATCATCCACAGCTTTTATGGTAGTTCCATAGTAATTTCCAGAGAACTTAGCCCATTCTATGAAGGCGTTTTCATTGATCAAAGACTCAAACTCGTCAACAGAACTGAAATTGTAATGAACTCCATTCTCTTCACCTGGACGGGGACTTCTGGTGGTGTTTGAGACAGAAAAACCATATTTACTTGGAAATTCGGCAAACAGTCTTTTCAACAGGGTGGACTTGCCTGTGCCGGAGGGACCAGAAATAACTATTGGACGTGCCATTTGCTCTATGTTTGCAGATTATGATGATTTGAATGAACGAGCCCTTTGCATTTTTCCGCTGACGTGTATTGGGTGGTGCACCAAACATCGGATGGAAAGCCATATCACTACGAAGCCCGTCAGTTTGCTGATACACAACCCGCACATTCACTGCAATGTAAAGGCAAACAAAATCACAGTCTCGAGAACAACTCTCCGGTCCAGAGTCTCAGAGACTACGTCATTCCCGTTTAGCTTCCGGGCGAATACCTCGTCTTATCGTAGGAAACAGCTCTCTTTCGATAAAGACGATGCGCGAAAGGGATGTGCTCATTGATAAAGAAAATAGTTTCTTGGGCCCTCACTCTTAGTTCCGTTCCATCAACTCACTCTTCATATTTCACCCATCTTATCAAGACAGTTCCTCCAATGTCCGACAGAGCTCATTTGATTGGAATCAGTGCCTTGTCATTGTTTACTGGTGCCTGTCTAGGCGCGTTATGGGTTCTTAACACCCCCTCATTAGGCAACAAATCATTTTCCTCCGGATCCGCAAGAAGTACCCCCAGGTCTAAATGCCAAACACCAGCATCTTCAGACTATTTGTCAGATTTTGAACATACAAGCGGTGAGTCAAGTTTTGACGAGGTCGACGACGAATCGGTAGAGCAAGCTGACGAAGAAGAGTACCTTGAAATTGACTCCAAACCACTGAATGAAATCCCCGGCGAATGTAAGATGGTGTTTGCTATAAGGCAAGATCTCAAAATGGAAAAGGGAAAGATTGCAGCTCAGTGCTGTCATGCTGCCGTCTCATTGTATAAACTGATGTTTCAAGGAGAAGTTTCCAAGAATCTAGATCTTCTACGGAGATGGGAATCTCTGGGGCAGGCTAAGATAACATTGAAATGTCCAAACCAAGATGAAATGGATTTACTGTATGCCAAGGCCATCTCTTTGAACGTTAATGCTTATATAGTGCACGATGCTGGGAGGACGCAAATAGCTGCTGGAAGCGCAACAGTGCTAGGGTTGGGTCCCGCACCAAATTCAGTCCTAGACCAAATAACGGGGAACCTCAAACTGTATTAAAAGTGACTCGAATCATATTCCTCTATTGGAAGGAATGCTAATGGTATATTCAGTATATAGGATAGGTTTTTTATGTAATGCATCTATGAATGTGAATGGGCACTCCTCCCCTGTCCGCCCATCGGTAGTTTACAGCGAAAAGAGACTTTATTTCTTCTCCAGATATATATCCAGATAACAACTGCCAGCTCGTATCCCTCTCCGATTCTAACTCACACCATTGATTGGAGAGCACTTGGAGCTCTTTGAAACTCAAATGTATCATATATACCCCCGGTTGTCCACCAGGTTGAGTTTACACCGTTTAGGTATCAGATGCAACAGTTCGTTTTTGGATCCTTTTTTCAACTCTAATGAAACAGTGGGGAAAGGTAGTAAAGAAAGCGGCAGATTGAGGGGGATACCAACACATGTGGAACAAACAAATGAGTATAGTCTAGAGCTGATTTTGAAATACGTTCAACGGCCTAGATACACCAATACGATGAGTTACTACAAAGTTTTCAACCTATCCAAAGTTTTCAAGTCTTTTAAACGAAAGGAGAACACCTTGAAAAATTTAATCATTTCCAAAAACTTGGAGCAGGTTACGCTGAATAAGCCTGTTGATATGGGCTCCCTGGTGGAGTTTACTGTTGGTACCCAAGTTCGCATAGGAGTCGTCATAAAACCTCCACTGGGTCAGTTTAAACCCAATCTAGTTTCATTCGATGTATTGACAGCAGAAGGCAAAATAGTTCAAACTGCACAAAGTAGAATAACTTTGCATGTTCCTAATTTCATAAATGCCTCTTTCCTGTACAAGATTGAAAAAGACCAGAGTTACGCGGATTATCAACAGGTGCAATATGCTTTAATTTCACTCATCCATTTCACATCTCACGGATTGGAAATCACAATGCATAGAATAAACGCCTTTGCCATACCCTATAGCCATTTTTCAAGTAGAGATGAATGCAATGCCGTGTGTATCCTCAAAGTGGCTCGCCTTCTACCAGAAAACATATATCCTACAAGCGTTCTTCGCCCATATGCTCTCATACTAGCATCTCATATACACATGACTAACGAGCCTCTTTATTGGCAAGTTCATACGAACCAAGATATTGTCTCAAGGACCTCGACTTCTAACTGGGACGTTAACATCAATCCCAATAGAACATTATACATTGCCAATTCAAGAGAAATGGTTCAAACGTTGAGAGACGTGGAGAAATTATCCAGCTCGGAACTGAAGAACTTCAGAAACTTTGTCAATGGATCAGTGTCAAGGTCCTCTGAAAAGAAATCGTACATGATACAAAAACATAGAACTCTCCTAAACTTTCTGAAACATTTCGTCATATATCCACATGACCACTTGAAATTAACAGTGTCCCATATTCTAAAACAGACACTATTGGAGAAAACAGATCTTAACGATATTGATCAGAAATATATGTATGACTCTCTAAAATCTTTGGACATTCCATTTGAAAGGATGCTCGATGATAGTTTCATTCCCGACCCGTATCTGTCTGCAACAATGATGGGAAATTTGACGAGAGGGATGCATGCAGCCATGCTAACTGATATTAAAGGGGTAAGTCCCCATTCAACGAAGGAAACTTTTACTAAAAAGCCGTGGACTGACAAGTTACACGAAATTAGGGACCATCAACACAAAGTTACCGAATCAACTACTGCTTCCAAAAACCTGAAAGTATATGCATTGCCCTCTAGTTATCTTTCCGACATCGGATACCCGGATTATTCAGAAATAGCTATATCTTTGGAGAAGATAAACTCAAGAAGATGGATATTCAATATCCACATTCCTGATATTGTGAGTTATATTGCTCCAGATTCACTGGTATTTGAGAATCTGGTGAATAAAGTGCAACCGCTGGTAGGAATTCATCAAAAGACTGATTCCACTAAACGAAGATTGACGCATGAAAACTTTCAACTTTGTAATGGATCTAACCATTTTTTTCCCACTGATTGGATTCCTTCCTTTGCGTTGCGACCAGTTTCCTCTCACATCTTGCTGAATTGTCTGACCCTGAGTTTCGCATACTCACCTCACGAAATGAACTGGGATTCTGTTTCTGTTGAGTTCAAGACTGACAAAATCAGTAACATCAAGGCGATTAGTACCGAAGATCTGATAGAGAGCCTAACTCATGGTTCAGGATTTTCTCTATTTCAGCACCCGGAAAGAACCAACTTAACCAGTGAGGACAGAGAAGTGTTATCTGATTTCCGGAATTGTTTGATTTCAAAGAAACTATCAAATCACAAGAATGGGTCTATAGACACATTTATGGAAAGAGTTCAACCTATGGTGAGTGTACACCATCCTGGAAATAAAACGACAACAGAAATCAGTATGCTAAAGAGCTCCATGGAGAGTACTTCTCTAGACCTGTTTATCAAAGACATTGACTACTTGACCTCAGATCTAGTGGGGACTTTCAGTAGCAAACATAGATTGCCGATATTTACTAGGACTCAATCAAGAAAGACGGACATTGCTAATGAGTATTTTACTAGAACGAATCATCCTTCCATAGAAGATGGTAGAACTATAGAATCTAAACGATCCGTACTACCAGACTACACAGCTACAAGTTATGAACAACTTATCATGGAGAGAGGATTCAATGGAGACATGTCCATGACGGCTTATGTTTCTGCTCTTCAGTATCTTCAGCCACCACAGTTAGAGCTAGTTCCTGGTCAGAACGTCAAACTGGGAATGAAACACGGAAGAGTTAGGTTCCTAGGGTGTTTTGAGAGCTTGGAAGTGATGACGAACCATTACCAACTGCTCAAGGTTCATATAAATGAATTTGAACAATTTAGGGAGCTCATAAACATAAAGGGGTACTACTCTAGGAGCCCTTCACAGGTATCCAAAAAGTTAACCATCCAAGATCTTCAAACCAAGGTGGAAAACTGCATGTCGTTTTTGTCCTGGCTTGAGACCCAGAATAGACGCTTTTGGGTATTACAATGGCTAAAGGCCAAGGTTCGCCGATCCAGCGAACTGATATTTTACAAGTGTATTATACTAGAAACATGTCTGCATCCCAGCATTGCGAAAGCGTATTGTATTGAGTTAGACATAGAGGTCCAAATGGTTTTACAGCCAGGAATGCAAGCAGTTATTGGTGATCGTTTAATCATGACATCAGTACTGTATATCAGTCCCATTGAGGGGATTTTAGTAATGAGCTAAGCACGACGACAATGGTAGATCATTTGTAGATGCCATAATAGAACTAATTTCATCAAAATTGTGGAGTGTTTCACCTCCATATCCCGCCTAGCTGACACCTTATGTCACCCCTCCCACCTTCCGGCTCGCGGCCCAGGAGTCCCTTGCGGATGGTTCACCTTTCCGTTTTGCTTTCTTTTTATTTTCGCTAAACAATGCACGAACAAGGTGGTATCAAGATAGAAAAAAAAGTTGGACACAGTTTGACACCGTTCACAACACTGAGCATTTTCTTGTTTCATCATCTTATTAGTTGCCACCAAAGCATCCTATCATCCATCCGTGTTAATAATCCACTGATTACGCGTGTGCAACCTAGAAATATTAACTTGATCCTTTTTTGAAATCTTAAAAGAAAAGGGAAAGATTGAAAGAACGTTTAATTGTTGTTTTTTGCGTTAACGTGGTATAAACAATGGGTCAAATACTTTCGACCCCAAACGTAACAAGGGAACAGTCTTCTGGCCAGGATGAAAAACTCTACTATGGTCTCTCTTGCATGCAAGGGTGGCGTGTATCCATGGAAGATGCCCACACGACAATTTTAGATTTGTGGAAACAAGAGAATAGCAAGAAGCTGGGCAAGAGTAACTACGCCGCTCTTTTTGGAGTTTACGACGGACACGGAGGAGACGAAGTGGCCAAGTACTTGGGAGCCAAGTTTGACGAAATTATCACAGGTACATACGAAGAGAACCAGGAGAAAGGTTACGAGAGTTGGTTGACTACTGCCTTTTTGCAAGCCGACAGAAAAATGTTGAGCGACCCTCAAGCCCAGTATTTTACCAGTGGATCCACCGCCACTGTAGTGGCAATTGAAGACGACAATTTGGTTTGTGCCAACGCCGGTGACTCCAGATCTATTCTATCGGCTAATGGTGCCGTCAAGGCTTTGTCTTTTGACCACAAACCTAGCAACGAGGGAGAGAAGGCTAGAATAGTTGCAGCTGGTGGATTTGTTGATGTCGGTAGAGTTAATGGTAACCTTGCTTTATCCAGAGCCATTGGTGATTTTGAGTTCAAACGAGCAAACGATTTACCCGCCCACGATCAGGCCGTTACAGCACTTCCAGACATTATAGAGCATAAGATAACGCCCCAGGATGAATTCATTGTCCTGGCTTGCGATGGTATTTGGGATTGCTTAACGTCTCAACAAGTTGTTGATATTGTTCGTCATTACGTGAAGGAGGGTAAACCGCTAGATGTCATTGGATCTGAGATTGTTGACATTTGCTTGGCCCCAGACTCAGCTGGTTCCGGTATCGGCTGTGATAATATGTCTATCTGTATAGTAGCTTTGCTACAAGGAAGGACGATTGAAGAATGGTACGAATACATGAAGGAGAAGGTGCCTGATAATTTGATCAACCCTGGTGAACTTCATCTGGATTTGTATGCATCTACTCTTGCTGACAAGAAACTTTGGATTGAAGATTTAGGAGGATACTCCAACAACAGTGACGATAAGAGCTCCCATGTCAGTGACGACAATGAGACGACTGGCGATGCCAAAGATGAAAACGAGCATGTTAGAGATCTCATTGACGAGTTGCTAAATGATGAATCTGTAAGAGGGGACAACGGCCATATTTATCTGGATAAAGTGAACCCTGGTTTACTTGCTCGTTTGTTGAGAAGACCTTCACCAATTGAAGAAAGACCAGCTGAGGGAAGTTCCGTGCTGAAGGAAGAAGATACCGATGAAGATGAAAGCAAGTAGAGCAACCATGCACTAAAGTTGTAATATTAACGTCAAGCAAATTTTTATCTTACAGATAAAACGAAAAGAAAAAATTCGAAAAAAAAATTATATACGATATTATCTATTATTATGTAATAAAGACTGATCCTACTTCAATCTACTTTAAATAGTTTACAGCTATTCTGGTACGTTGTCTGAATCAGCTCCTCCTCTGATATGCCCAGAAGTTTGGACATTACTTGAGCTATGATTGGCATAAAACAGGGTTCATTTCTAGATTTAACCACTGGTGGCAGTTCACTTGGGTCCTCGCTTTGAAACTTGGATAGTTTATCACTGTTAACCATTCTTATTGGCAACAGAGGATGGTATTTCTTTACTGGTGTCTTGGAAGATTTACTAGGCTTCTGTTGTAGATCGTTGGAAGGTGGTGGTGCAACTAATGAGAAACATGCGGAAGATCTCTTTATTTCACACCATGGGGCATCTGTTTCCAAGTGTAGCTTCGACAGTGGGATATTTTTCACTACCTCTAAGTTTTCCTCCGTTCTCAGGGAGCAGCCATTGACACTGAAATCAAATCCCAGTGTCTGCAACTTTTCAAGCTCAGAAATAGATCCTGTGAATGAATGAATAACGCCAGAAGGGTTCCTTAATTTCAAGCCATCAGAGCGTGTCCCCTCTATGAATGGTTTCAAAATACTAATGAAGTCGTCGCAGGCAGCCCTCATATGAAGGAATAATGGTAACTCAAACTCACAGGCTAGCTTTAACTGAAGCTCAAAGTATTTGCACTGATCATTTTTGGAAGCGTGGTATAATCTATCATAGTCTAGTCCTATTTCTCCAAATGCCTTCACTACTCCTTTGGACAATCCCTTTTCAACGAGATCTCTCAATTGGTTGATATGTCCCTCTGGATCTTCCAAAAATTCATTCACGCTGCAAGGATGAACACCAATCGTGCAGTAAGTCCTCAGCAGATCTTCCTCTTTGACTTCCTTGAATTGACTGAGTTTGGTTTGAAACTCCTGGGAAAAACTTTGGTACTCATCTATAATGTCTAATACTTTGCTAGACTCGTGCAAAGATGAGCCTGTGATCAGAATCCTGTCAACGTTGTTATAATTCGCACGTAGGAGGACATCAGGGAGATCCTTGTCATGATAGTGGTTATTTCTATACTTCCCATGGAACATTGAGTCCGTCAGGTTTACTCCTATATCAAAAAACCTTGGTTTGAAAGACATGTTTAGTGATGATGTCTTGAATAACCTGGTTGAATATGTTCTCATAATGTTATGATGAGTCCAAAGCATCGCGAGATGTTAAGGTTAATTATAACTAATTATATAAGTTTATAATAGTATTGAATATACTATATTGACTACAAGCTATTTCGATTAAATATTTATTTAACTTTGCTTTGAATAACCTGTAAAACACTTTGAATAAGTGACAACTTTACTACCTGAAAGCATGTTGTAATCAGGAGAGTATGAATTTTATTTAAAAACATGTCCAGAGTATCTAGCATATTCTCCATCAATCTAAATTATTCTGATTCCATTTGAAGATAGAAAGGTTAAATGAGGGAAAGACTGAAGACGTATAAACTCCTAAAGTAAAAACTCCAAGCTTCGTATCCGTAACTTGCGGATTTAGCTCAGTTGGGAGAGCGTCAGACTGAAGAAAACTTCGGTCTCAATAATCTGAAGGTCCTGTGTTCGATCCACAGAATTCGCATTTTTTTTTACTCACACTGCATTTTATACGATCTGCAATTTAAAAGTAGCCTTCTACTCCACAAGTATGTGACTATAAACAGAGCTTCACACACAGCTTCATAGAGCTCATTTGAGAAACAAATCATTCACTGGTTCGACTGTGGTTATTCATAAAGTAGATATGTTACCCGCCGTATGATCACCAATGCTCACGCGATTGAGATCGGATTCCTCCGCACTGGTGTCTGCATCATCATCCTATCTAACAACCATCTGACATCCATAGAACGGAGACATCGATTTTCGACAAAGTTTCACAAGTAGCGAGCTTCAGTTCGGAAGATGGGTACATAGGCAACTAACGCTAAACTCTTTGATCCTTGAACCAGAGAAAACTGTCTGATTTAGAAGACTTTCCGGTTGTTTCTTAAAGGATGTAAAATCCAATTTAATCGTTCTCCCCTCCTTCCTAGGCGAGAGTGTGCGCGATGCGATGCCCATCGCTCATTATGACATCGAGAAGTTTGTCAAAAAACTACCGATTACACCCCAATAGACGTTTCACATCGAACAAAACACAAGCTGAGAGAACAGCGTTCCTTGCTAGAAAAACAGATACAGACAAAGGACAATAATATTAAACACTTGCGTCTTAATGAATCAAGGAGAGCAGACTGATTCTAATATCAAGTTTACACGGGTATTCTCTCGAACTCCTTCCTCTTGGGACCCTCAGGATGACATCCTGCTTCGCCATTTGAAAGAGCAACAGAAGCTGGGATGGAAAGAGATCGCTGCACATTTCAATCACCGTACCCCTAACGCTTGTCAATTTCGATGGCGTAGACTGAGATCAGGGGCTTTGAAGTCGTCACAGCCATCATCGCCGAATGTGACCCCAACGCCAATATCAGGTTCGAGCACCGGTATGGGATTAAGCAAGCCAAAATCAAACCTCTCAGAGAAAATCAACACAAGCAAGTCGACAGCGGCTACTGA
Source organism: Komagataella mondaviorum (assembly GCA_023213015.1). Classification (NCBI taxonomy): domain Eukaryota; kingdom Fungi; phylum Ascomycota; class Pichiomycetes; order Pichiales; family Pichiaceae; genus Komagataella; species Komagataella mondaviorum. The sequence continues at coordinate 853,937 of JAKWBA010000002.1, read as the reverse complement.
GTCTTCCTCTTCATCGGCCAGCCCACCACACCCATTCACCAAAGACGAGCAAAACAAAACTATCAAAGCAGAAGCAACCAGTTATTGGATTCCTAACAGTGAGACAAAACCTATATCAATAACATCTTACAATAATGCTTGGTCTACAGAAAGGAGTATCCCATGGGAAGAAGAAGAGGATGAGCTTTTACTTAGCAGGACAAAAAGAGATTTGAGTTTTGCGGAGTTGTCTATTCTACTTCCAAGTCGCTCCGAAAATGACATTTGGTCACGGATAGATTATTTAGAAAGGAGTCAAACCGTTCCTGTCGAGAGGTCATCCTCTAGCTTAAAGCTCAGTCAATCGCCTGGTGCATTGGCAGCATCAAATATAGGCAGATCCATGTCGATTTCTTCTCTCACATCCAGCTATTCCAATATTTCCTCACAGCCTCCTTCAAGCGTTCGAAGAGAGAGTTCCACAACTAACTTAGTAGGCGGGTCGTTGAGCACTCCCGGTTATCCTGCATCCTTCAGACAAAGAAGCGTCACGGGATCTTCATTTCATTTTTCTTCCTCCTTGCCGGAGGAATCTCTGATGAATATAGGATCTCCACTACTCCAAAACTACCCCAGAAGACATCACGACTCTTTTTCTGCAGAAACTTCGTCCATTGCGGAAAATAAAGATTCTGAGGCGGGAACCAACCTTCCTTCAATCAATACCATATTTAACAACACGGGGTGTTACAGGAACACTTGAAAGTTTTGTTCTTTTTTCTTATTTTATGTATTGTACCACTGGATTATAGTTCTTAGGTAATCAATTCCTAGTTTTTTCAACCTTCACCATCTAACTACTAGGATTCGCGCATAAGCGGGTTCAAAATATTGACTATCCATCTAAATCGTGCTTACCGCCCATTTACTTCCAGTCAACCGCCATGGTTGAAGCACGCTCCAGAAGAACAGCAGTGCTCAAGAACCTGAAGATCGAAAATAATAAGGTCTTCTCACTCTTGCACGACGAGATCTTCAATTCCATGGATGATCAGTCATCCAACACTAATAAACAACGACATCTTCGCGAGAGGAAGTCGACTCCAGACTATAATGTGATCAATAACTCGAGATTGGCTCAAACGCGTGTAGATTCACATGTGGTGGATAATGGTAAGATGTCACAGCCTACACAGTCCAGGTCTCAGACTGTGAGAGCCAGTACGCCCAAATCTCTCGTTGTTACCCTGAAGATGAACCCCACGCGGCTGGCTCAAGTGATTGCAAATAGTAGAGAGGAGTTGCCCTATCGTGGGATATTAACTTACGAAGAGGCCAACACTTTTTATACGAGGCCAACTGCGAAAACTCGTGAAATGTTTGAAGCAGCTTTGAGGGACAGTAAACAAATGAAAAAAGAATTCAGCGACGACACCTTGGTTAAGCCATTGACTGAAGAAGAACTAAAGAGAGAAGCCATTTCGCAGAGTTATGCTCCGCTGGCTAAACTTCGGTGCATACATTTTGGGGACAAAGAAATCGACACGTGGTACAACTCCCCTTATCCAGAAGAGTTCACTTCTAGATATGTCCTTCACGTTTGTGAGCATTGCTTAAAGTACTCAGACTCTAGTTTCACATTGGACAGGCATCTACTGAAATGCTCATATAAATGTATGCCTCCAGGAAATGAAATTTACAGGGACGGATCTATTTCTGTTTTTGAGGTTGATGGGAGAAAGAATACGATCTATTGCCAAAATTTGTGCCTCCTAGCTAAACTGTTTCTGAACTCCAAGACATTGTATTACGATGTTGAGCCTTTCATGTTTTATGTTTTATATGAAATAAAACCTAGCACAGAGCATTGCTCCTTTGTGGGATATTTTTCAAAAGAAAAACTGAATACTACCAACTATAACGTGAGCTGCATTCTTACGCTGCCCATTCACCAACGGAGAGGCTATGGGAATTTTTTGATAGAATTCAGTTACTTGCTGACCAGACGGGAGTTTAAGCTTGGCACACCAGAAAAACCTTTAAGTGAATTGGGCCTGTTAAGTTACCGAAACTATTGGAAGCTGGCTGTTTGTCGATCTATCAAATGGATCGTAGATAGTGTTTCCTTAGATATGCTCCCATTCCTTACTGTTTCGATATCCGATATATGTAATATCTCGGGGATGGTTGCTAATGATGTGGTCACAGCTCTTGAGCAGCTGGAGATGTTGGTCAAGCAGCATAATCAGCAATACGGAATATTGGTGGATATGGAACTTATTGAGAAAGTTCTCTGCGACTGGGATTTCAAGAACTACTTAAAAATACATCCGGAAAATCTCATATGGAAAAGCGTGGTCCTTGGTCCTTCAGGTGGAATTAATACTACCAGTACAATGGTGGTTGCAGCTGCTGATCCGAAGAATCCAAATGGAAAGAGCAATGACTCAAAGTTCATGAACAATATATCCATCATCACAAACTTTATGACTGATGACTTAGAGGATGAAAGAGATATGGAAGATCAGGCACTCTCGGCAATTCTAGAGAGAGTAAAGAAGAATAAAGAAGCCAATACGGGGGAACCTGCTGATTTGGAAGAACTAAGTTGGGAGGTTATGCATCCAGTCACCCAAAACAATCAATCCACTACACTTAAGAGAAGTGATAGATCTTTGAAGCAAAATTCTCCTATAGATGAGGAGGAACTTCAGATTATTTTGAATGACTCTGACAACACAGATCAAGAAGAAAGCGAGGATGACGACTACAATGAAGATTTAATAGATGAAGAGGATGAGGATCGAGAGGATGACGATGAAGAGGATGAAGTAGGAGGAGAGGATGAAGAGGATGAAGAGGATGAAGTGGGTGAAGAGGACAGGGACGAAATAAATAGTGAAGATATAGAGGACGGGATGGTGATAATAGAAGGTGGCAAGCAAGGAGAAGAGCAAGGAGGGAAAGAAATAGCTAATAAAGCTCTCGCATTGCACAATACAGGAATTAAAAATAGTGCAAAGACTAATGATTCTGGTACATATCGACGCACAATTAACACAGCCAAAAAAAGACATAGCAAAGTAAGGCAGGTTACAAGACGTCCTTTCAGAAGGACTCGAAGTTCCCGACTCAATAATTAGAGTGATTAATTATTATAAATACGATAATCTATACAAACATGCCATATATCTGGGGCAAAAGTTTTAATTTTATGAACAAATGAAAATTCCACTTCATTCAAGGATGATAATTTCACTCGTATGCGCTCAATGTACCCCTCAAGATCGTCTATATGAACGTTTTCATGCACATGTATCATAGTCGTTGTGTTGAAAAAGTTGACCAAATCTAGTGCTGTCTGCCAACCTTGTTCCGATGAAGGGAGAAGACCTAAATTAAGATGGCTCAATTTCAGCTTAAATGAAGAGTTCAATTTTGCTAAATTCTTCATCCTTGTAAGTGCAAATTCATTACTTTCATGGAAAATAACCACTTTAATCCCATTCAAGTCAGCAGGAACAGATTCACCTTTTCGAATGACGCAGTATGGATGGTTGTTTGCCTCACAGCTTTTCATTAGTCCTTGAATGCTCCATGGATTAATCTCCCAACAATAGACACGGTTAGCCCCGTTGGCCAAATAGCTTAGAGTGAAATATCCAATACCAGCGTATAAATCTATAACGTCTGTTCCACGTACATCAGTAAACTTTAATATGCGTGACTTTTCTTTTATGTTGCCTCTAGAAAACATTGTACGTCTTGGAGCCCAAGTTTGGTATATTCCGTTCTGAACCACATGGCACCAGAATTCTCTCTCAAAGTCTTCTTGGCTTGGATTTTCAAAACTCTCTTCCTCCAGCCTTGGTCCAAAATCACCATACAACGGCAAGAATCCAAATGGCCTTCTCATGCTGTCCGTCTTGACTATAGGGTTTAGAATTGCAATATGAGAACAGTTATTAAATAGGGAAAGTAACCACCTAAAAAAAGATGCATCTGCAACGCCATTCCAAACGTCTTCATCGAAGGTGTGAGAGTTGAAAAGAACCATCGGGGGATAAACAATATACCTATTGGGTATAGATGGTAAGAGCATTTTTACATCTTGATTTTTATTCTTCAGATACTGAATTATTGAGTCCTTTAAGTTTCCATTTGACGAAGCAGTGTCTGCCTGGCGTGGTGCTATAGTTACCGAGGAATTGTTTTCTATGTTGAGCGATTCTTTCAGCAATACCGAGAATGCCTGTAGTTCTTGGTCTTCAAGCCCATTTTTCAGGACAATTGGAATTGATATACTTGTTTCTGCAAGGACGATCTTCCCATCTAATAGTCCATTATCTTCCAATAGGAGTTTTAATTTTTTTATGACTGACTTGTTTGCGGCATTGCATGGGGATAAAATTATCCTAAAAGTTTCAAACTCCCCATTTACGGGAATAAAGGGACCAAATTTCGGAGACATTAATGTCTCCCTACTATGTGTAGTCTGAATGATTACACCATTGAAAAAATAAAAATTACAATTAAAATTATAATAATAATTATATATTTAATATATGCATATATTTATTCATTTTCATCATATTCATAGTTCATCAATCGTTTTCCATTTAACATACAAAAGGCGGAATAATATACCAGCTTTCCAATGTCTAGCAGAAATTCTCAACTTACGTTTCGTAAATCGGGTTATTTTTTTATCAATCAAGCTTCGTCGACCTTGCTATAAACCCATGTTGTTGAACTCGGAGTTCAAGTCAAATATTGAGCTGTGTTGAGCTTGTGAATTTGGAGATTGTTGTTGTTGTTGCTGCTGCTGAACGTGTTGTTGGGATAGATACCCCGGTTGTGTATACGTTTGAAACGGAGAGTATCGTAATTCGTTGGCAGGGGAGGCAAGCGGCTGACCACCGCCGGTAACTTGTCGCTGTTGAAGCGATCCAGGTGGTAGACTAGGCTTAACAACTCGCGATGACCCTCTCAATACAGCAGCATTGAGAGCACCCAGATTCGAACTCGAAAGTGCAGGGTGTACCATATTTGATCCACCAGTAGATTGGGCCTGCTGGAATACTGGCCCTGTTCCTCCAAGGGGGGCCAGACCAGAGTTGCCCATTCTTGGAGATTGTTGCTGAGACGTAGGATATTGCTGTCCCGTATACATACCCGTAGTAGCAGACTGAGGTGGTTGTCTGTAACGACCATGAGTGCTGGATATGTTGGTCGATCCGGCTGCTGATGAAAGAATACCATACGACTGAGACCTAATCAAATTGGAGTTCGCAGCACTGATAGATGCAGCTGTGCTAGACGCTGATATTCCTGACTGCTGAAGGGGATGCTGGAATGATTGCCTTCTAATAATAATGAATCCTCCATCAAAACTGTCAAGCAATCCTAAAAACTGACAAAGAAGAGGCAATACACGACGTTGAGACGAGCTAACCGTAGCAGGTAGTGCCAACTCTGAGTGTCTTTGATCCTTATCATCGCGGAATAGGAGCAGCTGAGTGTATAACTCAAGTGTCTCGGGGTCATTCATATCCAATCCATTGGGGATAGGGGGTAACTGTGTGGGAATTGTTGCGTATAACCTGTCTGGAGTATTCTGTTGGGACAACACATTTTTAGAAACGTTGGGTGGAGCAGAAGCGACCGAGTAAAGTGAGGCCAACGAAGCAGAAGACATCGATCTATGTTGTTCTTCAAGTTGTCCTCTCTTCTCACGTTTCTCCCTTTCAATTCTTTCTCTTTCAGGTAGAGGTAGCATCTTTTTATATTCAACTCGTAGCTTTCTACCACCAATCTCTTTACCATTGAGATTCTCTACAACAAGACAAGCCTCGTCCGACGACGTGAAGTTGGCAAATGCCAAACCACGAAAAACACCATTGTCGAAGTGGTAGTTAAAAGCATAAGGTAAAGGTAAGTTGAACTTTGTCATAACGTCTAGAAGTTGTTCCTTCTTTATGGCAAAGGGGATGTTTTTGATGACAATAGCAGTAGGAATGACGTCTTCATCATCGTTAGTATCATCAATACCATCAAGTTCGGAACGCAGAGGTTTTTGTTGTTCGGAGAGCACATCAGATTCTTTAAGGAGGTTGTCCTTAGTATCCTCCTCTAGATGAAATTTGCCATCGTTAGGGGGAGAGTACTGGGAAACGTTAACCTGTTGTTCAATCCAAGGGTCAACATTAACCATGGGATTGGCATTCTGGGGCGACAGCCACGCATTGTATCGTGACTGTCCAGTGTTTACGCGTAAAGTGTTGTTAGCGGCGGTGTTGCCGGTGTTGTTGACCGAAGACGCATATCCAGACGCTGCGGATGACATCGACGAAATTGATGGGCGGCGTTGCATACCCATTTGTTGCTGATCCAAGAAACTTGGAGTCTCAGTCAATTGCCTCAGGTCCATATCGATCAATTTTATTGAATGTCTCAATCTGGTTCCAGAGGGGTTGTTACAACAAGCAGTAGCTGACTATCTAAGTGGGAGAAGAAATGGAACTATAATGGGGCACACTGGAATAACATATCGTGCACCGATCAATAATTAAGAATGGGAGAGAATTCCGCTTAGATAATCAGCCAACCTTTTTTCGAACACGTATCGAGCGAGGGACCAAAGAAACCTTTGCCATTATTCCTCAAGTCGACCAAAGCTTCAACTAAGTACATAATGGTAAGTAAACGTCCAGTGTGACTGTGCAGAGAATGTTTAAGATCAAGTACTAACACTTCAAGTCTACAGCAATTCCCGGAGGACAAAGAACCTTAGCTAAAAGAAGAGCAGCAAACCTGGATAAGAAACAGGATGAACCTACTTCCGCCAGATCTGCCGGTGCTGGAGGTTCTTCTTCCACCATGTTGAAGTTGTACACGGACGAAGCCCAAGGTCTGAAAGTCGATCCTTTGATTGTCCTCGTTCTGGCTGTCGGTTTCATTTTCAGTGTCATTGGTTTACACGTTGTTGCTAAGCTGACAGGAAAGTTGATCAACTAAGACCTACAGTTTATCAGGTTCCATCATATCTGTACTATATTTACAAGTTTAACCTGAGTTTAGGTATATACTAAAGACATTCAAGAAGCACATTCACAACTTGTGCAAGTCCTGTCAAATGTACTAAATGTTTTTCAGAACATCCTGGGGTGTGAAGAGATTCTTGAATTTCCCAGTCCCAGGTTTTTCTATTGTAGAGTTCCTTAAGATCTTGGGAATGTTGAATTGGTGACCTGACCTCAATTTCTATGAGCGGGAAGTGTTTCCCCACAATCACCTGTAGTGGGATCCCGGCAACTTTACTTTGCTTCAACTTGTGCCCCATATTGACCTTTCCAATTCGATCGTCAACTTGAACATCGAATGGCTTTAATATCTTGGCGACAGCCTCTAGATCCTCTTTATTTGATGCTCTGTTTGGAATTAATGTAATTTGATATGGCGCAATTATTTGTGGCCAAGTTAATCCTACTTCATCTCTACCTGTTTGACCAATTGCTGCAATTAAACGAGATACCCCGATGCCATAACATCCCATATGAACAGCTGTCTCTTTGTTTTTCTCACTCATTACACTGCAACCCAATGGTTCGGAGTATTTCTTGTCCAAATAGAAAGTATGGCCAACTTCTATTGCAGTATGTTCTACTAGCTTTCCCTTTTCACAATCATAGCATCTCTCACCGGCAATAGCCTCGACGACTGGGATATCCGTAAAAGTAAACATACTGTTTCGGTGATACAAAACTTTAAGGTCCGGAATGTCAGTATTGGAGGTCACTCTTGGGTCGATGACTCTGATTATCTCCTTAGTTAGAAACGACGAGGTTTCTTCTGACTCATTTTTGAACAAATTTAGTGCCATTTCTTCATCAATAGAGAAATCAATGTCTGGTATTTCATCCATTATGTACCGGGGAGTTAACGTTCTTCCCTTTGGATAGTACATGATGATCAAGGTATTTCTATCCTTATTGATAAAGTATTGGCATTCTGCTTCCTCCACACCTTTGAATCCCTTTTCAGGTAGGGATTGACATTTTTCTACATTGCTAACTGTTTTGCAGGAGTCGCATTCAAATAAAATGTCTTCTCCAGATTCCTGGATCAAGTGATATTCCAAGGACAAGTCTCCACCAATAGCACCAGAGTCGGCATTTGCCACGGTCACGGGTAATTTTAGGTCTTGAAAAATCTTCTTGTAGGCCTCATTGACATTGTCAAAGGACCTGAGAGCATCTTCCTTTGTCAAATCAAATGAATAGGCATCTTTCATAAGAAACTCTCTTCCTCTCAATAGACCTCCTCTAGGTCTCAGTTCATCTCTATATTTTCGGGCAATTTGATAGGTTAAAAGAGGCAAATCCTTGTACGATGAGCATAAATCACCGATTAATTGGGTAATCTCCTCCTCGCAAGTGGGCACTAAGCAGTAATCTCTATTCTTAAAGTCTTTGAGCTTAAACAGTTCATTGTTGTCCCATCTTTTAGTTCTCTCCCATAAGTTCTTGGAAGATAAACTGCTTAGCTCTATTTCCAGTCCACCAACTTCATCCATTCTTTTCCTGATCACGTTTTGAAGCTTTCTATAGGTACGAAGTCCTAGGGGAAGCCAATGAACTATTCCTGCTGACGGTTGGTAAATAAATCTTGATTGAAGAAGCAAGTCGTGAGTCGTGAGATCTTTCACGGCAAACAGCTTACTTTCTTGAAGCGAGGTTGAGTAGTACCTTGCACCGGTTTTCCATGAAAGCCTGAAAGACATTGGATATACCAGGGTATTCAAGGCCATCAACAGACTTCATAGCAGGTTGTACTTCATCTCCTAGATACCGGTGTATGGATGTATCACAACAACGGCATGTTGTAAATTAATCCAAGACTAGTATCAGGAATACTATTGTCATTCGAATCTACCAGATGACATCAATTGATAGGTCTAAAGATAGGATCAACTGAGAAATAACCCCATTACCCGATTACGTAGCAAAGTCGAGAACGTGATCAGCCGAACGAGCTAAGAATTTCTAGTCCGTTCATTGCAAGTACATGGATATGCAAGCAACGTTGCTATCGATTTAGTATATAAGGTAGATCTCCCTCTACCATTTGTATAGCAACACATATTAAAATGATCAGATTGACTAGCAGAAGCCTCCTAAATACTCGCTTTGTAGCCGTGAGAGCTCAAGGTCCTCTGTTGATTAGACAAAAGTCTAAGCTGGTTGAGACAGCTAAAGAAGGATTACATCAAATCAATTTGAAAATTGGAAAGGTAGCCGCTAACACAATTGATGCTACTGAGCATATGGCTGACGATGTGGCTCCACAAAAAACTGCAGCCGACCTGAAGGACAAAGCCTCAAAGGTAGTTGAAGAGACAGTGGGAGGTGCAAATAAGAAGTTGAATGATCTTTCTGAGAAAGTCCCTTCGCAAGACGAGCTCAAAGATAAAGCCAATGAATTGAAGGAGACTGCCAAGGACAATGTTCAACAAGCCAAGGAGAGTGCTAAGGACAATGCTGAACAAGTCAAAGATGACGTCAAGGAAACGAAAGAGAATATCAAGAAGGGTGTTGATGAGCCAGTGAAGCATTATGACACAAGTAAGCTGAGAAAGAGAGGATCCCAAATAGAAAGTGAACAGCAACGTCCCGAGGATCTCATGTAGGATTTAGTTAAGTAGTGAACTATATGCAAATCCTGTTTATTTATTGTACATGTTGGTTATTTATGTCTTCATCTTTTGGAATTCTGTGGAGTCGATTATTGGTTGTTGTTCTGAGGAAGCTGGAGTCAAAGGTGTAGATTCTTCCTGGACCTCAGGACCAGGCCTCTGTTGTCGTTCAATGATTTCAACGTAATTGTAGGGTACAAATCCTACTTTGCCATCTCGACTTCGGCATTTCCACCAGGTAGATTCTTGGTTGGAATTTGGCTCCGTTTTAGAAAGGATGGCAATGAGCTCACCTCTGGTTAACTTCAACTCCATTTCTTCGTTCTCAGGATTGAAATCGTAAAGAGCTCTTGCAAACTCCAATTTTGCAGGGTCGATGTTGCCTTGCAAGTTACCACCATTAGTAATAAAATTTCCATTCATTTGACTGTTCTGAGCAAGATGAGCAATCAGCTTCTTCAAAAGATATGGGAATCCCACCACTGCTGCTAAAAACAGTAGAAGAGGTTTGAGAGATAGTTTATTGGTATTCTTGTTGGGCCCACCGGTGTTGTTGTTACTGTTGGATAGCTTCTTCATCTGCTTTTCCTGAAATTTCCTGAATTCATCTGGAGTAAGCTTGTTCTTCACTCCCATCAATTTGGCCATGATTCGCTTCAGCCAGTTGATCACTGTGTATATTCCAAGCATCGAGCCTAACGCCGTTTTCAGGTGGGAAAGCTGATCTGCCATAGATATCATTGTAAAAAAAGAAGAGTGAGTCGCCATATAAGTAGCCTCCAATACCTGGGCGAACCCACCAACTGCACCGATAATGCTTTCTATAAGTTGAAAAGTAGCTTCTGAGCCTTGTGCTAAAGAGCCGGCCATGCCCATACCATTCATCCCAGTATTCATACCCATACCATAACCTCCCATGCCGTAGCCACCCATACCATAACGAGAGCCACCATACATGGAGGAGCCATAACCACCCATACCGTAACCGCCAGAACCGTACATGGAAGATCCATATCCGCCACCGTACGAAGAGCCGTATGCATTTCCATATGTTCCCATGCCCATTCCCGAGCCCATTCCTGAGCCCATTCCTGAGCCCATTCCTGAGCCCATGCCCATGCCCATCCCCGTGTTTGTTGTTTGAAGGGATGACGATGGGTTGCCAGCGCTCAAGCTGGAAGGCTTGGAGGGTAAATCAGGAGCTGAAGAGTCACTCATTTGATTAATAGAGCCAAATAAAATTCCCTTGATAACTTGATACAATAATAATGAAGAGCCAGCTTCTTTAAGCTTCAAGTGAAAAGGCAAATAGGAGGAGTGAAAGTTTTGAAGTAGAAGGGTTTATCTCTAGAGTGTGATACCGAACGCAGGCTTTTCGCGCGGCGAAACGCGGGGTGAATGTGTACCTACCGTAATTTTGCGGTTAGTTAGCCGATCGATTTGTAAGAGGCTGATTAGTGCGCTTGCATGTGACAATTACAATGTATGGAGCCGTCAAGGGGTTATACAGTGTTAGATGTTAGATGTCCGGTCTGCAGGGTGGACCTTACCACTTCCACTTCACACGTCTATATAAATTAGCTATCTACTACCGATGGAGGTACTATGGGGACAAAGTGATAATTCAAATGTCTGTGAAGACTGGCACTCGTAATATCTGGCGAATGTATAGTTGTTTTGAAGGTCATTCGTTTCAACAGTTTTCTCTCCGCAGAAAGGTTCTGGTGATAAATTCCTTTTATCAATTCCTTGGACTCTGTTTGGCACTCAACATGTTCTCTAAGATAACGCAGTTGTTCTCTATAGAGGTCTAACACATCGGTTTCCTTATTGTCAGTGTGTTTATTGTAAATATCTTCCAGAAGTTGCTTATTGGCCTCTGTGAGAGAGACGAACGCTGTTTCAGGGGATTCGTTGCCAAGAATTCTGGAGATGAAGCTTTTCAGGTTTTTCGTGTCGCTGTTATAAGTCTCTTGAATTTGCTGCAAAGTAGAGTTCAACTTAGCATTTTCGGAGACCTTTTCCTTCAGTTGCAAGTCTATATCATCTAATTTGGACTCCGTGTCTCCTCGCTGCTTTATCTGTGCCTGTAGCGTGTTTATCTTGGAGTTGTATTGCACTCTTTCTGATGCTACGGCCATCTGCAAAGATTTCAGGGATTCTTCCTTACTGTCCAGCAAACTGGTCTTTGAGTCCAGCTTGTGTTGCAAGTCCCGCACCTTCTGTTTCAAAACGTCAATTTCTCTGGTGCTCTCATCAAGCTTCTCCTGCAAAGACTCAACGAGCTGGCTCTCGTGAATTAGCTCCTCATTCAAGTCGAAATCACCGATCTCTAATTTGCCGTCCATATCGTCGTCAAGACTTTCTGGAGTGATGGGGCCTTTATCATGCTCAGTACCATAATAATAGGCATGTCCACTGTTTCGGACAGGCGAGTGCTGATTGTACTGATACTGCACCGAAGGTTGATTCTGATAATAAATAGCGTGTTGCTGATAACTTTGAGGAGCCAGCCCTATCGGATCAGCCTGGAGACCCATATTCTGTTGATTTCCTTGAAATGGTTGTGCAAATTGCTGGCTGCCTGTGAAAGAGTTGTTGCCATTATAATACATGCCTCCGTTAGGACTGTGCCTCTTCATCTGAGGATAATTGGGTGGATGAAGACTCTCTTCGGAGATAGCACCCATGGGATTGTTCAGTCCTATCATACTGTGTGCCTTGTGCGACTTCAGAGGGCCGTACTTCCGTTTACCTTGTTTCCTTGACAAGTTGGCTAACGAAGTTGTCTTCAGTCCAGCTGAACTAAGAGCTGACCGCGAGTCATCATATGCGTCGATATTTGTCGTGAAAGCGGAATATCCCTCATCGTAGTCTTCGGGAAGGTGCTGTGAAGAGTACAGGGATTGTGTGTCCATGCTTGACTTCTTGAAGAATTAAACGATTTTGTCAGGAAAAGAGGTTGTAGGATTTTTGGCTTAAAATGGAAACTTTTTAAGAGTTTCTTGTACATACCAACTGACGCGTCTTTTTTTTTTTTTTTCGCCTAGCTCCAATCTCGGATTACCCATTACGCAATTACAGAAGCATCTCGGCACATCCACAAGGGGTATTCGCTCAACACTAACAACAATAGGGAAGGTGAACCTTAATGTGGCAGTAAATGTGTCAAGTAAACAAAACATTAATTATATTGAATATCGAAACGTATTGTGTAAAAAAACTATAGAGGGGCAGGAATTCTCTTGCTTAAGAAATACTATACAACTTCTGGAGATACCTTAGTAACATCTTCTCCGGCGGTGGTGGTGTCGACGGCCACCTCCAGAGACTACATTACCGATGAGTCTAGCACCAAGCAAACCTGCACCTACACCCATAGCAGTAGACTTCCAGCTAGAACCTGAGCTCTGCTGAGGTTGCTGTTGCTGCTGTTGGAACTGGGGTTGTTGTTGGAACTGCGGTTGTTGTTGGAACTGCTGAGGTTGTTGTTGTTGATATTGGGGTTGTTGTTGGTAAATCTGTTGCTGAGGTTGCGCTGTTTGAACGTATTGAACTTCCTGCGAAGGAGGAGGAGCTGCCGGACGGGATATTTTGGTTGTCTTTTCAAAAGCAGGCACATCCCATTGTGAAGCACCAGTAACAGTATTAACGTAAAAGTAGCGTTTATATTCTTCATCCCATTGAGCAACCCATCCTTCTGGAAGCGCTGGGGGTGGAGGCATTTTGGCTGTTGACATTGTGAAATAGATTTGAAGTATAAAGAATAATATACAACCGAGGAAACAGGGCCCCTTTTATCTTTCCATTTCCTGTCGCCGAGCTGTGCTGTGATGCAAGATTGGTAGGAATGAGAAGTCATTATTTCCTTCTTGCATAATGTACTCTTTCATCATCTTTCTCTGACTGCAGCCTTTCGTAACGCCGAGTGACCTCTAAGCCTGGTGGGTAGCCGAAAGCAGAAGCACCCAAACATCATCTAATCCTCTTCCATCTGTCGCGCACCTATCATCTGCTAGCTAGCACATAATCTACATACACGATTTTCATCTCATCTCAACGTCAACACCGAGGTTAGCTCCGGAATGAGTGTTTTGGATGATGATTCACCATTTGATCGCATGACCTCGCAGCAGAGGAACACGGCTATGGAGTATGAGTCCAAAAAGCAATCCTTACTGGTGAAACATAACCGAGACGTGGTAAACCAACTACTGTCCACGAACCTAACAAGGCCCATCAGAATCACGAAAGTTCATGTTGTGAATGCTGGGATGTTCAGAGATACGTTTTTAGAGACGCAACTGGCACCGTTATTGAATAATGAACGTCTGGATCTGCATGGTTTATTGAAAAACTTAGATGTGACTACTTCGAACTTTGCTAGAACAAGTACTATCTCCAACATCGGAGCACTCTTGGAAATTGATGCTACTCCTTCCTTTGTCAACCTCCCTCCTAATACACTGAGGATAATTCCAGTGATTCAATTGGATCCAATTAAACGATTCAACATGAAAATTGGTACCAATGTTGGAAATGGTGAAGGTGATGGATACCTTTCATTGCAATATAGAAATATCTTTGGCGGAGGAGAGTCCGTCTCCTTTGACACGAATATGGCATCTAATAACCTCAATAGCACAAGCAGATCAACTTACCTGCTTAACTTTCAATCGCCAATCCTGAATAATGCGAATTGGCTAGGAAGTATTATGGGCTATCATTCTTCTAAATTGGTAGACTGGACTACGAAAAACGACCAAACAATCGAGGGGATCACTTTAAAATCAACGTCACAGTACAAGTCGCCATGGAATTATGAATTCTCGGTTGAAAACATGCTTCGCTCTATTGACCTTTTGAGTACCAGCTCACTTAACGACACTCTTTTGATGAACGCTGGAGACTCTTTCAAATCCAGTTTTAGCTTCACCTGTAAATACGACACGAGAGACGATTTGATATTGCCCACTAAAGGCTTTCACTCCCACACGTCAATAGAACTATCGAACTTTCTTCCTTTCCCCAACTTTCAAGAATCGAAGTTCATCAAGCTGACGTCACAGATTCAACATGCATTATCTTTTAACAAGATTATTTTCAATGGTTTATTCAAGCTTGGATATATCCACTCATTAAACCATTCAAACGTCCACTTCATGGATAGATTTTTCATTGGTGGTCCTAACGATATTAGAGGGTTCACTTTGAATGGACTTGGTCCAAAAATATATGGCTCTCCCATTGGAGGTTTGGCCTTTTACGGATTATCTGCTAGCATTTTCACACCTGTGCCCTTTGTCAAATCTGACTCTTTAAAAACTCATACTTTCGTGAATGCAGGAAAACTAATTACAGACTCAAACTTGCGAGATCCAAGCATATCTATAGGTACTGGGTTGGTCTTCAAGCATCCTATCGCCAGATTTGAGCTGAATTTTGTCCTGCCATTAACGCAGAGTCACTATGACTCTAACAGGAAGGGATTCCAGTACGGAGTTGGTGTATCTTTCATGTAATCAATTAGCTTAACAAAAACGTACGGCTACAAGATATTCATTTTGAATAAATTCGTAAAGGTATAAAGATATACAGGCAGGTCATAATGTGCTAGTTTTCTCACACCATTTTTCGTGTAATGTCATAATCTCCGGTATAATCAGAGATTCGATTTCGGTACCATTGGCTTGCTGATCTTCCGAAAGGCGGATCCAATGTTCACCTTCGTCAGGAGTAACAAAAACAATTTCCTTCTTTCTAGTTTGCAGAAGGTTACCAACAACCAACTGGTGATTATAGCGTTCCAAGGCACCTCGTGCTTTGGATAATAGAATACTTGCATCAGTCTCCAACTTGAATGAAACAATCATGGCTAAGGGAGCCCATGAGTCAACAAGACGGGATAGAAATTTTGGGACAGCTTCTAAGCTGACACGAAGTTTTCCATCGTTATCATTTTGGCTTTGTATTTTATGCTCGGGCATCATGCTATGAGGAAGAAAGAAGTCCGAAACTGCTGCTGCAAGGTAGAACAGACCATTAGGTCCAATGACTGATAACTCTTGAGAGATCAATTTTAGGGTGAATAAATATTGGTGAACAGTAGTAAAGGGGACAACTAGTAATAGACCTTTATCTCTAGCATTCTGATATTTTCTGAGCACAACACGCATCTCACTTTGATATTCAGAATTAATAACCACTTGCCCATTTTCATCTTCATTCATGTAGTCTAAAAAACAATTAGTGGTATGACTGTAATGTCTTGAATAAGGAAGCAAAGAAAACTCTCTGTGCAAGAATATCACGGCATAGCCGTTTTCTAGGAAATACTCCGCTGAAGTAGCTCCTCTGGTTCCGGCACTGAAGTTATCGATGAACCTCACCGTATTGTTCTCCAGAGGAACAGTGGTACCACCACTGGTAACCAACACAACTTTTCTGTTCTGTTTATTATGAGTAGCAATAAAATTGGCCACATCTTTGGAAATTTCACTCAGATAAGTAGGAGGCTTGTGTTTCTTGAAGTAGTTATTCTCATCTATAGGTTGAGCAGCTGGAAACTCGGGGAAAGTTCTGTCAATGGCAGTTTCAGGCTCAAAAACAGATGTGCGCACTCTGCTTATCGTGGGTGAAGGAGGGGTCATGTCAACTAAACAATCCTTTGCGGGCAACTGTTCTGTTTTGCAAGAGCAATGTGGATGGTGGGGAGATTTTTTTTGCCTATATCACCTTTGTACGATAGAGATGATTGAATTGGTGTGACTTAGTAGTGTACCAATCAACAGAGCGCCTGTCGACCGTAATGTAAGGGTAGATCTAACTCCGATGTGACGAGTCGTATAAATAAAGGCTCATTCGCAGTGATTATCAACTGGTATGTTCCTCTGGGCGAAATGCCATAAGATCTGGTGCGAAGCTTAAAGTTATGGAGTCTGTTCACTTTGAGATGGACCAAATCAAGAGGAAGCACATAAATTGCGGAATCATTATTTTGCCCCGTACGGTTCTAGTTACCAAGTAATTTTGGTAGAGGATGACATTGATAAATATCTGATCCATAATAGAAACAATGAATGTCTCTTTCTTGGATCAAAAGCGGCAACAGATAACAACATCCTGATTTTTGGCTAAAAACGTCTCTCACTCGAAAAGGTTCTGGGATGGTTTCCAAGACAAAGTATTTTACATCCCTATACTCCTCCTCTTCTTTTTTTTTTCAGTATTCACTTTTCTACCAACTGCCAATCATTCCTCGTCTTAACAACAGTTATCGTTTAGCACCCTTCTGACGACCCTTCCCCACACTCTTTGTAACCTCCTAATTGTTAGAAAGATATTGATTCGCGACTAAATGTTTTTGGGTTTTGGCAAAAATTTCTGGTTTTCCCTCTCATTGAACATTCAGGCTTTCCCAGCTCAATATTCAATTCAATTCGATCAAAAGTGGAATCATTATACAGGAAAGCTTCGGACTGGAAAGTCATTCTCTTGATTTTCACAACAACAACGATAATAGGTATAACGACCACTCTACTTACTTCGGGAACTTTCATGGACAGATTCAATCCTTTAAGGAATAGAAGGCTTTACAATAACAACCCAGAGCAGCAGCGTAATCTTTCATTAGCTCTTGCAAATGGTGGGTGCATTGGAGGACTACTCAATGACGGAAACACATGTTTCATGAATTCGGTTATACAATGTTTGGCATCTTCCAACGAGCTATGTGATTTCCTGGACTTTATCACAAAGTCGGAAGATAGAAATTTTTCCAAAGAGCTTAAACGCTTAATTGATAACCTTAACAGCAGACACGGAAAGAAAGTTGTCACTTACAAGACAAACCGACTGCTTAAGTCTCTCACCAATGGACCTAATAAGCGTCTGTTTTTGGGCTACGACCAAGAAGACGCTCAGGAATTTTACCAGCTGTTAATGCAGCAGTTGGAGAAGGATATAAAACCCGACCAGGAGAAGAAGCAGAAGGAAATTAACCCTAGGGATCTTTTTGTTTCCAGAACAAAAGACCTAATGTATGGGCTCGAGAATATAGGTGCTCTTGGAAAGTGCTATGTTCCTGCTTTACAAGTGGATCCCTCTGCTGTCGATGCTAAAGGAAAAGTATATCCATTAGAACTACTAACTCCAGTAGACGGACTTTCTTGTGAAAGAATCGGGTGTCTTACCTGTGGTGAAATGGGTGGAATTCGGTATTCTACGATATCGGGTATCGGTCTCAATTTGCCAAGCAGTAAACAACCCTCAATTTCTTTAACATCTTTACTAGACGATTGGATCGCTCCCGAAGTCATTGAAGATGTAGAATGTGTTCGATGCGGCCTTCGTCAAATCAGAGAATTTGTTCAAAGTTCTCTTGACGCCGCAAGTAATGAAAAACTCAGGGCAGTATTCCAGTCCAGAGTGGATGAGATAGACTCCGAGCTCTCAAAACCCGTCATAAACGAAGAAGTTTACAAAAAGCTGCATACCAAGAATATGATAAAAAAATCGAAGAAAGTGAAGCAGATATACTTCTCTCGCCCTCCTCCCCTATTATGTGTTCATATAAATAGATCTGTCTTTGATCCCAACACCTATATGATTCGAAAGAACAATGCCAAAGTTGTTTTCACTGAGAAACTAGACCTCTCTAACTATGTGGCCGTGCCAGATGATGTTAATATGGATGCCAGATTAAGTTTCAGGAAACAAGATGAAGGGAAAGAAAAATCTTGGACACAGAAATATACGGAGAAAGAGCGAGGGTCACAGGAAGGAATGGAAGACGAGCTTATTGCTGTCGGTCCATTAACATATTCTCTAAAGTCAGTTATATGTCACTATGGAACTCATAACTATGGTCATTATATTGCTTTTAGGAGGTATAGAGGCGTTTGGTGGAGAATTTCAGACGAGACGGTGACAGTGTCTGATCTTGAGGAAGTTTTGAACACCCCAGGTACATTCATGATGTTTTATGAACTCAGTCAAAGAAATGATAGTAGGGACAACGTAAAGCCAATAGATGTCAACAACATAGAGATTGCAAACGGCTCTGAAGACGAACAAGGTCAGCAGAATGATCTCAATTCTCAAGCAAATCCCTTAGATATTGACATTGATCACCTTCCCTCGGATCTGGAAGCAGATGGGCATTCTGAATCCGAGTCAGCGTCTGATTCAGATTCAGACCAGGAATCCGAATACCAACAACACTTGGATTCCGGTGAAAGCATAATAGGTAACTACAACAACGATACAGAGAATACCTCTTCTGAAGAAAAGGTGGATCACGCATTGTTACAAGCTAATCTATAATATACATAATAATGGATAATTTACTCCTTACTCATATCCTAAACCTCCCGTATGTCACCCTGTAATTTTTTGAGCTCTTCCAACTGCTGTTTTCTCTCTAGTGCATTTTCCTCATCGATTAACTCGTCGATGTCATAATCAAATGAATTGGGGTCGGTATTGGTGGAATTTGTAGATTTAGCTCCTCGTTTTCTTAGCGTAGAAGCCTCAGGGATGTTAGCTTTGAATTTTATTGGTAGAGTATCAGCTGTCAGTCCTTTGAGTTTATTCAACTTGCTTTCAGAGTTTTTCGCCTTCAGAGAACGTTGTCGTTCCAGTTCTTCATCCGGTGGAACATAACCACCATATGAACTTGACAGTCCACCCTCTGTTCCCTCTACTTCTTTTTTCTTTTTCTCAACGGTGTATGTCCCTACATCGTTCATAAGAGGGAGAACAATCAGTAAGAAGACGAATGCAAACGCTATTATGATAATTAGCAAGAACATTTTCGTTGAGCATCGATGAGAAGAGGCCAAAAGAATTAAAAGAAAGCTTAAAAACGGGTAGAGCGAAATTATCAAATAAACCGCGCGAAATAGAAGGGTATCACTTATGATTACAAAATAATAAAACACTATCAGTACAAAAATTGAGCCTTTCGATCAGTCATCTATGTTCTGACCAAGCCGCTGAGAGCTGAATATGTCCTGGACGGATTGAGAGTAAAGTTCATCATTTATTTCTGTTATTGGTTGGTTTTTCCTGGTGGCCTCCTCTCTCTTCAATTCGTCCATCAGCGGCTTGATGCATAGCTTACCACATTCTGTTTTGAAATGTCTACCAAGGGCATCTGTTCTGGCAAACCTCTTCTCACAGCCCCATGTAGTTACTCCATCAGACAATACACCTTTGCAACAATACTTTCGCTCACCACTATGCAAATCTTCATGACGTTTTCTGTCATGAGAGCGTGCAAATGCCTTCCCGCATATAGAACATTGGAAAGGCCTTTCATCAGCGTGAGTCCGAAGATGTGACTTCAAATTATAAGGTCTTGTAAATCGTTTGGAGCATAACGAGCATGCATATATAGAAGGGTTCTTCTGGGGCGTCTTGGAGCTTGTATGCGAAGCAGCTAACTCTAAAGTCTTTTCCCTGCTCATGACCTCTACGTAATGATCTATGGCACTGTCTCTTGACTTAGATCTGGATCTATATTGTTCTCTGGACTTGGATCGCTCTTTTGAGTTCCTGCAGTTCGACTCTGATTTCCTCCTCTGTCTGCCTTCTCTGATTGCTTGAAACTGATCTCCAGGTACCAAGAAGGAAGACGACTCTAAAACTGATGACAATTGTGGAACAACATTTTGTCTGTCATTGGAACTCAAGGAATTTGACCTCGAATGTCTGGGGGTGTTATAAGGAGATGAGTGGTTAGATTGAGAAAACAGAGAGGGAGTGTTCGCAGCTACATCTTCTGGTGCTTGCAGAACTTTGATGGTTGGAGTTTGAAGGGGCAGAGAAGGACTGAGATTTTGAGGAGTTTCAAATCCCTGCACTCCTTGATCCTGCTGATGTAGTTGCTCTTCTGCTCTAAGTTGGTCCTGTTGGATTAAGTTGGTCTCAGTCAGTCTTTCCAATCTATGGTGCAAGTCTGACAGTTCTTCGTAGGCAGTTTCTGTTTTTATCTGATCTATGTGCGGTGTGGACGCATGATCTAACTGTAAGGCTTCCAAATTGAGTTCGTTCCGATCATCGCCGTTTATAGACAATAAAGCAGGCGACAACGAGGCTTGGTCATAAAGCAGAGTTGGAGGGGTAATATGGGAGTGCGTTGACACATCGGATAAATTAGACATAGAGTTAGTTCTTGATGAAGCATTTAGGTATTGATTGAATTCTTGGACGCTTTTAGTTTCCAGATGATTAACTGCTAAATGCTTATCATAAACTGTCTGGGATTGTTGATAAAACACAGGTTGCTGATCGATGTCAAATTCTAACTTGATTTTCACTTCTGCTGGTATACTGTTCTGGTATGAGCTCGTTGAAAAGCCACCTGCAGGCTCAAAAGAAGCATTTGGAGGCGGGTTATTTTGAATCTCACCTTTAGGCGGGGGGATCCAACTACTCATTAAACCATTTATTGATTCTTCAAACGAATTTGATTCAATAGGAGAGATAGACAGATACCTATTAATATCAAACTCATCATCAAGCCTTTGGTCTGACATGTCCACGCTCCTTTAAGGGCAAAAATGAACTTGGTTGTCTTTTTATATTAGGTAATTTCGAACAACGTTGGGGGCCAATAATCACCCAAATGAGTTCCGCACTACCCTGATATCGGAATTCACTACTTTTTTTAGTGGGGTATGAGCGATACTGTTCGGGATTCAGAAAATTGGTGCGAGAGAAGATAAAAGATTGGCTAATACGTTTTACCACTTAATTTATCCCTATGGAGAGCACGACTGTGGTTTATTCAAGTCAGAATGTGCCAGTTCTATCTTTAGATGGTCAATATCTTAAATTCACCGTTCCACCCACTCATGCAGGATCAAGAATAATGATTGGTTGAAGCACGACAAATTAAGATATTGGAACCAAGCCAAGGAGAAAAAATATAGGGAAAGACTATCTAGCTTCAGCTCGTGCACTTTTGCGCATAAATAATAAATATGAGCTCAGTATTGGCTAGTGCACGACTTGATTAATTTGAATTTCATGTTAGGGTACTCCAGTTGTCTGTTACATCATATCAGAACCACTGAATAATGGACGGTTATTATTACCCACCCCCAATGGTTCAACAATATGGCTATGTTCCTGCACAACCAGTCTACTATATGGGTCCACAGGGCTACTATTCGCAGTATCTGCCCCCCATTTCCGGCGGTCAACACGAACAACAATTCTATAATGCAGGCCAACAACCCAACCAAGCAGCAAATAGCAGTAACAAGAAGGACAAAAAAAGGCTCCAAATTCAAAACAAACTAATCAAAATGGAGGAAAAGTTCCAGGAAGAGAAGGATTTTATCTATAGAAGTAACCTCCATGATTTGCAATATGAGCGGAGTACCTTGCACGCCGATGTCAATGAAGCATACTTAACAGAGATTCGTGATCTGCAAGAGGTAAGAGATGAAGAGCTAGTTAGATTACGGCTCTGGGAAGACTACCAAGTAAGCTGCGTTACAAGACAGTTTAACGAGGGATATGAGAAGGCCAATAAAGAATATGACAGGTTGGTCACTATCTTCAAAATGAAATTGAAAGAGAGAATTGAGCACAAAATAAAACAGCTTAAAGAAGACAAAGTGCTGATGGACTTTAGTAGTCATCTACCAAAGACGAACACCCGATCCCATAATAGTGTCAATGGTGGACTTTTTGGCCTTACACCTGGTAACATTTCTGATAGAGAGGTCAATTCTAACGGGTACTACTCATCTACAGATAGAAGATCACGTCGTAGGAAGTTTGATCATACAACAGACAATGGCGAGGATTCGTACGACTCTAATGATAACACTTCTGGTTCCGCCTCGAACATATCCAGAAGATTCAAGATGAAGAAAACTGGTGGTAATACGTCCGCCAAATCGTCATCTGATACCGATGACACTTTTCTTACAGATGATCATGCTTTACAGTTGCTATTTGGCTCAGATTACGAGAAGCCAAAAGAAAAACCCTCTACAAGACACTCTTCAAAGAGTTTCAACGGAGTTTCAAGCCTTAAACCCGAGGAGTTAAATGAAGACTTAGAGATTCTGCGGAGTGCTATCCACACCATATCACACACAAAGAAGATGGCTAGCAAATGATGAATTTATTTCGTCATATCTCGCTCAGTTTCCCCGGATTTTTTTTGTGTTTTCTTTTTTCATGCCTCGCTGCTTCGGCTGAACTTTTTGACAGATGGTGATCCACAAATACAAAATCTTAGACATAATGTCACATCGGTTGGGATATATACAGACCTTCGTGCTAGGAATCTTCCTATTTTGTATTTGCTGGACGATATCAATTAGACCTGACCCAACGTCCACTATAGATTTTACTCCCCCTGCTCCCATCAACTTAGAAACCTCGCTTACAAAGTTCAAGGAATTTCCCATTTCTTCTCGTAAAATATCATCAAATATTGATCATGTATTCCAAAATGGGTGCCGAAACATTGCTACCGGTAGAAAAAAAGCTAACGCTGCCCTCGTTGTTTTAGCCAGAAATTCAGAACTAGCAGGTGTCCAAAAGTCAATGTTCTCGATGGAGAGGTATTTCAATCAATGGTTCAACTATCCGTGGATATTTCTGAATGATGAAGAGTTCACAGACTCATTCAAGAATGGTGTAATGAATATGACATCTAGCGGTGTTTCCTTTGGTGTGGTACCAAAACCAGAATGGGATTTTTCAGAAGAAACAAATAGAGGTAGCGAGGAGTTCTTGAGATTTAATGAATTTATCCAGAATCAAGGAGACAGAGGAATCATGTACGGAGCGTTGCCTTCCTACCACAAAATGTGTAGATTCTACTCTGGATATTTCTTCAAGCATCCTTTAATTTCCAAATTGAGTTGGTATTGGCGAGTTGAGCCTGATGTCGAATTTTTCTGTGATTTGACTTATGATCCCTTTTTGGAAATGGAGGCATCAGGGAAGAAATACGGATTTACCGTAATCATAAAGGAGTTGTATAATACTGTACCAAATCTGTTTCGACATACTCAGAGTTTCATTGACAAGTATGGAATATCAGTGGACGAGAAAGCATGGTCGCTGTTTGCTAACCGGGTGCCTTTAGGAGAAAAGGAATCTACCAGGCTGATTGACAAAATACGAATTGAGTATCTGCTTTCCAATTTTACTGGAAACATTGGCAATAGATTGCTGTCCAGTCTATCCAAGATGAATCTTCCCACCCCATTATCGTCTAAGAAAGCTTTTTTTCACGGCGAAGAGTATAATCTATGCCACTTTTGGTCAAACTTTGAGATAGCAAGTACCGACATTTTTTTGTCACCAGAATATGAGGCTTACTTTCAGTTTTTAGAGGAGAAAAAAGGTTTCTATCAGGAAAGATGGGGCGATGCTCCTGTTCATAGTTTGGCTGTAGCAATGTTGTTAAACATCAGTGAGATCCACTATTTCAGAGATATTGGATACAGGCATTCAAACTTAGTGCATTGCCCAAAGAATGCCCCCACTGAACTACAACTGCCTTATATTCCAGCATCGCCGGATTATGCTTCCACATCCAAGCCTGACAAACCACCAAGGGTATCAGCTAAGGATGTTCTCAAAAGTAGTCGACAGCCAGAAGGAATCAATAATCTGAATCGTGGATCAGGATGTAGATGCAAGTGCCCGAAAAACCACAAAGAACTGGAAGATAGTCCGAGCTCCTGTATCAGTAGGTGGATGGTTTTGACTCATGACAGGTATAGAGGCGAGAAGTATCTGGATCGAGTGTCCCTGGCTGAAGAAGTGAAACAAACGGTCGCCACAGGCGGGAAGCTAAACGTTAAAGATATCCTAAGGAGGCACCAGAAATTTCCAGCATAACCAAAAATAGGAACTACATACTTGAAAATCACCAATTGGCAGAATACCAGCCATACATTACATTTGATACTAATATACATAAAATACACTAACCTCCGAAACCATACAAGGTACGTCCTTGTCTTTTCAAAGCGTAAACAACATCCAGAGAAGTAACGGTCTTTCTCTTGGCATGCTCAGTGTAAGTAACAGCATCTCTAATGACGTTCTCCAAGAAAGTCTTCAGCACAGCTCTGACTTCTTCGTAGATCAAAGCGGAAATACGCTTGACACCACCTCTTCTTGCCAATCTTCTGATGGCTGGCTTTGTGATACCTTGAATGTTGTCTCTAAGAATCTTTCTGTGACGCTTAGCACCGGATTTTCCTAGACCTTTTCCACCTTTTCCTCTACCAGACATGTTTGATTAATTTGTTTATGGATAAAGCTGAGAGGGACGCACTCGTCTTGTATTTATAGAGAAAACTAAGCAAGGCCGAATATGCAGTGCCAGAGAGTAATGTTGTGGTGACACGGTACGCGGTAGACTAGAACCGTTCTGTTTGTAGTTGGATATGAGTAAATTTGAAACTGCAAAGAAATGTCCCGCTTCCATGCCACCACTCTCATAGTAATATTGCATCCCGTTTCAGCTGGGAGTGTCGCAGTGCGAAATATACTTCGCACTGCCGGTCAAAAGTGCCAAATCGTTGTTTCAAGGGAGGTCTTATAAATATCCACCCTCCCCACTAGTATCACTTCTCCTGTCTATCGTAATTAAAAATGGCTAGAACTAAACAAACAGCAAGAAAATCCACTGGTGGTAAAGCTCCAAGAAAGCAATTGGCTTCCAAGGCTGCCAGAAAATCTGCTCCATCTGCTGCTGGAGGTGTCAAGAAGCCTCACAGATATAAGCCAGGTACCGTTGCTCTGAGAGAAATCAGAAGATTCCAAAAGTCTACTGAGTTGCTTATCAGAAAGCTGCCATTCCAGAGATTGGTCAGAGAAATTGCCCAGGACTTCAAGACCGACCTGAGATTCCAATCTTCTGCCATTGGTGCTTTGCAAGAGTCCGTTGAAGCTTACTTGGTTTCCCTGTTCGAAGACACCAACTTGTGTGCTATTCACGCTAAGAGAGTTACTATCCAGAAGAAGGACATCCTTTTAGCCAGAAGACTGAGAGGTGAGAGATCCTAAGTGTAATGTAGTGTATATTATTAATCGAATACGATATTTAAGGGAGATGTGACATTGTCTCACCGTATCAATTGCTGTGAGTGCGCGAACACTGGTTTCTATTGTTTCCGATTTCCTGGATTTGAAGAGATTTGGGTGGATAAGCAAGTGAAAACTAAGACTTATGATACTTGTATAAAAACGCCATGTCTTCCATTCAACAACAAGCTTACGATTACACGGCCACTCCATATCCGGCATGGTTGTTTTCCACGTCACTTTTCGCTACGTCATGGCTTCCAAATTCCGGAGTTCGCCAACAGGCGGTCAGTTCAAGCGGTTTCTCATTATTTAGGTTCAAGACGAGACCAGTTAGTGCTCTGCCAAACAAAGCATCATGTTTACTTTTTGGTGCCACCGTTGGGTTCGGCGGTTTTATGATCTATGATAACGATTTGGTCAATGGGTCGGGGTTTGCCAGTGCCTGGTCAATTCTGTATTCCCTGGTTAATGCTAAAAAAGGTCTTTGGAGCTTCAAAATCTGGCCCAAAGTCTTGGTCGGTCAGGCTCTATTTACCGGTCTTTTCTATGGCCAAAGATTCTTCTGGGCTGATGACGCGAGACCGGCACTTAAATTGAGTTGATGCGTAAATAGACTATAATTTACCACTCTATGGGCAGCCATTTATTCTCAATGGCCACCTTCTCTACTTCCGTGTCATCAAACATTTCTATGAATTGTTGGTCAAGGGCTCTTTCCTTGGGAGCAGCAAACTTTCGGTACTCATCAAATATCATTGTCAATGACCATTTTTGCAATTTCCTTATGCATCCGCTTAAACAGCCTGTTCTATGCTTGCCTCTATTGCAATGTATTAAGATAGGGTGGTTTTCTGGATTCAAAACTATCTTGAGTGCCTGCTCTATCAATTCAGGCTTTATCTTGACAAATGGCTCCTTATTGCCCGAAAGTCCTACTTGAAAGAACTGAATGTTCTGTTCTTCTAAGAATTCTTTATTCTCTTCAGGGTAATCCTCTGGAATTAGGCATATTATAGATTTGAGATTTATCCTCTTGAGAAATTCAAAGTTATCCGTTGTAGGAAAACTGGATCTATAGA
Organism: Komagataella mondaviorum; assembly: GCA_023213015.1. NCBI lineage: Eukaryota > Fungi > Ascomycota > Pichiomycetes > Pichiales > Pichiaceae > Komagataella > Komagataella mondaviorum. The sequence continues at coordinate 827,108 of JAKWBA010000002.1, read as the reverse complement.
TATTTCCACAAACAGGAGAAAAGTTCTTTGGTGGTGTTAGTGATACTGAGCTTATGGGCGTACCTGGAACAATCTGCTCTGCTTGAAAATTGGAGGCAGACTCCACCTGAGGGTCCAACTCCTCGTCTAGCTCAAAAACATCAGCCATTCGTTTCTGTTTAGTGGGAGAAAGTAATGAAAGTAATGAACACGAAAATGGAGAATACTAAAAGGAAGCCGTACGATTAGACTACCGGAAATTGTTTAGTTCTATGGTGAATAATGGGTTAAAGCGAGTGAAAACGGAAAGCGTAAGTGTAAATTGTAGTATAGGAAAAAGTGGCCTTCGCTAAATGTTGGGAAGAAACATCAGAATTACTTAATTCTCTGGTACTCCCCGAAATACATAAATTACACTCAAAGACATCCATCATCTATGGTAAGTTACTCTACGATTTCACAACAAGCGCACCACAGCTAACATTTCTTGATCAGTCAGCACTATTCAACTTCTCATCGTTGTTGCAGGTACTCATCTTGATGATCTGTACGTGCACATACATCCATGGATCATGGCCTGCTGTGCTTGACAAAAACAAGACCGGACTCTTAGGAGTATACTGGAAGTTTGCCCGCATAGGAGAAAGAATGAGTCCTTACGTGTCGATATCTTGTCTTATTATAGCCATCAACCAGTTGAGGTGAGAGGGAACTATTTAAACTCATACACTTCTTGCTCTGCATTCACCAAAAGACTGGCTCTCTTTAGACCAACAATTTTTTCCAGTTTTAAAGTATCAAATCGATCGAACATAACCTTAATAGAACACAAATTGAGATCCAAGTCCTCATCCTTGAGTTTGTTTCGGACTATCTGCCTGATCACTTGAGCGTAGAAATCTGGGTCAGTAGGGAGGTTGTAAAAAACCACGTTCTTGACACCGTTCAGGTTGTATCTTTTGTAGAAATGCATTCTTTCGGTGTACAACATGATGGGGTACTTTCCCTTTTCAAATAGTGATCGATTTTTGGAAGAAGTACTGAGAGAAGTATACTCGTCAACTGCTAAGAATTCAGATCTTGCTTCACTCAAGTATTTTTTCACTTGAATGTAATCCAAATAGGACGAAATGTACACCAGAGTACCCGATGTATAAGGAGATTTTGTTAAAACATTTGGCAGAATCACTTTGATGAAAAAATCAAGTCTATTCTTTGGTGATTCCAGAGGAGATGAGCTAGGAAATCTCATGAACATATGATTTAATCTGATATTTTTATTGATGATTCTTGACTGAAACAATTGATAGTTCAACTGGTTCATGACATTGTTTGTATCATCAATTATTGGTTTATAAAGAGCATACCCTTGCAAGTTGGGTGCTTTAACGATATTGTTTAGTTCTGGAGTTGTATACTTGCTAAATGACAATATTTGATGAATGTACTTTGCCTGGTCATTAATACACCACATTCTAATTCTACTGAAATCACAATTTAGCTCCTCAAACTTTTTTGGTGCTTGAATGAGACTCTTGGTAAATATTTGCTTGACGTGATCCCAGTTTTGCATCAATAACCCATCTGCTTTGTCGAGAATGGATATTTCAATCGAAGACAAGTAATCATTCTTTTCTTTATCCAGCAACATTTTCAATCCTAAAGGTGAGGCAAAGATGATATCAGACTGTTTCAACATGGAATATATCTTCATACTTTTTCTCGTAAACTTGACACCAAGTGTGAAGAAGTCAGATGAATTCCCTCTAAAAAACTCGTTGAAATCCTTAGGCTTGCTTCCATTCAAAGTCTCAATCTTGAAGTCACTATAAAATTGGGTATTGAATCGTTTCTTATTTTCCACTGTCTTTATATCGGCAAGCTTGATTAATTTGTTTATAACGTTGTAGCAGAAATTTCTTGTAGGAAGAAGAATCAAGACTTTAGGACGAGTATAACCCTGATCTTTAAACTCCAAATTAGGATCAGCCGAAAGTTTGTTATTGTGGTCAAAAATTGTATCTCTTGTCTTTAGAAGATGGTTCAAAGCATGCAGTAGGTAAATACTTTGATAATCGTTTTCCCTTGAATAGTATTGATAATTTATGTTCTTGTAGTTGAAAATGTCTAAGGTCAACTGTCTTTGGAGTTCATCTTTGAGATCAAGGGTTGAAAATTGGTCCCTCAATTTCTTTTTGATTCGTAAACTTTCAAGCTCTCTGATTTCATTAAGACACTTCGAGGTGTTTGGTAAATATTCCAAGATGTTGTATCCATTATGGGTAAGCTTCTTATTCATCTTAACCTTCAGTCCGGATGATTCATATTCATTGATCATACTATCAATGTAGTCTTGTTCGTTGAAATGAAAATTAAAAGGGTCATCATGCGACTCGTCATCAGAGTCAAAATCCTCAAGGTTTACTTCCTCCTCCTCTTCTTCTTCCTCTTCTTCTTCTTCAAATTCCTCATCCTCTATATCTTGTTCTTCCTCTAATTTTTGCAAGGCCTTCTCTCTTTCAAGTCGAGACTGTTCATTATCAGAATGATCATCCAAAAGTGTCAGAAGCGCATCATAAGCCATTGAACTAGGTTGGGTAGCTTCTTGCTCGTCATCATCTTCTTCCTCATCTTCTTCCTCTGGCACTATGGATTCTCTACTTTCCTCTGAAGGAGGCTTGGAGTAAAGATCTTTGCCACCGGTTCTTCTTTTGACACTTCTAACTGTTCTCATTTCTTCACGACCATGGTGAGATCTTGCAGGCTTCGACCTCTTTCTAATACTGTTGGCTTCGGTCATGACTAGAGAGTGTTTAGACTTGACAAAAATTTATTATTCGAGAAATAAATTTCAGATACTTAAAGATGAGCGATGAGCGACTTCCATGAATCAAGGCTGTTGTGTTGTTTCATAAAAGTAATCTTAGTTTCATTCCCTCAGTGAAATATACGAAGGAGGTAGCTACCAGCAATAGTACGTTGGTTGAACTGCCTTTGTAAAATTTTATTTGCCGTGAAGACACGATATATTCCTCAGGTTGTGAGATCCTTCGGGAAAGTCCATAACACGCTTTTGTCTAGAACAAGTCATTCTTATTTTCAATTAAACCAGCCTCTCGTTTGGCTCATTTCTATTCTATGAGACGAGTAGAACATCCAATGACGCTGCCACTAGACCTTCTCTGCACCTGACTGTAACTATACCATGAATCGCGATATATCTGCAACTGAGAAATTCTTGACCAAACGTTTTTTTGACCCTTCTTCTTCAAACAATGCCCAAGATCCGCTCTAAGAATATCATACGGGTGCTGCGTATTCTGCTAGCAACCCTTTACTTGGTGTTGATTGTACTTACAACACCTTTATCGTTCGAAATTGGAGGTTTAGAATGTGGGCTCAGTTATAGCGTCTCAATCCTTCTGCTGTACTTCATATTGGCTACAATTAGGGTGTTAAGATACAACAGAATATTATCTTCTTTTATGTATTACTTGCAGCACTTGCTTCTACCATCGATGTTGTTTACATTTCTTTCTTATTTTAAAGAGAACCACAGACTTCTTACAAACGATATGCTGCATAATATATGGTGGAATTATATCATCTCCGCGTGGAAGTTCTTCTTGGTCAATTCAACTCCTTTATTCATAATCCTGGAAGGATTCTGCTCCCTTTTATTGATTCAAGCAATGGGCCAAATCTCAACTTGGTTGATCAAGAATAAAGCTGATACTCTGTCCATCCTCAATTTGATGCTAAGCTCCGTTATCATATCGTCTTCATTGTATTTTGTGCTCAGAATTTACGTTTCAACCACCATTGGCTCATTTTCAGCTTCATTGTTGGGGTCCATTCTAACGTTAACCACTATTCTATCAATTTATGGAATCATGAAGAATAAGGCATCTCCGTTGGAATCTTCTCTTCTAATTTCTTATATTGTCAAGTGTATTTATGACCTATTCCCCGAGTTGAGTCAACACAATATCAACAATCTGATCAAATTCATCATGAAGGAATTCACAAGAATTAATGAACACTCTATGATGATTAACAAGAACTTTATTACTTCCATCTCCAACGCCTACCACAACTATAACTACAGCTATGATTTGACCAAACTAGAACAATACTACAAGATTGTCAAGTATTTCAGCAACAAAACTTTTGAGTTTCTGACTGAAAGTTTCCCGCAGTCATTTGAGTCTATTTGGGAGTTCCTTAAACTATCAAGCAGCAACTTAACTTTGCCAATCCTTCTATCATTGGCATATCGTATCGGAGTTTTCTTTGCGGCTACGAAGATAATTCCAATCTTGCAACCAAACAACAGAAATTTCAAGAACTACTACTTGAAGTTGATCTACTTGTACTCTCCATGCATAATTATAGCAGTTTACACCAACTTGATGCTCCAATACAATGATGAACTGGACAAGGAAAATGATTCATGGAATTGGGTGATCATAAAGCTTTCGACTTTTGGCCAGAAATCAGGTCTTTTCAATTATGAACCAGTGGTACTAAAAGATGACGTGCATTCATGGCAGTTCTGGAATTGGGTCAACATTTTCCTGGTGTTGTCGCTGTACTTCATAGAGCTGCAGACAAACAACCCAGATGATAATTTGACCAGTAATTGGGAAACGTGAGAAGCTAGTGGCTTCTTTAATCCCTTCAGTCCTTAGAGCATTACCTCCATCCCACACCTACTAGCTACTTTTATGGGAATGGCGCAACACATGAATATGTCAGATTTATAATATTATGTATCATATATTTACTTTTGAATGAACCTTTCAGAAAATTTTGCAACTCTCGTCTCTGGCATGTATAATGCCTCTGAGCTTGACTCTATGTTTGCTATAATATCTCATCATTAAGGTCTAGAAGAAAGCATCTCCAGAATCCCATAACCCTATAGGAGTTCCATAGATGCAACCAGAAAAAGGCAAGAAAAAAAGGTCTGGCATATTTGACTATGCAGCTCTCTCCGTAAAAGAACAGACCTGTATAAAAAAAGAGTTGATCCATGCCACAAAGTAAGCTCCATTGGGTGTTAGCTGGTTAAGCTAAAACTGTCATATCTATCGCTTGGGAACAAAATTCCCAATGCCGAAAGTAATGAAATTGAACCAATTGATAATAACAGAATACAACACCAATGAGGAGAACTAACTAAAATTATGCGGATAAAGACACATTCACTTGGGAGCGTACGATCGGCCATAAGGAAACCTTTCAACTCAGCTCAAAAGGAGCATTGAAAAGTTTCCAAAGACTTCTCTGCGGACAAACAAACTTATCTCAGTATCCATTCTAGGTAGAAAGAACCACAATGGCTTAATGTTGACACTATTAGTTCAATCGGTAAATTGGCCTGTATTAGCCAATGGTGTTTACACCATATATTTTGACCGGAGACTTTCCCCAAGGCTAGTTTGATTATATAAATCCTTAAGTAAACCTTGATGACAATTCTTTGGACATGGATAAAGGAAAAGAAGAAAACGAAAATTTTTTCCAATTTATAGGGTTGCAATTTTCTGTCGCGAGGGAGGCCTCTAACAATCTACCCCTAGTAAGTAGATATGAAGGTAAGTCAGCTGGGAGATGATTCTGTTTAAGGAAAGAAGCTTGTGTTGGGGTGTGGTACCGTAGTGCTAGTGTAATTGCCATAGGTTATTGGGTGCTATGAGCCAAGTTTGTACCTCAATTGCTCAATTGAAGAGCCACTGTAGAAGAGGTCCACCTGGGATTATCTGGCTAAGGTTCTTCCAGGCTCAGCCAATTACCTTTCGGTTTCCTCTACAATGAATGGCTGCTTGTGAGTAATCCCTGTTATACCTTGAATGTTTCCTTACTGAAAATTAGTACTGTCAGTATAAATAATATCCAATCGAAGTCGCACACTTCCCCGATCCTCTTCTCGATTCTTACTTAATCACTTTCGTTAACTTTTGACATCTACTCAACGAAGACAATGTCGGCTAGCTACTGGTCTAGCTCACAACGGTTACACTGGCAATTTACGAGAAATGAACTCAATGAGTATCGAGAGCAGATCCAAGCTTTGGAGAAAAGTTTGACAGTAGCAGGCTCTGATCTCTCCCGGATAAATATCAAATACGACACCAATATGAGGATATACCTCCACAATTTGATGCATAAACTAGGAAGGAAATTGGTTTTAAGGCAGGTCATTTTAAGCACAGCAGAAGTATTCATGACTCGATTCCTACTCAAAGTTTCCATCAAGGAAGTCAATATTTACTTATTGGTGGCAACATGCGTTTATGTCGCCTGCAAGATGGAGGAGTGTCCACAGCACATAAGAAATCTAGTCAGTGAAGCAAGGAATTGCTGGCCTGAGTTCATTCCCAATGACCTGACGAAGTTGGCCGAGTTTGAGTTTTACCTAATAGAAGAGCTGGACTGTTATTTGTTGGTTCATCATCCATACAATTCATTGATATCAATAGTGAAAGATGTCTTGAAAGATCCACAGTACAATATTACCATCACCGCTGACGAATTGCAAACCTGCTGGTCAATCATAAATGATAGCTATATCACGGACATGCATCTATTATTCCCTCCTCATATCGTTGCCATAACCTCTCTTTATATGACTTTGGTGACGTTTTCAAAAGATACTAAAAAGTTGCAGACTTTTGTCAAGTTTCTTGCCCATTGCAAAGTTGATTTGGACGAGATCATAGAGAGTACACAAGAATTGCTAACGCTATACGAATACTGGAACAGTTATGACGAACTGAGTCTTAGAAAGGCAGTACACCGTCTACTTCTGACCCTGAACAACAGCAGCCAGTTGAACTGAAAAATGTTATCGATCTCATCTTAAACATACACCCACGCTGGACACAACTTTTACGAGAAACTTTTTCTTCTTCAGCTTCGTTGATGTTACTTTCATTTCAAAACACAATGTACCTTTTTAGTCCTTACGTAACCATCTCATGTGTCCCTCTCGCCTCGACACGAATTTGTTGCAAGGCTTAAATTTTTCTTCCCACGCGACGACACACACACACACTATCTACCACATTTCACGTTCAAATGGGTGTTGAAACAGCTTCCTCTGGAACGCAACATTTCAGTGGTGACGGTTGTTTATCTTCCAGGAAGTCAACTGCTGCTGTCGACCTTGAGAAACCTCCTCCTAGTGACCAACTGGAAAGTCATAAGATCTCTCAGAAATGCAAGACTTCGTGGTTACAGAGAAACCAAATTTTACTAGCATCTTCATTATTGAACGCATTGTTCATATTCAAGCAAATTCCTTCATTTCAACCGCTTGTTAACAAATTCTTTCATTTACAGTACAAGAACTTAGATGGTACTTATGATATTGGTAAAGACGACTACTTTTTTGTTATTTACTGGATAATCAACCTGACTATTATACGCAGTGTTTTGATGGATTGGGCTCTAGAACCCTTGGCCATCAAAGTATTCGGAATTCACAAGCAAAAAGCTCTCACCAGGTTCAAAGAGCAAGGCTGGTCTTTATTTTACTACACCACCTCCTGGACAGTTGGCTTTTATCTATACTACAAGTCCGATTATTTCTTCAATTGTGACCATATTTATATCGGCTGGCCCAACAACAAACTGGATTTTTATTTCAAAGCATACTACTTGATTCAAATGTCCTGTTGGCTACAGCAAATTTTCGTTTTGAACATAGAGGAAAGAAGAAAAGATTACGTTCAAATGTTCTCACATCATATAATAACCTGTTTGCTGATCATTGGCTCATATTATTACTATTTCTTGCCAATTGGACATGTTATTTTGGTTATGATGGACATTGTTGATGTTTTTCTCAGTCTAGCCAAAATGCTGAAGTATTGTGGATACAGTACCCTCTGCGACGTAGTATTTTTCATTTTCTTAGTCTCTTGGATAGCTATAAGACACGTATGCTACAACTACGTTCTGTGGCATACAAGCACCAAGGCTAGAGATTTAATGGATGAAGATTGTTCCAAATACGCAGCGCACGGGGGTCCTTTGGACGTTGTACCAGTGCGATGTTATACCGATAGTACTATCAGGTACTTCGTTTTCCTCCTTGGTGGTCTTCAAGTTATCACATTAATCTGGATGTATCTCATCCTAAAAGTTTTCATAAAGGTAATAACAGGCAAAGGCGCAGAAGACGTCAGAAGTGACGATGAGGATAGTTCCTGAAACCCTCTCGGGAGGACTGTATTATATATATATGTGTGTATATATATAAAGATGCATATACTTTAGGCTATTACTTAGAGACTGCCGAGTATAGACACACTACCATTGCAACAATTCCAAACACTCCTAGTGCCAAAGAGCAATACTTGTAAATTGGAGAGTGAAACACCGGGTGAGCATAGACCGTCGCACTATTATTGGATTTTAACAACTCGTTTATGCTTTTGTCTTTGGAGCCCAACAATTTGAAACCAAAAAATCCAGGCAGCGTATAGGAGATCGACGTAGACCCTACAGCCCCAACTATGGACAGGACAAGTTCAAACTTCTTGACTGTTATGGCCAAAAAGTAACTTGAAAGTAGTAAGAAGACAGTCAAGTATGTAAATCTCTTACTGGATAGTCTAACTTGATGAGTAGAACGAGGTAGTAAGGGATTTGTTTCTGACTCTACTTCTAATTCTGGCCCAGCTGGTCGCTTGGCAAATGCTTCGTAAATGTTGTTGAACGAAATCCTTGCCGGAAAAATCATAAGGGGATAGGACAATATAACCATAAGCACCAATAATGATTGACCCAATCTGGTTATAAAAGTGTCCGGATAGAGAAGCATGATGTTCCCTGAAATGTAGTTACCGAAAGTGAAGTATCCTGCGAGTGCAACAGTTACAAAAATCAGGTATGAAACAAGGGTGGAAACTAGGTTAATTTTCAACAAATTTCTCAATGTTGGACTGGAAAGTTCATTGGTGATTTGGTAAAAGTTCTGATGACCGGTATAGGCTAAAACAACGATAGAGAAAGTTGATGAGATAGCCTTAAAAGATTGGGGTTTCCACACACTGATTGGCTGTCTTTCTGGAAAATTCTCCCAATTCGTAAGCAAACCCTGCAAATAGTTTCCATAGATGACTGCAACAAGGTATACAATGGCTAAGAGAGCCACCACCGAAGTGTACCTTAATGAATCCAGTTTCTTGAGGAAACTTGTAGGAACGATAAAGACTGCAGACATCAAAATCCAGAAGACTCTTTCGTCAATTGGCAAATCCTTGATTGGAATTATATGAGGCATCAAATCTCCAGTCAACACAAGGTAGGATAATCCCACTCCAAAACATTGAATGGCTATTGCAATATCAAAAACAACAGCAAGGTCAGGATAAGTGATTTGGCAAATGTTGAAAAACGTTGCTTCACCTGGTGGTAAATACTTGCTGCTGATTCCTTGCAGGAAAAATCCGTACCCAGCCCCAACCGCAGACAGTAGTAGAATCACCATTCCCAGAACCAGTCCATCTGTTCTCAAAGCATACGGTAAAGCGAGCAACCCAGCACCAATGATGGTATTCACCAGGTTGATGATAGACGAACTAATGGTAGCTCCACCCATGTTAGTAGTTGATAAAGCTGAAATGCGATCTCTTGTTGAGATCGGGACTGTTTGCTATGCTAGACAATTACCAAGCAGTGAGTTGGTTGACGCGATAGTTGTATGTAGCACACAATATTCGCGAAGCGAACCGATAACCACCGATAAGGTTCGTAGTCTCACGAGGAGGGTGCATTATCAAGGAATGATTTGACCTTCTATCTAGCTGTTACTAAGTACCAACCAAAACCCTAACTGCGTTATAAGAAGAGATTAATTCTAGTTCCGTGAAAGAAAACTAGAGAAACCCCGGGTAACTCTGGTTATTAGACCACCCTTAAAGTCCAATTTACGGCAACCACTACAGTTGAAATCTGATAGCATGACATTCCTAAGGCATGAAATGACTGATTCTACAGTCTTTTCCCTCTTAACAGCTAAAATGAACCAAGATTTGTTATTGCAGATATTTCGGTTCCTCGCACCATCACAAATACGGGATATCATCAATGTACTCGGGATCAGAGAGCCATCTTTCATCACCTATCTTTTCCATGTCAAGTACCATAATTCCCATAACACCCTTCCATATTCATTGACAACACATTCCAAAAATAAACCAACATGGTTAGAGGATCTAACATTGATTCAGTACCATGAAGATGAAAGCGTCGAGTCTTCTAGCTGTGACCACAAAGCGTGTGTTCCTGTCCTTAATACGACTCAGAATGTGAAAGTTCCTATGATGAGCAAAATCAAGTCACAAGAGAAGAAAAGCTGTAAGCTTCTGGGACTCAACCTAGAAGGCGAATTGCAATTGTTCGTTACTGATTCGCTCTACAACTCTCTGCATCAAACTGAAGAGTTGCAAAACTGGATCATCCATTGCAGCAAAGTTCAAAAGCCAAATATAATATACCCGCAAATCCCATTGATTCCTGAAAAAGTGGAAAATCTATATCCAATTACTGGAGGAGATTATCTCATGACCTTTCAATTCAGGCACCCAAGAAAAGGCGTGAAGTTTATCAATTTTACGAACAAAGAGAGCTACTTCATGGTGATTGACTCAAACTTGAACTTGTGGATTAATGCTTATGAGCATCCCTTATCGCCTTTGGTTTGTATCAACTACAAAGTAGATTTACGAACATTTGATTTTGCGGAATCCCCCAAAAATGACAATGATTTTGATTACAATATGAACGAAAACCCTCTATTATGTCAATTGCATATCAACGACCAGTACGATCATTGCTATATCTTGCCAGACCAAGGATTCGTATTTTTTAAGAACGGACTAAGAATCAAATCCAGCATTGAGTATAAGCCAGTATTGAGCCAGGTGTCCATGAGACCATGTTTTGTTCCCTTCAAGCATTTTGAAAGTGAACCAGTCAAGTTTGCAATTGGAAATGACTTTATTGCCGTCTTGTGCAAGGGAAATAAACTGAGTGTCGTCAATATATTGCTGGAATATTCTGATCGTTTGAGGAGCTTGGTATACAGATATAATCAGACCCGTGTCACTTTGTCATTGAATGAGCCTGTGAAGGATATTAGAGTTCAAAACAAGCAAATTTTAGTTTGGTTTGAAGACAAGCTATGTCTATTCGACTCTATTTTAGAAGTGAAATTTAGATACAACCTAAAGTTTGAAGCTCCAGTATGGAATGTGAAGTTTGACAAAAGTAACAGGATTTTAATATTTTTAGAGAATGGCACATTGTTGAGATATAGCACGGATACCAAAATTCAAGCACTAACTCATGAAACTGAACATATCCCATCCAGTGCTGTTAAGGGAGGAACAAGATTTTCGTGGACGCCATACGATTCTGCTGGCAGAACCATGGTTAGAAACATTCTCGATATGGATGAGGATCTGATCGTGTTAACAAACTCGTCCTGAAACTTATGGCTGCAACTAGAAACAAATAGGTTCGTAGAATTAAACGTTATGTTTGGCTTGACCCCACAGGGTTTCCTATTGCAGTAAGGATTTCTTTCAAGATGGCCAACCTGGGTAATAATTTTGGAAATATGACCAGCAACTTGGATTTGTCGTTTTTCGTTACAGCAACCATGTAGTATATGACCTCATTTCCCTTAAAGCCCTCATTGATCACAATGTCGGAGAGGTATTCGATTGATACAAAACGAGAATCTAATGTTTTGGTACTCTTGACAATACCATCGTTAATTCGTGCTGACGTGATTTGTATACCAGTGTTTGGAATCACCAACAATGATTCCTTAATCTCAAAGCTCAGATATTGGTACAAATGATTTGCAACAATGAAAAGGCCCATTGCAGAGCCGATCGAATACCTTGCCTCCAGCTCAAAATGAGAAATGATTAACACAGAGACTCCAATTGATGAGGCAAAATAGACCCACTTCACAAGATTACTCAAAATCTGTGAGTAAACGACAACATGCTCCGTGAATGAAGAAGACTCTAAGCTTCCTGTGGGAACTACATGATATTTATACCTGTCTTTATTAAGAAACATTAATAAAATATACCTAAAAGAAAAAAAGTTCATATCCCAAGTTCCCTCGCGACCTCTTCCTACCCTTGACTGACTGCCTCGTCTACACTCTGTTGCTTCATATCGTCTATTGTTCCCACAACCGTCTGGTTGGCACGCAGTTCTTGAATCATTTGAGCTCTAGTAACCTTCTTCGTTCCAGTTCTCCGACCAATCTCTCTCAATCTCTGAGATTCAATGTCCTCTAACCTCGACTTTTCTTGTAGCTCTTTCATTTCTTTCAACTGTTTCTCGTGGTTCACTTTCAGTTCCTTCAACTCCTGGTTGTATTGCTCTAGCGTCTTGAAAGAGTTATTGGTATCCTGACAATACTTCTCCAGGTTGGGTGGTAATTTACGCATCAATGCCATTCCGATTAGTTCAGGGTTTCTTCTTTCCTCCAGATTGAACTTGTTCTTGACTTGCTTCCGCGTACGATAAGGGAAAAGTTGCTGAAGAATTGAAAAGTCAGTCCCCCAAGATGCCAACGCTTGATAGAACTTTAAGGTCTCCTCAGAAGACCATCTTTCACTGTAGGTGAACTTTCCGTAGGTACCAAAATTTACTGGGTTTTTAAATCTATTCTCTTCTTCACGCTCTTTATCTTCGTTGCCCTCACTTTTGTGGCGGTTCAACATAAGCGATTCAGAATCCACACCAATAGTACCGTCTTGTTGAATCTGCAACTGCACTGTATTGACGGGATTTGCGGATGGAACTTCCGGTGTGACAGTTTCAAGATCGGGCTCAGCCTCAATCTCGTGAGCATCATGGCTACCTTGTAGGCCTTTCAGTCTCTCTTCCTCGATCTTTTTCTTAACTTCTTCCAAAGTGATATTCCCTTCTCTTGCTTTCTCTCTAATAAGTCTTCTCTCCGCTGATTTCAGTCTTCGGGATTTTAAAGCATCTTCTGCTATTTCGAAATTATCTGAAATTTCCCCGATTGGTAGTGCCGGCTTACACAATTCAGCCAGTGAAATTACATTTTCATCTATGCGCAACTTTGACAAATCTCCATTTTTGAGAAAACGCTTGTCCTTCAAAAGAACGTTAATGTTTTGTACCATCGCTAGTTGTTTATTACCTTCAGTTGTAAACAATATGGCAGCTTTCTTGTTAATTTTTCTGCGCTTTCGTTCCGGTTCTTCAGTTGGAGTTTTCCTCCTGGTCACACCAGATAGATCCTCTGATTTAGAGACTGATTCTGTTTCGTGAGAATCATCGTCTTCCTCACTTTGTTCGTGCCTCGTAGATTCACTCACCTGTATAGGCTTTCTTCTAGTAGAAGAGTGAAGTTTCGATGTTTGTATTTTTTCGTCCTCTTCCTCATCTTCGTCTTCGTCGAGATCATCATCTTCTTCATCTTCCTCTTGTACTTCTTCGGTCTCATCTACAAACAGTTGAGATAGCTTAGTCTTCTCTGATGATGAACTACCCATTTGCATCTTCAATATATCCGGAATTCGGACGCTCTTAGGGGGAAAGCTGGGTTTATTATTGGACCCAGAAGCATTTTTAAGCAACATACCTGTACCCAGCCCAGAACTAATGGAAGGTAGCCTTTTCTGTCGAAATGCACCAGTGATACTCGGCGGAAAAGTAAACTTGGTTTGGCTTGAACTGTCTTTGGTTTTTGAGTTGAGGGGTTCAATATTACTGTCTGTGATTGGTTTTGGTTTCTCTGAGGGTTTTATGGAAAGATCTACCGAACGGTCTATTTGGCTATCCGATTGCTTTATCTGTAGGTCTTCCTTTTGAGTCACTGTACGAGGCAGAACATATTCAGTTTCGTTGTCTCCTTCATTCATCTCTTCTTTATCCTCGGCCTCCTTAAGATTCTCTTCAACAGTTTCCGTTACTTCTGAATTGTGTTGTATTTTCTGTAGTAGATCTTCATTTGTGCTTTCATTTCCTAAGGCAGCGTGTATGTTTGATTCCGATACTGAAGGAGTACTAGGTTCCGCAAATGTTACCTTTTTATCAGGTTCCTTTCCTTTTTTTTGCTTAGCGTCAATCTTGGTTTCCCTCTTGGTGACTTTAGGTGTAAACCTAGGCCCTCCCTTTCCTATTTTTTGTTAGTAACTGATCCATCTAGAAAGCATAATAGCGTAAGGGCTTTACGTACTAAGGAAACTACTCATCCTTGGTCAATAGACGATAAACAATCAGTAAATTAAAAGTAAAATCAAATTCAGAGCGCGCATATATCTGGTCTTTAGCAGTAGAAAAAAAATCGTCTTCTACAGAAAGCCGTCCAACTATGGAGTCTCAGTTGATCCACACAGTAAAGCTAGGCGATTGGGCATTGAGTATCGCCAGCTTGAGTAAGCATGGGCTTGTTGTTAGTCTGTCCGATGGGTCTTTGAACTTGGTAGACTCCAATGGTGGCTTCTCAAAATCGGATGCTCACTCTGGATGCATATCTTCGCTCACCAACGTAGACAAAGATAACATTGTAGCCACCGCTGCAGCAGATGGTGTTAAGGTTTGGGACTATAGGTGTCTGGAGCAGGGGCCAGTACTGAAATTTGCGAACGAAAGGAATGTGCCGTTCTTGTCATTGGATTTCAAGCATGGTTTACTTGGAGCTGGCTCTGAACTAGAAGGAACGGACTCAGAAATATATATATGGGATCTGAGAACGTCGTCACCTCTGAGAAAACTGTCGGAGTCTCACCATGATGATATCACAGAGATAAAGTTTCATGAGACTGATAAGAACTTGTTACTAAGTGGGTCCACTGATGGCTATGTTAACGTATACGACTTGTCGTTTCCCGAAGAAGAAGATGCCCTGCATCAGGTTATTAACTTTGCATCTATTCATTCTGCAAACTTTCTGTCTCCTTCTAGAATTTATACTCTTTCCCACATGGAAACTTTTGCCATTCATGAGCTCAATGATAAATCAGACGACTTAAAAGAACCACAACCAGTCCAGTTTGGAGACATAAGAGAAGCTTGGAACTGTGAATACGTTGTCGGTATTTATCCAGGATATGTGGCCTGCGGTTCTAACTCGCAGGGCTCTTTAACACTGTACCCATTTCAGAATGAAAAAGTTGACACTGAACGAAAAATAAATTTTAGTTCAGCACACGGAGAAGAAATTGTAAGGGATGTTTACTGGAAGGACTCTCGTATTTATACAGCTGGTGAGGATAATACGTTAAAAATCTGGCAAAATCCTACTGATTGGCCCGCTTCTGAAGAATTCTTCCATTCTGAGAAGTTGCACACACTCAAAGAAGACAGGAACTCAATAGACGAAGATGAAAGAAAATCCAGCAAGAATCATAGAAAGGAGGGATTGAAAGATCACAAGATAAAAAAGATAAAAAAGGATAAGCATTCCAATAGATTTAAACCTTATTAGAATAAATATATAATTGACCAGTTAATCCTTCTAACATTTGAATAAATTGTTATGTTATTATAACTATATATATTATTCTTTGAATTGAGTTCTTTCCCCAATTCATATTCAAATCCGATAAGTTCATCAATTTAGCAAGCACAGACTCGTGATGTTGAAAACTTCTCCTTTACTCTGTTCATCATGTCCCACGCTTTGAAGGAATATATGGTATCACAGTTGATGACTTTCCATCAGATCCTATAATTCGTAATTTATAAAACAAGATCTTTATTTCTATCGCGGATGTACCCTACTATTCTACAATACCAACCATCTAACCTATGGTTTCAAGACCTGCTAGAGTCCAGGTGGATCCTGAGTCTATAGAATCTGACGAGAAGCCACCACAGACAGGGACAATTTTCAACATATGGTACTCTAAATGGTCAGGAGGCGACAGTAGTGATCGAAATACCCAAACCCACTCAAAGACAAGATGTAATATTGAAAGGGATTCAGGTTATACAAAAGCTGATAAGGAGCAAGAGCCATTTTTCTGTTTATATTTTTCCCGGGGAGCTTGCTGTTTGGGAAAAAAGTGTCAATACCTGCATCGCTTGCCCAAGGATAGTGACCTCTGGATTCCCCATACTTTGGATTGTTTTGGAAGGGAAAAGTTCGCAGAGTATAGAGATGACATGGGAGGAGTGGGAAACTTTAATAAAGTCAATCGCACTTTGTTTGTTGGTAGGATAAATGAGATGGATGACTCCATAGAATTGAAAGTCTCCAAAAATTTCGCAGAATGGGGAGACGTTGAGAGAATTAGAGTGATACACAATAAGAATATTGCATTTGTTACATATAAAAATGAGTTGAATGCCCAATTCGCAAAAGAAGCCATGGCCCACCAGTCCTTGGACATTGACAATGAAAATGAGGTTCTAAGTGTGAAATGGGCCAACGAAGATCCTAACCCAGAAGCCAAGGCCAAAATAGAACATGAACATAACCTACGGAAGCTAGCTGTTGCTAAACAGTTGGTTGAAAAACTGGAGAAACTAGAAAAATACGAATCTGAGAAAAGATCAGCAGTAACTGTTGAAGAACCTGATGAGACGGAAGAGCTTTCTCCGAAAAGACAAAAACTGATCCAACCTCCTTCAGCCACCGCAACGTTTTTCAATAGACCTTTGTCAATACTTACTCAGTTAAGACGAAAGAAGGAGAACGCACAGAAAAATAAGACATTGGTGCACTACAGCAGTGATGATAGTGATTAATTTTATTGATATAAACTTCCTTTTATAATTCTATATTTCTCATGTTCCTTTTTTCGGTCATATCATGTTGACGAAGCTCATTGGGGATTTTACTTCCTGATTTCACCAGAAGCTTTCTAAAATCAGAGAATATCTCTGCATCTTCAGGACCCAAATAAGTTATACTGTAACCTCTGTTACCGGCTCTTCCTGTTCGTCCAATTCTATGTGTATAACTATCCAAACTATTCGCCATTTGAAAATTGACCACCAAGGATACGTTAGGAATATCAATTCCACGACCAGCTAGATCTGTGGCAATTAAGACATCCGTCTTGCCCGATCGAAGGTTTTGGATTGCTAACTCACGTTGTTCCTGACTCTTAGATCCATGAATGACTGTGGATGAATAACCAGTATTTTTCAAGAGTTGATTCTGTAGAAATTCACAAGTCTTTTTATAATTGACAAATATGATGATGGGAGGCCTGAAGTTTGGTAGTATACTGAATAGATGATTCAATTTAGCGTTCTCGTTCGACAAGTATCGAACATCTTGCGTGACGGTGTCAACCACAGTGCCAAGTTCTCCAACTGTAAGCGTTCCCGGATGGTTCAAATAGTTTTTAGTAATCTTCTGTATTGCTGGTGACATTGTCGCCGTGAACATTAATGTGTTACGCGGTTTAAGCGTGAAGCGGTTCTTATCCGTGGGAAGAAGTTGCAATATTTTCAAAACTTGTACTTCAAATCCCATGTCAATCATTCTATCTGCTTCATCCAGAACTACGTAGTAGCAGTCTGACAATGAAATCATTTTCCTCTCGTAGCAATCCAGCAGTCTTCCAGGTGTAGCGACTACAATTTCACATCCAAGATTAATGCTATTGACATTCTCTTCTATAGAGTGACCACCGATTAGACTGACAATATTCAACTTGAGCCTATCAGTGAAGTTTTTGAACTCCTTTTCAACCTGAAGTGCTAGTTCCCTTGTAGGCACCAGAACTAGGGCTTGAGGGATCGTATCACTATTATCAAGGTTGGGAAGCTGAAGAACGTAATTTAGAATTGGGATGATATACGCCAAAGTTTTACCTGAACCAGTTTTGGCAATACCAATTAAATCCCTGAATGCCATAGCCAATGGTATTGCGGCTCTTTGGATAGGAGTGGGTTCGTCAAAGCCAAGACTGAGAACAATGTCAAGAATCTCTTTTCTGATATTAGCTTCATCCCAATATCGCAGTGGGTTAGGAATATCACCACCTTTCGATGAAATACTGAAATCCTCCTTGAGAATTCGCCAGTCTCGCAGTGTCATTTCTTCTAATGATTTTCTTCGCCAATGAGTATCTTTTTCCACACTCTGATCACTGATATCCCTAACGGTGATCAGAGGTTGATAGTCGAGTGAGGTATCTTCCTCTTGGTCCCACTGAAATTGAAACTTCACGTCGCCTTTTGAGGATCCAACAGGTCCACTACGTTTATGATTAGTTGCAGATTGTGGGTCATCTGGAATAGTAGTTGAATTTTCTGAGATTACTGTAGGCTTTCTTGCAATTGCAACAGCCTTCTCATTTTGCTTTTTTTGACCCTCTTTCTCTAATTGAAGTTTGAGACGTTTCGATTTGGATAGGAATTGGACTTTCTCCACCTTCTTTCTTTTGTTCAGGATATCATTCAAAGATATTGACATTCCAAGCCAAACTGTCCGACAATAGGAAGTTTTAAGAACGGAGCATATAATTAGGCTCGCACACTACCGACGTTATTCATCTGCCTTTCGGTTCTGTTCTCCTCACAGTTAGTTTCGCAACCGGGGTAGGATAGCCTAAAGAGTCACATGCTCGTCTCCCCATAATAATCAGCTTTTGCCAGCTAAGGGGAAGGAACTTGCACTCTAACCTTTCAAAGCTTGCTTGTAGATTGAGAACTTTCTCTGTCATTGGATTCTTTTTCCCTGTTGAAGCAATTGCCGTCCTGAGCAACCTTCCTTTAAGCTTTGTCTATCTCTCCCTCCCTCTTCAACCCACTCTTTCGGACCGATCCGTCTCTGGTCATCTCCTCCTCATTTTTTTTTACCGTTAGCGATAGGGGTCAGATCAGTTCAATCAGTTTTGGCAAAGTATTTAAAGGTGGCGAAATCCCCCTCCCTCGTTGAATACAACGGTAATTCTCTATTCAATCCTTTACTAAAGCAACCATAACATAATGTCACTAATTGGGGGAGGATCAGACTGTGCTGCGGGAAGTAACCCTTTGGCACAGTTTACCAAACACACTCAGCATGACACGTCCTTGCAACAATCTATGAGGAATGGCGAGTTTCAGCAGGGAAACCAAAGAATGATGCGCAATGATAGTACCATGTCTCCCATGGAAAGGCAACAAATGGACCAGTTCATGCAGCAGCAAAACAATGGTGCTTTCAACTTTCAACCAATGCAACAGGAGCTGGGCCTTATGCAACAGAACATGAATGCCCCACAGCAAGTAGCAAACAACAATTGGAATCAAGAATTCCAAATGAAGGATCAAATGATGGCAAATGCTCCATCCGCTCAAATTCAGTCTCCCGTACAATCAACTAATTGGGCGCAGGATTTTCAACAGGCCGGTCCTGAGGTTCAGCAACATGCACAGCAGCCCCAACATCCTATCTTGAGCGTCCCTGGTGTGAGAGCTGGAATCTACGGCGGTGGAAGGCTCATGGGTGGCAATATGATGAACCGCACTGCTCATATACAACAACTCAACCCAGCTCAGGTTCAGACTTCAGAGCAATCACAGACACAATGGGAGGACCAATTTAAGGATATCGAGTCCATGTTGAACAGTAAAGTCCAAGAGCCTAAGACAAAGCAACAGGAACAGAATACATTTGAGCAGGTCTGGGATGATATACAGGTAAGTTATGCCGATGTTGAGCTTACTAACGATCAGTTCCAGGCTCAATGGGAAAAAGACTTTGCTCAATACGCCGAAGGCAGACTGAATTACGGGGATTACAAGTACGAAGAAAAGAATCAGTTTCGTAATGACCCAGATGCCTATGAAATTGGTATGAGGTTAATGGAAAGTGGCGCTAAACTAAGTGAAGCAGGTCTTGCGTTCGAAGCCGCTGTGCAACAAGACCCGAAGCACGTCGATGCTTGGCTGAGGCTAGGTGAGGTGCAGACGCAAAATGAAAAGGAGTCCGAGGGCATTGCAGCTCTGGAAAAATGTCTGGAGCTGGACCCCACGAACCTACCAGCATTGATGACGCTGGCAATTTCGTACATTAATGATGGCTATGACAACGCAGCTTATGCCACACTGGAAAGGTGGATCGAAACGAAATATCCAGATATTGCATCCAGAGCCCGATCGAGTAACCCAGAACTGGATGGCGGTGATCGTGTTGAGCAGAACAAGCGTGTCACGGAGCTGTTTATGAAGGCAGCTCAATTATCACCAGATGTCGCCAGCATGGATGCTGACGTCCAAACGGGATTGGGTGTCTTGTTTTACTCGATGGAAGAGTTCAACAAGACCATCGATTGTTTCAAGGCTGCCATTGAAGTCGATCCTGATAAGGCTTTGAACTGGAACAGATTGGGTGCCGCCTTAGCCAATTACAACAAGCCAGAAGAAGCGATAGAGGCTTATTCCAGGGCCTTACAATTGAATCCTAATTTTGTCAGAGCTCGATACAATCTTGGTGTTTCGTTCATAAACATGGGCAGATACAAGGAAGCTGTAGAGCACCTCCTTACAGGAATTAGTTTGCATGAGGTTGAAGGCGTTGACGCATCAGAGATGAGTAGTAATCAAGGTCTCCAGAATAATGCTCTCATTGAAACTCTGAAGAGGGCATTTTTGGGAATGAATAGAAGAGACCTGGTAGACAAGGTGTATCCAGGTATGGGATTGGCTCAATTTAGAAAGATGTTTGACTTTTAAATAGAATTCCACGTCGTCACGATAAGTATTATAGGTAGGTAACTAATTAATTAGACTGTCCACTTGTGTTTTAGAACCGTAAGCGACGTCGGACATCCTGAATCACGTCGAGAAATATCTAATTTCCAACTTTGATCAACATTCCTTATTGTCTATCGCCATCTGATTAGGATTACAATATCCATTTGCAAATGTCTAGACAAAGGTTCCAGCTTCCTTTGAGCAAGGAGGAGGGGTTGTATTCTGATCTGGATCCAAGTTTCGAATTCAAGCCCTACAACGGAGAGAATTCGCAAAACAGCATTATCAAATGGATATCCAGTCGCATACAAAAGTACAAAAAGCTGATCCTACTATTAGTCTTTTTGTTCTTGGTGTCAGCTTTCACTTCTGCTCCTTTAATCCCTCACTTTCATTCAAATAGTGATCCAAAAGTTGTAATTATTTTAGCTGCCAATGAAGGCGGTGGTGTCCAAAAATGGAAAGGCCCTCAAGAGTGGTCAGTCGAAAGAAGTTCTATCGCAAACAAGAAAAAATATGCTTCTAAACACGGTTATGGATTAGCAATCAAAGACTTGACCTTGAAGAGACGCTATAGTCACGAATGGAGAGAAGGCTGGCAAAAGGTAGATATTCTCAAACAAACTATGAGACAACACCCAAACACAGAATGGTTCTGGTGGTTGGATTTGCATACTTTAATCATGGACATGGACGTTGATTTAGAGGAATATCTACTCAATAACGTGGCAAGCAAGATCTATCGAACGGTGACAAATTTCAATCCAATCGGTATCGAAAATCACATTCCATACACAGACACCAGTCAACCTATTGATTTGATAGTCGCCCAAGATTGCGGAGGTTTCAACCTTGGATCATTCTTTGTTCGTCAATCTGAGTGGACCGAAGCTTTGCTGGATGCTTGGTGGGATCCTGCTCTCTACGAGCAAATGCATATGGCTTGGGAACATAAGGAGCAGGATGCCCTAGAAACGCTTTACGACCATCAAGGTTGGATCCGGTCTAGAACAGGTTTCATTCCTCTAAGGTCCATCAATGCTTTCCCACCAGGAGCATGCTCAGATCAGGCTGACAATCCAAAATTTTTCTACCGTGAGAACGATAGAGATTTTGTAGTTAATATGGCTGGCTGCGAGTACGGAAGGAATTGCTGGAACGAGATGGAATATTACAAGAAAATAGCCAAACGTCACGAGGAGAGGTGGTGGAAGTTCTGGTAGCCATTTCTCTCTAGGTTAGTAGACAAAAATTATTTTATTAGAATGTAGTAGTTTAGCCTTTTCTAAGTTCTACACATGAAAAGTGCTGAGAAGGCATTTAGTACCAGCCACCTTCCAGTAGCCCACCTTAGTTTTCTATTTACATCGCGCGCGCCCGTGGATGGTGGAAAGTGTTATTTTGTCTCGCTTCACGGTGATAAATATGACTGACCAGCACTGGCTGAATGAACAAGACACTAATTCTGGTAGCAATCAAGATCAATATATCATGTCTTATTTGAATATGAATGAGAATCTCAGTGGCGAAGAAGGCGTGAATCCAATGTCCATTCTTGACCAGTCCAAGCAACGACCTCAACAATACTCAGGTGCTAATGAACCTAGTAGCCAGAACAACAAACTAGGCTTAACTGCAGATCCTTCTGTGTTTTTCAATCAGCCTTCCAGTATGGCAGGGTCTAACTCATCTATGGTGCCACAAGCGCAGAATCAATCACCGTCTTTCCAACAGTATTCTCAAGCACCTACTCCTGGTCAGTTACAACAGCAGTTTCAGGATTTGTCGAATGGTGATTCGAAACAGGCTGCTGGGGATACAAAACAGATGCAGAATCAGTTAAGAAGACAATCTCCACCCCAATACCCGGCAAGTGCCAACCCATCGCAACAACAACAGCTTTACCAGAAAATTCAACAGGAACAGAATTTGAATTATAGAAGGATGCAGCAACAGGCCCAACAGCAGCAACAGGCTCAACTACATCAGCAGCAACAGCAACAGCAGATGCACCAGGCTCAAGCCCAGGCGCGTGCCCAAGCGCAGGCCCAAGCACAAGCTCAAGCTCAGGCTCAAGCGCAGGCTCAAGCACAGGCCCAAGCACAGGCAAGACTACAGACACAGCAGAAGCAGCAAAATTCTTCACCCCAGTTTCAACAAAGTTACACAGCTAATTCCCCTCAAGCTGTCCCACCTAACCAAGCTCCAAACCGGAATCAACAAGCTGCCAGAGCGTTTCAATTGCAGAGGGCACTTCAGAATCAGATCAATGCTTTGCAAATAGACAGCTTTATGCGCACGTTGCAAGACTTCCTAACGAGGAAAGGTATAAACTTAATTCAACCAGTAATTGAAGGAAAAAAGGTACCCATTTTCTTTTTGTATATTTTAGTGGGATCTAAAATGGGAGGGTTTCACAATGTTTCGAAGCACAATCAATGGGCATTAGCTGCTTCCAAGTTCAATCTCTCTCCAAATTCTGCTAATGAGCTTAGAGCGATATATGCGCAATACCTTCTGCCATTTGAGGAATTCTCTGTTACCCCGGAAGGGAAGACAGAAATGGCCCAGAGAAAAGTTGCTTTACAGAAACAAATTCAACAACTGCAAATTCAGTTTGAACGACAAAAACAAAGACTTCAGCAGCCACAACAACAGCAGCCACAACAACCGAACCAACAACAACAGCAGCAACAACAACAACAACAGCAGCAACAACAGCAGCAACAGCAGCAACAACAGCAGCAGCCACAACAACAACAACAACAGCAACAACAACAACAACAACAACAACAGCAACATCAACAACAACTACTGCTTCAGCAACAGCAGATGCAACAACAACACCAACGGCAGCTTCAGAGGCAACAACTGCTACAGCAGCAGCAGCAGCAACAGCAACAACAACCACAAGTAGCCCAAAGAGCCCAACAGCAACAGCCAATGTCTCCTCAACAGAATCCGACTGCTCCATCATCACACAATTCAGGAAAACCAACTCCACCCATCCATTCCATGCAGGGAACTTCTACACCTGGCCAGCCTATGCCGTTAGATTCCAGACAGGAATCAAATTATTCAAGCCCTAATATATCGGCGATGTCAACCTCTCAAGAGCAACAAGGAGAGAAGATATATAAACCCGAGGTAGCCCACAATTATGTTCCACATCAAAGGCTTTTAGAAACTGTTGCTGGCTATCAAATGAATAAATTACTCCAATTGGGAGAACATTTAGAACAAGCAAAACCGTTATTTTTGTTTGCTCCAGAATTAGGAAGTGTTGATCTGCATGCCCTCACAATGTCTTTATCCAGTGGAATTTTGTCAGAGATAAACACTGCTCTTGACGTTTTGTTAGTTGTCTCTGCTGATCACAACTTACTGCTCAACTTGAGTGAATGTCCTGACCTGCTCGATGCTTTAAGTGATGTCGGTCTTGACGTTTTAAACGAGATTATAAATGGCAAAAAGTCCTCCAAATCAGAACCTTTCGCCTTTAGTGATACATCTTTGTATCACTCAAGTGATGTTATTGAAGAAATATTTTCAAAGTACTCAGGAAAAGAACAAGGTGATGTCCAGGTAGTGGTTGACTCCTTTACTTCAGAACCCGTAGAAGAAGGAAGCCCCACTTCACCTACAGATTCATTTTTTATTGATTCCGAAGAACAGGCTTCTACCGTTGACTCAGAACAAACTCCGCTACGAGCATGTCCTGATTCATTCACTTTTCCTGATTATGCGGACTTGTTGGCAAGTTGCAGAGCTGAAGCTGACCTTATATTCTCCGATATTTACACTCGTTCTTACATCAACAATGACATTCTCCATATCGAACAATTGGCTACCATTACAATGCTTCTAAGAAACATATCTTTTGTCACTACCAACATGGAGACTATAGGTCAGAATCCAAAGTTCATCCATTTTCTTTTCAAACTTTTAGAGTCATTGGCAGAATTTCCCAAAAAGTTCAAATTTCAAAGAAAAATATTGGCCTTGCTAAAAGATTCCCTGATGATACTTTCTAGCGTATCTCAATTTTTGCAATTAAGAAACCACAAAGATGCCTTATTACTCCTAATGCTATGTTTTTCCATGGGTCTCAAGATAAAAGGGGTCCTCGATACTGATAAAAGCGATCGCTCTATGACCGAAAGAAATATGCCAGGCTTCCAAAGATATCACTCCTTCTGTGTTGACATTTTAGCAAAGGTATTGGTCAGAAACCCTAACAACAAAAAGCTCTTGGCCGATGTGTTATGCGAGCATTATATTAGTGAACTTGATCAATCTGTTCCTAGTTATTCCGAAGAACTACATACTTTCAGGTTGCTTAAGATATATGTCGGTACTGAAACAAATGGGCATATTTTATCGAAAGCTTTCTCGTTTGCCCTACTATCTCTTCCATTGGACTCACTCATCAATGCCCCCGCCTTTGTTGACGAACTAGCTCCAACAATATTTGAGGGACTGTTAGTATGTAAGATTATCATGGACATGATCACTCCAGATAATTTTGATGTCAATCTCCCATTATTATGGTTAACAACTAACGATAATATAGGAGCAAATTTGTTAACCCTTGGATTATACTTGACAAACGTCGCAATCAAGACCAATAATCCTACATACATAATGATGGCAGGCAGATGCCTAAGTCTCACAAACGATCTCATTTCAAAGGCATTATCTTTTGGTGAGCTAAATGATAACGATCTCTTAACACTTTCCCAACTTCCGGGACTATTTCCTGCTTTTGAGAAAACTGTTTTAACTATCGCAAATTCTGTCAATCCAGTTATAACCATAGAGTCCATCAAACTAGAGAAAACTTTTCATAAATTAACCATGGAACTTCAAGAAAGGGGACTAGGTGTCTGATTAACAGATTGCGATACATTTAACTATTAATGATACATTCGGTTGTATAATTATGTATAGACAAAACTATTCTGGAAGTAACTAAACATTTACGTCAATTTTAGGTCGATGTGGAGTTGAAATTCCAATTAATAAAGTTATAAGCCATAGATCCAGCCTCATTTCCAATTATATCCTGCATCTCATCCAACGATAGATTAACGAATTGCTTAAGGTTTTTCACTTTCGTTATAATCAAATGATAATTAACTTTAGTAACACCTGGAATCTGGTTTAGTAAATCGATAGCGGCGTCATTGAACTCTGGGGCACCAGAACTATTCATCATGTTGGCGTCTACTCCAGCCTGAATAGCTTCTTCTAGATTTGGTTCTCTCTCAGAAGCCTTAAGCGAAATCAAAATTTGAGCTGACTGAGTAGGAGAGGACGACCAGATTATCTTCAGTTTTGGATAAGCAATTAATAGTGTAATTAGCTTTGCTTGGATATCTTGTTGAAAATACTTTACTGTGCTAGGAGTCATTTGTTGAGAAGCCTGGTTTGGTCTAGTTCTTAACTCTGCAAATGGCTCTAACGAAAATGATTTCCCTTCTTGAAACTCTATCAATAAAGTTGGAAGTTGATAGTGACGGAACATTTGTTCACATTGTTGATATAATCGCCCTGAGTTAAAACTTCCAATCAAATCAGGAATAGATTTTCTTTCAACACAGATACGCGGAGATATAATATAATCAGCAACAGTCAGCATGGCAGGAACAACCTTCAACCCAATTCGGTAACAGAGATTTGGGAGAGAAGATCTGAACTCTCTAACATCTACAATGATACTTGATTCATCTGTGGGGGTTCTAAATGTACTTCCGCCGGCAATACGTGTGTTGAATACTTGATTTTTGTTGACTCTAAAATGATCATCCTCATCGGTAGAGTAATGTGAAGCTAATGACGCTTTTTCTCTAATCAGTTTTGTAAATGCTTCTTTCTCCTTTTTAATGGAGTTTAGATAAGTTTGTTCCTCAACAGAATCTTTGTAGTACATAAAAAATGTCTGTGCAGCATGCTGTTTATGAATGGCTTCATAAACTTCTATTCTTCTGATAAACGACAGGTTTGGCTCATAGAGAATGATATGGGAAGGGCTCAACTCGTCTAGTAAAGACTCATTAGTTCTTGTATCAAATTTTTCAATTATGATTTGATCTGCTGGTTCTATTGAGTGAGAGAGAATTATGTTTCTAGAACCAGTAACTTCCAAATCCGCATCTGCATCTGAATCTGCGTCTAAGTGAGCTATTTCTAGCTGATCAATATCGTGATCAGTAAGAATATCTCTATTGTAGAGACGATCCACCGCCTGAATCGCCTTGTTGCCTCTGGTTCGTCTTCTTTTAGAGTTAGTGGCATGAGCTCGATTCCTAGTGAAAGTTTTAGACACTGAAAGGGCTTCCAATTCAGGGTTTTCCAGATTTGTTTCCTGTTTGAGTCCTTCTTTCAGCTGTTTTAAGGATTTCTGTATCTGATTGTAGTGATTGAGACCCATCAGCATAAATTTGCGACCATGTGTATATTTCTTTGTGCTTTGTGATAGATACTTTCTGAGTTGGACGCATGTTGACCTTTCATTACACATGATTAGAATGGGCCCTTCATTCCGATTCCCTCTTGAACGATCATCAGCAACATCTTGAAGAATATCTGTAAGTTGTTGCCATTTAGGCAGTTCCTCCAACAAGAAGCTTTGTGGCTCATTGGATGTTTGGGAAAACACTCGTTCTCTTGACAGGGACAGAATCGAAATAGCCTCATCCAGCATTAACCAAGGAGACGAATTTTTTGAAGACTTGTTCACATCAAAAATTGTTTTGATAGTTTCATAAAACTTTATAGAATCATAGTTCAACAAATAACCTAGCAACTCTTTCAAGGTAGAGATATCGTGGATAACTTGCTTCGTCGTCCATGAACATCGATGCCATACTGGATCTAAGGAAGCTCTTATGACTTGAACAAATTCTTTATTCAGAGCATTAGATATGTCCCAATATTCTGTAGATAATTCGGGATTGTGCCGTTTAAGTTCATTAATACATGCTTCTATGCAAGAGAGTATAGCTAGTTGGATTGTTTTCATTCTTTTAGTAAGGGAAACACTTATTTCAACAACTAGATTGTTCTTTGAATTGAGCTTCATTGAGTTTGCTATCTCAATATGAAACCTAGGCCAAATCAAAGTGTTTGAAAGTTTCAGATCTTTTAACTTTGTTTTCAAGGGTTGGAAACCATGGACGAATCTTTCAATATCATCTGATATTGCTTTGACAAAACCCCATTTATTTGTTTGCCTATAAAAGTCGATGATAAAAGACTCATTAGAAGTATCCCTAACTTTCTCAGCATGCAAGACTATTATTCCTGTTATCAGGTTCAGATTAAGAAGGTTGCTCAATAAATCAACTATGAAGATCCTAGATGTGACAGAAATGACACCCCCAGCGGCATATATTTTTGACCGTTTTCCCACCACATAGTTGGCATCAATTCGGACAAATTTTCGACCACTCTTTTTCATGCCTTTATTCAATTTCTCTACCCAACTCAATTCTACTAGCATTTCTCTAATTTTTTCATTTTCAAACTCTGTAGCATTCAAAAGTATGATCAACCCTCTTTTATTCTCCTTTAGAGGACTTGAAAGTGCGTGCAAAAGATTGGAAACAATCACCTCTAGCCCTAAACCTTGTCCAAGTAGCAAAAGACAGTCTTGCCTCAACAACTCTGCAAGAATTAAATGCTGATATTTGAGAGGAAGGGAGCAGAGTACATCTATAGGATCTGTCACAACAGGCTCCTGGTGAACCACTTCCTTCAAAGAAATAAATTCCTCGGGAACTCTGTCATCCACTGCTTCTTCTGGCCTATAGACGTCTTGATTGTCATCTTCTGGAACGAATAAAGACGCCATGGTTCATGTTACTGGTATCTTGCGAGGTTAGGATGCGATGGGGAAGCGCGAGCAAGCGTAAAGTACCTTAGAAGGGAGGATTAGGCGCACGAATAAAGCACTAGGAAAGAGGAATACGGGCAATTTCTTCAGCAGATTTTAGTGGATAGCATATAAGGCAGAGCAGAAAGCAGTTTATACCCATTTTGGACGTAACTCGGAAGAACTAATTATATTCTAAGGCTGTTTGATTGGTGTGGCTATTTCCTCCGCTCATTATTAAAATTAGTTTCCTTTCACTCCCATTTGTAGAGGGAATTCTTCACGTTGTGAACAAATCCAACGCCATTCGCTCGCATTTATTCCTATTTGGCTGAACATAGTGATTCGCATCGACCATAAGTTCTTCTCAAATTAATTGAGTCGTCTTCTTTACTTTCTGCGTTTCCCCAGAGTTCCTCCCGAGATGACTAAAATTACTGACAAGATAAAGGAACTCAAAGGAGAACCTTTTTTTTCCTTTGAGTTTTTTCCCCCAAAGACCGACAATGGTCTGAGAAACCTTCTCGCACGTTTGGGAAGAATGTCCATGTTGAATCCTCTTTTTGTCACCATCACCTGGGGAGCCGGTGGTACCACTTCGAACAAGACGTTGGATCTTGCAATCACTTGTGAAAAAGATTTGGATCTTACTACTTGTATTCATTTAACATGCACAAACACCAACAAAGAGCTGATTGATAATGCCTTAAAAACTGCCTATGATAATGGAATCAATAATATCTTAGCACTTAGAGGCGACCCGCCCAGAGAAGCTCACGAATCTGCAGTTCAAGGCGAGTTCAGATATGCTATTGATCTTGTCCGTTATATCAGAGAACAATACGGGGATTACTTCTGTATTGGTGTTGCTGGTTATCCTGAGGGTCATGTCGAGGGGAATGATGACTCAGAACAATCTATTGAACACGATATGCCATTCCTGTTGGAAAAAATCAATGCAGGCGCTGATTTTGTTGTGACACAATTGTTTTATGATGCTGCCCAGTTTTCTACCTTTTACAACACTTTAAAGGAACGTCTCGGTAGAGATGTGGTAGTTATTCCTGGTTTGATGCCTGTTAATACATACCAGCTGTTCCAGAGGGCAACTAACCTCAGCCATGCTTCTATTCCACCAGCTGTTCACCAACTTTTTCCTCCCGATGTGAGGCATGATGACGATAAAGTCAAAGATATTGGTGTTAAACTCATGATTGATATTGTTGATCAGATACAAAAAGACACACATGGAGAAGTTAACGGGTTTCATTTCTATACGCTTAACTTGGAGAAATCAGTTGCTCAGATTGTCGACAAATCGAGTCTTCTCTCTCGAAGATTGACCTTAAATTCAGGTTTCGAAAATGCAATTGAGTCTTCATCAGAAGATGAAGAAGAGCAGAATCAGCAGAAGAAGACGATCATTGCCATTTCGTCAGGAGAAGGTACAATGGGTAAAGAGGCTACATGGGATGATTTCCCCAACGGTCGTTATGGTGACTCCAGATCTCCAGCCTACGGTGAAATCGATGGTTATGGTCCCTCTCTAAAGGTAAGCTCTTCAAGGGCTTATAAATTATGGGGGTATCCAGTGACTCTTGACGATATCACCAATATTTTTATTGCTTATCTTCTGAACAGAATAAACGCTCTTCCATGGTCTGAGCTGGGACTGAATCCTGAAACAGCTTTAATCCAAGAGGAACTAATCCAACTCAATGAAAAGCATATGTTTACAATCTCTTCCCAACCCTCTGCAAATGGTGTCAAATCTACAGATAAGCTTTTTGGGTGGGGTCCATCTGAGGGCTTCGTATATCAAAAGGCTTTTGTGGAAGTTTTTATAAACAAGAAGCAGTGGAATGATGAAATCAAGCCTAAGTTGGAGAAACATCAACCCGTAACATGGTACTTAGGCGATAGTAAGAATGCTTTCGAGACAAATATCAAGGTTCCTTTGTCTTCCAATGCGGTAACTTGGGGTTGCTTCCCAGATAAAGAGATTGTGCAAACGACAATTATTGGGGAGGAATCTTTTCAAGCGTGGAACGAGGAAGCGTTTGATATTTGGAGAGAATGGCAAAAACTGTATCCTAAGAATACAGCCAGTTTCAAACTGCTTGATTCAATTATAAATGACTTTTACTTAGTCACATTGATCAATCACGACTTTGCGAACGATAATAATAACTTGTGGGAGATCTTACTAGAATAGCATATGTTCTCTTTAATTTCATGCATTGAACCCTATTTATCGATTGATAACCCCAACCTTTGATTCAGATATTCTAATTTGAGTTTGTCTCTGCTATTGTTCCACTCGTCTATATGGGAGTTCGGTAACACAATCATGGTGTCCCTAGAAAGCAAAACACAACCATGCTTGATGGGAGTGTTTTTCAGTATCAATTTAGTTCCTAAATTCATATCCTTAATATTATTTGAAATCGGCTCTAAGTTGATACCGTAGATCAGTTTCTTTGCGGAATCCTGAAGAGTGAATTTGAACACTTTGTTTTCGTAGATGGTGCTCTTGAACTCATTCGAATCTTGATCTGGGGTATCTGTGGTGTTATCAGTTTCGATACTTTGAATGACTTGTTTTCTGTTACGGTGCTGATCTGCAAATCCCTGATTCTCATCTATCGAGTTTATAAGAATATTTCTCTGCGATTGGTTTGATACTGTTACATCATGGATATCTACTATTTGAACCATGGTAGGAGGAGACACCAACGACGCGTTTGCATCAATGGAAGATGCCAATGCGTTTTCGATGTTAGGAGACACGTTGGGAGGTTTTACCTTTGTAATGTCAACTTTTAACATGAACGATGATCATCAACAGGGAATGCTTTGTGAGCGCTGACAGCGGTGTTTGAGGCGGTTGATGACCTGTAATGGTGACCCGTGAACTAAAGTTGGGATACTTCTCGCGACTAAGAAAATTCCTGGCCTGAGCTATCATTATGTCGTTAAACCATTAAATACCAGGCTGGAAAGGATTTCCACTTCACAAAGCCTGTGAAGCATCTCGGATGATTTCCGCTATGTTAGATATTCCAATGGACTTTTAAACCTCGTACTTGAACCCTCTGCTTTTTAGCCATCAGTGATGGAGTCGTTTGCTAACCAATTTCCAATGGATCAAAATTCTTTATCAATCGTCTGCTCATACAAGTAATTAGTAGCTGGGAACCATTGCAGATGAAGGTCCTCTCACTTTACTTGCTAAACAAATCAGGTGGACTAATATATCAACGCGACTTCAATCCAGAGTCCAATGGGATCAACAAATTAAGCTCCAACGACTATTTGATTACCGCGGGCACTTTGCACTCAATTCACGCTATAGTTGCAGGTCTGACGCCTCCAGTTCTTCATCCCATACAAGAAAACCAAACGGGAAACCAGAACCAGACAGGACTATCTCAGGTAGAAACCGCAAAATTCAATTTATTTATTTACCAGACATTGACCGGCTTGAAGATCATCTCCATCGTGCAAAAGGGGGTTAGTCAAGAGACGGCCACTAGATTCATGGCCAATGTTCATTCCATCTACTCAGATTATGTTATGAAGAATCCATTTTACACTTTAGACATGCCAATTAAGTGTCAATTGTTCAGCAAGAAAGTGTTAATGTTGGCTGAGGCCAGCTGAGTTATTTCAACTCCACCTCCCAACACCGTATTCAGATCTTTGATACCGTTCACGTCCGGCGTTCTAGGGAGGTCACCGTTTTGTCTCTCCTGCGAGCGAAGGAAAAGAAACGACAGCCCAACTGTTTTCCCCCTCGAAAGTCATGTCATATGTTGGTCTTTGGGTGGAGCCATTTACACTTTTTTTTTTGCGAGGCACGATATTTACTATTACCCCCGTATCGTCTCGTATCCCCTAAGCATCTATATGCCAGTACATTGTTGAACCATTCTTTTCAAAAAGCAGGTCAACATGTCGATACTTACCAACGTCATTGTTAATAACAAGTACCAGCTTGTCAAGAAAGTTGGCTCCGGCTCCTACGGAATTGTTTACAGTGCAAGGCACTTGAGCTCCAATACGAACAAACTATACGCCATAAAATTGATCCTCAAGGACCATCCCTCAATGAAGAAGGTGAAACATAAAGCTACCAAGCAGAAGGATAGCAAGTACCTGATTGAAAGATTTGAACAAGACCTACACGACATAGCCTTAAACAATAATGGTTTGATCTCCGCAAACTTGTTGGATTTGGATTTAATCAAAGAGAAGGGGCATAACTGTAAAATTTTGAAAGAGATTTCCATCCAGCTGAAAGTTCATAAGCATCCCAATATCCTAAGCATATACCGAGTCTACGATAATCAGATTGCTCTAATAGTTGTAATGGATTACTACCCCGAAGGAGATTTATTTGCTGCTATTGTCACTAAACAATTGTACAAATCTGATCCAAAGTTGATCAAAGATGTATTCTTGCAACTAATTGATGCTCTTAGTTACTGTCATGCACAGCGAGTCTATCATTGTGACTTAAAACCAGAGAATATATTGGTTGCAAATAACGGTACCAAAATGATTCTCGCTGACTTTGGCCTCTCCTTGACGGACAGTTTCATTGACAGTAACATCTGTTTGGGCTCTTCATTTTATATGGCGCCTGAAAGAATACAAAACTTCAACAAGGGATTTGATGATTTGCATAGTCTCACTGATAAGCATGGTGGGATTGTTAAGTTCCCGACAAGCGCTGGAGATGTCTGGTCACTTATAGTAATCCTTATCAATTTCATTTGCATTAGAAATCCTTGGGCTAAAGCGTCCATGGAAGATATAACGTTTAAAAGTTTCCTCAAGGACTACAAAGTTCTGATGAAGATACTACCCATATCGAAGGAGTGTTGCAAGATGATAAGTCGGTATCTCATTTTAGATCCCTGGAAAAGAGGTTCATTAGTACAATTGCGGTATGAATTCATAAAGTTGGACCACTTATCCAAGGAGGGTCCTCTATCAATAAGTTGTGGTGTTGATATCACAGAATCAATGATGTGCCAAATTCCGGTCGATCACACCATTTCTTTGAGCGATGAAGATATACAGATAAGTCAGAGGACTTCGAGTAGCTCAACTCTTGAGATTGAAACTACTAACGAGCCGGACCCCTTTCTTGCTAAAAGCGAAGTCTCCAGCATTTCTAGATGGAACTTGAATTACCCGTATGCTCTCTATAATTAACTATCCGAGAGGAGACTTTCCAATCAAGGAGAGTTGTCCGATTCCAATTCAGGTAAACCAAGGAGATGACCTGTACATACACCAATTTTATACAATGAACCCACCTGTTTTCTTTTTCAGTTTGCGGATTCGATTGTACAATATAAAACCCACTAGCAAGACACTCACAATTATGAGCGTCCATTTTAATAGAAACCATATAGTTTGGAGAAAATACGTCAACCTTGACTCGTAGCCATAGTTTTTCAAGTTCTCTTCACGATGTTGCTTTCGAAGTCTTTCCTCTGCCTTCCTTAAGCGTTGAGCTGTCTTCCTTCTTTCGGCAGCCTCCGTCACCGGACGCTTATCTTTTGTCAACCTTCTATGGCGTTGCTTAGCAATTCTCTCCTTGGATTCATTCTCACTTTCGTTTTGAACATATTCCTCCATGTACTCGTCGTTTAGTATGTTAGAAAGATCACTGATGGATGATAGCACATCACCATGTTCATCTGTTAAAGCATTCCACTGAATTCCCAGAACGTCTGAGTTGTGGTGTAACGCACCACATTCCGAACTCAATGCTAAGTACACGTTATCAGGTAGTATCACGCCTTCTTTAGTAAAACAGTTGACCCATTCAGAGCCTGGCATTCTGCTTTGCTGGGATCCAAAATCCAGAGAAACGTATCCGGAATCTTTCAAGTAAGTCAACCTCATCTTAGTTGGAGAATTCAGGTATTTTAGGTTCAAGTTGCAATAACCCAACTCAAAGTCTGACTTTCCATCTTGACCCTTGTTATATTTGTAGCCTGAACCTTGGGCGTATTGAATAGAAACACGAGGAAATTTGCCCAGTTTAGTGCTACTTGCAGAGTTTTGGTAAGTATCAATCATCACTGCAAGCCCTTTAAAAGTTGTGTCGTCTACGCCTAAGGCGGCGCCTGAATGTAGTTCATTTTCACTTAACCAAAGACCTATACCATCACCGTACATCTTCTTACTAAGACGTTTCTTCATATCAGTGTCAAAGTTAATATTGAATTCAATTTCTAGAGACGTTGATTCATACTTTGAAATATCCAGACGTTTGGTCGATTGGATCAGCCCCACTTGTTGGGGAGAGTCTCTGACTAGTCTGATTTTATCCCTGGAAATCATGGTAGAAATCCCTCTGATGTGATATTTTTCAGAGACTTCATCAAAAGTCCACGGCTTGGAAATGCTGAAGTCCTCCAGTAGGCTCGTGCGGACAGGAAGAAGGTCGGGCATCTCATTGTTCAACAAACCATTGATCTGGACATTGTTAAAAATTGTATCCAGTTTTACCTGCTTGCTAACTTTGGAGTCACTTGAAGACGAAAAGAAAGAAATAAGATAAGACACAGAGCTCCATAGGAGAACACACACGAGCAGAGCTATAAGGATCCTAGCTCCCTTGAACATCGTTAATGATTGAATGATTATATGCTAAGCGAATTAGGGGAAAAATTGAAATTTCGCTTGGTGATGAGGTGGAGGATAGAAAACAAAAAAACTCACAGTAATCGAAAGAGTTCACATCGTCGTTGAAAAATGTAAGATTTACAAGGCCTTCTATCAATTGCCCAAAGTTTTGATCTTGCTGATTAGGGGGCAGTAGCACAATCGGTAAATTTACTAGCCAAAACGAGACATATGTATCACTGGTAGGCGTAAACAGACCCGTTCCTGTAAAATATTCATGCGACTAAACTAGCTCTAGGACAGAGGACCATCGCCCGCAGTCTATTGCACTACATTCTTATGACACTTTGAAGTGTAATACCGTCAAAAGCTCTCTATTCATGCATACTGCCTGTAAGGGCATGAATAGCTTTGCAATTCCTGGAATTTGATTTGAATCTATGTACGAATCGCTGTCACGAAGATTATGGTGATTGATGGCTGAATTCTTAGTTGTCAAACGCAGACATTGGTATATATTTCACAGTATTGAAAGTCCCAACGATGACCATTGCTAAAGCATAGTCACTGTGTACACATTATACGGGGAACGATAACCTTCAAGCTACATTTACAAGAATTGGAATTGCCAGAGTGGTATCTAGTCTCCACCAGAGTTGTGGGATTCAGCTGAAATGTCGGTGTAAAACCTTCAAGTTCTACATTTCATCGCAGATTATCAACCCTGGCAAAGTACTTCCACTGGTAAAGTTCAGCCCATTTCTACGATTAGTCAAGAAGTTAATGTAAAGTTGCTGCCGTAAGGTTGGACATCCGAACGGCAGCCACAGGCATCAGAGCGGACGGACCTATCGAAAATGATGAGGCACGATAGTGAATCTAATAAATTAGAAACATCACGTTATTGTCACCCTGCATAATAGGGTGAGCTCGCGCTAGGAACAGAGATGGTTCAGGATGCTGTGGAAGTAGTATTGCGGTTTTATTTGCCTTAGTAAAGATGACAAATACAAGTGCGTAAGCACCATACGCCATTAGGAAGCCAGGGGTTGGGCACTATATAAGTACAAGGTCGCCTGAAATCACTTATCAACTAAGCATCTAATGACCACAGTAGTAGTAATCGGAGCACACAGTGTGCTTTTCCAGCCCATAATCAAGGCACTCAAGCAAGCCTCAACGGTGAAGTTCCCTATCAGAGCTATCACTAGAAAGATCGGTCCATCTGAAGTGTCAGACGATAAAGTAAAGTACTACGAAGCAAATGCAGATGACGACAAGACATACGACCCGGTCCTGACAGGCGCCGACGTGGTAATCAATCTGACTCCTCCAACTCTGGAGGAGTCCAAGTACAACAGCATTTTCAACTCAATTGAGCGAGTCGGTGTAAAGAACTTCAAGTTGTACATTCCATCGCAATTTGGAGTTGAAATTCCAAACTTCCCCTTCCGCCCTCTGGTTGGCATCAAGGAACGACACTCCGAAAAGGCCCGCAAGCTGGGTTTGAAGACTGTGGATGTGTTCACCTCATACTTTTTCAACAAGGGTGGGTTCCTTGACACCATTTTGGTTCACCTTGGTTTCCTAGGTGACAACAAGGTCCTCATAAGAGGGGATCCCGATGAGCCCTTCAACATCAGTCACCTTGACGATGTCGGACTCAGTCTTGCCTCGTTGATCGATAACGTCGACGCAGCTTCCATCCCTGACACTCTCCGCATCTACAGCGACCGTGTCAGTCAAAAGGAGTTCTATGATGCCTACGAAAGGAGACACAATGTCAAGTTGGAACGCTCGTATGAGTCCAAGGAAGAGGCTCTGAGCAAGGCGTATGAGAAACTGAATAGTGGGGAACCTTTCCAGCCCGCTGATTTCTTGTACTATCTCAATGTCGGTGTTGCACAGGCCCCTGAAGGCGGGTTTGCCTTCGAGGGAGACGGAAGGGATATCGTCAATCCTGGGGAGAAGTACTTCAAATGGCACAGGTTCGAAAACTTTTACGATTAAGTGCTGTATGGGTAATGTGTAAGTAACAAATTGAGAACTTTTTTTGAGTTGACTGTAAGACTTTTCTTTGAACCTAGTGCGCATACTGAACAGAGGCAAGGTCTTGGTTTCTTCCTTTGAAGCATTGTGCTATAGACTGTAACGTCAAATGGTCCAGTCAGTTCATTTGTTGAACTGAACAATACAGTGAGCGAGTCTTCTTCGCTAATTTCCTTACTCTAACAATACTTTGAAAGGTAGAACTCGGAACTGCAGTAAGCTCTACTGAGCTTCGTCAAATGAAAATTGTGGGTCGTTTGACAAGTCATGCTCGTTGGTTGTATAGGATTAGTTTGCCGGCTATTGCTGGAGTGGTGATATCAGTTGTGGCATAGTGATATTGGCATCTCGTACCACCGGGTGGAGGAGATCATCTGCTCTTAATCTCGTTCCTTGCTACTTCTGCTCCAATCGTAGTTCCGAGAGCTATGGTATGTAAGATACCTTCCAAGCTTCTATTGCAGGTACTGGAGATCTGCCGACCCTTCCCCAACAGTAAGAGCTCAGTCCATACATATAGCCTATCTACCTTCGCTTTCGCGTGTGTATCTCTATATAAATGGTTCCCAATCTTCCGTATTATAGTACCTGAATTTTTAAGTAGGAAAATGGCAAGAACTCCAGCTCCAAGAGTCATCTTCGTTCGTCATGGCCAAACTGAATGGTCCAAATCCGGACAGTATACATCCCATACTGATTTACCATTGACCCCATTTGGTGTCAAGCAGATGGACGCTACTGGAAAATCACTGATCGGCAACTCCAATACGAATCTTATCCAACCGAGAAATCTGAAACTGATAATTACATCTCCTAGACAGAGAGCTATTCAGACCAAGGACCTGCTTCTAGGTACTCTTTCCCCTGAAACTAGAGCTCGTATCCCTCACCAGATTAGTGAGGATATACGGGAGTGGGAATATGGTGACTATGAAGGACTAAAGACTAAAGAAATTTATGCGCTAAGAAAGTCCAGGGGATTGGATCAAGATGGACACATTTGGGAAATCTGGCCTGATGGGTGTGAGAATGGTGAGGTTTCTGAGCAAGTAACTGAAAGAATTGACAATCTTATTAAGGATATCAGAAAACTTCACAAGAAAGCATTGGACAATAATGAGCACTGCGATATATTAGTAGTTGCACATGGCCATATCCTCAGATGCTTTGCTGCGAGATGGTGTGGACATCCGATCAATAAGAACCCACAATTTGTTCTTGATGCTGGTGGAGTTGGAGTGTTGTCTTATCAGCATCACAACGTTGAAGAGCCTGCCTTGCAACTAGCTGGAGCATTTGTAGTTCCAGTGGAGGAAGCTGAAGCTGATAGGGCATAAGTAGATACCTATTTCGTATAAAAAAAGAAATTAAACCTGCTATATTTCTCTTCTTATATTAGAATTGGACTTTCGAAGTCTCCGATTTTTTTACTTGATTTGGGAGACCTTGGAGATTTCGGCGAACTCAACTCTATCAAAAGCTCTCTCTGAGTATTGCTTATTTTTGGTGTAGAAGAGATCAGTAGATCATCGTAGTCAAACGAATCCTCAATTGATACGGAATTCCTCTTGAAATGATCATTGAGAAAGGAACTTGAACCTTTGGGTGATCCAAAGGAAACGTATTCTGATTCTTCATCGAATTGCTGTTTTCCGATTAATGAGGTCTGTTCTGTCACTAAGGAGGAATGCTGGTGCTGATCGTTCAAGGAGGACTGAATAGCCACACCGTAGATCAAAATGAAAGTGCCTCCAATCAATGAAAGCGCCAAAAAAAAGTTGACGTGGTCAGTCAACTGATAAAAAATCAATTCATTGAGAATATTTGTCACGTTGTAAATGCAAAAAACCAGTGGATAAAGGATTGCTGTTGAGACTATTTTAAGGCCTTGATTCAACGAAACTAGCTGTGCAAAACATAAAAGAAAGAACACTATGATGTATCCAAATGTGGATCTAAACAATGAAAACGATAACTCGGTAATGAAGATTTGCAGTATTGTTTTAGCCAACAAAGTAGAAAATGCTGACAGAATTCCACTAATGACACCTAATGCAGGTC
This sequence comes from Komagataella mondaviorum, assembly GCA_023213015.1. Taxonomy (NCBI): domain Eukaryota; kingdom Fungi; phylum Ascomycota; class Pichiomycetes; order Pichiales; family Pichiaceae; genus Komagataella; species Komagataella mondaviorum. Next base: position 787,780 of record JAKWBA010000002.1, on the reverse strand, counting down.
CTGGATAATATCTTTTATAAAATAAAGCCAGACAGACAAGAATGATGCAAATATCAAACATGTACCATTGTCTAAATGCTCTCCTGGTGATCATTTGATGGAATTCTTCCAATCCTATAAATCTTGGCTCTGGGATGATATTTCCAACGACTCCCAGGATCAAAGCTCCCACGATGATACTGGCAATACTGATGACACTTTTAGTGTCGAACTTCTCGTTCATTATGAGACAGTTGAATATACAGTTGAATACAAGCCCACTGCTTTGCAGAGAACTTAGGATAATCAACGGTAGTGTGGTCAACTGTATGGAGGAGCCCAGAATGTTACTCGTAACAAAGAGTAGAAACCCTATTCTCCACAGATTTCTCTGGTTATCGAGGTGGGATTTTCGTTGTAGTATTAGTCCAACACTTTGACATGCAGAGGATATAATGCCAACTAACACACCAAAAAGCACATAGCTCCGCTGTACCAGCATGTTCTGGGAGTGAGTCGAATGTTGGGAGAGGAGAAGATTATTCTATGCAGAAATCACGAAGCGAGGGTTTGACGTTTTGAGCTAATATGCACAGTAAAGTGGCTTGCGGGAAGCATAGAAAAACTAAACGTCGAAGAATGACAATTAGAGAAAAGTTAGATATTTAGGGTTAGGATGGCGCAACCGTACGAAGACAAATAAAGCGTGAGCAACATGGTCTTTTCAGCATAAGTGTTCTGTATACTTCTGTCAGCAACAGATCTAGTTCGATGCCAGCCATTCTCCATAAATAGACTGTAGACCAACTCAAGTTTTCGGGTACCAATTGCTGAACGTTGCTGGCGATTCTGCTTTTTACGTTTTACTTCAGCTAAGATCGTGTTCTACTCGTCTCTATCGACTCATCGTTACAGCTTCGAATGGAATAAATTTCATTTCGTTTTAGGTCACACACCTACCTCACCCCCTCGCCTCATCAAAATGGTCTTGAGCGAACTTCTACTAATTCCATACTGATGATATACGATGTTGACAAACTATACTCTTCAAACAACCAACAAGTCATAGACGAACTCAGCTCTATAAAAACCTACTTATTCAATAAATGCAACGAACTACACAACTCTCAAAGAAAGTGGCGAGTTCCCAAGATTGACGATCCCATTTTTGGAGAGTTTGTTTTATTGCAAGAGAGACCCAGTACCAACTTAACGGGCATACTTCTTGCTGGTCCATTGACAAGAAATAGCAAATCTTCCGAAGTGCTAGCTCTGTGCCTGGAAGTTTTGCATGGTGTGTTACTGCTGCACCCACCTTCCAGAGACTACTTTAACCAAGTACACAACATGGAAATGATGATCTCATTTTTGAAATCTGAGTCGGGGGATGTTGTCAATGCTGCTGTTCAATGCCAGGTAGCTATTCTTGTTCGAAATGTGCTGAACTTCAGACTTTCTGAAACCCTGGATGGTCCGAAGATTATATGTGAACTTCTAAATAGTCCATCCACGTTACGGACTACAAAGATGAAAATCTTAGAATTCCTGTTCTTTTACTTAATCCCCGAGGAGGGCTCATTGGACGGGCTATCGTCTGAGAACCATAAGAATACGAAAGAAAAGGCAGAGATATTGAAGAAGTATCTAAGAAATGTGGACGGGCTGGTGGAGGAGTTGATGAGAAGCAAACCTTTTGGAGAGATGGATATACAATGGTAGTATGTAATGGTATAAGTTATGATTAGGAACACTATAAAGGGACAGTTTAGACATTGAGGTAAACGATGGGTCGGCATAAATGGAGGCGCTGGTTAGTTACGTAAACACTGAATATTTACCTACAATAAGCGAAATATCACTACTACCTTTCCGGATCATTCACCACTACGGAAGTCCTTCATATCAACTCTAGATTATGATTTCCGCCCTACTTATATTCAATTCGAAGGGGGAAGTACTCATCAATTCCGTTTTAAGAAATAACGTTAAAAGGAGCTTAGCCGATGTTTTCAGGGTCCAAGTTATAAACAACTTTGACATTAGATCGCCGATTTTAACTCTGGGCTCAACCTCCTTCATACACATAAAGTATGAAGATCTGTGGTTTGTGAGCATCACCCGATCCAATGTGGATGGCTCACTAATTTTGGAGTTTTTGTACAAGTTTATTGAAATACTGAGACAGTATGTTGGATATAAGGAGGACACTTACCCCCACTGCATAGTCTTGAACGAAGACAGTATCAAGGACAATTTCATAATTATCAACGAACTTATAGATCACATGTTACAGTTTGGCTACCCAGTGGAAACGGATGTGTCGGTTTTGAGGAACATCACTTCTCAAAAACCTAACTACGACACAATTGATTCGACGGAGAGTAAAAGCTCTCTGAGGAGGAATAAAACGGTGAGTAAAGTACACTTAGGGCTTCCGAGTGTGAGAGCTACAGGCATAAAATACAAAAAAAATGAAGTTTATGTTGACATAGTGGAAAAGGTCAACTTGATGGTGTCTTCCACCGGTACTATACTAGACTCAAACATTGATGGAGTAATTCAATTAAACACAACGCTTTCGGGTATTCCTGAATGTCATCTACGATTAGATGACCGAACAGAAATTCAAGATTGTAAATTCCATCAATGTGTGAATTTAACCACTTATGACCAAACAGGTGATATCAAGTTTGTTCCACCGGATGGAGAGTTTCAGCTGATGTCCTATAAAATAGCTGAACCTAGAATCCCTTTCCTGGTACTGGCATCGATCACCGACTATCCTAGTGAGAATTCCAGGAAATATAGTGTCACCATTAAATCCAAGTTTCCTTCTCATCTCACTGCAACTGATGTGGAAGCGACTATACCTATGCCAAACTCTATAAAAGTTGAGTCGTTCACAAGTACGACTGGAAAATTAAAGCCCAAGCTTCAAGAAGGGATCGTGCTTTGGACAATTGACAAATTTCCTGGAGGAGAGGTTGAGCAATCGGCTTCGGTAACAGTCAAAGTTGGAAACTTGAAATCTGTAGACCTGCCTCCGCTCAGTCTCCAATTCAACATCTCCAATTACTCAACGTTTGAGTCTATGATCAAATTTTTCAAAGTGCACGAGCAATCAGGTTACAAGACTACGAAGTACGTCAGATATTTCACCAGGGCTGGTTCATATGATATTAGATATTAATGATAGATTTCAGCATCCTGTAAGAGTATTACTCCAAAGCGCGAATTAGACGTTTAATTTCTATCGTTCATTGTAAAGGTTCATTAAAACATTAGATACTACCACCAAATAGCATCGGAATGAGAGATCTTATAGTGCTCAGTGGCTCTTCAAACCCGCAGCTCACAGCTGGGATCTGCAAGCAGCTAGGTATTCCCAAAGGTGAGGTGATCTCCTCAAAATTTGCCAATGGTGAAACCTCTGTCACTGTCGTTGATTCGGTGCGAGAGAAGGATGTGTACATCGTCCAATCTGGCTGTGGTCACACAAATGACAATTTTCTAGAGCTTTTGATCATGATATCTGCTTGCAAAACTGCTTCTGCAAAAAGAGTGACAGCTGTCCTTCCTCTTTTTCCTTATTCCCGCCAGCCAGATCTTCCATATAACAAAAACGGATACTCAGTAAACGGAAAGAAAGAGTTTGATAGTTCTCCAGCAACACCAATTCAGAATAGCGTAGTCAGTGAAACTACTGACTATGTGAGCTATAATATTACCAAGGATACTTCTAATGACATGCGTAAATCGATGCTTATCAACCAACCAGTTCCTACCCCAGTCACATCATCCTCCTCTTCCCTTTTGAACTCTAATAATACCGAAGAGGGCCCCACATATAAGGAATGGATTGCTCAATCTGGAACTTTGATTGCCAACTTACTAACTACTGCGGGTGCCGATCATATCATTACTATGGACTTGCATGATCCCCAATTTCAAGGTTTCTTTGATATCCCTGTGGATAATTTGTACTCCAAACCGCTGTTGCAGCACTATATTGCCAATAATATTCCCGATTTTCAAAATGCTGTTGTTGTTTCCCCTGATTCGGGTGGTGCTAAAAGGGCTATTGCAGTTGCCGATCAGTTGGGTATGTCTTTTGCTTTGATTCATAAAGAGCGTAGATACAGGAAGCTGATTAATCCAACTACACACGACCAATCTCTTTTGATAAGCTCTACTACCACTCCTTCTTCTGGCAATAAAGTTATTGCCACTACCATGTTGGTAGGGGATGTAGCCGGGAAAGTGTGTGTTCTTATAGATGATCTAGTTGACACATCTTACACGATTACTCGAGCTGCAACGTTGCTGAAAGATCAGGGAGCCAAATATGTCTATGCTCTAGTCACACATGGAGTGTTTTCAGGAGATGCAATCAACAGAATCAATGATTCGGCCATTGATAAAATTGTTACCACTACGTCGACTCCACAGGATGGTCACTGGAAGCAACTGGGTAACAAGTTAGAAGTCCTGGATGTCTCAAGAATTCTGGCAGAAGCAATTAGAAGAATCAACAATGGTGAATCAGTGTCTATGCTGTTTGAACATGGATGGTGATATTGTAAGACTATATATATAATTCATAATGAAACTACTTACTGTCACTTTTCTCGTCCTCCTCTGTGACCAAATGATGCTGGTGATCGTCTGTTTTTATGAGCTTGTAGTTATTGGAAGATTGGGCGTCATCGACGATCTCATAGTGGCAGTAATCAATACTTCTAAACCAATTATCGTCCAATATCTCCTCCATAGTTATTCTCTTTACAGGGTCGATCTCGAGCATTCTCGAAATAAGTTTACGGCTTGACTGGGGTAACAGGCGGTATAACCTGTAAGGACCTTGAATCTTGGCATTGTTATCTTTATCTTCTTCCAGGAGATAGTTTCCATCAAAGTCTGTGTTGGGAGTAGCACAAAAGTTTCTAAAGGAGGACTCTGAACTCCTTGGAATTTTCCAAGGAAATCTTTTCAAAGCCATACAACAATAAATAATGGCAATAGACCATATATCAACAGGCCTTGGGTCATATGCCTTCGTTTGAAACACTTCAGGAGCTAAGTATGGGTCTGACCCAACAATTCCTTTAGCTTTTACAATACTATTGTCGTAGTCATATCTGAAAACTGTAGCAGACCCAAAATCAATAATCTTTAGAATTCCATTTTCATTGACAACACAGTTGTCAAGTTTGAGATCCCTATGGGTTAGTCCTTTTGAATGTATGTAACTAACACCATTGGTTATCTGTCTGAAATAGCATGCAATCTCATGTTTGGTCATTAACCCTGACATAACCAAGGTGAAAAAATCGTAAGGTATGTACTCCATGACAACTAGGAAGGATTTTCCCTCTTCAATTAGATCATAAGTCTCAATGATATTTTGGTGCGTCAAACTTGAAGCGATCAGAAACTCACCTTCTACCTTCTTCCGATAATCATAGGTAGTTTCCCTATCTGCTTTAGCTTTAAACTGTTTTACAGCAAACATTTTGTGATCCGAAGGTCTCTCAGTAATCGACACAGATCCCCCGGCACCTGTTCCAAGTAGTCTTCCAGGGATACCGTACTTATGGATCAGCTCGTTTATGTCTTCTGCGCCAAAGAAACCTCCGTCTGGGACATCATGATTAGAATCGGGTGTTGATGACCCAGATCTTACAGCCTTCTCATGTTTGGCCTTAGAATGCTTGATTCTGGTCGGAGGGCTTAGAACGTTCTTGAAAAATCTCTTTAATTTAGTCGACGAGCCATTAGGAGAGTTGTCACTACTAATACTGCTCTCTCCTTTACTTGATCTACTCATCCTTGGTGATAATAGAGAGCTGCGGTTATTCTTCTCCAATTTCTCGCTACTACAATTCTTCAAGTCCTTCAGCTTCTGGTGTAACTTCTTTCTTCCTGAAAATAGGTTGGAGAAGTTCTCGGAGCTTTTGGAAGACTTAAGCTCCGAAACAGCTGTCGGGTTATCTACTACTGTCAAGTGATTCAATTGGCTCGCAAGATTCTCCTTCGAGTTCGGCATTGTCTTCAATTGGCAACTGGAAGTAGAAAACTATTCAAAAAGAAAGAAGAAGATCTTGTGAAAGAGGATTGAAACGAAGGTAGAGTAAAATCACGTAACTCTGTGGGATGCTAAGTTCCGTTCTATGAATCTGTAAAAGGGAAGTTGACTAATTGATGGGTGCCAACCTATATAATACAGTGTAACTTTAAGCTTAAATTTGTAGCTGCTGGAAGATCAAACTGATTTGGGATCCGGATCCGGGCTTAGAATGATAGCTGATAATAGTGGTTCTCGGGCTGAGATGGCAACATGATGGATAAAAGATGTGGTGTTTGGGTGATGTCTATTTCTTTCTTTTTCATTCAGATCCGCCTGAGAACTAAGGTGGGGAAGGGGATAGTCGGTGAAAAATATATCATTGTTCGGGAAATACCGGAAACGAAACTATACCTATAAGTAGGTGTTCTGGTTAGAAGGAATGTTGGGGTAATAAAAGTACATAAAGAATAATCACTACTACTTCCATTTGAAAAGGGTGGAACTCCTACGGCTCGGGCGAAGGAGATTGGAATCTTCTTCCAAGCTGGAATGTGAGAGGCTATTGATTTGATAGGTTTCCTCTTCATCGCTCGCAGCACTTTCGATAATAGTCTTGGAAACACCTTTACAGTTGACAACACTTTCTATTATCCCTCCGGTTCTTACTGAATGGATATCTCCATCCACGGTGTACGCCGATGAGTTGTTGTTATTAGTCAGATAGTACTCTCCGTTTGTATTTTCTTCTTTGGGAACTGGTGTTTTGGAAACTGAATTATAGAAAGAAGTTTTCATATCACTGAGATCTGTGGACGATGCATCCATTCGATAATCGTAACCATCATCAGCATAATGTTTATTCGTATTTGGTGAATTATTGTAGCCATTACCTTTGCCATTACCGGCTTCAGAAGATCGACGAGGGCTCTTGGGTGAATTTGTATGTAATCGCTGTAAATTATCGTGCAGGCCAGAAACCAGAGCATCAGCTTCAGTATTCTGAATAGAGCCGTATGGGTAAGGCTCGGCCCCATCTTCATGCCCTTGCGGTTGCTTGATATGAATAAATCCTTTCGCCGTCTTCAATGGGTTGGACGCCAAGTTGGAAGGCTTCAGATGTGGTATGTTTATATCATCTTTGCGAACTAAGAGCTTCGATAGATAGGATTGACCAGAGTCAATAGAATTTCTTGCTGATGTACTCTTTCTGTTTGCATACAGATTATGCAGATAAGAACTCAAATTTCTCTTTGAAAGTGGACCTGGTACAGATCTTCTAATGCTGCGGTTCAAATCGACAAATACGTCACTTTCGTCAACAATCTCTTCGCCGATAAGCTCTTCTATAACGTCTTCCAAAGTCAAGACACCTGTAGCACCTGAAGCAGTCCCAGGGTTGTCACTGACGACCACCATGTGTGACTTTCCTTCTTGAAAGTAGTTCAAAATGTTTAAACAGGAAGTATCAGCAGAAGTTTCTGGCAAAGTAGCCAATGGGAAAGATGATACCGGAAGAGCATCTTCAGGGTCATAACTAATCAATACTCTTACCAGTAGCATACCAACAAAATTGGTGGGTTCCCCTGGTAAATAAATAGGGATACGTGAGAATCCTCTGTTGAACAATTCTTCAACCTTAGCCTCGTCCAGAATTGTGTCAGCGCTCATAGTGTACACTTTATTCATTGGAGTCATAATAGTATGCACAGGCTTCTCTTTCAAATCCAAAACTGCACTAATGATGGTCACTTCATCCTGGTTAAGCCTCTCCACTCCCATCGTACGATGAAGAGTGACCAGAGTCTTTAATCCAGATTTTTTGTACACCACACCATGGTCCTCTCCCAGAATATTATCGAGCAGTACTGCGATAGGGTAAGCCACTGGGTACATCAGGTACATCAAAGCAAGCACAAACGGAGAGAAATATGCTCCGATCTCCAACCCATAACGAACACATACTGATTGGGGAATTACTTCCCCAAAGATAACGATCGAAACTGTTGCAGAAAACACTGCCACAAGCCCACCTCCAAGACATCTATCCAACACCACAGGAAGAGTTTCATTGGTGATAACATTACAAAGCAACAGTGTGACCAGAACCCAATGCTTACCCCTTCCAACCAACTTCAATACTTCTTTCGCATTCGCCTGCTCCTTGGGAGAACCTGAGTTGGCAACAACTTTCAGGTAGATTTCGTCTTGACCCATAAGACCTAACGTCAATCCCGCAAAAACACCGCCCAGTAGGACTAGAGAAGCAGACACAAACAAGTAGACGTAAAACTGGGACTCTGACAAATCCTCATGCGTATCAGCTGCCTCTATGTTCAGAGGCAGCCCTGTCGCCAGTTTCGGCAGTAGAGACAAAGCCATAAACAATCGGTTAACTACACTGCGTGTAACAACTCGCTGTTTGGGCGTATATTGCAAACTCATATATATGGAATGAAAGGAGAGCTCAATTAGTAAAAATAGGGAAGGGCAAGTCTTTAAATTTATTCTCCCTCGGAATACGATTAGATTAAACAATCAAGAAAACGCACTCATATTATGTAATCAAAAATAAGGCAAAATTTAAACCTACTAACTACTAACTTAAATATTACTTAGATATTACTTGCGCCTGGTTTAACTTTGCTTGCACTCAGGAGGTTGGGATTTTGGCTGAGATTCCTCTTCGTCATCATTTTCAGAATCATCGTAGTCATCTTCTTCATCTCCCTCCTCTTCGTCAAATTCCTCATCATCTAGTTCATCGTCGTCGCCGTACTCGTACTGTAAGGCATCACCGGTGAACCAATCGATGGCTCTGGGGATCAACTTGTCTTTGATTAATTCTCCCAATTGGTAGTCTAAAGCCAGTCTTTGCTCAAGTTCCTCGTCTACATCTTCAAATCCGTCATCGTTTCCATCTTCAGCACCCGCGCCTTCATCTTTGGTTACCTCGTTCTCAGTTTCTTCGGACTTTGGAGGCCTTGGAGGGTCAAAAAAGTTGAAAAATGAATCTATAGGTGTAAGCTTCTCAATGGTTCTGACTTGTTTTGTATGTTTATTTCTTTGTTTTCTTCTCTCTACGGTTATGGTGACATTATGGTCGTTGTCCTTCCATTTAATGTTGGAACCTTCAGCATGATCATAAATAAAGTCACCTGAATACCCTAGCTCTTTTTGGTAGTAATACGTCTTGCTTAGGACTTGGTTTTCAAAGAAGTCATTGGATTCAAATTCGAACAAGAGTTTGAAGCCAGGAACATCAAGGTATTCCAACTTTATGTTACTCAGTTTGGAAAGAACTTCAACATCGCGATCAGTAATACTGTCAGCTATAGGTGGGATATTCTCTAGAGCAGTAAGCCAGAAACTTGGAATACCACGGATGTTGATATCGATCTCCTCCTCTGCGGCTTCGTCCTCGTCTACTTCGGAGATTTCCTCGATCTTATCAGTGGAAGATTCCAGTAATTGTTTGCCCTCTTCAATTTCATCAGAAGTTGGTTGCACGTCTCCACTGATGATCTTCTGTCTCTTTTCATACAGAGGAGCGTATTTTGCATAAAACTTTTTCTCCAACTCCAAAATCTCACTTTGAAACTCGGCTTCAATCTTGAATTGCTTTTGCTGAATAGCCTTCAGCCCAGCAACGCGTTGCTTTACTGATTTTGGAAGCTTGTCCACGTAGCCTGAGCTTTTGCCTACAAGGGTATCAAGCTTTCCTTGAATCATCGATAAAAGAGCCGGGTTTCCCAGCAACTTTCTCTGAAGCTCTTCATTTTCCTCACTGATAGTGGATGGAATAGTCGGAGGTTGATTCTTCATATAGGAGCCTGTAACCGAGGCAGGAGTATTTTGAGGAGTTGGAGCATTAGCCAACTGACTTAATGACTTCCTGATATCTTTCTCGGATGACATAGGAGACAGATTGTTGTTGCGATTAAAGTTAGTTTGTTTGGTGGTAAAATTTTCTGACTCCTGAGACGTCGCTCTATATAAACGCGCTTTGGTGGCGGACTATTTCATTCAGATTTCGTAACCCTCGCCTAGTAAAAAGCGCACTCCTTGGCCACGAGGTATGCTTGCTCGCAACTAGGTGGGGACCGTGGCAGGAGATTTAATTTATTCTGCCTAACAAAATTAGATCTCTTTCTGGCGAATCTATTTCGGTGACTTTGCTAGCAAATTCTCCAAAATGTCTAGCAATTCCCTTTCAATCATTGTTAAAACTTTAATATCTTCCCACCGGCCGTAACTCAAACCTTTGGTTACCTGCTTGATCTTTAACTGGTGATTTTTCTCTTTCTCTACAGATAAAACGCCAAAAGCTTCAAACACTTGTAGTATCAGGTCCATCAGATCCACCAGCTTGATGAAGCTATGGTCAATCTGCTGTTCTAGTTTAAAAAAATCTTTCTTGCTGATGATAATTGAATTGAGAACCTGTCTAAAGTTCCTGAAATTCCAATTGCAGGATATGTCAGATTGAGCAACGGTCAGGTAGCATACCAGTAACTCCGCCAATAGTTTATTGGAGAGTGGTATCTTGTTATCTTCCACTACCTTTAGCTGATACTCAAACATATTGTAGATATCATTTAATGCAGTAATTGCAGCCTGATCATTCATGTCCTCTATCCAGGACCTATAAAGCTTGAAAAAAGATAGAATGGTTTCTTCAGTGGGATTCAGGTAAAACAAGCAAGGAAAAGTGCTTGAATTCTTAACATTAGCGTTCAGCTCGTTCTTAATGTAGTCCAGTAATTTAGCCTTTTTTCTGTATTGACGCCTTGCGATGTCTGTGTTCAAAAGAACTGCCTGACCACCGAGACTTCTTAGTCGATTGCCAGATTCAACTAGAAAGCTAAACAATGTCTCAGCTTCTCTAATCATGTTCAATCTGATATAAGCACTTATCAACTGATTGGCCAGGTTTATGTCCAGCACTATACCATCATGTATCAGTTGCGTCTCTAGCAGATCAACTCGTTCTTTGTTACTTTTGACACTATAGTACTTGAATAGCAAAGCGTACGTGATCCTATCCGGCTTCAATCCCTGCGCAGCCATAACTTGAAGCAGCTGCTCAGTCAAGTCGTAGTTTCGATATTTGATCGAATATCGGAGCATAATATTATATGAATCAACCTGAAGTTCGTTGCCGTACAAACCAGACAAAGTTTCGTAATCTTTCAAGGTGAACTCTTCATCAAAGTATCGCGTAGTGATAAACATATTAATCTCTTTACCACTCAATGGTATATTGCAAGCCTGTACGTCTCTCAAAATCTTGCTCATGATAGATAATCCTTTGCCCTTTATTCTTCCTCGTTGGTTCATGAAGAATTCGGCCAAAAACTTTTCTAAATCAGCATTTTGAACATACGTCAGCCTAGGGCTAGGTAGTTGCATATACTTTGAGTACAAAATGTGATGATCCACATTTTTTCCAAGTGGATACAATTCTTTCAAAAACTCACAGTAAACATGAACTGGAGCATCTCGTTTTGGTATCTTAGCCCTTTTGGTCACTATGTCTTGGTATGAACCCTTACTCATCTTTTTATATACGTACTGTTCGTAGTACTTTTCAAAAAAGGCATTACTGTCGAGTCCTTTCTTCTCAAAGATCCAGAACGGTGTGGTGTTGCTTTTCCTTATTGATTTGAAGTTTTGGTGATATTTTTGAAGCATACTCTGAAGAGCAGAATCTATGGTGACATATTTGATCTCGTTGACCTGGTTAGTCAAACTGCCCAAAACGTTGCTATATCGTCTGCTTGTTGTGAATCCTCTGGATACCCATTTTGTGTTCATAGAATTAAGAGTTATGTAGACTAATCTACTGGTTCAGAGTTTTACAAAATCTCGATTAGTGAGAGTGGGTACGTTATAAGACTACAAATACTGGCCATTTCCGCAGATTAGCCAAAAATAAAGTCCATGGTTCGGCATTGACCATTTACAGTATATGGGCTCTACGTTTTTGAACGGTTTGGGCTATCCAATAGTCGGGTTGTGCCCCACTAGTTGTTTCTCTACACCAATCTATCTAACATCCAACATCGATATTAACATTTTTCTGTTTATCCTTCAATTCGCGGGAGAAATCAAATATTTTCCAGACCGTCCATCTATCATCTCACGAGGCTCCTTTGCAAGCATTCACTCACCATACGTGGCCCTGATTCAAGATGAAGATACAACAGAACGCCATCAACATTCTGGAAAGGACGTCCAACTTCCTAAAAAGTGGAGTCATCAAACAGCAGCCGGCTTGGTACAAAGTTGTTGGTAGTATTCCTCCTCAAGTGGATTTAACTAGAAAAGCAAAGGTCAACCAGCAGAATACAAACAACTCCGCTCCGCAAGCATCTACATTCAAAACTCGTGTCAACCCACGTACCATAAAGAACAAGCTATACCGCTCACAAAAACTGGAATTTGTTGAAGACGAGTTAAGAGCTTTATTTTATGACCAACACCCTTGGGAGTTGGCTAACCCAAAACTCGTAGTTGAGAATGCGAACGATACCGAACTTTTTAAACTTGATTGGAGTAACATACGCCAGCTGACAAAACCTTTTGACGGTGAAAATGTAGTCCAAAGAACCCTCTACCTCGTCGAGAATGAAAACCTCTCTATTTTAGAAGCTTACGACAAGGCCAGATTCGAATACTACCAGGTCAAAATGGAACTAGAAGCTGAAGACACGGTCTCCAAAGAAGAGGCCACCATGTATGGTGCACAATTCAAAGAGTCTGCGTTGGAGTACGGGTTCCAGAAGGAACAGGAAATCATAGATCAATGGAAGGAAGAGGCTGAACAGCAAACTGAATTGCTTCAAAACAAGTCAGCTGGAGTAAATAACTTGGAAAAGGATTCAACATAAATTGTTGATCTGAAATAAATAAATAAAAGTAAAGACCCTGTATATATGTCATTGGTTTAAGTTTCAACTGTTCTAATCTATGCAATCATGGAAGTACTAATGAAGTACTTGTCTTCTTTCGCATTCTTTTGTTTCTCTCGGTCTTCATCGTATCATCACCTTTCGTCATTAATGATGTTCTTCATGGTGTCCGTGATGGTCATCAGGGAGGAAGACTTTCTCATACGCACAGTAGACCCCAAACGCACCTAGCCCCCAGAAAAATCCTGGAAAAGCACCTCTAAATCTGTTAGCTCTGGTAAAAGCCCCTTGGTATCTCCAAGCATCTCTTCGTTTCCATGGATTGCTGGCCATTATTCCGTTTATACCAACCAATGAGCTTTCTAACAAACGAAAAAGCGATTGGTCTACGATTCTGGAAACCTCGCGAGAACTTCCGTTTCCGTGGTACACGATAATCTGGTCATGTGATTGGCATAGTAAATTTGTTTAACTATTATTTAATTCTCATGCTTCTTACTAATTTTTTAAGCTGAAAAATCCTATCTGACCATGGTACCGGCTCTGACGATAGATAAGAGGCCAATCTTAGAGAGTAGTAATACCTCAGATGATTTCCTAGACGACGATTCTTCGAGCAGTTTCAGTTCAGGTGACCGAGCTAGTGATGAACAGTTAGCCGAAACTATCATCAATGAGATTAAAGATGGCCTTTACCAATGTCTTGTTTGCACGTCAGAGATTGACTCGACTTCTAAAGTGTGGAGTTGTCATCACTGTTACAGAGTTTATGACATTGATTGTATAAGAAAATGGGCTTTAAAGGGATCATCTACCGAAACTGATAGGTCTTGGAGATGCCCATGGTGCAACGGAGCCCATTACAGTTTGAAGTTCCAATACACATGTTGGTGCAAAAAGAAAATCAACCCTGAACAAAACGAGCTGAATCCTTTTAGCTGTGGTCAAACCTGTGGTCATGATCTCAAATCATGTGTTCATGGTTGTTCCCTTACTTGCCACCCAGGACCCCACATCAGCAAATGTTTGGCTTTGGGGCCCAAGCTTACATGTCATTGTAGTAAAGAAACTAGACAAGTTCCTTGCGTTTTAACTCCCTATGATACTGGTTTTTCATGCGGAACAAAATGTGACGATTTGATGCCTTGTGGTGTTCACAGACACCAAGATCCCTGTCATGAAGGCGTGTGTGGTGAATGTCAAGAGATGGTAACAGCACGATGTTATTGCGGGAAGCACTCAAAAAGTTTAAAATGTAGTGACCAAGTTCCTCAAAAGTCCACTAATTGGGTAGGAATGTATTCCTGTGATGACCCATGTGATACGTTATTAGATTGTGGAATTCACAAACATGAGGCTTCATGTCATACTATCACTCCAACAAGCCATGTTTGTCCGAAAAGTCCAGCAGTGGTTAAAACTTGTCCCTGTGGAAAAAAACAGCTTGGTGAAACTCGCTCTTCCTGTTTAGACCCTATTCCATCGTGTGAAGAAACGTGTGACAAACTACTTCCCTGTGGTGACCGGTGCCCTTGGAAATGTCACGATGGGCCATGTTCTCCCTGTTATAGAGTTAAACAAGCTTCATGTGTTTGCAAAAAGCAGACATTCAGTGTACCCTGTAAATTTTTAACTGATGGAAATATACCCAAGTGCAAGAAGAAGTGTGAGTCCCTCATGAGTTGTCGCAGGCACATTTGTGAACGAATCTGCTGTTCAGATTATCAGGAAGCTTTTAAAAGAGATAGAGAGAGAAAAAAGGCTATGAGAAAGGGTGTTTTGGTTCCTAGAAATGAAGAGATGTTTATTGAGCCCTCCCATGTGTGTCTTAGACCTTGTGATAGGCTTCTTTCATGTGGAAAACACAGATGTCCTCAGGTTGATCACCCTGGTAATTGCCCACCATGCTTGGAATCCTCAAGTGAAGATTTAGTATGTGAATGTGGTAAAACTGTCATTCCTGCCCCTGTTAGATGCGGCACAAAGATTTCATGTAAGTATCAATGTCATAGACCAAAAGAATGCGGACATGAACCAGAGCCACATTCATGCCATGAACCAGAAGTCAAATGTCCAAGGTGTACCACTCTTTTACAGAAACCTTGTAGATGCGAAAGAAAAATCAAAGTCAATGTACTATGTTCTCAATCTCAGGTTTCTTGTGGAAGACCTTGTCAAAAATTGTTAAATTGTAACAGACACTATTGTGACGATATTTGTCCGTCAACCAAGATCTGTTCTGGTAATTTATCCAGGTGCACAAAACTGGTCAAAGTGTCCTGCCCATGTAATAGAATAGTAAAGCATTTTGAATGCTATAACGTTTCTGACAATCAGAAACTTGAATGTGACGAAACATGTGACAAGATTTTGAGGAACAAGAAACTGTTTGAAGCTTTCTATGAGTCATCTCCTGTTGAAGACCTCGAGCAGGTGATCCCTTACTCCCAATACGTCATGAACACATTTTTGAAACAAAGCAGCTGGGTAAAGTCTGTAGTGAGGTTGTTTGATAATTTAATCCAATCTCCAAAAAAGACTCACCATTTTAATCCAATGAACTCTGCTCAAAGACAATTCATTCACGAATTGGCGGAATCCTATAACTATAATTCATACACGCTTGACCATGAACCCTATCGAAGTGTGGTCATTGAAATAAAAGAAGATTCGAAATTGCCGCATTTGACCATTTCCGAGTCCATCAGCATTTCTAAAGCGACGAAAGAAAGAAACTTGTTAAAAAGTAGTCAGGACCAATCTGCATCTTCAGAAACCAGTCTTGGAGATTTTTATAATGCAATTGCTATTCAGAAAGTGTTTTTTGGGGCCACTTTAGATGAAATCACTAACACGGTGCAAGAGATATATACGCCAGTTTTCAATGAAGGTTGGGTAAAATGCGTCACTGACAGCACCTTCTATTTTGTGCCCTCTGAATCTACAAACTCCTCACAAGAAATAGAGCAGAAGCTTATAGAACTTCTTGAGCCTTTTACTCAAATACTGTCTAAAAAGAGTTTAGCTTTTGATTGCAAACTCATTAAAGTGGATGAGAACTACCGTCTTCTGGAAACTGCCCCACAAGACTATCCGTCTTCAAATAATAAGATTGACAATGCTGTGGAACCTGTAACGGAGAAAGGAAATAAAGAACTGACTGAAAAAGAGTCCGACCTTAGTCTTCAAGAAGTGAAGGGTGAAAACAACGATTCTCAAGAAGAAACAATATCTTCATCTCAAGAAGAAAACGTCTCCCCAACAGAACCACAAGCAGAAATTGGAGAAACTACTGAAGAAGATAATGCAACAGATGACTCTTCTGACCTTCCCACACAGTGACTTATAATTATATACTCATATACATAGATCATCGATACGATACGTCTTCTGAAAATTAATAAATCTTATGACTTGTCACGTGAAATATTTCGCCGGACGTTGGTCCACCTCCCTATGATTCATACTTTCCTCAATCCTGTCACTCTTCTTCAATCATCATTACCCCCTGAAAATGCTGTCAGCTGTCAGAAACAACATCCGTAGCTATTCTACCGCTGTTAAAACTCTAAAGATCGGTTTGATCCCAGGAGATGGAATTGGAAGAGAAGTTATTCCTGCTGGAAAGCAAATTTTAGAAGCTCTCCCATCTGAGCACGGCCTAAAGTTCGAATTCCAAAACCTTGATGCTGGTTTTGAGTTGTTCAAGAAGACCGGTGTCGCTCTTCCAGACGCTACAGTGAAAGCACTGCAGGAGGACTGTGACGGTGCTCTTTTCGGTGCTGTCTCTTCGCCAACTACAAAGGTTGCAGGTTACTCTTCCCCTATTGTCGCCTTGAGAAAGAAGATGGGACTTTACGCCAACGTCCGTCCAGTTAAATCTGTTGAAGGTATTGGTAGACCAGTTGATATGGTCATTGTTCGTGAGAACACTGAAGACTTGTATATTAAGGAAGAGAGAATTTACGAGAAGGACGGTCAAAAGATCGCAGAGGCCATCAAGCGTATTTCTGAGAATGCTACCAACAAAATTGGTAAAATTGCCTTGGAAATTGCTCTGCAAAGACAGGCTGTCCGTGAGTTGGGAGGATCGTCTTTGCATTCTAAGCCTTCTCTTACTGTCACTCATAAGTCAAACGTTTTGGCTGTTTCAGATGGGTTATTCCGTGAGACCATTAAAAACCTATACGACAGTGACCCCAAATACGACTCTATCGAGTACAAGGAACAAATTGTTGACTCAATGGTGTACAGAATGTTCCGTGAACCTGAAATCTTTGACGTTGTCGTTGCACCAAACTTGTACGGTGATATTCTTTCTGATGGTGCTGCTGCTTTAGTCGGATCTCTGGGTGTGGTTCCTTCTGCAAACGTTGGTGATAATTTTGCCATTGGTGAGCCATGTCACGGATCTGCTCCAGACATAGAGGGTAAGAATATTTCCAACCCTGTGGCTACTATCAGATCCACAGCTCTTATGTTAGAATTCATGGGCTACCCCAAGGCTGCTGCTCAAATCTATGCTGCTGTTGACTCGAATCTTGCTGAGGACAAAGTCAAGACCCCTGATTTGAATGGTAAATCTACTACTCAAGAAGTTGTAGACGACATCATTAGACGTTTGTGATTAATCCTATATACTAATATCACGTTTAAATGCCACTACAAAAAAACCTATACCTCCGTCTTCCTTGGGTTTGGAACGAATACAGCCTTCAGCTAATTCCTTGGGATTTTCGAAAGTAGAAAACTCCTCTTCAAACCCTCTTCGCTGCCAAGTTGGAACAACTTCATCTCTAGTGCACAACTTCCATCCTTTCTCTTGGACTTGTGGATCCTTAAGTAAATCCACAACCACTCTTTCGTTCTCTTGAGGGTGGACAGAACATGTTGAGTAGGTTAATTTTTGAGCTTTAGGAAACATCATAGCATGTCTTACTATAGTAAATTGGAAACTTGCCAGTTTGGAAAGTCTAATATCATCGTAACTTTCGTCCTGATCATTTTCCTCAAAGGCTCTTCCAAATATCCCACTTCCAGAACATGAAGGATCTATTACAAACCCATCAATGTCAGGAAAATCATCGGGGTTTGTAGCTGTAAAATCTCCCACTTGAATATCAATGCATGGTAAACCACCAGCCTTCGTGCACAAAGTTTTCAGAACTTCAGCCCGTTTGGGGTCTTTCTCAAAAGCAATAATTGAATTTGGCTTATTGTCGAGATAGCTAGCCAAATGCGTAGTTTTATTTCCTGGAGCTGAACATGTATCGATTATTTTATCACCTGGACTGGGATGCAGAATGTGTGCGGGAAAACAAGATGCCCTATCCTGGATTATAAGTCTCCCTTTCATATATGCGTCTGTGGATGTAATTTTTTCTCTGGGGTGAACTCCGAACAAATTTGGTATGTACTCATCGTGATATATCTTACCAACCTCCAGTTCTTGAAACGATTTCACTTGAATGAGGTGTTTAAACTCATTTGAGAGCTTTTCTCTGGAAGTTTTCAGTAGGTTGGCCCTAAACCATCTGACAGGAGTATCATCATCTTCTATCAACTCTTCTAAATTCTTAACTTTATATTTGATTTTCAGCTTTGTCAACTCTGCCTGTAATCTTGTCTTATGAGCCAAAAAGGCATCTTTTAGTGGGTGTTTACCACATTGTATTCTTCCATTCTTTGAAAAAAGCAAATCGTGAGTCATCAAAATTAAAAAAGGCTCCTTGGCTCTGATCTTTGGGTCCTCTAAGATTCTGGAATTTTTGATAATCTGCCTCAAGAACTTTTTATACCTTGAGGCGGAATAAACCAAAGCATACACATGTTTTGGGTTGTTCTTTATTTTCTTGTTTCTGGATGCATCAAAGATGCGATTTTGCAAAGAACCACTTCTAGGATTATGTTCAATGAATTGCTCTGCCTCTCTGTACAAGTTCATGTAGTAGACTTGATGATCTTATCCTAAAAAATTTCACGACAATTCTCAATGTTGTACCGACCGATGCGGAAAGTCTGCTTGTGCCTAGCCCTCTCGTGATATTAAACTTTACAAATTGGTTCAAAGACATCCATACAAGGACAACCCAGATAATAAGGATGCAGTATCTTACTGGCCACCTGATCATGTTGGAGGAGCCAATCAACCTACTAGTTCCACTACAATACTCTTAGTGGTAACAACTTAGTTAGGCTCACTGTTCACTATTTTTTCTTATTTGGACCAAGTGCTGAGCCTAGAATGCAGTGTGCTAGATGCCTCTTCTGGTACACTCTTTCTCATCATTCATCCTACCTCTGTCTTCAAGTTTTAGCCCCACTATCTGTGCTATCTATTCATTTACCATCTAATCTCATCTGTAAATCCTAACATTACATGACACAACCCCATAATCGCGATCATCTCCCTCAGAATATGGCAAGATTATCCAGGTTCTTGGGCCCTTCTTTCTACCTCAGACTTTCCCCTGTATTCACCTCAGGCCTCCTAAATAGCACTAACCTGTATGGGTATAGCTTGAACAGATACAGCCTAAGAAATGCTTTCTGAAATGCCGGATCTTATTCCCGCTCCTACTTTATATCCGTCCACCGAACAGTTCAATAATCCTATCCTCTACTTAAGTGAGCCTGAGAATGTTGCTCTAGGAAAAAAATTTGGTATCTTAAAGATAGTTCCTCCAAAGAACTGGAAGCCGCCTTTGAGTATCAATATGAAAACCTTCAAGTTCATCACAAGGCTTCAAAAGTTAAGCGAGTTGGATATCAAGAGTAGATACAAGACAGAATGGCTTAAGGGTTACAATAATTACATGAAGATGAACCACAGAAAGATTAACAACGAAGGCCTTGTTTACATTTTCGGTAAACCTATACACTTGTACGACTTGTATTTGGATAGGTCTAACTTGGAGAACTATGACCACTTTAACCGGCAGGATTTGGCCAATTTGAAAGATTATATTAGTTTTTTAGAATTAAAAAACTATAAAAACTCAGACTCCACACAGGAAGAAAGAGGTTCTTGTGGCATTTGTCACTTGGATGATGATCCTACAAGGCTTTTGATTTGTGATGAATGTGATACAGAGATACATTTGAGATGTCTCGACCCCCCCTTAATGGAAATTCCGGAAGGGCTTTGGTTTTGTGACCAATGCTTGAAAGGGGGATCCGCTTCGTATGGCTTTGAAGAAGATCACGATTCGATTTTCACTTTGGCTGAGTTTTTTCAACACTGTCAAGAGTTTGAAAGGGATTACTTCTCGAAGTATTTCGAAGGTTTTCACCCTTCGAAGAAAGAGCTGGAAAGTGAGTTCTGGAGGCTCGTTGGGGACAGTAATGCTAATGTAGAGGTAAGGTATGGTGCAGATATACACAAGAATCAACCTGGAGAGATTTCTGGATTTCCCGTACATGATTCCAGAAGCGAGATAAAGTTGGAACCTTCAGCTGAAGCTTACTGTGAACACCCCTTCAATTTGACCAAACTGCCGTTTGCAAAAGGATCGTTGTTGAGATACATTCAAGACGAAAAAATTTCTGGAATGACTGTTCCCTGGATATACGTTGGATCCTTGTTTTCGACCTTCTGCTGGCATAAGGAGGATCATTATACTTTTTCTTGCAACTATTGTCACATTGGATCATCTAAAAAGTGGTATGGTATTCCTCAGAGCGATGCAAAGTTGTTCGAAGATGTGTTCAATAAGTATGTTCCAGACTATTTCCAGAAACAGCCAGATCTGTTACACCAATTAGTGTCGCTATTATCGCCGAAACAGTTGAAGAAACTATCAATGCAGTATTTCGGTAAAGAGTTACAGATTGTCCATGCTGACCAAAATCCAAATGAATTCATAATAACATTTCCTGAAGTCTACCATAGTGGGTTCAATTGTGGATTTAACTTTAATGAGGCTGTCAATTTCACCACGCCTTATTGGGTGCCGTTTGGAGCTAAATCTATTTCAGATTATGAACTGGTACGAAAAGAAAATGTTTTCAATTATACGAATTTAATGAGAAAGATCCTAGAAGATTTTGAAAACATCTTTACCATTGAAGAGCTGAAAGCCAAGGAACTTCAATACAGTTTCTCATGCAAAGACGTTGCTAACGGACAATACATGAACATGGTGCGAAGTGCCCTGCAGTATTATTCTAAGGATTGGTTATCTAAAAAGGATAGGCTCAGCGTATTATCCAAAAAGTACAAGTTTATGGGAAATATTCCTCAAGATATTTTTGTGAGAGATAAATTAAGAAAGAGGAACAACGACCTCCTGTGTGACAAATGTAAGACTTCAATCAATTTTATCTGGATAGAATTGGGGATAACTCCGGCACGGGCGGCTTTACTGACCCCAGAGGCCACCCCGAACGCAAATTATGACCGGGAATCTGAATTCAAGAAGATAGTTGAGGAAGCCAAGTCAGAGCCATTGGGACTTGGTATAAAGCGTGAAATGGACCAAAAGGAACATCCTGAAAGTGACGAAAAGTCAAAGAGAAGAAGATCTAAAAGACTTGCAAAAGAGAAAGGACGAGGCTACGAAGACCATGAAGAGGTTTCAGGAAAGCAGACAGAAGAACAAAAATTAGTACGCATACTATCATCAACTCCAAGAAGTAATAAGAGGAGGAATGGAAGAATCGTCCTATGTCTCGAAGACTTTTCAAAAACCATTCTGGAATCAGTTAGCGATTCTGAAGCGATTATTCAACGTTGTCTAGTTGTGCGGGACACCCAAGATGACGAAGAGATCAATGACTGGATTAGTAAAATTACCCAAAAGATCAGATTTTGGGAAATTAGTAGTTGAGAAACACCGTGTATTAATAATAATTTTCTGTAATAACAATACCCAAAACTCCTATTTAAAACGTAGAGGAACCCTGACTTTAGTTCCTCCACGAAACGCTACATGTACGAGTACGACATCATTTTCGTTGTAGGTAGTGTACCTGTCGTATCTCGGGGGTGGATATCGTGTTAACCAATAGAAAGACTCCATCCTCGACAAAAAAGGTGGCCTCTGTGTTATGTGCCCGGTCCGTATTTTTCACTCGATGCTCCTTACTCCCTTGCCAATTAACGCTCGCTCTTATTTGAGAACACATTTCCCTCTCTCTTTTTCTTCTTCTTACACCAGAATAAGTGATTTAATTATTCGGATCATTACTAGCTATGGTTGTACCAAGATTGTATTATTCCACCAGCCGTGCTGCTCTGCAGACTGCTAGAGCTAACCAGCGTCTCGCCAGAGGTTTGGCCACCGCTGCTGCTTCCACCGGTAAGGTCAGGTAAGTTTTTTTCTATTTTCCCTTTATTGATTTATTTTCGGTTCGGATGGTGATTATGAGTATCAACAGAGACATTGCACAGAGAAGGTGCCATTATGTCCTTTTAACGCTCCAAATATTTTGAAGTTTGGCGTTGCATTGACTCGGTCATGTTTCCCTTGGTTGGAACGGGGGATGTTTTTTGAAGAGATTTAAGCAATTATTAAGTTCATTTTCTCTCAATTGAATCGTGTGAACTACCAATCGTACATGAAAGCCAATTGGATTCACATTCACTTGGAAACTGATCGTATCGTTGGTCGTCACCCCTGTTTCCCTCCCCGTCAAATCAGAGACCTTGAAAATTTCGCTAGCTCGAGAAATTTCAAGGGAGGCTCATAACCACCACTCCACTATAGAAATACATCCTTGTAAAGATGGTCGATCAAGTTACTAACTCATTGATTATAGAGCCGTCATTGGTGCCGTTGTCGATGTTCAATTTGAACAGGGTCAATTGCCAGACATTCTGAATGCTCTGGAGTTGCAGAATGGTGACCAGAAACTGGTCTTAGAGGTTGCCCAACATTTGGGTGAGAACACCGTTAGAACCATTGCTATGGACGGTACCGAAGGTTTGGTTAGAGGTACCAGTGTCATTGACACCGGATCTCCTATCTCTGTCCCCGTTGGTAGAGGTACCTTAGGTCGTATCATTAACGTTATTGGTGAGCCAATCGATGAGAGAGGACCAATCGAGTGCAAGCAAAGAAACCCTATTCATGCTGATCCTCCTTCTTTCGTCGACCAATCCACTGCTGCTGAGGTTTTGGAGACTGGTATCAAGGTCGTCGACCTGTTAGCCCCTTACGCCAGAGGTGGTAAGATTGGTTTGTTCGGTGGTGCTGGTGTCGGAAAGACTGTGTTCATCCAAGAGCTGATTAACAACATTGCTAAGGCTCACGGTGGTTTCTCCGTTTTCACCGGTGTCGGTGAGCGTACCAGAGAAGGTAACGATTTGTACCGTGAAATGAAGGAGACTGGTGTTATCAACTTGGAGGGAGACTCCAAGGTCGCTCTGGTCTTCGGTCAAATGAACGAGCCTCCTGGAGCTAGAGCCCGTGTCGCTTTGACCGGTTTGACTATTGCCGAATACTTCAGAGATGAGGAGGGTCAAGATGTGTTGTTGTTCGTTGACAACATTTTCAGATTCACCCAAGCTGGTTCTGAGGTGTCCGCTTTGTTGGGTCGTATCCCATCTGCCGTCGGTTACCAACCTACTTTGGCCACTGATATGGGTCTGTTGCAAGAGCGTATTACTACCACCCAAAAGGGTTCCGTCACTTCCGTCCAAGCCGTTTACGTGCCAGCCGATGATTTGACTGATCCTGCCCCTGCTACTACCTTCGCCCATTTGGACGCCACTACTGTGTTGTCTCGTGGTATCTCTGAATTGGGTATCTACCCAGCTGTCGACCCTCTGGACTCCAAGTCTAGATTGCTAGACGTTGCCGTTGTCGGTCAGGAACACTACGAAGTTGCCACCCAAGTCCAACAAACCTTGCAAGCTTACAAGTCTCTGCAAGATATCATTGCCATTTTGGGTATGGATGAGTTGTCTGAGCAAGACAAGCTTACCGTTGAGCGTGCTCGTAAGATCCAGAGATTCTTGTCTCAACCTTTCGCTGTTGCCGAGGTCTTCACTGGTATCCCAGGTAGATTGGTCAGACTGAAGGACACCGTCAGATCTTTCAAGGAGGTCTTGGAAGGTAAGTACGACCACTTGCCAGAAAACGCCTTCTACATGGTTGGTGGTATCGAAGACGTTGTCGCTAAGGCTGAAAAGTTGGCTTCTGAGGCTAACTAAGGAATTAAAGCACCTTGAAAATGTCATTATGTTTTCAATAACATTATATACTGCACGATTGATGTTTTAGATTGAATATATTCGGGTTCTTACTCGTTAGAACTGTTTTATAAGCGTAGAGTTAGCGTATTGTGAAAAGTATATAGAGAGACTTCGATGCTAGGGCCCTAGGCCAGCGCGCGCGCTTTCTCATTAAAGACACGAATGAAGAATGGACTATTGCCCTCATCTCTCTATAAACCTTCAACTAGAATGAGCTTTTTCTCCCATTTAACAGGGGCACTAGACAAACCAGGTTTCAATTGGAAACTCCTAATTGCTGGGTTTTCAACTGCCGAGTTCGCTTTTGAAGCATACTTGTCGTATCGTCAAATCAAAAAACTTCAGGAGAAGGGCCATCAAGTTCCCCAGAGTTTGAAGGGCAAAATTGAAGAAGATGTTGCTTTGAAATCTCAAGATTACTCGTTTGCAAAGCTTAAATTTGGTATCTTCAATGACGCTATCAATTTGCTATACAACTTGACCTGGATCAAGTTTGATATTCTTCCCAAGTTATGGAACTTGAGTGGCAACGTCTTGGCCAGATATTTGGCATTCTTACCCTGGAGTGGAACTCTGGTTCAATCTCTAGTTTTTGTGAACCTTCTGAGTATTGCAGGATTAGTTGTGAGTCTTCCATTAAGTTACTATTCAACTTTTGTTATCGAGGAAAGATTTGGTTTTAACAAGCAAACTTTCAAATTGTGGATCACTGATGCTCTCAAGGGTCTTTTGTTGAGTTTTGTGTTTGGTACCGCCATTTACGCTGGATTTCTGAAAATTGTCGATTACTTCAGCGATACTTTCATGTTTTACATGTCTGTATTCATGTTTGTTATTCAAATTTTCTTTATTATCTTTTACCCTAAATTCATTCAACCATTGTTCAACAAATTGACTCCATTGGAAGATGGAGAGTTAAAACAATCTATTGAAAAACTTGCAGCTGATCAAAAATTCCCACTGGACAAACTGTACGTCATTGATGGGTCTAAGAGATCTTCTCATTCTAATGCTTACTTTTTGGGTCTGCCTTGGGGAACTAAGCAGATCGTTATTTTTGACACCCTGATAGAAAAGTCCTCCGTTGATGAGGTGACAGCTGTATTGGGTCATGAAATTGGGCATTGGGCTCTATCCCACACTACCAAATTATTGCTGATCAATCAAGTTCAGTTGTTCTCCATCTTCTCACTGTTTGCCCTTTTCTTCAAAAATAAGTCTTTGTACCAATCATTTGGATTTTCCGGCCAGCCAGTAATCATCGGTTTCACTTTGTTTTCTGATGTGCTTAAGCCGTTCAATGCTGTCCTCTCCTTTGCTACCAACTTATTGTCCAGAAACTATGAGTACGAGGCAGATGAGTACGCGGTAGATTTGGGATATTCTTCTGATTTGAGCAGTGCTTTGATCAGTCTTCATAAGGAGAATCTTTCCTCTTTACACGTTGATTGGTTATACTCCGCATATAGTCACTCCCACCCTCATCTGACTGAGAGATTACAGGCCATAGAATTCAATGCTAAAAAGGAGAAATAGTGTATATGAATATATATATTGCTTAATCTGAATGATTTACTTGTTTGCAATCATTGAATTGTTTAACATGTTGCTGGTAGGTGAATTTTTCAAGTAAAATAGAAATAACTATCAATTAGGTTCAGACCAATTTCATTGCTTTAATTTAGACATTGATCTCAATCTTGAGCCTTGACATTAACAGTGGTTGCAAATCACCTTAAGCGTCTTATCTTCGTTATATAGGATAGTATATTTTTTAATCATAACCCTCTCAAATCGGTTGTCCCTTGATGTAGTGACATCTCGAGTAAGAATATTCAGGAATCTCGAAATCAAAATAGTTAAGAACACTCCAAGCATGCTAGACATAGGAGAAGCGTTGCTAAAAGATGATGATCAAGACCAGTACTTGATAGATAATAGTAGACTTCCGCTGTCGCAACTTATTCCAAAGATAGTGGCTGAAAGAGGGCGATTTGAGGATCTCAAAGAAGATGAATTGGTAGATGAGATATTGGAAAGTCATCAGCAAGACCAAGAGACATTGGCTCAAGAAGAAGATCAAGAGGACTCTGAAAACTTTATGAAACAGAAGATGGAAGTTATCACGGCGGTGCAAACAGCTTTAAATGAGAGCTCTTTGTTGCTGGACCTCGTCTCGTTATTGATATCCTGTACGAGACCAGCTGCTGGGTCAACGTCGATGTCTCCCCATCTAAAGCAACATGCTAAACTAGGATCATTGAACTGCGATGATATAAGCACAAATAGCGAGGTATCGAAGCTTGCCGGGGAAAACAAAGTAAAACATTCCACTGTTGGCCTTGGATGGAAGTCAGATGCTTTGGAAGTTGCCTCCAAAAGGTTACTTTCGGCATCAGAACGCCTAGGTGATGAAGTATTGAAGGAAAAGATGTACTGGGATAACATATTGGAAACCCTAGAAGCTAACGAAGTGATTTTAAAACTCAACAGTAAAGGTGGACTGTCCAACGCGAAGGAAATCGGCGTGAAGTATGGCTTTGGAGACTCAGGGTCCACCTATTTTGACAGAGGTATAGCTCTATTGAAGAAGGGAAGAAGTTTTGGAGAAATTCATTTCAATAGGATAAACAATCTTCAAGTTGACAGAGACGAGAAAGTGGTGAAAGTATCCATACTAAGTAAAGTCGATGATGAGTACACCTTGACCGGGGAGAGTAACTCCAGGAAGTACTTGGAAAAATTGAGAAACTTCCAGATGAGCCATACTGGCATCGTGGGAGAAATTGAAAGGGCTAGGTTTTTTCTCTTTGAAGAGGAGTTTTTTCATCAGCTCTTGAAGGAAGCAACAGAGCTAATCTCCTACCAGGTACAAGTTGATGGCAACAAAATAGTAATTGACCTTGGAGAAGAGATCATTGAGATTGAAAGTGTACTGGCAGAGACGCAGCTCGATGACGACCAAGTACCTCACAAGGAGCTAAGTCACAACCAACGTGCTGATTACATTACTATATTCCTAAGGCTCATGTTATGCGCACATTATCGGTCCAACTTAGAGAACAAGCACCACAACCCAACTGCTCTTTCTGTTTATCCATCAGCAGCCCCCAAGCCGAAAGTTCAACTGAATCTTTTAAGACCACTGATAGGAAATTACAGACATAACAAACACTTACAATTGCTGAAAAATATAATTGAAATGTTGATACGAAACATTTATCTGGATAATGAGAAGGTCTCGGAGATTATGGACCAACATTTCAAGCTCTCTAGACATCTGGCCGAGCCGACGTCTCAGAAAAATCAAGATCCTTTCATTCGATGCAAGACGCCTCCAGTTTCCGAATTTTTGTTGGAGTTGCCTTCTCGTTCAGCCGCGTTTACGCTGAGGATTATAATCACTGTTTCTGCTACATCTAGTTTCTGCGGTTTACAAGTTCGTTTGAGGATGTTCAAGAATCTTGATAAGGACTCGGAAATGCTCCTGGATGTTACGTTTTCAGATCTCCGCGACGTTCAAGATTGTTTATCATGGTCCTGGAATCGATATCTATAGATGGCATTAGTTTATGCAGAGCGAAAATGTTTCGGAGGGGGTGGGCCCTTTTATTTGGGGGTGTGCCTTTTCTTTAGCATAGAACAGAAAACTCTTTTGACACTCGATACATTTTCCAATACTGAAAACAAACCATGACGGCAAGCAAACCCAGAGTATTGGTGGTTGGCGCAGGAGGGATTGGTATGATTGGTGCTTACACTCTCCACCACAACAAGCGCTGTGAAGTATCTGTAATTGTCAGGTCTGATTATGAGCTGGCTTCGAAAAGGGGAATTAATATTGATAGTGTAGCATATGGAAAGATTGATAATTGGAGACCTGCCAACCTGGCTTCTAATACAACCGAGGCCATGGAAAAGTATGGACCTTTCGATTATATCTATTTGGCTATGAAAAATATACCAGATGGACCTAGTAAATGTGAGGATGTCATCAGACCTGCAGTTACCCCAGGTCTTACTACAATATTGATGGTTCAAAACGGAATAGATATCGAGAGTGTCATGTTTGAAGCCTTTCCGAACAATGTTGTCCTGAGTGGAGTGACTCTTTCAGGATCCCAGAATCTTCATTTGGAGGTTAAACATGTTGGTCCAGAGGTATGCAATATTGGATTCTTCAAACACCCAACAATTGATGAAAAGACATTGGAAGCAAAGGCTAAAGAATTCATTGAGATATACAGCAATGAAATGAACACAATTAGTTACGAGCCAGACGTCCGGAACTCGCGTTGGAGGAAACTTGTGTACAATGCATCTATCAACCCGATTACAGCGCTAGCTGGTCTTGACTACTCAAGAGTAGAGTTGTGTGACGGTAGGGTTGCCGTTTTGCGACCTGCCATGGAAGAAGTTGTTAAGGTTGCGTTGGCTGATGGCTACGTCATACCTGATTCTCATGTACAGTCTATGCTAGAAGTGAGCTCCGGACTGTTCTATACCCCATCCATGTTAGTGGATGTCAGAAGCAACAGGCTAACTGAGATGGAGATAATTTTGGGAAACTGTGTGAAGATTGCAAGGCGTTACAAAGTTTCAACCCCAGTGTTGGATACACTATACGCTCTAATGAAGATGAAACAGTTTGACATCAAGGAAAAAAGTGGAATGATTAAGGTTGATACGACCGTACACAAAGATTACTCTTCCTACGGGAAGGGCTTTTAAATACCAAGTAGAGAGGTGAATAAAAGTATCCAAAAATGTACACAATCTATCTATTATAATTTTCTATCTTAGTTTATTCTTCCTGGATAAGTTTTTTTAGGGAAAGGATAAGATGGACCAACTTGTTGAATGGATTCCGCTGCCAACCATTGTCCAATATCAATGCTTTCCAACAAATCTTTACCTTGAACTAGACCAGCGACGAAACCAGCGGCGAAAGCATCACCTGCACCATTGGTGTCAACCACCTTGTCAGCACTCAAAGGATGAACCACAATTTCGGAGATTTGGGCTTGACCTTGGCCGTCAATCTGAACGACTAAAGTTGGGTCTAAGCCCTGAGTGAAAATGACAGTTCTTGGTTTCTTCGAGTTGACTTTTGGAAGTTTAGCAATGTAGGTTGCAATCTCTACCAATGATTTGTCTTTCAAATCGTGAGATTCACCATAGGCAGCAGCCTCGGATTCGTTACAGATGATATAATCAGCGTATGGCACAACCTGATCCAGAGGGTCTTTGAAAAACTGAGCAATGAATGGTGCAGAGAAGTTGATAACGAAGTCCTTGTTGGTCTCGGCAGCATGTTTACCCAATAAAATAATGGCCTCTGGAGAGACTGTCAAGTGGAATCCACCAATGTAGAAGAAGGATGCCTTTTCAACAAGCTCCCAGTTTTCTGGCTTTTGTAAATGGAAAGGCTTGAAATGATTGGCAGCTCCCAAGTCGGTTGCCAAACTTCTGTTAGGACCGTTGATTAGTGCAGCACATTTACCAGTTCCAATGTCCTGCTGGACCTGATATCTGGTAGCCAGACCAACCGATTTGTTGGCGTCTTGCAATTTCTCAGCATATTTGTCATTACCAACGGAGCCAAAGTAGACAACGGAGTTCTCTGGGAGTAAGTACTGTGCTCCTCTAGCAGTGTTTTGTGCAGCTCCACCAGCAACTAACTTGACTGAAGGATCATTCAGACCATCATCGAAAATAGGCATATGCTTCTCTTCGACCAAAATGGCATCATTTTCTTTCAATTCGTACTTGTCAAGGTACTCCTTGGAGACATCAAACTGGATATCCAACAGAGGATTTCCTAGACAAACTAATTTATAGACCATTGTTGTTGTAGAATGAGAAGTGTAGTAGCGGGTGAAATTCTCTTGATGAATGGTTTTTTAATTCACATGGTAAATGTTGGGATGGAGATACAAATCTCACGTGACCTTGATTTTTACGAGGACAAATCTGAAGGAATGGTAAACCCGGCTAAACCGCGAAACACGCTACAATTGATTACATTAGTGGCAGATCGGTTCTAACTAAGTGTTTGCCTACATTACTGACTACCTAAATTGTCAGTTGTTTCACAAGAAATTTCAGTTGTGTTTTTCTGAAATATACCTCTTTGACAGGGAATGATTAACCCGATATACAGTGATCCATTGCTATGGTTACGGCCATTTCCAGCTGAACCCCGGAATCTACTGGAAAAGCATTGGCATGAAATAGCCATCTCTTTTATCTTCTATCAAGGGCTGTATTACTTGAGTTCACCTATTTGTGCTTATCTTTTTGGATCTCACTATACACAACAAATCTCAAAGAAGACAAGAGTCAATTTTGATATCCATATCGTTGCCTTTGTGCAATCAATTATCTCCATCTTGCTGACTATACCAATGTTTAAGGATCCCATGTGGAAAGAAGATCCAATATTCGGACACACGCCCTACTCCAATCTTGTTTCTGCTTTGACAGTGGGCTACTTTATTTGGGATTCAATTGTGTGCATTCAGCATTTCAAAATGTTTGGGTTAGGATTCTTATTACATGCACTTGCAGCATTGTATGTATTCGTAATCGCTTTCAAACCATTTTGTCAACCATGGATCCCAGCGTTCCTAATATTTGAGTTATCTACTCCTTTTGTGAACATTAACTGGTTTATTACCCGATTGCCAGATGGATATGTATCAACCAGATTTACAGTTATCAACGGCCTGCTATTGATGGTAACATTTTTTAGCGTCAGGATCGTGTGGGGGCTGTACGCAGTTGTTCAAACATTTTTTGATTATTGGCCAGTAAAAGACCAAGTCTCTGCTTGGTTAGCATTGCCAATTTTTGTTTTGAATGTGTTGCTGGACAGCTTGAATACATACTGGTTTTACAAGATGGTTTTGATTGCTAAGAAGAAGTTCAAGGGGTCCAAAAGTAACGACAAAAAGATTAAAAAGACAGAATGAACTTAATCACGTATGGGTATGTTTGTTTAGTTCTATTTCATTTAATGACTAAAATGATTATTCTATCTATTCAAGAATAAAACCACTGTGAGACATATTACCATTACAGTGACTCCAAAAGCGACCAGCGCCAACGCCGAGTATTTGTAGACCTTTTGGCGCCATGTTGCTTCACTTGAAGAGCCCAAAAGTTTGTAACCAAAAAGTCCCGGTAGAATGTATGAGATGGAAGTCGATCCTGTAGCACCAACTATCGACAACACCAAGCCTAGAGATGTAACGGATAATGCAATGGAATACGCTAAGGCGATGATTATTGTGGTCAGTATGATAAGCCTTTGGGTAGACAGATGAACAGCAACAGGTTTTGAAGGAGGTTCTTCGGTTGGGGATGAGTCTGATTCGTGTAAATTAGTTTGGTCTTGGGCAGTTTGGGAGAAACTGGAAATTTCGGGGGACTTTTGGGGGAAATCGTCTTGATCTTCCGTTAAAGGGCGACGTTCTTCGCCTTCATTGCTTAATTCATCAAACTCTTCATCAATATCGATTTTACCATTCGTTTGGCAAAAGTGTACTATATGATTTAAAGAGTTTCGACAGGGATGGCATTGCAGCGGGAAAGATAGAGTAACCAAAAAGACAATGGCAATTCTCCCAACTGTAGAGGAAACATTTTGAGGATACATGGCAATGATATTACTGATGATATTGTCACCAAAAGTCAGGTATCCACAAATTCCGGTTACCATGTAGAGTATCATCGCTGTACTAATTGCCATGCTGATGAACTTATTCATGTTTGCAGCGCTTTTGTCACGTAGTTCGTTAATCAACGAAAACGCATTATGTTGTGAAGTGTAAGAGACAACAAAGATAGGAAAGCTGCCCAAAAACTCAGTTATTGAAGTAGGTCCTACTACTTTTATAGGTCCACGAATAATAGCCTCATCGGGGAAAATCAAGTGCACCACAACAAGAACCACCAGATAACCAACAGATGAGAGGGCAATAAGAGATGCATATTTGAGGGATGTCAAATTTCTGAGGTAGCATAATGGAGTTATTATCAACATGAAAAGACTGATCCATAGGTTTCTGGCCTCTAATGCTGGATGACCAATAAGCGTCGAATCTCTAACCAACGCATGTACAATTTTAGGCATCAGATCGCCAATAACCACCAAATAAGAACAACCAACACCGAAACACTTGATCATGATAGCAATATCAAACAAAACACTGGCCTTTGGGTATGTGATTTGGGCGACCGTGAAAAAAGAAGCGTGCCCTGGTGTGACAAATTCGGAAGCTTTCGTCTGGAGAAATAATCCAAACAGAGACGCCAGTCCACTAAGAACAATAAGGAACACTCCAAAGAAAATACCACTAGCTTTAATAGCATAAGGCATCGCTAAAATCCCAGCACCTTGACCACTGTTAGTTGATGAGTAAGAAAGAGGGGAAACTGATCACTTACCAATGAGTGTGTGCAATAGCCCTAAGCTAGCAGTAAATGCAGAACTCTTTCCAGTCATTTTGTGGTGAAAGAAGTAGAACTGGTGTAGATTCCTGTGGTATTACAGAAAGACTATACAAAAAGAGACTGGAGATCGTGCAAGGGCTCCTAATGCCTACTTTAAAATGAAAAATAAGCGATTATGTAATCACTATTTACCAAACTCTTACTCCTATGTACATGTTAAGATGCTTCTTTTTCGACTAGTAACCTTTTCTTTTGGCCTCATTCACAATTTGTAACAATCTCTTGAAACCTTTAGCAAAACGGCGTTTATTACGGTCCATGCGCAGCTCGGCCTTGGCCTTACTTGGTCTCAGGTAGAATCTTTGTTTTCTGCGTTCTTGAGCGACATTGTTACTACGAACCAGATTATTGAGTTGCTTCAAAGCTTGCCCTATGTTTCCATCCATGACGTCCACTGTTCTTCCAGCGGCAACTCCAGTTAATGGAGCGTTGTGACTTTCAGTGGGAGGAGAAAAGCAATCATTCTTGTTTATTAGTCCACGGGACGAAGTGATATTCTTTAAACTCGGAGCAGGGAAAGCTGACTTGGATTGGAATCTGACCCCTTGCAAAACTTGTATTGGTTTTAGCCTCTGAATATAACTGGAAAACATAAGCGGCTTTTATTAGGTGAGCTAGGTTTTTCACAAGCTCTATTCAATTCGTTTTCCATTTTGATTTTTAGATTTTAGACCTACGCACGACCAGAATAGTGGCTCTTTTTCCAACCTTAAATTGAGACCTTAACTTATATCATCCTCTGATTATGAGCAGTTCCGTAGGTAAAGTGAGTCAGAAGATTGCTGCAGTCAACCTGGGCTCTTCCGGCTCAAAAAAGACCAACAAGACCAAGGGTAAGGGAAAATCGGCTAAAGGCACAGTAGAGGAAGAGGATGAAGATGATTTTGAAAAGGCCTTGGAGCTGGCAATGCAACTAGACGCAGAGAAACTAGCACAGAAGAAAACCGATGACTTACCTGTTGCTGAAGAAGAAGAGAAGAAGGTGGAGGAAACAATTGAAGTCCATTACGACCCTATTTCCACTTTTTATCCTGATGAAAGTTATCCCCAAGGAGAAGTTGTGGACTACAAAGATGATAACCTGTTCCGTACTACTGATGAAGAAAAGCGTGCTTTAGATAGAGAGAAGAACAACAAATGGAATGAGTTTCGTAAAGGTGCCGAAATCCATAGAAGAGTACGTAAATTGGCAAAGGACGAGATCAAGCCGGGGATGACGATGATCCAAATCGCTGAACTTATTGAGAATGCCGTTCGTGGATACAGTGGTGAAGATGG
Organism: Komagataella mondaviorum; assembly: GCA_023213015.1. Lineage (NCBI taxonomy): Eukaryota > Fungi > Ascomycota > Pichiomycetes > Pichiales > Pichiaceae > Komagataella > Komagataella mondaviorum. The sequence continues at coordinate 753,831 of JAKWBA010000002.1, read as the reverse complement.
GCTTAAAGGTGGTATGGGATTCCCTTGTGGTCTTTCATTGAACCATTGTGCTGCGCATTACTCCCCTAATGCTAACGACAAAGTGGTTTTGAAGTATGAGGACGTCATGAAAGTGGATTTTGGTGTCCATGTTAATGGTCACATTATCGACAGTGCATTCACCTTAACTTTTGATGACAAATATGACGAGCTTTTGAAAGCTGTTAACGATGCAACCAACACTGGTATTCGTGAAGCCGGTATCGATGTCAGACTGACTGACATTGGTGAAGCCATCCAAGAAGTAATGGAATCCTATGAAGTCACTTTAGACGGAGAAACTTACCAAGTTAAACCTATCAGAAACCTTTGCGGCCACAACATCGGCCAGTATAGAATTCATGGCGGTAAGTCAGTCCCCATAGTGAAGAATTTCGACAATACCAAGATGGAGGAAGGCGAAACTTTTGCAATTGAGACATTTGGTAGCACAGGAAGAGGCCATGTCATAGGACAAGGAGAATGTTCTCACTACGCTAAGAACCCAGATGCTCCAGCTAATGCCATCTCCAGCGTTCGTGTCAACCGTGCTAAACAATTGCTCAAGACCATTGATGAAAATTTTGGTACTCTTCCATTTTGTCGTCGTTACATAGATCGTCTTGGAGAGGAGAAGTACTTACTGGCATTGAACCAGTTGGTTAAATCTGGGGTTGTCAGCGATTACCCACCTTTGGTCGATGTGAAGGGATCCTACACTGCCCAATACGAACACACAATCCTCCTAAGACCTAACGTTAAGGAAGTTGTCTCTCGTGGAGAGGACTACTAGTCATTTATTACGTAATATACGCTATTTTATGTTGTATCTACTAGTTTCCAGCTTTTTTCACAAGTTTCGGGTTCAAGTAGTGCGACGCCGAATTATGTGTCCAGTACTTTTGTAAACAGCAAAGTGTGCCCTACAAAGGATCGTTTAGAGTGAAAGAAACATAAATGGAGATTGACAAGAGTGTAATAGTATTCAAAGGTAAGCAGCTCGACTAATTAGATTACTGGGTTTTCAAGTTACTAACCAACTAGGCCCCTTTACCCAGAAATCTGGTGAGACTGTTAAACTTACAAATAACACCTCAACGCCTTTGGCATACAAAGTAAGGACTACTTCTCCCAAGCTGTACGCAGTTCGTCCTACTTCGACTCTGCTGCAACCAGGTGAGTCCATAGAGGTTTCTATTGTCCTACAGGGACTTCCAGAGGAACCATCCCTGGACTTTAAGTGCAAGGACAAGTTTTTGTTCGTCTCTGTTCCTCACCCTGATTACGACGAATCTGATGTAATTGCTGACATTTTCCCAGAATTAGAGAGTCGTTACAAGAGTGAAGTGGAAAGACAAAAAGTTAGAGTCAAGTTCGCCATTGGTGAACCCTCTACTCAAGACGATATAGATTCCAAGACCGAGAAACCAGACAATGCAACCGATGCTAAGCCAGCCTCTACTGAAACCAACCCGCTGTTTGGCAAAGAGATCTCAGAGAAGAATGCCAAAGTTGCAGCTTTGGAGGAGTCGCTGGATGGAAAACACAAGACATCCACTGAAACGAGTACATCTGCACCAGAGACAGTTTCAACTACACAATCCTCTCGTCTTCCAATAATAATTTTGATCATCCTTTTTGCTATAGTTGCTAAGTACTTTTTCTTCTAGGGAGGGAAGGACAATGTGTTTTTATAGGTCCCTTATCCTTTTTATAATAGTATTGGAATTGTAAAAGTACTCATGTAAGAAGAGGAAACTTGTACGACCTTGCGAAGGGTTATTCGACGAGGGGTGGCTGCATATGTATGATTTGACATATATTGGATTAAAGGCTTCGTTACGAGGAAAGACCTTACACTAATCCCTTCCATGCCTTTTCCACCCACTTGCAGTCCCTTACGGGGACATCATTGATGTTATCCACAGGGGAGCTGATGCAAACAAAATTCTGGTTGTCAGGAAGAACACATTTTATTTGAGATTGCGGAAAAGGACATGGACAGTCGACAGGCTTGGAAACACATGCAAACGTTTCAGGACAGAGGTATTGTTGGCAATCTGAGTTGAGCTGTTGTTGTTCGTAGTCTTGAGGTTGGTTGTTGTGTTGGGTCCTTTGTTGTTGACGGTGCTGACCACCGAAAAACTGCTCAAAGTCAAAGGCCATGACACAACTGGCACTAAGTATAATCGTACTCGCAAACACTCCTTTCATACTGGACTATGGTCGTCAAACGGTTATCGATGAGGTGTATTCTTCTAAACTTGATTCTACAAGATATTCATTCGAGGATCTTAAAATTACATAATCATGCTCTATTTCGGCTTGGTAACCACCTTCTGTATATAAATTCGTCAATGTGATAGAGTTCCAAAAGCTTCCTCATGGATCGAGGAGTTGGAGACTCCGTAAATAGCTGTAAAGCTCGCTGAAATACTTCTCTCGTAGGAGGAGTAACATAGGACAATACCAATACTTTATTAACACCACTGACAACTCTACTGATGGCCGATAAGTCGATCCATTCAGCAGCGGGAGTGCTTCCTGAATCACTAGGCTGAATTAGCACAGCAAATTCAGCGTGTTGAAACGGAGGACCTCTTCTGTAGAGAAGAAAATCTGACCCAAACTTGGTTCCTGATTTGACGCACCATCCATGGCTTTTGTAATGGTGATAAACGATGTATGACAAAATAAAACGATTATCGGCTTCCAGAGAGTGATTCATACACAATTGAAACAATTCCAATAAGCTCAGATCATTTACTTTAGAGCCAAAGCAAAACGATAAGAAAAAGGCCTCCACTGGCATCAATTGAAGATATTCCAGATCTTTGATGTGGGTATCATCAATGAACAGATCAGCGTTATTCCTTTTCTGTTCTGCCTCATCGCCAGTCAAAGAATAATTTTCCAGTATTATTTCACGTAATGGCTTGCGTTGTAGTTGTTTATTCTCCTCGATTAAAAGGCTCTTCAGTTTGGTAGCCTTCTGCAAGGAAGTAGTATCGCCGATAGTTTTAAAATGGTTCTCTTGTGCCTCCAGCTCCTCCCGCTTGAGCTTGAACTTTTTCCTTTCCTCTCTCCGAATTTGAACCGCCTCTTCGTTTGTGAGTAGCAACCGACCACTTTCATCAAACAACGGGTCCAGCCCCAATCTTCTTCGGGTTCTTTGCAACCAAGTAGGCTCTGAACGAGACAGTATGCCTTTCCCAATAAAACCACTGTTCCAGACTTCGTTCATGTAGTAGGAGCCTGAAACTTTGAAAACACCACCGCAGTACTGTATGTCGACAAATGTCTGTGTCAACAAGTACCATTGTTTTATATAAGAACCCAGACACCAAACCCACGAGATCGGATTGTGGGTGATAACAGGTAAATTGATGATATTTATAGGCAAAGGACGATCATACTGTTTGTTCTGCTTTTTCGACATGTCTATTTTGTTAGCTAGTGGTTAATCCAGTAGAGTTTCATCTTCATCGTTCAATTCAGATACCGTTATAGTCTTAAATTTGTGCTCACATAGAGAATTCAAGCAACATTTCGATCTCATCACCAGAAAACGATTGGATGGATTAGAGGTTGCACTTACGACTTGGCCATCATTTGAATGATGGGTAAACTGAAGTGAAGAAAAAAAGAATTTTTTTTGGTTGGAAAAAATGCTGAGAAAAGAGGACGCGCGAACGAGAACTCTAATCCATAACCGTTAGGACTAATTAGGTACGTGACAAAGAGTGCTTCCTGAGAACAAAGCCCGAGCTATGTCGATATAAGTGTCTCTATTGACTGCATCCTTGCGAGTGAAACGAACGTAAAACTGTAATCCTCTGCTTTTGTTTGGCGGCCATTTCAAAGTCAGCTTTAGCTTTCCCACATTTACCTCTTCGCTGCAAGCACTCCCTGATAAAGTAATGACACGTTTGTAATTTACCCGAAAAGGAAATATTAATTATCGTGTCCCTCAGATTTCCGTTCTCTACCTTTTTTTATTGAAAGTCATTTCACTGCAGTCTTCTTCCATCTTCTGGACTTTTCCCGTCGAAATGCAAATCACACTTATAGAAGACAAGAAAGCTCAGAAGCAGGAAGATAAAATTGCTGAAAATATCCTGCGAAGGGCTGAGTTAACTCGCATCACCCAACAACTGAAGTCAAAGTTATCCAAGGTGGGAAAGATAGCAGCATTGGATTCTGAACAAGGGTTACGCGGGAAGAAAGGCTTCAAACCCAACGGACTACCCATTGCGATTGAGACCGGTACAGGCAATGAGGGACCAGCTGACTCGGAGCAGCCAGAACGTTCGAAGAATCCTAATTCGTCGCCTAGTAAACGAAGCCTTAATGCTAACAATCTACCCTCGTCGCCAACTTATTCATACAGAACATCGGACTTGTCAAGCAAACTTGGTCACTCGTTTGATCAAGATAATACCTCTTTAACTAATCCTCCCTCAACGCCGCCCAGAAAGCATGAAGCCCTGTCATTATCGAGTAAGAATGAGGCCCAGGTAGCCCTTCAGAACGCTATCTTGGCAACTCCTAAATCCAAGGTGATTGGTAAAAGTGCAAACCTTAAGACGCCGTCCGGAAATAGTGCTCCAAAAGAAATTGATGATGGTGCAGACTTGTTGATGTTCTTGGCTACTTCACCATCACCTACGCGTCCAAGAACTCACATACAGAATCATAGCAATGTACAGATTCAAGGGATAGTCTCACCACGTATTTACCACACACAATTGAACAACGTTAATTCTACACCTCCAAGGCAGAAGGAGAAAACCTTTGGGACACCATTGGCGCTACCATCTTCATATATCAACCGTTTCAGCATGACTCCTGGCACGCCCCGTAATTCAGGTCAATTAAAGGGGCTTCAACGAACTCCGGGATTCAGTATGAGCGACTATGTTAATTTTTTCACTCCATCTCCAAGACAGCATAAGACCCCAGACGTTGGCTATTCCAATATTGTCACATCCAACATCTCAGTCCAAGGAACGCTGTTAAATTTTGACCGGTCCCCAGCACACCAGAAATTGATGAACTCTGAAATAAAAATCAAGGAAAACAGGACAAGCACAGAGGCCACAGATGATGAGTCTCCTCTAAAGAAACGGAAGGAAAATTAGGGCAAAGGGTACTTTATAACTAAAGGGGAGACATGGAGAGGGCTAATTATAATTAAGTATATCGGTTTATATTGTAAAGAGTGGATTTGGTAATCAAGTTTGCGATTTTTTTTGCGCGAATCGCTTGCTCTTTTTTGGTACTTATACGCGAATTTTCCTCATAATATGTCCCATTTTCATTCTCCTTCTCAACAAAGTTCTTGTGAATATCCCGATCTGATGAACACTGTGCCTGAGAATCAGGATCACGCTAGGCGACGCCTAAGACGTGCGACTTTGGCAGAAAAGATTAAAGTCCTAGATTGGCACAACAACTCTGAACGAAAATGTCAGCAGGCCACCCTGCAATACTTCCATGATTTGGGGGAGTTTGCCATAACAAAGTCTACTATGAATAGATGGGTCTTAAACGAGAAGGACTTACGGCAGGACTACAAGAATTTGACTTTGAACAACAATAAAGTCTACAAGACAAAGCCAAAGTTTAAAGACCCTGAGGTGAACCGCTGCTTGGAATTATTGTATGATCAGATTACTAATGAAAACTGCACAATTACAGAGCGGGAGCTGATTCAAAGATGGAGCAACTTTTATTTGATGTTCTACAATATTCCGAAAACAGATTTTAGTTCTAATAACATACCCACCAAATCTAACGGATGGTTGCACCATTTCAAAAGAAGAACCGCTTTCAAGAGGGACTTGGTTAAACGTTTTCATACAGATTCAGAATTGTACAGCGTCCGTACCTTGGAGGACGAAAAGTTAAGATTGAAGAATATTTTAGCTCGGTATCAGCTGTCTCAGATTTACCAGTTGGACGAAGTTTCCTTTAAAATTAACCCCACTTGCTTCATCCCTAACCATCAATCCGGTTCATTGACCATTCCAGACCCTGCAGAAAGAGTCACTGTGGCCCTGTGTGTCAATGCTACAGGTTCCTCAGTATTTGCTCCATTGATAGTATCCGATTTGGAGCCATCCAACAAGATCATGAAATCATTGAAGAATCTGTTTTATTCCAAGTCCGGATTGTTGACGACGGAGATTTTTTTCAAGTACATCAAAAGTGTTAACGATACAATTGCTCAGAATGCGCCTCAGGAAAAAATTGTCATTCTGTTAGATGATTTATATGCCCACATTGTACCACAAGATGAGTTCACTAATATCGAGCTTGTATATTTTGCTCCATCACTGAACAGACTGGATTATTACCCACTGGACTTTGGAGTTGTCAGGATCTTCAAAACAGAAGTCAAGTATTCCATGATGCAGATCTTTTTCAAAAAACTCACTATAGGAATGGATCAAAATTTTTCGAAAACGTTCACATTAAGCAAGGAGGATTTAATATCGGTCATCATGGACACCTGGAATACAATGAAATATAATACAATGCTGACGAGCACCAGTTTTCACAATTCACAATTGATTCCAAGTTTTGCTGTGCTAAACCAGCATCGTACAATGCCATTCGATTCTGATGTGGCATTCTCCTTAAGAGACACGAATAAGGAAACTCAGATAGTCAACATGCTGAGAGTCATCCAGGAAAGAAATTTATTCAGAAATCACAAAGGGTTGCCCTCACGCAAACATTCTGACCTCTATATTGACCATTTTCTATTCCCCGCAGAGGAGAAGGTGGAAAATGTTCATTTGCAAGACTCTGATATCATTGAATTAGTCAGAAGAGAACATACAGAAACTGACCCTCATATCGAATCTGCACAGGCCACGTCTTCCTCGATTCAACGAAACATATCTACACAAATGGGGCAGGCGGAGTCTACAGTACAAAGGAACCTACAAGCAACATCATCTAATGACTCCAGGGGGTTCCTCCACGATGGGTTTGCTCAAGATGAATCTACTCATCAAACACAAAGGCAACACAACCCTGATATCATACCTTCTCCTTTAACCACTAATCTAATCATGGGAGAGCTGGATAATTTAAAGCCGCAGAGAACATCCCCTCATTCTGCAATTCTGACTAGTTCCAACGAAGCCCATTTGAACAAATATGCGGCCAATGGGGAAACGGGAGAGGCAACAGAGATAGGCAAACTGATGCTGGGCCGCTTAAAAGACTTCTTCTCGCTTCCTGAGAACATTAATCACTACTCTAATTCCGCGATCCAATTCAATCGCTTCCTGAATACTTACCTGCAAGAATCCAATGATCTTTACATGAAGTCGTATGCGAACCAAAAAGTAAATAAGCACTCCAGAGGCTACAATACTTCGCAGAACTCAGAACAGCCACCGAAGAGACGTCAATTAGAAGCCAATACAAACTCGTTTGACCATTTTATGAGTTGACTCCGTTGGCCCTTATTTTTTCTGCAGAGTCAAGCGAACAGAGTCTTTTGACAGGAACCCCGAGGGGTACTTCATGTTTCAGATTTTAATTTTTTATTTTATTTCTTTTTTTTTTTTACCTTTGTTCTAGCCAATAATCGAGCCATATTCTGGATACTGGATGCTGAATGCTCGATGCCAAACCCCATACTAAAAATTATGTAGACGTTTTATTGGATGTACTTATCACAAAATTGCTCGCCATTTTACTGTTAAATTCGTTCTTCCATGTACCCCTTCTTACAGCTATTTCGGCTTTGCATTTTGTGGATGCTGCTTCTCGAACGATATTTGATGCAGACCAAATGCAGTGGATGCTTTTCAAACGAATACGTTAGGATCATGCGTCGTAAATTCTTGACAGATCGAAAAAATACCCGCGGACCGTGGAGGAAAATAAAGATCACGAACACATTTTGTTGGGATTTCTTAACAAATCGAGAAAAAAGTGCCGAGGACCGCGGGGACAATAATAGATCTCACACAATTTGTTGTAAATTCTTGTCAGATCGTAAAGAATATCCGAGGACCGAGGATTGAGAAAGTGGACCTTGTGGAATGTTCCTTGCGCAATCGATAACAGGCCCATGCCGTGTCATCCCCTCTAATTCGGTTAAGTTTTGTCTTCATAGTCTCAATGAAACTTCTCTAGAACGTTTGCTCATGACTTCTACCAAGTCCCCCGCCTCTCACTCTCTTTCCAAAGCTTACTAGAGCTTAGTAACTAAAACGCCATCCTTAATACTCAAGCAAATGCACATTGTAAATTCCCCTTCGTTTCCTTGAAGTATGTTACTGCAGTTATGCGTTGCATCGGTAAATTAGTACTGACCTATTGTTCCAAATGTGTATGAACTAAGTTTTCAACATGGAAAGCTCCGGATTTTTTTAAACCTTTTTATATACATAGGTTTCCACTTTTTTTTTTTTTTTCTCTCTCTCTCTCTCTACCAACATCTACCATTAGTGTTACTATAAGGGTTAACTGGTCGTGAACTAACATCTTCGTATTTGGTCAATTTAGTTAGTCAATTTTCTTTGCTTTGAAACTGTCGCACCGTGCCGTGGCTTTTTTTTTTTTCAACTCACCACGTTATCAAGTATCTCCGAGAAAGATCGGTTTAACTCTTTCACCACTATTGTGATCTGGAACAATCACTCTCTTCGTTCCATTTCACTTTAATTTTTGACTTCGACTATCTCTGAGCAGTTATCAATGCAGGAGGAGGGTACTGACTCCCACTCTACCACGGAAAACCCTCCAGAGTTACTATCACCTCCTTCAATAGGACAACATCATGTCATCAATGACCCAGGAAGTGTTGCACACTCTGGTATTCCGTCTGCTCAGAGTACCAGATTTCCTTCTCAGAAATTGCCTCCTGACACTCAAAATATGACACTTGCACCTGCTCATGTAATAACATCGAGTAATACAGGTAATAATCAACATTCTCCGATTTACAATCTTCCAAGGCATAATACTTCAACTAGATACCCAGCTCCTCAAATGTCCATACAGCAACATCAACAGTCAAATACAAACCAAGTTCATCCCCCTCCTCCTCCACATCACTTACATCAGCATTCCCTCTCCTTCAGCCAGCCGTTGAATTTTTCTCCCCAACAATATATATTTCCTACCCCAAATCTTCCTCTTCCATCGCAGGTTCAGCTGACCTTTCCGCAGGCGCAACAGGTCCCCCCTCAGGTGCCATCCCAGATGCCTCCTCAGATGCCATCTCAGATCTCCTCTCAGATGCCAGATCAGAAAAGTTCTTATGGTCCTCCTTTGATGATGGAAATACCACAGGGAAGACATTCGGCGCAGACGTCGTCAGGAAGTATTTCAAATTACATGTTTCCCCCTCAAGCTGATGTCAAGCAAACTCAGAAAAATCCCAAAAAATCGCACAGTACTGTCGCCGAATCTGATGCCAAGTTGAAAGAACAGGCATATTCGGCTTTATCTATCCCTTTCGATGAATACGCAAACTCAATCAAATTATCGGAATCAGAGAAAGGTCACACGCCCTCTAGACAGGCTACGAATAAGGAGCGACAAGAGGAGGCGTCTTCCAGAGAAAGACAACGACAAGTTTTTGGTATGGTCGTCCTTTTGAAAACTTGTGAGTTGAGTGCGGACTCGGTTGTTGCTAGAAACAAGATCTACAACTTCTATGTTTCAATTTGTTTGAATAATGGCATTTCTCCACTTAGCGCAGCTTCATTCGGTAAGTTAGTGCGTATAGTATTCCCGTTGGTTACAACTAGGCGTTTGGGAACAAGAGGTCAAAGTAAGTATCATTACTGTGGCATTCGACTTGTAGCTGATTCGGAAGGTGGTCCAAAAGATTCCTCTTTTCCTCTACAGTTTTCAACATCCCAAACAACGTCACAAAATACATCGTCTTTTGGTTCTCCCTACCAATCAAGCGTCAACATCTCAACGAGTCAATTTTCCCAAGCGAACCCTCCTACTTTTACAAATTCTCCGACTTCTGGTTCTGTTTCGGTTGTATCTAATAGGTTGCCATCAGCAAATACTGCAGACACAGCACTTTCAGCAGTTGATAATTTTGCTCATGTATCTTTGCAATTTGACATCGATCTTTGCTTGAAAATGCATTATCCAAATAAAGAGGATGAAAAAATGGAAGATTCGATCACTCTTCCAGAATTATTGGATCATCTGGAAGGTTATGATATACAGCAAGCTGAATTCAATGAGAAGAATATAGAGTCACTTCAAGCTCTATACAAAGAACATTGCGTTTCCATATTCAAAGCTCTGAGATATATGCATCTCAACAAGCTGTTTCAACAGGTGATTTCTTTTCCGTCTCAATTGACCAAAGAGCAGTACACTATCTTTGTGTCTCCATATGTTAGCTCTTGGATTGTTCAATGTGACCTAGTAACGTACAGAGCCATATTGAAGATGCTGTCTAAGATAGCCTTGCAAAAGGTTCCCGATTATGTTGTGCAGCAGCTGAAAGTTGTCTGTACAACTCTGCCTGAAAACGTTTCGAATCTGAACATGCCGGACATTGTATTACAAGTGAAGCAACCCTTAGTGGAGTATTTTTGCAAATTGGTATCCAGACTAATTCGTGTTACAATGTCCACGGAATCTGCTTCTAAAGTACTAAGCAACCCACAATCAAGAAAGTCAATCATTGAAAGCTGGCTAAATAATGTCTCGTTTGATTCTTTGGCCCTTAGAATTCTTCCGTGTCACAAGGAAAATAGGGAAAAAGTCCTTGAGATACTCACTAAGAAAGTCCCTTTATTTTTAGAGTCCATCTCTAGTTCGAACGAAACTAAAGAAATCAAAACTGAGGATGGAACTACATCTATACTGGCTGCTGACAGAGTTATCGAAAATTTTAGTTCGTTTTTGCTCACACTTACCAAGAGTTTCCCAACTGTACCTGCCTCATTTTTCCTGTTATGTCTGAATAGTGTTCTAACTGCCGCCCTAAGGGATATTTCTCTTGCAGGTTCTGAAGTTTTCTCTTCTTGGTGGCTAGTAAAATGCTGGGTAGATGAATGGATGGGATGGTGTGCGGAGTATAGTGGCTTTTTGCAAGCCTCTACAACTAGTTTTTTTCTAGACAACCTCGTTCAAAGTAATCATGAAGAAAGTTTATATGCGAACAGCAATGTTCCAAATCCACAATTGAATACCCAGAAGCACGCCCATGACGAAGCTCACGAAAGGAACCAAGAAGATGCGATGTATTTACGACAGCAACCTGTTGTTGGAAGACAGGACAACATTCAGTCCACCAAGAGTCACCAGAACAAGACTGACAAAAATGAAACATCGGACCATGAAATTGAGCTTCCTGTAATGACTGATACGTTTGACGATCACCTTGATGAAGAGTTTATAAATGTGGACGAAGAAGGCATCATTCCTTCCAAGCGTCAGAAAATGGACGCTGATTATGCTACAAGCATGGATGATGAGTCTAGCTCTCAGATTGATAACGATCTCTCCCTTTTGCATAAGAGACTTGATATTCCAGAGGAGTATACGTCCTAAGGTAATATGCGTAGTGCCTCATTACCTCTTTCTGTTTACAGCTAATTTAGTCTTTTTAGAATTTCCTGACAAGAAGCGAATAAATGCATACACTACTGATTTTAGTTTAGGCAAATCAATCCATTTTGTGCGAGTGTTTCCATGTCAAATTTGTTTTTCCTTTTGTGAACTTTGTACCTAAGGCTCCATTTCAAGAATGAAGCTAGAAAGGTCTAATTCAGTATTCATTGACCCAATTCCTCTTGAAAGTTCTGTCACCAATCGAAGTGGCAAGTTTGAGCATATCGATTGTAGCCGAGTTTTCAAGATTCCTTCTGGATTGAGTGTTATTGATCCAGATGAAGGCCCTGAAAAGAGAGGAATTCAAATTAATTATCAAGCTGCAGCAGGTACTATAGCCCCAGGAAATGTACTTTCTACTCTAAGTTGCTAACTCTATATAGGCACTGTTATCTACAACTTTATTCCTCAGATAGAAATACTGGAGATGAATAAATCTGACTTGTCACCTGATTATAGAGCTACTTGTTGTTTTCGTTGTTTCAAACCGGGAACTTTACCTGCCCGAACTTCGAACGTTAACGACATTCCAAGTGATCATAGTGGTCATGGTAAGGGTTTAATGACAGATAACCTCAAAACAAATGGTGTTGATATCAATAAACTTTTACGATGTGCAGGCTGCAGAGTGATTAATTATTGCTCCCTATCTTGCCAACTACAAGACTGGAACGATTTTCACAGCAAAGAATGCACGTATCTCAAGAAATATCTGAAAAAATATAACACGGTGCCTTCGACCACAGAGGTATTGGTTAATCGAATATTTCTGAAATACAAAAGTAACAGTCTTTTCAGACTACAAATTGATATGTTAACTTCTCATCTAGAGGTTCTGGAGAATGAAGTTTACACTGGACATGTTGTACATTTGGAAGCCTTGGAGCAGGCCCAACATATGCTTGAAAAGTTTGAAGATGTCTCTTCACTCTATGGAGAGGATCTCATGCTTCTCAAAAGATTGGTTTTAACAGTGTTTGTAAATAGTACGGTAATGTACAACGAGTTTCTTGAACCGAATGGGTTGATGTTTGATTCTTTTTTTGCCCTGATAAACCATTCTTGTGAGCCAAATGTTTTGGTTACCTTTCAGGCAGGTGGTAAGCTGAATTTGAGAACCATTGTTGATATGAAGCCAGGCACTGAACTGACTACAAATTATGAGTTTACCAATGTCCCAACTGCACTTCGCAAGTTAAACCTACAAAGTAGATTTTTCTTTGATTGTCAATGTCCTTTATGTTCTAATCCCATCGACAGAACGTTGGCTGTACAATGTTCAAATTGCAAGACTATAGTAGCATCTTTCGATCTCAAAGGAGATTTGGGATCTGAGAGCCAATTAAAAATGATCGATGGGGTGAAGAGCACTAAAGGATCTTGTTACAAATGCTCAACTGAATTCCAAGAGACATTCGAATATGTCTCTGATATGTTCCAAAATTGCTTATCAACACTCATAAAAGACGTTCAAACTTATCAAATAGCAAATCAAAGACGCTTGGTTGACAGTGAAGAGCATTTAGTCAGTCTTCTTGGACTATTTTTCAAAATTCCAAATTTAGAAAATGCGACTAATTACATCAAAATGATCGAACTTCTGCAACAGTGTCCAATGATTCCTAACAATTTCTACCTTAAGTCCCATTTGCTGAATTTGGTGATTGATTATTTCAGTGAGGCAACAGATCAGATAACATTCACAAGGTTAAGTCTACTTGCAAGCTTCAATGAATTACAGAACGAACAAGAAAATTCCGTAACAAGTGCTTTCCAGTGTGCCCATACCTTCAAGTCAATTGCCATTACTCTTTTGAATGTAGCCGAATGGTTATCAAAGAGCTCCCAGCAGACTAGATTCTGGGAATCTTATAAGGAATGGTTTCATTTGGAAAGTCAAGCAGTCATTGCACTATCCTCTTTCTACTTCTCATTGCAAGCGTTGTTACAGGTCTCTAAGAACCCGCAGTCGGACGTTTTCCAACAGCACCTTGAGGATATGGTTGTGGCTGGGTTTACCAATTCTGTTCAAAAATTAGAACTACTTGGCAGCGTAAATTGGTTCGTAGAAAGCTGGTCTAATTTAAAATTCCAAATAATTCTTCAAAAGCTTTCTCTTTTGATCGAAGTTCCTCAATTGAACTTGAATTTCTCCAACAAGTATTACCATGATATATCCAAGTTCAATTTTGGCGCATGCAACTTTTCGAATAGAGTTGTTCAGTATCTCCGGGGAAAACACACACTGATTACTCCACAAATTGTACACACTCCAACTGATATTTCACAGTTCGAAATTATTGAGTCAGACCACCCCAGATGGTTAAGAGAAGGAGTAGGTCATTGCGCAGTATCCATTCCTGCTGATCCGAGTTACACTCTCTTACCCCAGTATTTAAGATCGCTATAAAGTGCACCACTCAAAATATTTATATGCTTGTGATCAGTCCGGGCCGAATAACGTAGAACCTTCTAGAAGAAATCATTAGTAGGAACCGCACCGCTAGGCTAACGAAAAAAGTCGTTCCAGGAATCAATCTAGCTACGCAATTAGTATTTAAACCAAGTGAGGTGCCACCGCGCGAGTTTTTGTAGAACAGTAATCACAATGGTGAAAGAACAAGGTCTTTATAATTTGTTGGGTATATCGCCATCAGCCTCTGATGCTGAGGTCAAGAAGGCCTACCGTAAGATGGCACTGAAGTATCATCCAGATAAACCAACGGGTGATACTGAGAAATTTAAAGAAATCTCTGAGGCATTTGACATTCTATCTGACTCTGACAAAAGAGAGGTGTATGACCAGTACGGCTTAGAAGCAGCTAGAGGTAACGCTCCAGCTGGTGGTAACCCCTTTGCTGGCGCTGGTGGTGCACCAGGAGGAGCCGGTGGACACACTTTCAATTTTGGCGGTTCCAGTGGTGGACACACATTCTCCCAGGCTGATGCTTTCAATATCTTCGAGCAATTTGGCGGTTTTGGTGGCTTAGGTGGAATGGGAGGTGGAATGGGAGGTGGAATGGGCGGTGGAAGAGGTGGTTCTCCATTCGGCGGTGGCAGTTCCTCGTACATGAAAATGCCCGGTGGATTTGGCGGCGAATCCCCAAGCTCATATGGTTCTCAGGTTGAACCTGAAGTAGTGACATTGAAATTGAATTGTACTCTTGAGGAGTTATTCAGTGGTGCGACAAAGAAAATGAAACTTAATCGTAAGGGTCCCAACGGTACTAAGGAAGAAAAGATACTCTGCATCGATTTAAAACCAGGCTGGAAGTCAGGAACTAAGATCAACTTCACAAACGAGGGTGATTATCAGCCAGAAGCACGTACCAGACAGACAATTCAGTTTATTATAGCAGAGAAACCTAATGATACCTTCAAAAGGGATGGTGATGATTTACATTACAGCATTCCATTGACTTTCAAAGAATCTCTTCTAGGATTTGATAAGGAGGTAAAAACTATCGATGGTAAGAGAATTCATGTGAGCAAGTCGCAACCTATTCAGCCAACACAGACTATCAATTATCCAGGTTTAGGAATGCCCATCAGTAAGAAACCAGGCCAGCGTGGAGACTTGATTGTCCACTACAAGGTAGATTATCCAATCAGTTTAACACAGGATCAAAGAGAAGCCATATCTAAAGTGTTTTAAACCGGACTAAATTGGTAAAATGTATACTAGGTAAATAAGAAATTGATCAACTCATTACAATAAATGCGATTACATAAGCCGCGACGAAACTTTAGGATATCGATACTTTGTAGTTTCAACCTGTGACGACCTGTTTCAACACTGTAGAAGCAAACCATGTCAGTTATCCTAGCCTCAGCAGGGTACGACCATACCATTCGGTTTTGGGAGGCGCTTACTGGTGTATGCTCTAGAACCATACAGTACTCCGACTCTCAGGTGAACCGGTTGGAGATAACATCTGATAAAAGGTTCCTAGCAGCAGCGGGCCACCTCCATGTAAAGTTGTACGATGTCAAAACAGCCAACCCTAATCCAGTGACTTCTTTTGAAGGTCATACAAATAATGTGACTTCCATGGCTTTTCAAGCCGATAATAAATGGATGGTCTCCTCAAGTGAAGATGGAACAGTAAAAGTGTGGGATGTGAGGGCGCCCACGGTACAACGAAACTACAAACATAATTGTCCGGTAAATGAAGTGGTGATACATCCTAATCAAGGAGAATTGATTTCATGTGATCAAGAGGGAAATGTACGAATTTGGGATTTGGGGGAAAATCAATGTACACACCAATTGATTCCAGAGAACGATGTGCCAGTCCACTCTGTAAGTGTTGCAACCGATGGAAGTATGCTCGTTGCAGGGAATAATAAGGGAAATTGCTATGTTTGGAAAATGCACAACCAAAAAGATGTCACTTCACTTCAACCAATAACAAAGTTCAAATCTCACTCGAAGTACATCACGAGGGTATTGTTATCGTCGGACGTGAAACATCTTGCGACCTGTTCGGCAGATCATACAACGAGAGTATGGTCAATCGATGACAATTTTGGCATTGAAACTACTCTGCGTGGCCACCAGCGGTGGGTTTGGGATTGTGCATTTAGTGCAGATTCTGCCTACCTTGTGACTGCATGTTCTGACCATTATGTGAGGTTATGGGATCTTGCAACTAGTGAAACTGTGCGACAATACAACGGTCATACTAAGGCAGCTGTTTGTGTTGCATTAAATGATGTTTGAAAATTCCGTTTCTATATGTACTATTACTGAACCAAATGAAATTTCTGTATCTAAACTGAATAAAAGTACAACTACACTATCTACTTCTTCGACTTCTTCTTCTTTCCGTCCTCTTCGTCCTCATCAGCCTTTCTCTTTTTCTCTTTCTTTTCCTTCTTTTCTTTCTTTTCCTTCTTTTCCTTCTTTTCCTTTTTCTCTTTCTTGTCCTTCTTGTCCTTCTTTTCCTTCTTTTCTTCCAGTTCCGTTTCTGTCTTCTCCTTCTTTTCAACCTTCTCTTCGGTCTTCTCTACAGACTTCTTGGGACTCATTAAAGCAGGAGTTTCCAATTTGGAAGCTGGCACTGGGGGAGGTGCTTCGTTCTCATGGCTGATATAATCAGATTTCCAGGAATCTGGTGTGTTTTCATTTACTCTACCGAACTTGTCCAATTTTCCATCGGCCTTGAGTTGCTTCTTCTTGAGAGCAATTGGACCTAGTCCCCATCTTCTTGGGTATGTGTCACGCTCCATAATACATCTCTTGACCTTTGCAACTACACCGTGGTCACAACTGGAGAGGTCGACAGTGGTCATCTGTGCAATACCAATTGCAATGGCTTCACCCTTGGTGGTGATCAGAACAACTTCATCATATAGTTCAATTCCTTCCTCATAACGCAACAAACCTGGAAGCATCAGCTTGGCTCCGTAACAAACGGCGTTAACTGCAGAGTCCTTGACTACAACTCTCTTGTAACCAACCAACAAAGTTTCCAGTGGGTGAATGATCTTTCTCAAGTAGGTTTCATCTCTAGAATTGTCATAAACCCATTGGGCATCCATAACATCGTGCAAGGTGACCAAGTTATCATTTTCAGTCAAAGCACCAGATCTGACACGACGAAGTTCTTGCATATGACCACCAACACCCAACATCATTCCTAGATGAACACACAAAGTTCTCATATAGGTTCCAGCTTCACAAGAAGCCCAGAATACTCCAAGGCCTCTTTTGTTATCAAATTCTAATAATTTAGAGTCGTATATGGTTCTCACTCTTAGCTGTCTCTTCACGGCAGAAATCAAAGGTGGTCTTTGGAAAAGGGCACCTGTCAAGTTCTCAAGCGACTTTCCAAAGTCCTTCTCATTCTCCAAGGCATCATGGAGACGTACAATGCATACATACTCCTTTCCAGCACCTTGTTGGGACTTGACCAGTCTGGTAGCTCTATCGATACAGACCAATAAACACCCAGTGACCTTTGGATCCAGGGTACCAGAGTGACCAGTCTTTTCACAACGAAGAATTCTCTTGACCCAGGCAACAACTTCGTGAGAAGAAGGGTTCGATGGTTTATCTAAGTTGATAACACCTGAAGAGATATAGTTCTTCAAGTCTCTCTTCAAAGGAGAGCATCCGTGAGGAATAGGAGTGTAGTGTCCACTTCTAACCAACAACTTGTCATAGTTTTTCAAAAGCAAAGGCCAGTCCGAGGTATCATTAGAGGGAGTCACGGCCTCTGGCTTGATTGTGTAATCAGTTTCACCCATGATAAGTTAGTGTAGAGAAAATTTTCAGTAGAGGAGGAAAAAAAAAACTTTACTCTAGGGGTCGTGTGGGCAGCAGAAGATGTTGGATGTCCAATAATTATATAATCAGCATGAAAGTGCGAGTCCACTTTGAGCAGGGAATGCTCCACCGAGGAGCTGAGCTTTGGAAGCTGCAGATTGTGAATAAAGAAGTCTCGGCTTAACACAGCTTCTTCCACGCCATAATTAATGCTGCTTCGATAATTTCAGAAATATGAGTGAAAAACCAAGTTAGGTAAACTCGATTAGAGTGACCTGGCAAGCAATGAAACGGCTATTTGTTTTTGTTTACCATGAGGCCTTTCGTACACAGACCAATTCATCTGCATTATATAATCTGTCACCTGTCCCGTTCCTTGCGGGCATTGAGCGAAAGTTTTTACACAGTTTCCAGAATTTCAGCACTACTTCAACCTCATCTTTAGTAACCTAGCAGCATCTCGATAGCCATCCAACACCTACGCTGACGTCCAATGCTTCAACTTCTTGAGCGTCTCGTGCGTTACTTCAAACTTCGGGAGATCCGTACCCATAACAATAGGACGACCCGAATGCTAGGATATTCGCGGCAAGAGATGATTTCTTCTGCTACTTTTTCATGCAGCTAGTTTACCATATTTGGGAGTATTCCCTGATCTGGACAAACAATAATAACATCTCACACAACAGATTAAGCCTCGATTTTTCTCTCTGGAAAATACCAACCGTAGTATATTAGACGTTCTAAGGCCATTTTTTTTTCCCTTTTTCATTCCATATCCTTGCGCTAATTTTTTTTTTGCCCAAATAAAAAGTTGAAAGATGCAGTTTGCAAAGATTCTATTGACTACCTCCGCCTTGGTTGTCGCAGCTTTGGCAGACACCGACACTTCTTCGTTGAGTAAGTATTGATCATTTTGAAATTTTTTCGGGGAGTTATAGACATTCTGCAAAGAAGTTTAGGAGCTGGCTTTGATTTAATAGGTGAAATTCCCGCTCTGAACTTTCTCTTATGTATCGAACGATATATTGTTTGATCTAGTCTCGTGAAGTGCTTGAATCTATCTACTATTGCAAGGTCTTTTCAACTACGCGAGAATTGCCTTCGGATCCGAACTGCCAACTCTGATTCGACGAGAACCGGCAACAGATCCGCTTTTCTACCGCTTGGAGACTTTGCATGTCAATCGAGGGGAGTAGGAAAGAGTTTACCATCCGTGATTTTTGTTTATCCTATGCAATTCAATTGACACTTGTGGTGAATCTTACCCGTTCCCCGAAGCGAATCAACGGGCGAATTGCAGAGGTAGTTTCACATCTCATGAGTTATTTTTAGCTTTTTGAGTCCACTTCGCGGATTTGTTGATCATTACACTCCCCATATGATTTCTAGATTCCAGTTTCATTTATCTGAGATAACATACTAACATCATGCCAAGGTGCCACTTTGACTTCAACCACAAGAATTTCAATCGCTTCCGGATGTAGTCTTGAGGACTTCACAGCAACTGCTCAGGCTGATCTGGACGAGCTATCGTCCTGTGAGGCTGTCAGAGGTGATATCCACATTGCTGGAAGTTTGGGATCAGCTGCTATCGCTAATGTCAAGGCCATTTACGGTTCTTTGATCGTCAAGAATGCCACTTCATTGGTTGCCTTGACCGCTGACTCTTTGACCACAATCACCGAGCAGTTGGCCCTCTCTGAGCTGACCATTTTGGACACTCTTTCTTTCGCTCAATTGACTTCTGTTGGTTCTATCTACTTCGTCACCTTGCCTGCTTTGGAGGAGATTGGTTTCGACACTGGTGTCTCTGACACTGAGTCTGTTTACATTTCTGACACTGCCTTGACCAACTTAGACGGTATTGTTGCCACAGATGTCGATGTGTTCAACATTAACAACAACTTCAACTTGGACACTGTTGACTCCCATTTGGAGACTGTTTCCTCTGCTTTGGAAGTCTCCTTCAACTCTGACGATGTCGAAGTCTCCTTCGACAACCTTTTGTGGGCTAACAACATTACTTTCCGTAATGTTGCTTCTGTCTCTTTGAACAACTTGACCACCGTTAACGCTTCTTTGGGTTTCATTGAATCTGGTTTCAAGAGCTTGAGCTTCCCAGGAATCACCAGAGTTGGTGGATCCTTCTCCATTGTTGACAACGATGACTTGGAGGAGGTTGACTTCTCTAACGTCGAGTCCATTGGTGGTGGTTTGGTCATTGCTAACAACTCTAAGTTGAGTGACTTTGGTGAATGGGAGGAACTGCAGACCGTTGGTGGTGCTCTTGTTTTGACAGGTTCTTTCGACAACGGTTCTTTCCCATCTTTGAGAGCTGTCAGAGGTGCTTTCTCTTTCGAATCTGATGGAGAAGTTTCTTGTGACGAATTTGAGGACATTCAAGACGACACTGCTGGTGAGTACCAGTGCTCTGCTGCCTCTTCTTCCACTTCTGCTAGTGCTCAGTCAAGTTCCTCCAGTTCAAGCTCAGGAAGTGCTACATCTAGCTCTAGCGGATCTACTACTTCCAACAGCAACTCTTCTGGAAGTGAAGATGCTGGTATAGCTTTGGCTCCTGCTTCTCTTTTCACTTTGTTGGCTACAATTGTCCTCGGATTTTTGTAAACACATAGAGAAATTAAAAGAAAAGGCTGAGAAGAAGTAGAAAAGTTGAATGGTGTATTTTGTATTGTTTAGTTTTATTTTAAAATTTAGTTCCTATTGAATATGTTATCAACTGACTCTATGTAAGAATTACAATCCCTTACCGTAATTACCAGATTCAAAAAAGGCAAAAATAATCTTGACAATGTTCTCCAACGACTCTAGCCATTCCAAGAGTTGTGCAGTGACTTTCTCTTGATCATCACCTAGTTTTTTGAAGAAGTCAACTCTATATGGACAGGCTTTCATGGCCAACTTGAAAATGGGCTTGATCACGAAAGAGTGATGTTTGCTTAAAGTGCGACTGTATGCGTCAGTGAAAGCCTTTGTTAGTTCATAGTCAGGATGGTCCACTGTCTCTCTCATAGCTGCTGCGGTGAACTGAAGACCTCTAGATAGCCATAGTAAGCCTTGAGTAGCAGACTTTCCCTTCGTCGATTGGTCTTTTTCATCCAAAATCAAATCTTGAAGCGTTGCAGCGTTGACGGGTGAGGCAAGAAGCTTCTTGCGAATCTTGTCGACGTTTCCTTGCATGTCATTTTGGACTACAGCAAATGCTGACGAACCTAAAAGGTCTATTAAATGGTTAGTATGGTGAAAGAGGATCCATCAAGCAGCTTGAATGTTTTGACGTACCAAAAAGTTTGATCAAAGACTCCGAAGCGAGTAGAAACTCGTCGGTAGGTATTTTCTCCTCCACCAAAGGGATATCCTTAAAGGATTTTTTCATTCCATCAAAAAAAGTCGACATGTTGTGTGTGTAGTGAGCTGTCAGCTGAAGCAAAGTTTAGGAATATCAACAGTAGAGGAAATCGCGTTTCCATATTTCCATCCAGCATTTACGATTTTTTCTATTACGTGAGGTGCTTCAGTTTTGAATGTAAGTAATTACTCTCTGTGTTTTTCAGTTACGACGAGTAAGTATTCTGCAATGGGATCTAAAATAGTTTTGTAGGAATGCTATTGATGGACTGGCCATCTGGCCGATTTCAATGATGCTGCATTGATGCTGCACTAGTGAGGAAAAGTGAGCTTCAGGCATCTGATGAGGCAGGTCGACATCCAACACATTTTGAAATCATTTTTAGTCGTTCACGTAAAACCAGACAACCAAAAAAGCCCTGCGATATATCTGGGGAACTGAAATTAAAATAGTCGTATATTGACTCTATCTAGTAGTTGCTAATCACCGTTGAGGTGAACCTATCTAATATACACAGGCTAAATGGTATAGCTTCCGATAACCCAATGAAACATGAAAACAATAAAAATAAAAGAGAAAGTATCACACAATAGCCTTCCTCTCAGAGGAGTGAGAGCAGAGACTAATGTGTAAGGTACGTAACTTTATAGTCAAATAAAGCTAAAGACAGTTGATGTCTTACCTGCGTATATGCAAAGAAACTGAAAATTTAAACAGAAATTTTAATGCAATGTTTTGAACAAATCAAAAATCTTGACATTAGGATTTTGGACATAGTTGTTGTCCACAATGTTGACCAAATAGTATTCATCATGAAGTTGATCCAAAACGGCACGTGTTTTGGAATCTCTAAGAACTTCAGATTCTTCCTGATTCTGGTCCCTGAACAAAGAAGCCCAAGCTTTGAAAACACGATATGCTTCGTCTTTCCAAGCAAGGAAAGAGCATCTCTCCACTATGGTGGGTTGTACCACCTCTTTACCGGGGAAGATACCCCAAGTAACAGCATTGATGTCATCTTCTTTGCTGTTAGTAATTAGCTCTCCTTGAGCATTCACAGCGTAAAAGGTCAAAGTGTTAAACTTCGTAGAGTAAGACTCGTTTAGGTCTTCAATGTTGCTGATTAGCTTAGCTAAGAACTTTGCCGGAATGAAAAACTCTAAGTATTGCTTTTGGTAAACGAAACCATTCGAAGGTCCCCAACCATGTATGTGGTGACTGGAGGGAAGTCCGTTAACACAAGGCTGAGAATTGATGGTCAAAATACCCTGACGATTCAAGGACAATAAGTCGTCTAATAAAACATTGATCTCTTCATTAGTTTCTCCATCTGACCAAGGCAAAGAAGAAAGATTACCCTGCAGATAACGAACAAAAAGATCGATGATATCATCTATGGATTGTGGTTTGCCCCATAACTCCACAGCACGTTTGGGAGAGTGACGGATCAAGTCACCATCACAAAGATCAACCTCACCAAATGCAGGAGACCTAGAATCACCCCATCGACCGTTGGGGAATTCATCCCAATTAGAAGTTCTGGAAATGTATGTGAACTTTCTATTGCTCCAAAAGATAGGTCTAATCGATTCGTTGACTCTTGTCGGATTAAGAGATTTTCTCCAGGGAACAGTGACCCTAGAGTCATCACCACAATCACGAACAGAAGCAACTGGTTTATTATGGGTGTCTATCAACTGAAGCTTTTCCAAAACCATGATGGTTGATTTTTCAAGGTTCATCGTGTAGAAATGTAAATGATTAACAAAACCAGAGTTCACCAATCTCAAGCACATGTCGGCCACTAACTGAGTACCTAGACAACGAACTTCGGAATCGTCTTCTTTACTGGCATCTAGTTTTTCCTGGAACCAAGAAGGGACGTTTATCTGACACCACTTTGCTCTACGAGTGAAAGAAGCATAAGTTGAAATAGGCATGATTCCAGGAATGATTGGAATAGTGATACCGTAGTCTCTCACTTTACCGCACCATGCAACAAACTTCTCTACATCATAAAACATTTGAGTAATCATAAAATCACCTCCAGCATCCTGCTTTTCTTTCAAGATCTCAATCAGACGATCAACATCCGGTTCATCAGGATGACCTTCAGGGTAAGCCGCTACCCCAATACAGAAATGATCACCATACTTGTCCCTAATATGTTTGACCAAGTCCTTGGCGTATCTAAAACAGCCAGTAGAATCAGATCCGTCCAACGGTGGATCCCCACGAAGCGCCAGAATGTTTTGACAACCTGAATCGTAGGCAGACTTTAGAGCCTCATCAATGACTTCCAAGGTCATATTGGTACAAGTCAAATGCATACAAGTTTCCAGTCCCAACACTGTTTGCGCAGTGTTGATCATTTCACAAGTGAGGTTAGAGGAACGTCCTCCTGCGTTCCAAGTGATGTCTATAAATTGCGGACTTAAGTTGTACATTCTATCCATTCTATCGTATAAGTTCTGAACTCCCTGTGCTGTCTTTGGGGTGAAGAATTCAAACGAGAATGTAGGCGGCGCATCCTCCCTTCGATGCGCACTAGACAATTTCTCTGTGATCTTCATGCTAATGAAGTTGTCAGTTTGAGAGAATAGGACGAATGGATGAAGAAGAAAGGTGGATTTTTCAGTCCTTTAATATGGATCTCCGTCCCGAATTTTTTCAGGACATATACGACCAAACGCGAACAAAGTAAGAGGAAGACAAAGGGTCCTTCGAAGAATTGTTGAGTTTTTACAAGAGTGGAGCTAGGGGTGGAGCTGCGATCTTACGTTAGTTAAGCCCTTTCTTGCCGGCTTTTAGTGTGGTTGCCATTGACGCTTTGTCTGGCTCAGATGGCTAGTAAAACAAGTTAACATTTTGGCTTTTTTGGCGAGAAAATCAAAGGCCTGCAGCATCTCATGAGTATTTTTCAATTTTTGTTCTTTCTTTTGATTTTTCTAGTAGTCTATACAGTAGTACTTAACTCATTACCTGCCTGTGTAGTTTGATACGTACCGGAGTGAAACGGCCGATATTCATAAGCTATTTTTCAATTATTAGAGCCCAATTGTAAATCCTGACTCATCAAGTTTTGTTGAGCATCATGCATGTGAATCGAGGAAATGGAAGAGTATAGCCAAAAGCGGCAACAAACTCCGCGTGACTCCACACTTTTTTTATTTCATAGACCGATCCTCTCGGAGGAGCATGGAAAAAAAACTGTTAGATGAGATGAGCTGCGAAAGTTAAGCAGCGACCGTTAATTTGTAAATCATATCAAATATTCTGTTCAGCTGAAATTTTCTAGCAACCAATCATTCCTTTTATTTCCATTGAGTTTCTCATTCATCATTCTAGAATTGTTTCCGATAGTTAGTCATCTCTTATATGAGTAGGAACGGCTTCCAAGTGGATCTCATTGCTTCGTGACGTAGAAGTCTCCATTTGATAAGTGTGTCTTTGCTAATCTTTTAACTTATCATCACAAAATGAGGTTTTTGACAGATCAGGAAGTCGCATTGAGTTCAACACAAAAAGCATCATTTGGAAGCGAGCAAGACGGCAGTGGCCCCTGTTTAACTAAGCTTTTGTTATGCACATATATATCAAAGGATTTGCTCAATTCCTAGATCCTAGTGATATCTGCATATGCAACAGCGTCCTCTCTTACTCGGGGTACTAATAGAATAGAAGTACTTCAAACCATCAACCTTGTCAATACCCTGGAACAAATAAATCTTAACTCAATTTGGTTCTACCTCGCTTCAGCCTAGTTCCCAGTTATCCAGATTTGAAACGTTCCCCTAATGAGCTGACAGTCGAAGGCGACCCTCGTTCTTGAACGTGCAATTTCTCGCAATAAGTAGTTTTACAGCACTAGTTATCAAATCCAAATAGATGATTTGTACTCAAAATTTGGAGTAAAAAAATTACGCACAACTTCAAAGCGCAAAAAGGATTCCTTAGTCACCACTGGCACATCCTTTACATCCACAGGTAACACATCTCAATTCCTTGTCCAACTGCTCTTTTGGAACCCTGCAAATACAGGTATTATTTTGATTGTTCTCATCACTTTGTATGCATCGCAGGCAACACAACTTTTCATAGCCGTTTTTCCTCCACTTTGCTATCAGGTTTTGATCAGCGTATCTGTTCTTGAGAAGCCACTTCAGTAACTCTTTGCTTATAATTTTCCTTTTGTAGTATAGTTCATAAATATATCTCGACCTCTGGTGGTGTACCTGATATATGGGCCATAACGCCTCTTTCTTCGAAATTTTCTTGGATTTCGTATTTTCGATTTCTTTGAGTTTTTCTGAGAACTGCAATAAAGTTGGTTCAATATCCTGAAAGCCATCCGGTGGGGGTCTTCTTGGTCTAGCCATGATGTATTACTATCAGGAAGGCTCAATTATTTACTATAGTCCTTACTTAATGTTGAGTGTCGCACTGAAAAAAATGCTATTATATAAGCAGTCTTAGTAAATCAAAGCAGATTGATTCAAGAGTTGTGGTACTCCTTTGAAGCCAAATCGTGCACAGGAGATGCAATGCTTTCTTTCGCTGAAGAAGGTGCTGCTAAATTAAATGTCTGTTCCACGGGAGTTGTACGAGTTCTCCAAAGGGATTGTGTCCCACTTCTCTCCAACGATTGAGATGTCATGGAACGAGGAAATTCCTGAGCTAGTGAACCCTTAATTCTGTTCTTCATATCCGATATTAAAAACGATGGCCTCTTGAGTCTATTGAATAGAGTGTCATTGTGGGCATCAGCAGTCGCTGTGGAATGCCCGGTATTCATCCTAGACAAGGTATTATCCAAAGTCATTGTTCTCATAACAGCATGTCTTGCCTGCTTCTCGTCACGTTTTCTCATCTTTTCGGAAGGTAACAATATAGCCCTATCCAAAGAATATGGAAGACCTCTATGCCTCCCTCTGATCATCATAGCAATAATAACCAATTTCGATATAACGCTGAATTGGGCACTAAACGAAGTATTAGTTCCAGGGTAGCCAAGAGATAATCCAACAGTTCCATAGGCAGAAACAATTTCAAATAGCACATGAAAAATCGTAAAATTAGGATCTCCACTTGAAAGACGTCCTCCGTCAGCAAGACATATAATAAACAACCCCAAGAATAAAAACCATAAATCAAAAGATAATTGTTTTCTCAAATGTGTACCAATGAAAGTACCTGGTTTATTCTGATGAGTATCAGACTCCTCATCTTCCATCTCCCCTGGAGGATAATAGA
This sequence comes from Komagataella mondaviorum, assembly GCA_023213015.1. NCBI lineage: Eukaryota > Fungi > Ascomycota > Pichiomycetes > Pichiales > Pichiaceae > Komagataella > Komagataella mondaviorum. Next base: position 727,300 of record JAKWBA010000002.1, on the reverse strand, counting down.
CTCCCAAAGATTGCTCTTCATAAACATTGGTTCTTCTGATAGAAATAGCCAAGGGAAGAACAGAAATGTACATCATAACCATGTAACTAACTTGGACAGCTGGATGAATATCCGCCAAGTCCACTATGGCAAATCCGGCAGTTCTAGTCGAAACAGACTGAAAAATTCCAATCAAAACCTTGTAGCCAGCGGGAATCCCATCCACTACAGGTTTATGGAAATCTAGGATGACAAAAAGAAGCCAATCAAACACATTCAAGATCACCAACACAAATAATAACCACCACGTAGCAGCTGATGGAAACAACAGTGTAAAACACCTCCTGGGGTGATCTAGAAGGAATCCTAGTGACTCCTTACGCATTGAAAGAGGTCTGGCAACTTTGAAAAATACCCATACTATGAAGCGCAGCATAATTGGAAATCCTGTGTTCCCAATCACAATGAAAAAGGACGCTACTATTTGAATATAAGCATTTTGTTGAAATGGGAGGAAAGAATTTTTGGTCAATGTGATTCCCAAATCATTGAATACACTTTGAGAGGTGAAGAATCCCCACCAGGCTGGAGAAAACCCTTGAGACCTAAAAAGTCTAGCGTAACGACTTTGCAGGCAACCAAACACCACAAACATAATACCAGCTAGTACATGGAATCCAAAGTAATAGCAAATCAGTACTTTGGATAAAAGTTTTATAGCCCTATATTCAACGCCTCCCAATTCTTCTTTTTGTTCATCGGTCAGCGCAATGAACGTGGAATTCCTTCCGATTGTTGGCTCCCAAGAGAGATAATTGGTGGACATTCCACGAGTGTTGTAATTTGATAGTGCTCTATCATCTTCATCTTCATCGGTCTCTTCGTCGTCGTCGTAATCTTCGTCATCGGGGCCATCTTCATGATCGTACATTGCAAGATAACTATCTTCAGATTCACCGCTCTCATCATTTTGCCTTGAAAATACAGTGGAGGATGCTCTTCGCTTCAATCTGTTAAAGTTTTTGGCAATAGGATTCTTCTTGATAATTTTGTCAAACGAAACCGGAGTCCCTTGGAACTTAGACGCCCTTTCATTTTTTTCTGCATCGAACTCTCCTGCGTGACGGTTCAGCGCATTTCTTTCTGCAGAACTGATCACTGTCTCTGATACGGAAGGGGTGGTTAAATGAGAGCCATTCTCTCCGTCGGATTCTAATGTAGCAGCGTTGTCTGAAGGTCGTCTTCTGGGTCCTGGAATCAATTTTCTTTTGTTTCGTTTATGTTTTCTATTTTTGCGACGTTCAGCAGGTCCTTTAATATGTAAGACAGGCCCAGACTCGCTGAGTTCAGATGTGTATGGCTGTTTGTTTTGAAGCATGGCAATAGACATGTACATATCTTGAGGTTGAACCTCTTTACGTCCCCTAGGTTTCGGAAGTTCAGAAAACTTTATATCCTTATGATTTCCGTTACTACCCGGGTGCATGCTAGTTGTATTGATGACCACATTAGGATCATACTCATTTCTTTCCAAGTCATCGCCTGAATCACTTGGTTCACTAAAATGCTCTACCTGATTATACTGATCACGATTAGATGAGCTAGAAGAATTGTCAACTGGAGCTTTATCAGGGGATTCAGCAATATGTGTTTCCACGTCTCTATTAGCATGCGCCATAGAGTTCCTGTTTCTCATTGCCTCTAATGTTTGAGTTCGCCTCATTTTGCTGTGAAGTTTCGAGTTCAGTTTAATGTTGTCAAATGTTTTTTCAAACCAATAGAGCCTCAAAATGGCCAAAGTGCTATGAATAAAAATGGGAGTGGTCAATAAACAAAAAATGTAAATTGAAAGTTGCTGGAACAAAGATAGATCGTTAGTGTCAACTGTATTTAATCCTGCTTGGGTACAGGCACCAGCGGCAAAAAATAGAGCATCAACATAGTCAATAGTACGCACTGGATATATCCAGATAGACGCTATAATGGTCATTGTAACGATATACACAATATGAGCAACGATGAATGTTGGGATGACTTTCTTGATTGTTGGCCCTACAAGCTTTTCAAGTCGGGACACCCGCCTTCTAAAACGGAAACCAAAAGAGTGGCCATACTTCAGTTCCACCTTTTGGTTAACGAACCAGTTATAAGCTCTTCGACGAAGAGTTTCGAACATGGTTCGTTGCGAAGAGAGTCCTTGAATGTTTGTTGTAGTACTAGGCTTCTACTGCGTCGCGCGAAATGCTATACGAGATATTAAGGTGCAACAGAGCAGCAAGATCATGTAGCATAAAAGTAAGAAAAGCTAAGCAACTACCCAAAGTCGTAATCCGTAACATAATAGTGCTTCATTCCTTTCTAACCATCGTGACTAATGTTTTAGGAAAGCGATGGCAAATAGCGATGTTTCATGGGGACGTAGACTGAAATCTGGCTCGTTTGAGAAAAGTGAAAAAATAAATACGATATTCCTCTCAATCATTAAAAACCTGAATCATTCTCATGCATAAAATTACACCAACAATCGTTGGAACTAAATAAACTCATAACTACCAGTTTAACCAGAATTATACTATCGTTCACCCAAGGGCAATCTTCAGACCTACTACTTTAACTGCCATCCAACCTCACCTCATCTCTTTCGTCACCCAATTTGCATCGGTCGTGCATTTCTTTTTTTTCATTCCAAAAAATTTTTTTTCCCTACGTATAAATATTCCTGCAAGTTCCTCGCAGTGATTATCTTATTATTTCCCTCCTCTCTCTCTCTCTTTTCTCTTTTCTAGATAGAAGTTTAGCCCTCTTCGACCCTTCGACTCTTACAATCCTTATAAGGACCTGGTTACATTTTGAAACCTTCCCCTAAAACAAAGTTAACAGTAAGTTCGTTTTGATTTACCCCATTTTGGAGGTAGAGAGAGGCTGAAAGTAAAGGGTACCCGGCCATGTCATCTCACTCCCTTAGTTTTATATCATGTTGCATTGACTAACTCTTTTTTTTTAAGCTTCGTCCTATAATAAGTATTGTCATGTCTTCAAACTTTTCGACCCCTATCACCCCTCCGATAGACTCTACAGGAGATCGGTTGATGACTTTGGAGACCCACGATGGAATCTGTTTACAAGGTTACTCATTTGGTGCTCCAAAGCCAGTAGCTGGTGAACTTGTATTTCAAACCGGTATGGTTGGTTACCCAGAGTCTATCACAGATCCTTCTTATGAGGGACAGATCTTAGTTATCACTTACCCCTTAGTTGGTAACTATGGTGTTCCGGATCGTGAGATGAGAGACGAGCTTGTCAACCAACTTCCAAAGTACTTTGAGTCCAACCGTATCCATGTGGCTGGTTTGGTTGTTGCTCACTACACTGAGGAATACTCACATTATCTAGCTACCTCTTCTCTTGGGAAATGGTTGCAACAAGAGGGCATCCCGGCCATCTATGGTGTAGACACCAGAACTCTGACAAAGAGATTGAGAGAAAAGGGATCCACTTTAGGTCGTATCGCCCTTCAGAAAAATAATGCTCCATTGGAAGCTTCTTTATCTGCCGCTTCTTGGAAAAATTATTTTGATATCCCTGAATGGAAGGATCCAAACGTTGAAAACTTGGTTGCCACAGTGTCTGTGAAACAGCCAGTTGTTTACGATCCTCCAAGTGATTTAGCCGTCCTTGGAGTTAATGGAAAGCCTTTAAGAATTGTTGCTGTGGATGTTGGTATGAAATACAACCAAATCCGTTGTTTTGTCCGTCGTGGTGTTTCGTTGAAAGTCGTCCCTTGGGATTATGATTTTTCTACCGAAGAATACGATGGTTTGTTTATTTCAAACGGTCCTGGTGATCCATCCGTGATGCATGAAACAGTCAAAACTATTTCTAAGGTCATGGAACAGGCCAAGACTCCAATTTTTGGTATCTGTCTTGGTCATCAATTGATGGCTAGAGCTTCCGGTGCTTCTACCCTAAAACTTAAGTTTGGTAACAGAGGCCACAATATCCCTTGTACCTCTACCATTTCTGGTAGATGTTATATTACTTCACAAAATCACGGCTATGCAGTCGACACAAAGTCTTTAACTGACGGATGGAAAGAACTTTTCGTTAATGCCAACGATGGTTCCAATGAAGGTATTTACCACACTGAAAAGCCTTTTTTCTCTGTTCAATTCCACCCTGAATCTACACCTGGTCCAAGAGATACTGAGTTCCTCTTTGATGTGTTTATCAAATCAGTTATCGATTTCCAACAATCGAAACAGCTTAAACCAGTTGCCTTCCCAGGAGGGCTATTAGCCGACAACAGAGCCAAGTTCCCAAGAGTTGAGGTCAAAAAGGTTTTAGTCTTGGGTTCTGGTGGTCTATCTATTGGTCAGGCCGGTGAATTTGACTACTCTGGTTCTCAGGCTATCAAAGCCTTGAATGAAGAAGGAATCTACACTATCTTGATCAATCCTAATATTGCCACTATTCAAACTTCCAAGGGTCTAGCCGACAAGGTCTACTTCCTTCCTGTCACCCCAGACTTTGTGAGGAAAGTTATAAAGCATGAAAGACCAGACGCTATCTACTGTACTTTTGGTGGTCAAACAGCTTTGAATGTTGGTATTCAATTAAAGGATGAATTTGAATCCCTTGGGGTTAAGGTTTTAGGTACCCAGATTGACACAGTTATTACTACGGAGGATCGTGAGCTATTTGCGAGAGCCATGGATGAGATCAATGAAAAATGCGCTAAATCTCAAACTGCCTCTAACTTGGCTGAAGCCAAAGATGCCGTGGGAGCAATTGGATACCCTGTTATTGTTAGAGCCGCTTATGCTCTTGGAGGTTTAGGTTCCGGTTTTGCCAACAATGACGAAGAGCTTATTGCACTTTGTAACAAAGCCTTTGCTACTTCCCCTCAAGTTTTGATTGAAAGATCCATGAAAGGATGGAAAGAAATTGAGTATGAGGTTGTCCGTGATGCATTCGATAACTGTATTACCGTCTGTAACATGGAGAATTTTGACCCACTAGGTATTCACACCGGTGATTCCATTGTTGTTGCACCTTCCCAAACTTTGTCCGATGAGGACTATAATATGTTGCGTACCACAGCTGTTAATGTTATTCGTCACTTGGGTGTTGTTGGTGAATGTAATATTCAATACGCTTTGAACCCATATTCGAAGGAGTACTGTATTATTGAAGTGAATGCTCGTCTTTCCAGATCTTCTGCCTTGGCTTCCAAAGCTACTGGTTATCCGCTGGCCTATACCGCTGCAAAATTGGGTTTGAATATTCCTTTAAATGAAATCAAGAATTCTGTCACAAAAGTCACATGTGCTTGCTTTGAGCCATCTTTGGATTACGTTGTTGTTAAGATTCCAAGATGGGATTTGAAGAAGTTCACTCGTGTCTCTACCCTTCTGTCGTCATCTATGAAATCTGTTGGTGAAGTAATGAGTATTGGAAGAACTTTTGAAGAAGCTATTCAAAAAGCAATCAGATCAACAGATTATCATAATTTAGGATTTAACGTCACTGATGCTTTAATGTCAATTGATATTGATTCCGAACTTCAGACGCCCTCAGATCAACGTTTATTTGCCGTTGCTAACGCTCTAGGTTCAGGTTATTCCGTTGATAAAGTTCATGAACTGACAAATATTGATAAATGGTTCTTGAATAAGCTGGACAGTTTAATTCAATTTGCAAAGAGAATCGAAAGCTACGAATCTCAGGAAAAGCTACCTGTTTCTGTACTTCGTCAAGCCAAACAACTTGGTTTTGAAGATAGACAGATTGCACTGTTCCTGAAATCCAATGAGGTGGCCATCCGTCGTCTCAGAAAAGAAGCTGGTGTCTTACCATTCGTTAAACAAATTGATACTGTTGCTGCTGAGTTCCCAGCCTTTACCAACTACTTATACATGACATACAATGCCGACTCTCATGATTTGTCTTTTGATGATCATGGTGTAATTGTTTTGGGTTCAGGTGTTTACCGTATTGGTTCGTCGGTTGAATTCGATTGGTGTGCAGTTACTGCTATTAGAACATTGCGTGAGCATAAGTATAAGACAATCATGATCAACTATAACCCAGAAACAGTATCAACTGACTACGACGAAGCTGATCGTCTATATTTCGAGACCATCAATTTAGAACGTGTGTTAGATATTTATGATGTTGAGCAGTCTTCAGGTGTGATTATATCTATGGGTGGTCAAACTTCAAACAATATCGCCCTTCCATTACATCGTCAAAATGTTAAGATTTTGGGAACTTCTCCAGAAATGATTGACTCTGCCGAGAACCGTTATAAGTTCTCTCGTATGTTGGATAGAATTGGTGTTGATCAGCCTGCTTGGAAAGAACTTACTTCCATTGAGGAAGCTGAGGATTTTGCAGAAAAAGTTTCTTACCCTGTTCTGGTACGTCCTTCATATGTTCTTTCTGGTGCAGCTATGAACACTGTTTACTCGAGAGATGATCTTGCCTCCTATTTGACTCAGGCCGTCGAGGTTTCTCCAGATTATCCAGTTGTCATCACCAAATATATCGAGAACGCTAAAGAAATTGAGATGGATGCAGTTGCCAAGGATGGTAAACTTATCATGCATGTTGTTTCCGAACATGTTGAAAATGCTGGTGTCCATTCTGGAGATGCTACTTTGGTTGTTCCACCTCAAGATTTAGCAAAAGAAACTGTTGATAGAATTGTTGAAGCTACTGCCAAGATTGGACAAGCTCTACAAGTTACCGGTCCTTACAATATTCAGTTCATTGCGAAGGACAATGAAATCAAGGTTATCGAATGTAATGTTCGTGCTTCTCGTTCTTATCCATTTATTTCCAAGGTAGTTGGAACCAACCTCATTGAAATGGCGACGAAAGCTATCATGGATATCCCAGTTGTTCCTTACCCAGGAGAAAAGCTTCCCGCTGACTATTGTGCTGTGAAAGTGCCACAGTTCTCTTTCTCCCGTCTGTCTGGTGCTGACCCAGTTCTAGGTGTTGAAATGGCTTCCACTGGTGAAGTTGCCTGTTTTGGTCACAACAAGTATGAAGCCTATTTGAAATCTTTGATTTCTACTGGTTTTCAGTTACCAAAGAAAAATATTTTGTTTTCTATCGGTTCCTACAAAGAGAAACAAGAACTGATGCCTTCGGTCAAAAAGCTTTATGAGCTTGGGTACAAATTGTTTGCTACCGCAGGTACTGCTGATTTTATCCAGCAACATGGAGTTCCAGTTCAATATTTGGATCTGCTCCCTGAGGAAAACCAAAAGTCAGAATACTCGTTATCTCAACATTTGGCCAACAACCTAATCGACCTATACATCAACTTACCTTCTTCTAACAGATTCCGCCGACCAGCTTCTTATATGTCCAAGGGTTACAGAACACGTCGTATGGCTGTTGACTACTCTGTGCCTTTGGTAACTAATGTTAAGTGTGCTAAACTATTGGTTGAGGCTATCTCCAGAGATATCACCTTGGACGCCTCAAGTATTGATTCTCAAACATCACACAAGACTATCACTCTTCCAGGTTTGATTAGTATTGCTACGTTCAATCCATCGTTTTCTCTTGAGGATGGCTCCAATAACTTGGAAACAATAACTAAGACAGCTCTAGCTTCTGGTTTTACATTCACTTCCATTTTACCTTCTAGTACAGACGACACTTCAATTGTTGATTCAAGGTCTCTAGCTGGAGCTACTGAGGTTGCACTGGCTTCTGCCTACACTGATTACTCATTTTCTGTTGCTGCCACCGAACAGAATTCGTCTCAAATATCTCATGTTATCAACAAAACTGCCTCCTTGTTCCTACCTTTCAATATATTTACCAGAAACAAGGTTGCAGCTGTTTCAGAACACTTTAGTGTTTGGCCTGAATCCAAGCCAATCATAACAGATGCTAAAACCACTGACTTGGCATCGGTTTTATTGATCGCATCATTGCACAACCGTAAACTTCACGTTACAGGTTTATCTACCAAAGATGATTTAGCCCTTATTTCTCTGGCTAAGCAAAAGAACTTGCAGATTACGTGTGACGTTTCAATCTACTCATTATTTGCTTCTCAGGATGAATATCCTGGAGCCGATTTCTTGCCTACTAAACAGGACCAGGATAGTCTGTGGGAGAATATCTCTGAAATTGATTGTTTCTCGATTGGATCAGTTCCATCATTACTTGCTCAGCATTTAGGTAAGCCTATCACTGCCGGACTTGGTATTTCTGATGCGCTGCCATTATTATTCACTGCTGTGGCTGATGGCCGTCTAGCCATTTCAGACATAGTTAGCAAATTATACGAACGTCCAAGAGAAATCTTTGAGCTAAATGCTGACGAATCTGTTGTGGAAATTGACTTGGATCGTGCTATGAGTTCTTTGAAATCTGTTAACGATATTTTCTCTCCTTTCTCCGCTTCTAAATTGAAAGGTGTTGTTGAGAGGGTCTACAGAAATGGACAGACAGTCTGTTTGGAAGGCTCTGTTGTTATTGGAGAAGCTCTAGGAAAGGAAGAGACTTACAGAGGCAGACATTCTTCTTTTGTTGAATCACAAGAGGTTATGTCTCCTTTGATGAGAAGAGCACAGCGTTTCTCCTTTAGTGAACCAGGTCAACAACTTCCTATCATAAATGAGCAAGAAGAGGTTGCTCGCCAATTGGGTACTAAACTGGTATCTCAGCCTCCTCGGGAACTTTCTCCACCTAATGCTATTACAACGTACATTAGAAACGAGAATCCTTTCTTGCGCCGCTCTGTTTTATCAGTTAACCAATTTTCTCGTAAACACTTTCATGCTCTGTTCAGTGTCGCTCAAGAGATGAGATTGGCTGTTGAAAGACAAGGTGTTTTGGATGTATTGAAGGGCAGAGTGCTAACTACTGCTTTCTTCGAGCCATCTACCCGAACTAGGTCTTCTTTTGATGCTGCCATGCAAAGATTGGGAGGTAGAGTCGTGTCCATTAACGAAACACACTCTTCTGTTCAAAAGGGAGAAACTTTACAGGATACTATCAGAACAATGGCTTGCTACTCTGATGCCATTGTTCTTCGTCATCCTGACCCTGAAAGTGCAAGTATCGCTGACAAGTACTCACCAATACCAATTGTTAACGGTGGTAATGGTTCCAGGGAACATCCTACCCAAGCGTTCTTAGACTTGTTCACCATCAGAGAGGAACTCGGTACTGTAAACGGTATTGTTGTTACTTTCATGGGTGACCTGAAATATGGACGTCCAGTGCACTCTCTGTGTCATCTGTTACAACATTACCAGGTTCGTATCCAATTGGTTGCTCCTAAAGAACTATCTCTTCCAAAGAATTTGAGACAAGAGTTGATTGATTCCGGCCTATTGATTGGAGAGTACACTGAGCTCTCAGAGAGCATTATCGCAAAGAGTGATGTCATCTACTGTACCAGAATTCAAAAGGAAAGATTCACTGACCCATCTCAATACGAATCGCTTAAAAACTCTTATGTTATTGATAATAAGGTTATGTCTCATGCCAAACAACACATGTGCTTGCTACACCCTCTTCCAAGAGTTAACGAAATTCATGAGGAGGTTGATTTTGACCAACGTGCTGCTTATTTCAGACAAATGAAATACGGATTGTATGTTAGAATGGCATTGCTTGCTATGGTTATTGGTGTTGATTTCTAGATTATAACTTTATGAAATAGCCTGACCTTTTAAAAGGGGAAAAAAAGGTCTTGATTATTTGTATATAAAATGTAAAGTTTAAATTCTATAATTACTGTTTCGTTAGGAGGACTCATTTTCTTCATCGGAGTGTCGTAAAGTCATGTATTCCGTTTGAACACTTGTTTCGGTGGCTTGCATTAGTGCTCTAGCAATGTTAATTTCCTCTCCTGGGTTAACTTGCCCATCAAACGCATTAGATACCTGTGAGTCCACAGGTAAATCATTTGAGTCTTGTGCATCCCTGGTGTACTGATAATAACTCGAGCCTTGGTTCGTCTGGCTTTGCTGCCTCTTACCGTGTGAATTCTGTTGCTCTGATTGTTCTTCTGATGTGTGCTCATGTTTGTCATGGTGCTTCTGATGCGAGGGAAGATTCTGTTGCTGCTCGTGTTGTTGTTGTTGTTGTTGTTGATGTTGCTGTCTTTGCGCCAACTCAACTGCCGCCATAATATTACTAGCATCATCAAACCCAGAAAGAGCACCTGATAATAGGGAAGTGTCAACGTTGTCTCTACTTATATGTGACGGTAGTTGATGAAGTTGGTCATCAATTTCTAGTTTTGTAGATCGAGAATGTTGCATGGATGACTGGGATGGTTCAGATGTGTTTTGTTTGCTAACACTAACGTGCCTGGAGTTATGTAAGCTAGATGAAATTGTTGCCGTAGTGTTGATTTTTGGTACTGTAATAGGATATTTGTTCGGTAAAAATGTTCTCTTTGGTATCTTGGACTGGTCTCTACATTGTGAACAATTTCTAATGGCAGTTGCGACAGTGTCCTTGATTCTTGACCAATGGTATTTATCTGTGATTAGAGATGTAGTCTTATTGATGCCACCATGGCTCAGCATGTGCATTTCCTGACATATTTGTAATTGCCTGTGGGGGTCAGATACCACCTCTTTGCCTTTGAGCATTAGCTTGCCGTTTATAAGTCTATAATGAGACGCCGACGATCTTAATCTTGATTTTTCTTGTCGATCAGCCGAAGGGGGATATCTTCCAGTTTCCAAATAATACTTAATTTTGTCGAATCTGTATGATCCAATATTGGGATCGGGTATTTCCACTAGTTCTTTCCCTAATATCAAAGCATCTACGGCAGAGTCGTGACCTTTCAGTATACCGGCAGCTTTGATCTTTCCAATTTTCTTGAAACCAAGACTCTCTAATATTCTCTTGATGGATACGTTCGTTTCAAAGATGAGATTGAAAATTGCATAAGTGTACCCTAATCTTGGAGCCCATTCTAAAAAACATTCTGCGAGAGTTCTTCCAATAGATTTACCTCTGATACCAGCATTGACTAAAAACCCTGCTGTACAAATATGTGAACATCTACCCGGGTAGTTGGCCTTGATATAGAAAGTTCCTAAGCATTCTTTTTCCCACTGCCTTTCGTCTTCTAATGTTGGCGAGTCTCCAAGGACCATAACTGCAGCAAAAGAGCCAAACCAATAATGCTGGAAAGTTTCCAAATGCAACGTTTCGAAAAATGGAAACGTGTCGCCTCGTTCTATCTCCATATTGAACTCATCGCATAAAAACTGAAGCAGACCTGGAGGTAACTCGTTTGGGGAGTATAGAGGGTAGATCGTCGCCGTTGTTTCACCATCTTTTAGCAGTACTGTGTAACGCTCAATGATGGAGACAGGGTACTCCAAATGACTTCTAAAATGCTGATTCTGAGTCACGTCGTCAAAATTGCTAGCCATCAGAGAGACCTCAGGTGCCGAGAATGAAGAATAAGCACACTGTCGGTGGTTAAAGAAAGATAAATAAATGTATACCAGGACCTCCTAACATTACGGGTATTACGTAAGTCTATCTAATTGTGTTCTTTTTCGGGGCAGAAGCACGGTGGTCTCTCCAACGAGAGAAGAAAGACCCTAAGACAGCTTTTCAAGGAATGTTTGTATCACAGTTGCATTCATTCTCGCAGATGAGACACCTTCCATAAATAACTGCGTTTACATTTCTAGAATGGCCCTTTAATTTGGCGGCACGAGGAATGACGCCTATTCTGCTAAATCCCAATTTGTCCCAGATTCTACAACTAGCGACGTTAGATTCAAAGACCAAATTGAAAATAGAGTAAGTATACCCCAACTTTGGAGCCCACTTGAGGTAAACTTTGCCCATTTTACTTCCCAAACCTTCCCCACGGGCTTTAGGATGAACCAAAAACCCGCCATTACATATATGCGAACATCTGCCCACGTAATTAGGTTTGATGTAAAAGCTTCCGAGAAAGATCTCCGAGAAGTCCTCCATCTCTCTAAGTGTTTCAACTGAAACGTCACAATATTCACCTCTCAGGGCCACTGCTACAAAGTTTGGAGTGTAATAGTTGAAAAATTGTTGGTCATCTAGGGGCGTTTCTTGAGGATATGTGTCTCCCTTTTCTACTTCATAATTTAATAGGTCATGGATCTGTGTTAAAAGGCCCTTTGGTATTTGCGTTGCAGATTGAAAAGGGTACACAGTGACCGAAGGGGCTATTAATTCAGGACCTAGGGTAGAACTCATTTGGTGGTTCCGATAGGTCACCCACACCTGCGAATTATATGGCGGGAGGCGGGGGGAGGAGAGTTTTCCAAAAATGAGATGGCTTTAAAAGAACGATATGACTAATTATAGATAAGAGATAACAGAGCCATTGAAAAATAAACTGAACATAAATATCAAATCTACGCATGTCTAGCTCTAAGTAACATCTCTGAAACCTCTGTAGGCTTTGAAGAGCAGTAAAAGTGAAAGGTTCTATTTGGCTTAACTAATGAAGAGTAATTTAAAAATAGCGTAACAACCGGTGTCTCGGCATGAAAGGGTAAATGTAAAGTAGCTGGTATTTTGTATCACCATTGCTGATTGATGTGATCTATTGAATCTTTCGACATTCGAAGTAAGTTGCATTGACATTATCTGGTAATGAGCAAAAATAGTCAAACTTCTGCATCTTCTTGAACAGCTCAACACAGTTAAATCCTAACTTTATACACGTTTGGCCACCATTTTCATTGCTCCTACATATCAGTGACTCGTTAGCCCCTTTCTGTCCATCTATGGTGTACATGGCTAGTGGATTCTCGGCAACAAAAGTTTGTAAAGATTCTTGGTTCTGAGGCTTTTGTTGGGATAACAATTCATCTGATGGTGTAGCCATAGTGCTAGATTTCTTAAACCAGGACATTTTTGTTGATGTAGAAACCTTTGAGTTGTAGTTGCTGATTGTTTTTAGGGAAGAACAAAGAGAAGCTTTCGAATTGTTCTTCTGAAGCAATTTAGTTTTTAGTTTTTCATGGCGAAAGCAGAAGAGATATCAAAATTCAAATATTTTTTCCTCATTTCAAATCTATGCTGAGATCAAGTGCTAGGCAACTACATACCATAAGTGTAGATAATGGCAAGCCGCCTCTTCTCATTCTAGCGTCCATCGGTAATCCAGAATCGTCATTTAGAGGTACCAGACATTCCATAGGGCACTATGTTCTCAACAGTTTAAAACAGCTCTATCAGGCAGATGAACAGGTGCTGATTGACAAAAACAAGTTCTATTACAATAGAAGAGAACACCCACAGTTAATGTTTTACCAGAGCAACTCCCTTATGAACATCTCTGGGAAACCAATATCGAAAGCTTTCAAATCTGTGAATAAATGGACAGATGAGTATAATCCAGTACTAGTCATCTTACACGACGAACTAGATTGTCCAGTTGGGAAATTCAAAGTAAGGAGGCAAATGTCTTCTCATAGAGGCCACAATGGACTGAGATCCATTAACCAACACTTAGGAGGTGGGTTTACAACCGTATCAATTGGAATAGATAGACCTGAAAGCAAAAGCTCAAGTGCAGTTGCAAACTATGTTCTAGCCAAAGTTCCTCCACATGACATAGACCGCATAAATCGAACCATTCCTTCAATTCAAAAGGCAGTGGAAGACATGACAATGGGGAAAATGATTTTTGATACGAACCCAAACTATAAAGGGTAGGTAAAAGTGAGGGAAGCTGTATGTACAAATTATAGAAGCATAATAAAACTAGTAGAGTAATTGTTTCCTGCCAGCCAAAAAAGAAGTGACAGTATCATGGTCGTTTCAGGCGACAAATTCAGAGACAACTGTAATTTTAGGATCTATCCCTGACTCATAAGCACCTTTTTAATCATCTCATCTCTCTCGCCTGGACGACTACAGTACGATAAATTTCAGATGTCTGATAGATCTTCGCAACTGTGGCGCTTATAAATCATTCCATCTTACTTCTTTTCTTTCTTTTCTTTTCAAAACCACATCCCATGTCAGACAACAACCAACCTTTGCCACCGGCTTCGAACTCCATTTTGGAGCACATCGGAAAGACTCCGCTTGTCAAACTCAACAGAATTCCTAAAATTCTTAACTTGAAACCTCAAGTGTATGCAAAAGTTGAACTTTTTAACTCAGGTGGTTCCATCAAGGACCGTATTGCTCTGAGAATGGTAGAACAGGCTGAGAAAGATGGAAGGATCAAGCCAGGATATACACTGATTGAACCAACTTCGGGTAACACTGGTATCGGTTTGGCGTTGGTAGGAGCAGTTAAGGGTTACAGAACTATTATTACTCTGCCAGAGAAAATGTCCAACGAAAAAGTTGCTGTTTTGAAGGCCCTTGGAGCTGAGATCATAAGAACTCCAACCGAGGCCGCTTGGGATTCTCCAGAGTCCCACATTGGTGTTGCAAGAAGACTAGAAAAAGAGATTCCTAATGCTGTAATTTTAGACCAATATGGCAATGTGAATAATCCAGATGCTCATTTCTACACCACTGGTGAGGAAATCTGGGAGCAAACCAACGGTAAGATTACCCACCTTGTTGCTGGTGCAGGAACTGGTGGTACGATTACAGGTATTGCCAAATTTTTAAAGTCTAAGAACCCTGATATTCAAATTATTGGTGCCGATCCACACGGCTCCATTCTAGCCCTTCCAGAATCACTGAACACCAGCAATGAGCAATATAAAGTTGAAGGTATTGGTTACGACTTTATTCCTGAGGTTTTGGATCGAAACATTGTAGACACATGGTACAAAACAGATGATAAAGACTCCTTCAAACTGGCTAGACAGTTGATTTCCGAAGAGGGAATCCTTGTCGGAGGCTCTTCTGGTTCTGCCCTTTCTGCTGCTGTGAAGATCATCAACGATGCCAAGCTGGATGAAAATGCTGTGGTTGTCGTTGTGTGCCCTGATAGTATCAGATCCTACCTTACGAAGTTTGCTGATGATGACTGGATGAAACTGAATGGATTCACAGAAGACGAGCCTGCCCCTCTAAAGAGAAAATCCAGTTTCTCAAAGGACACTTTGTCATCTTATACCATAAAGGACCTGGCTCTGAAGCCTGTCGTTTCTGTCACCATCAATGATTCTATTGAATCCACTATCAGTATCCTTCAAAACAAAGGATTTGATCAATTGCCCGTATTGAAGAATGACAAGCTTGCTGGTATTGTCACTCTGTCTCAGTTATTGCGATTGCTTTCTCATAAGAAGATTCATCTTAATTCGAAGGTTGAGTCAGCCTACTTTGATTTCTCCAAACTTGAGAATTTCGAAAAATCCTACAACATTAATAAAGAATCCACAAACAAGAGAAGGGAATACCAAAAGATCACTACTAGTACCACTTTGACCAAATTGAACAAATTTTTTGAGACCAGTTCAGCTGCTATTGTGGAGAATGAAAAAGGTCAACCAATCCACATTGTTTCAAAGGTTGATCTGCTTTCTTTCTTGGCTTCCAAAGGTGAGTTCAATTAATATGTAAACTACTCAGGATTCAAATGAATTAACTTCAGTGCTTTCTATCCTTTATTGTAAGCTAGAGTCTTTCTGGCATATTATCGTCTTCTCTTCCACCTTTACACCTTACTCGCCTATTTCGAGAAATTTCATCTATGAAGATCAGTTCTCCTCTTATACGCTTGCTAGGAATTCAAGATATGTTTGCCAGGAACTTCCTCCTCCGATCCAGGACTCTTGGGGTCAGATTTACGGCTATAAGATTTCAATCCTCAGTCGGCACTAAGCGCTTGCAAGAACTAGTAGAGAAAATGAACCAACATCCACAATGCAAGGAAGCATTAGCAAAAGTTGGAAATGTTATCAAAGAAAAGGGATACGATGCTACAGACCCTAAGAAATTATCATCAATCTCTACTCAGCTCAAGTTTTTAATGGATAAAGACATAAGGGAATCATTAGGGAACTTTAAGAAAGAGCTGGATAACGCTGGCATCTCACTGACCCCGGAAGATATTAAGGATTTTATGGGGTTATACAAAGATAAATTGACCAAATAATATAGAAGCGTGGATTTGATCTATAAATAAAAAGACTGGCTCAACTAAACTTCCACCTATTACCACAATTCTCACATTTACAAAACGTGGTTAAGGGTTCATCAGCCGACCTAGTCTGTTTCTGGAAATAACTGACTTTCCTTTGCTTACATTTACCACACTCAAATCTATCTGTAACGGAATTATTCTCTGTGGCACCTTGAGCGTCAAATAAATTCTTCTTGTATATTTCCTCCATTTCCTTTTTGAGGGATTCGGGGGCTAGTTCCTGAGCAGACATGTTTACTAGTTTGGATGGGACTATTTCGTGATCTAGAATAGACCTCCGCAGCGTTGGGTTGTTCTTATTTTTCAAATTCATTATTAATGAGCGTAATTTGTTCCTATAAGTATCATCAACGGTAAAATTGACAGCTTTGAAACACTGTTTCTCGATGTCCTTTACTAATTCAAAGATCCTGTTTGGTTGTTCATCAGAATCCATAGCTAATGCTGTGTATATGGCGCTGATAGATCCGTTACGAGTTTTATTCTCATAGATTTCAACTTTAACCCCGTCGTTCTTTGGAGTCCTAGGCCCCTTACTGACAAATTTCTCGTTAGTTGTGGTCGAGCTCGTCGTATTCTTGGTAGGACTACTAGCTGAACTTACAGCTTTCTTCTTTTTCTCTTGAGAGACACCATCTTTCCATGTTTTGATAATCTTCTTAACTAACGTTCCAACTTCAGGATTTGCATGAGACCTGAGTCTGTTCACTGTGACACCTACCTTGGTCTCCCTTAGGACTTTCTCCGTTGGGACAACATCCGTTTGTAAAAGAGTCAAAAGCTTTATTATCTGTGAATCACTTTCGGCCTTTTCCAGGTCCTTCATCACAGTGATGATCTCTTTTGCGTCCATGATGCTTGATTATTTATGTTACTAAACCCAAAGAGTTCGATAGATGGTTCTTGTTAAGAAAAAAATGGGCGCGAAGAATTTTAAACAGGCTAGTTCGTTTGCAGGAGGAGCACGAAAAACATGGTAGGAAACCAAGTTGTAGGTCGTTTTTATCTAACTTTCATAACCTGAACGCCAACAAGACCACCAATGAATCAACCGACAAAGGTGGTGTATCTTGGCTCACTCCCTTTTGATCAGACTGAACAGCAGGTCTTGGAAGTGGCAAGAAGCGTTGGCCCTGTAGTTGACTTTAAGCTATTTTTTGACCAGGAAACAGGAAAACCGAAAGGCTATGCGTATGTGGAATATCAAGACATGGAAACAGCTGCAAGCGCTGTTAGAAATCTGAATAACTATACAATGGGAAATAGAAACATCAAGTGCTCATACTCCGGACGCTTGAGCATCGAAGATAACATAGCAGGACCAAGTGATGGAATTAAACTACCTCCTTTACCTTTAGGAATCGACTTGATCGGTGCGTCAGATCCAACAGATTTGACATTCAAAGTAGTGGAAACGTTGGAATATAATAAGCTACTTTCTATATTGAAGGAGGCCCGCTCAATGGCGAAGACATCGCCATTAGCCATGAAAAAGCTTTTGGATGAAAATCCGCAGCTGGCATACGCTTTGATTCATGCCGGCAACCTCACTCACAAAATGAGCCCCGACGATATAAGTGCACTTTTAGGTACGCCAGTTGCAAACGGCCTTCAGAGTGCTGTCGCCCAAGAGTTTGCTAGCCTTCCCATTGAAGCGCAAGAACAGATACGTGCCGTTTGCGCCTTGACACAGAACCAAATAGACCAACTTCAGCCTTCCGAGAAGAACATGATTCTACAGCTGAAGGAAAAATACTCAAGCGTGGTCTAAATTATATAAAGAGTTTACGATTCAATAAATATTTACTATGAACTTCCTAAGAAGATGTCTTTCCCAGCACATTTTCAT
The DNA here is from genome assembly GCA_023213015.1 of Komagataella mondaviorum. Classification (NCBI taxonomy): domain Eukaryota; kingdom Fungi; phylum Ascomycota; class Pichiomycetes; order Pichiales; family Pichiaceae; genus Komagataella; species Komagataella mondaviorum. The sequence goes on along the minus strand of JAKWBA010000002.1, from coordinate 709,352 downwards.
CCTTCGAGCATTGAAGGAAGAAATCTGCGCGAGACGAACTTTAATATTTCTGTTTCCATAATCTCTGTCCATAGCTTCGAATGAGTTCTGTAGTATACCTGGGAGGAATCCCGTACCACTGGGATCTAGATACAATAAAAAGTGTTGTTTATGGCAGTGGTCGTATAGTCGATGTCAGATGTATGATGGATCATCCTGGGAAGAACAAAGGATTTTGCTTTGTAGAATATCAAACACCAGCAGAGGCAGAAAGAGCCGTGGACATTCTGGCGAGGATACATATTCAAGGAAATAATCGTACTTTGAGAGCAGAGCTATCAAAAGAAGGCTTGCGATTTGGCACAGTGACCAAACTGAAAGATGAACTTGTTCTTGATCGGAGTCATTTTCCTCCCAATGTAACGCTACCTCCTGAGATGATGTCCAATCCAAACATTATGGGGAATCCGGCTATTAACAACGGAGGAGGTATGCATGACAGTGGTTTGGGTGGTCTGGACCCTTCAATGCTTCAGCAGTTAAGTGAATGGTCCCAGAATCCAGAGATTGCCAATATAATACAACAATTATCAAACAACGGAATGAGTATCCCTCAGATTTATCAAATGTTACAGCAATCGATTAATAAGCCTCCACAAGAGCAAAGACCTGCGAACTTCAATCAACCAATGGCTGATACAAACATGGAAGGTGGTGTGGATGTTGTTCCTGAGTATCTACTGAGAGCCTCGGACCTTCTCGAACTCAACACCACACTCCCCTTCAAGGCCGACAGTATAATCTCCGAAAACTGTTCCAAGTTGACGCCACCAGTATTTGTTCAATTGATAGCCAACTTAAAAAACGCGTTGAACAAAAATGCATCTCTTGAAGATACCAAAAACCTCTTACAAAAATCCCCTGACTCTGTAACAAACATCGCTCAAGCATTACTCTTGATGGGTTTAATTGACGAATCCGTGATTCAATACATAACAACAAAGCAACAGCAGCAACAAAGTGTATCCCCCCCTCCATCTGTTCAAATTCCTACACCTGTGCTGCCCACAGTCGCCATACCACCACAATTTCACGGTCTACAGCAACATACAGTTGAAAAGTTATCCCAGCTTACCCCACAAGAAGCCCAGATGGTTGCCCAAGTACTTCAGTTTGCGCCATCATACATCCAGACACTACCCCCAGACCAACGCCAAGTGGCTGAACAAATTAGAGCACAATACTTATAGAATTACTGAACTGATTATGTAATATGGAAAGGGTTTTCTTGCGCGCACATAGTTCTGACATATTTATAGATTAACAATTTGTCTCACTTTGCAATTCTTTATCTGAACAGCACGTAATTTCAACCGAACTAACGATGGGGTTGAAGAAAATGTTTAAGGCTCCCTCTCAGGAGGATATTGAGAAGCAAAATAGAGAAAACTTGCAATCTCAGGGAATTACTATTCGCTCTCAGAAGAAGAGACCAGACAAATTTGCCGCCTTCAAGCAATACGCTCAAGACAAGGTCAGTCAGGGCCCGTCTATGAGACCTGCTTCTAAAGAGTCAGTTCAAGCTAATTATCAGACTTACCAGAGCGAACGAAAACCCAAAAAAACAGCACAAGAGCAGACTCCTGCTTCCAACAATCCTTACGCGCAATACAGCGATACTTATGGGGCTCAAGCTGGAATGAGTTCTTCATCGGTTTCCAACTTGAATTCTCAAGAGTACAATAGTGGACGTATCAATAATCCATACTCCGGCTATGGAAATTCAGAGAACGTGGCAGCTTTGGACCAGGAAGAGGAGATATCCTCTGGTGGCGCCTATGATACTGGCCCCCAACAGTTGAGAAGGCTCCAGACCAACCAGACAACACAAACTAATGGATATTCCCAGTTTGGTGACTTGAATGATTTGCCTGAAAGTGTATTGAACGCCCCAATAGGCTCACAAGCTCACAAGCAATCGCTTATGTCACCTGAGGAAATCGAAGAAGAGGAAGAAGTTGAAGCTATCAAGCAGGATATAAAATTCACCAAGCAGCAATCGGTAGGATCCACACGAAATACGCTCAGAATGGCTCAAGAAGCAGAGCAATCGGGTCAGAATACGCTCGGCGTTCTGGGTTCCCAAAGTGAACGGTTATATAACGTTGAACGAACTTTGGCTTTAGCAGATACTCAAAACAAAATTGCCGACGATAAAGTCAAGGAGCTGAAAAAGGTCAATCGCTCAATTTTTGCTGTTCATACTGGAAATCCTTTCAACTCCAAAAGGAGACTGAGAAGACAAGAAGATGACATCAAGAATAGGAGGATGGAAGAAAAGTTAATTTCAGAGCAGTTGAGATCTCAAGCCTATCAATCTGAGCATCGTATTACCTCTAATCTGAAAGAGCAAACAGCAAAGTCGGAACTCCAAGAGAAGTATGATAAAGAACGGAAGCTCAAAGAAGCCAAAAGGTATCAATTTGAGAATGACTCTGAAGACGATGATATGGAGTTGGAGATTGCCACTAACCTAGACCAGATAGGAAGTGCTACATCCAGACTGAAAAAACTAGCTGTCACTGCCAGTGAGGAGATTGATCACCAGAATAAAAGATTAAAGAATATCGAAGAAGATGCTGACAGACTTGACATTAATGTTCACTTGAACCAACACAGAATTCAACATATACGATGAAGAAAAATTTAACTTAAGTTAATCATAGAGGGGTGCAAATTAAATAAATAAATAAATATAAAACTTAATGATGATGAGCGTCATGTGGAATAGGGTTACTTACGACCTTACCATCTAGCACCTTACCCTTGGAAGTCCAACCACCGTAAGATACGGACTCTCCAAGTTTGGCCTCGTATTGTTTTATTCTTTCCACCATTTCAGGACGGAAAGACTTGATCAGACCTTGAACGGGCCAAGCAGCGGCATCACCCAAAGCACAAATTGTGTGACCCTCAATCTCCTTGGAAAGCTCAAAAATGAGATCAATTTCCTTCTCTTTAGCTTGACCAGTAACGAAACGGTCCATCATTCTCTGAAGGTATGTGGTACCCTCACGACAAGGGGTACATTGACCGCAAGATTCGTGCTTGTAAAAAGCTGAGAATCTTTGAATGGCTCTAATAATGTCAGTCTGTTTGTTTAAGACAATAACGGCTGCGGTTCCTAAACCAGATCCAACATCCTTTAATGCATCGAAGTCCATCAACACATCCTCACAGACGTGCTTAGGCATAATTGGGACGGAAGAACCACCTGGGACAACACCTAATAAATTATCCCACCCACCTTTGACTCCTCCACAATGCTTCTCTAAAAGTTCTTTCAAAGGGATAGACATTGACTCTTCAACGGTACAAGGTTCATTGATGTGTCCTGAAATACAAAACAGCTTTGTACCTTGGTTTCTGTCTCTACCAAATGAAGCGAACCATGCTCCACTTCTTCTAAAGATGGTTGGCGTGACAGCCACAGTTTCAACGTTTGTCACTGTCGTTGGGCGGCCAAACAGACCGACACCTGCAGGGAAAGGAGGCTTCAGTCTTGGTTTACCGGCTTTACCCTCAATGGATTCAATAAGCGCAGTTTCTTCACCACAAATGTAAGCACCCATACCACGATGAATGTAAACATCAAAGTCGTATCCAGAGCCACAAGCGTTCTTTCCCAGGAGGCCAGCTTTGTAAGCCTCATTGATAGCTGTCTGTAGGGCAACAGCTTCATTGTAAAATTCGCCTCTGATATAAATATAGGCCGCAGTGGCATTCATGGCTCTTCCGGCCAGCAGACAGCCCTCTACCAACTTGTGGGGCTCCTTTCTGATGATTTCTCTATCTTTACATGTTCCTGGTTCACCTTCATCGGCATTGACCACCAGGTATTGGGGCTCTCTATTAGGGTTAGGAGGCATGAAACTGTACTTAAGACCAGATGGGAAACCTGCACCACCTCTTCCACGAAGACCGGAAGCCTTCAATTCGTTAATGAGCCAGTCGTGGCCCTTGAGGATAATCTCCTTAGTCTTGTACCAGTCACCACGTTGCTGTGAACTCTTCAAGTCTTCACCATATTTACTGTAGACGTTTTGAAAGATACGGTCACTATCCTTCAAACCACTGAAGAAACGCTTGGATACAAGCTTTCTACCCACTTGTTGTCTTAGCATGGTTGTGACCTTTGTCTCTATGTGGGAGAGTTTAGTTTTTCTGATGATGTTTCGATCATCGTTGATTGGCCTATACCAGACAACGCTCGTAACCGATCACGTAAGCAACGACCCGTTTTGGAGAACGGATGAAGATTCAAACGCGCGAAGTTACCAATGTCCCACGCAAGGAGATTGTGGGGAACTAAAACTGATAGTTAATAGCCACAATTCTCCTCTTACTCTACGGGTAAAATATTCAATAATCTGTCATTAAATAATAAATATAAACAGCCTAAAGTCTGGCGGCAGAGTCTCCCCTTGGGGACAGTTGCAATACCTCTTTACGGATCTGATCACCGATTTCGGGGTAAACCTTGGAGAAGTACTCAAATACTCTGTCTTGAACTTCATGGTTGGCAGCGGCAACGTGAACAGCAACGTTATGGCAGAAGTTACGCTGCTGGCCAGGAGTCTTGCCAAACACTTTCCAAAGACCTCTTGGTTGTTCAAAGTCGTAGCTCTTGCTGTCAATGATACCTCCCCAGTGGAACTTCTCGGTGTGAGCAGCCAAAACTTCCTCTGGTGTGTGTGTGTTGGTCTGAATTTGTGCTTCTGTGGAGAATGGACAGAACGACGATTTGTAATTGGGAGTAGAACCAAGGTTACCATTCACAGTCATGGAACCATCACGAATCTGAGGTGCAAAGACAGGAGCGACTGGACAATTGACTGGAATCTGCTGGTAGTTAACACCCAATCTATGACGGTGAGTGTCTGGGTAAGAAAACAATCTAGATTGAAGAACTGGATCAGCAGATGGTTGCATACTAGGAACAGTATGCGATGGGGAAAACGCAGCTTGTTCGACCTCGGCAAAGTAGTTCTTTGGGTTCTCGTTCAAGGTGAATTTACCAAATCTTCTCAATGGGAAATCCTTGTGTGGCCAGACCTTTGTCAGATCAAAAACAGAGAATGGTTGCTTGGCAGCTTGCTCCTGGGTCATCGTCTGGATGTAACAAGTCCATGAGGGATATTCACCTCTCTCAATAGCATTGAACAAGTCGCCAGTGTGGTAGTCTGGATCCTCGCCTGCAAGCTTTCCAGCCTCCTCGTTGTTGAAGTTAACAACACCTTGGTCCGACTTGAAGTGGACTTGAACGTAAACCCATTCACCTTTATTGTTGTACCATTTGTACGTGTGACCGGAGTAACCATTCATTTTCCTAAGTGAGGCTGGAGTTCCACGGTCTGAGAACAAGTACATCACCTGGTGAATGGACTCTTGGTTGTTCACAAGGTAATCCCAAAACATATTGGCATCCTTTAAGTTTGTAGCAGGGTTTCTCTTTTGAGTGTGGATGAAATGAGGGAACTTGGATGGGTCTCTAATAAAGAAGATGGGAGTGTTGTTGTACACAAGATCTAGATTACCTTCCTCTGTGTAAAACTTGGTGGAAAATCCTCTTGGGTCACGGGCACTGTCAGCCGAACCCTTCTCACCTCCGACGGTAGAGAAACGAGTGAAGATACGAGTCTTCTTTCCAATAGTGTCCAGGAACTTAGCTGCACAAACGTCAGAAATGTCATCAGTTACTTCAAATTCACCGAATGCTCCAGCACCTTTGGCATGCACAACTCTCTCCGGAATTCTTTCTCTGTCAAAATGAGCAAGAGAGTCAATCAATTGAAAGTCCTGCAGCAACAAAGGTCCAACTTTGGGAGCATTGTTGGCGTGGTCAGAATTGTTAAAGGTGGCTCTTTCTGTAGCAAATACATCAGAAACTGGAGCTCCTTGTGATGTGGTCCATTTAGGTGGTTGCGACATTTTTATTTTGAATGTTGACTAGAGCAATAGTTGTAGTAAGTTTTGAGAAGTTAAGGTGCCGGGTGCTATACTTTATATATGATTCTGAGCTGATGAGCAACAGAGGCTATCACCCCGCTGAAGATTACGAAACTTACCGATTGCGGCACGGCTAACCGAGAAGTCCAGGCCAATCGAGGCAGGTTAATTGCTCAGCTTTTCTGACAAATCCCATATAAATAGGGTATTTTTTATGTGATCGGTCTTCTGCGAGAAACCAGAGCTTTGTTAGATTTCATTAGCTGAGGGGCATCATGGAACTTGCATGTGATGGTTAGGTCATATGATGTTAGGAACTAGCAATCTGGATTTGAAGGTCTTATGTAATATATCGCAAACAATAACGACGTTGCTAATGCTAGAAGACCAATAAGAAGGTTTGCAGTTGTCATACCTCTACGTTCATCCAAAGTTTATTAGGGAAGTTACGTTGCAATTAAGGTTACTGTGGAAATCTAGTTTTTTCAGAGTGGGAAATGTTCCGCTATGAGGAAACTCTAATTAAATTATTCTCTATTAATTATAATGAAAAAATTCATGTCCACCGAACCATTGCATATGATTTGCATTGTATAGGTTATTAATAAATAATAAATTTTGTTTTAATTTAAGCTTACCTATATGAATTACAATGTTTCCTGTATTATATATAGAATTAATCTCCCCTACGTCTCTTGACTCTCTCCCAGGCTGACGGCGCAGAACCCTTATTCCTCCTGGCACTTTTCTTCATGTCTTCATCTCTGTCCTTGCCAAAGAACGACCAATCCTCTCCTGCGAAAGTGTCCAATCTATGACTTCTCTTCTGTTTCTTGGTCTTTTCTGTAACTGAAGTTGGTAACCTAGTGAAATTGGTCTCCTCATATTCTCTAATCTCTTCCTCTCTATCACGTTCTCTAGAGGTCTTTACTCCTCCTCGGCCATGTCCCATGATGTTAGATCCAACACTTTCCGTCAACATTGGAGCCTCATTGGTCTCTTGCAGATATTCCTCCATACTTTGCAGTTTCTTGTGTTTTGTTTTCGATCTTTCTTGACTGGCTTCACTACTTGGAGGAGCAACAGCGGCAATTTTAGGTGGCCTATATTTGTCAGATGAGCCTGAAGATAAGGGTTTAGACGAAGATGACTTGAGTTTTTCCAACATGGCTGAAGGATTTGGCTTGTAAGACATTCCCTCCTCTTCATCTTCTTCCTCCTCATCGTCATCCACTTCCTTGGCTTCCCCATCTTCGTCTACTCGTTGACTTTGTTTTTCTTTGAGATCTTTCTCATCTTGTTCCATGCGATTGTATGCTCTTACCATTTTTTCTATTTGATACTGTAATCTTTTTTCCAAACCCTTTACTCCCTTATCAAGCGTTACTCGCTGTACAATGCTATTTTTCACGATTGTCTCTCTTTGTAAATCGAACCCTTCATCTTCTCCGTCTAGCTTCATTCGCTCGATATTGCTAAGTATTATGAGAATCAAACTATTAACGTAGGAGGCAATAGCGGAGTTCTTCAAATCCAACAAAGAGACTCCGTCAACTTGCGAATCGTCACCCTTGACAGCTTTTATTATCTCCGGAATTTCACCATCCAAAGAGCCTAGCATTTCTCTGACTGCCTTCTCAGTGGTTTCTACCGATACACCTATGGTTTCAATTAGTTCTTCCATATTAAAAGATTGATGATGTATGTGAAGAATCCTTTACGCACTAATTTTTTTTTTTCATTCATCCTGCCTAGATTATTTTCTTATGTCAAGTTATTGCCCGATATAGAAATTGTGATAGTTCGCACAGCTTAAAATTTTTTTTTTCATTAGGTTTCACCCTTTTCTTCAGAACAACCTTTGTCAATCATGCCTCAGAACGAGTACATTGAGCAGCATATCAAGCAGCATGGTCGAAGATTAGACTACGATGAGAAGAAGCGTAAGAAGATTGCCAGAGAGGGTCATAGAATTGCCAAAGATGCTCAGAACCTGAAGGGTTGGAAGGGTAAGATGTTTGCTAAGAAGAGATACTCAGAGAAGGTCGAAATGAAAAAGAAGATCAAGGCTCATGAAGAATCGAAAATCAAGGGACCTTCCAAACCTAAGGAGGATGATGGTGAGGCTTTACCTACGTATTTGTTGGATCGTCAAACCACCAACACAGCCAAGGCTATTTCTTCCTCCATTAAGCAGAAACGTTTGGAGAAAGCTTCCAAGTTCCAGGTTCCTTTACCAAAGGTTCGTGGTATAACTGAAGAGGAAATGTTCAAGGTCATTAAAACCGGTAAATCCAAGTCAAAGTCCTGGAAACGTATGATTACCAAACACACTTTTGTCGGTGAAGGGTTCACCAGAAATCCAGTTAAGATGGAGAGAGTCATTCGTCCATCTGCTCTGAGACAGAAGAAAGCCAACGTAACCCACCCAGAACTTGGCGTCACTGTTTTCTTGCCAATCTTAGCGGTGAAGAAGAATCCCCAATCTCCTATGTATACCAAATTGGGAGTTCTCACTAAAGGTACTATCATAGAGGTCAATGTGTCTGATTTGGGTTTGGTTACCGCAGGTGGTAAAGTTGTCTGGGGTAAATACGCTCAAATTACCAATGAACCTGACAGAGATGGATGTGTTAATGCCGTTCTGTTGGTCTAAGTGAGAGGAAAGAAGGAAACATCCAGCGGTACAACCCCCACACAGTCACTTTTTTTTGTACATTACTACTATCTGCCACCCGACCCAGGTTTAGGTCTTAGGCTAGAATCTTATAATACAATAACATACCACTATAAAAATTAAATGTTCTGATCAACGTATTTTTCCATCTCGACGGCATCTTGATGCACCCAGGAACCTTCTTCGTTATACAGCTTTGCATTGTCGAACATGGTTCTTAATTCTTGAATGAAGCTATCATAAGTGTCAAAATCTCCATCCTTCAATTTCTTTTCCAGTCCTGTAATACAAACTGGTTGTTTTATCAGTTGATAATAGTCGGGATATTGTTGTTTGTTAGGTAGACTCAAAAACAAATCCACTCTATGTCGGTCTTCATCTTCAGGCTTTAAACTTTTGATTCCCTCAATTAACGAAAAGGCCTGATCTGTGAACTCTGGCAGCGACTTCTTAGTTTTTTTTGCCTTTCGCTTTTTCGGTTCTGGTTTTTCTTCTTCCACTTCGTAGATATCAGTGTCATTAGCTCCATGGAGAGAGACTTCCAAATCATCATCTTCAACTTCACCCAATCCCCTTTTAGCTCTTCTTCTGGCCAACGAATCTTTCTTACGACGAATTGCATCCTCCACAGAATCGTCATCGTCATCCATAGCCTCTAACCATTGCTCTTCCGTCAAGCCATCATCATACATAACCTTCTTCTTCTCTCGGGTACGTCCTAATTCAAAGGTGGGCTGTTCCAAGTGTTTGCCGACATCTTCTTTGAATACTTGAGGGAGCTCTTCGTCTGAGAAAAGTCTTGGATGGGTTTGACCATCCATACGAGCTTGCGCAAGTCTGTCTGTGTCCATTTTGTCAAATAAGTACTTTTCCTCTTCCGAACGAGCTAGAATCTCATTCAATTCGTCGTCTTCCATTTCATCGTCACTTTCAGCGTTGCCTTCTCTTTTCAACTGTTCAGCTTCAATTAATCTTTTTAGGAATGCCTCTTGTTCTTCGGAAGTAGACTTATTGTCAAACTTACCAGCTTGAATAACTTTTCCGTCAATATTCAACTTTTGGTGAGCTCTTTCTAAAATAACCTCCTCTACTGAGTCCGTAGTGATCAATCTTAGGATTCTCACTTCGTTTTTTTGACCAATACGATGTGCACGATCTTGTGCTTGCAAGTCCTGATGGGGATTCCAATCAGTATCAAAGATAATCACCGTATCTGCAGTTTGCAAGTTCAAACCTAGACCACCAGCTCTCGTGGATAAAAGAAAGCAAAAGTACTCAGAGTTTGGTGCATTAAATTCCTTTAACATGTCTTGTCTATCATCGGCGTTTGTACTACCATCCAATCGCAAGTATTTCAGCTCCCTATATCTCAAATAGTCTTCCATAATGTCCATTACCTGGGTCATTTGGAAGAATATTAACACTCTATGTCCAGTGGCACAAAATTTGGGCAATACACGGTCTAGCAACTCAAACTTAGCACTGGTTCTCCATATTAAATCGACAGAGCTTCTGGTAGGATCGACAACATTTTCCACTTCATCAAATACAAATGGATGATTGCATATTTTTCTCAATTGCATAATCTTATTGTTCAGACCCTTAATACCACTTTTAGATACACCAGGTCCAGAAGATGCACCTATGAAAAGTGCATTGTGTTTTAACATCTGTTGATACAGGGCAGCTTGCAAACTTGAAAACTTACATTTGATGACCTTTTCCACTTTGTCTGGCAAGTCCTTCTCAACATCCTTCTTCAGTCTTCTAAGTAGGAAAGGACGAAGCACCTTATGCAATCTTCTAATAATCAATAGACTTTCTTCTTCCGTCAGTTCCATTTTATCTTGTGTACCAGTGTTGGCGAACGGCGTGTTGAACCATTCATCAAATGATTTCACGGAGTTGAAGATTTTGGGTAACACGAAATTCAACAAGGCCCAAAGTTCAGGCAAATTATTTTGAAGTGGAGTTCCAGTTAGAATAAGTCTATTTCTTGTGTGGTAGTAGTTTGTAAGTGTGTATGACAGTTTAGACTTTGAATTCTTCATTCTGTGACCTTCATCTATAATCATGTGGGCCCATTTAAATTTACTGAGTAAGGGCCTATCCTTTATGACGTATTCATAAGTAGTCAGTAGGACGGTAAAGTTTCCTGAACGAATATCATATTGCAGCATTTTTCTTTGTGATTGGGCACCTTTATAAACAATTGTTTTAATTGAGGGAGCCCACTTTTCAAATTCCATTGTCCAATTTGTGATTGTAGACAACGGAACAATAACCAAAAACTTGCCGTATTCTTGTTTGTACTCAATAAGGTAGGCAATCAGTGAAATGGACTGAATTGTCTTACCAAGTCCCATCTCATCAGCTAGAATACCATTCAAGTGGTTATTGTATAGAGAAACCATCCATTCGAGACCTTTAACTTGATACTCCTTCAAGGTACCACCTAACAAAATACTTGGTTGCTTAACAGATTCTTTTACGCGGTGAGCCACTTCGTAGTAATCAACTTTCTCTCTGGTAGCATCTGGATTTTCAGATTCTACTTGTGGAGCTTGATTGACAACTTGGGCCTCATTCTGTTGAGCTTTCACAGCATTGGCTAGGGAGTCTAAGAAAGAGTTTGTCTGTCGCAAAAGATGAGTAATTCTAGTATCTTTAGTTTGGTCAAGCAGTTTCAAATACGCCTCTTCATCATTTGCCTTCAAAGCCTGCAATCTCTGTTTGGCAGTCTTTTCAAGTTTTTTGCTTTCGTCCTTTTCAATGTAACTATGAAGATTACCCATCACTCTTCCGAGATTGGCTCTTTGAGAAGCCTTTTCGGATTTAATTTCTAGGAATTGACTTACACCTTCCAAGATCTTCTCAGATTTACGTAATTGAAGATTCATTTCCAATCGTTTCTTTTCTTTCTTTTGTTGTTCTTCTAATTGTTCGGCCAAACGAGCAGTCTGGGGAGCTCTAATCTTGGGTCTCGTGTGAACTGAACGAGTGGCAGCTAATCTTGTGTGGTTTTTTGCCAAGTAATCGATACTAGAATGAGAAGAAGCAAACTGCTGGCTAAGCAAGGATCTTTTTAGATGCTTCTGTTTGTAAAGTAATCTCAAAGATTTAAGCTCAATCAGAGCTTTTACTTTCAAGTCGTCTACTCCTAGTAAGGGCTTGTCAGATGGATTCGTCATGTTATCTAAATTGTTGACATCAAACGTTCCCATGTTGTTGGGCAGATTTTCCAACTCAATGATTCTGTTTGAGATCTTCTTAACAACAATTTCCTCATTTTGGGGGTTGGAAACAGCGTGAACAGCTGGATCAGCTTTCTTCAAATCGGGTTGCAAACCCAGTAACTTTGCTCTCTGTTTATGATCTTCCAAGGGAAGAGCGATCGGATAGTCGGTTCTGATGTCATCATTATCCTGATACTCTGAAGCAAAATCGCTTTGAAGATACGTTGGAAGATCGAGATCCTTACTCAATAGTTGCAAACCTACAACTTGATTTCTAAGTAAATCGAGATCCAAATCACTATCGGGTTTGACAGATGAGTAAAGAGAGTTCAGATCTGCAATATATTTATCTTGCTGTCTGGAAATGCGCTTGAATAGGTACTCAATAGCCAGTTTGTCAGCTTGATTACCACCGTTCGTTTCCAGTTCCCTGAATCTCGCCAACAACAAGTGCAATTTTTGTGTGGATTCGGGCATTGGTAGCTCCGCTGGCTGAGCTGACCCGTTAGCAAACTGCTGCTTCAAGTCAAACATCTTAGAGTTGGTGCCATTCGGAGACTGTGATCTCTCAGCTGGAACAGGCGTGTTTGTTATTGACATTTTGCCTGAGGTTAGGAACAAACAAAAAGGTTGATTGATTTAAGAATTCGTGTACTTTGATTATTCGAGGGTGTTTGAATTTGGTGAATGGTTGGTGAACGATAAAATTACTAGCAAATAAGTGAGGGAGGCTCTAGGAGGAGAAAAAGGTGGTGGAAGGAGGGAGGTAGAAGGAGGAAAGATTTTAGTGGAAAACTCAGTTCACACATAGGTTGAGAGGTTAGCTTGAAGGAGTTAAACTTCAGGCAGATAGGGATTTCAATGAGTAGAAAGTAAACTGAATTATTAATCGTCTGCACTTTCAGCACGAGTAAACGTTCTTTTGGAATACAGCTCTATACCGATTCTTCATCTGGGTGTCTAACACGAAAGATGCTGTTTTCGGTTGTAGTATCTGCAAGTTCTTAGTATCAAGAAATTTCTATCAGGTGGAGACAGACAGGAGGCGAAACGGGTGAACATCTCTTCATCAATTGAACTGGTTTACTCCTATTCAGCACCGAGGTCCATTAATAGCCTCGGTATACAGCTTCTACTTACACCAAATAACCACTTTACTTAGTTAAGGTTCGCGCACCGTAGAAGCCTCATCGGTGTGGTATCAGCTTCTGAACAGGTGGATGTTAGCGCGACCTCATGGCTATTTCTTCACCTCGTGATCTAGTGATGCTGGTGCAGCACTCAAATCTGTCCAATCAGAAATGGATAATTTCAAAGATGCGCTGTAATGGAATAGATGACATAATCAACCGATTTTGATGTCTGGAGACTCTTGCCTGATAGGATCACAAATAGCCGTGAAACCTAATTGCAGCTGAAGATGAAAAGTATCACTCTTATTTTCACAGATAGAATGCCCTGAAGTTGTGAACAGTTACAGCCCCACACCCATGTACTGAACCGTTAAACGTGAGTTTTTATACGACGCATCCCCGCGCCATCTCAAGAAAGCCGTATTAGGTCATCTGCGGAAATTCTATTATTCATCGGCTCACATCTAGAATGCAGGAAATCTGTCTTTTATGGGAAGTGGAGACGATTATTGCATAACTATAAATACTCCCAATTTCTCCCATCTTTCTCTCTTCCTACTCTACAATTCATTGTTAACATGTCTTCCGTTGCATTTCATACATTCAGAAGTTCCAGAGTCAAGTTAACTACCGCTCTACTTCTGACAGGAGCCGTGGGAGCTGGAGGCTACCACTACGAGAAAAAGAGACGCCAATTCAACAATGGGAACGATAACAACAATAACAATAACAGAAATAACAACAACTTTGCTAAGGCCCTGTTTGGATTCTCCACAGGTACTGCTGCTGCTGCCACTTTAACTGACGAGAGTAACGTCAAAGTGGCCTCCTTATCAGAGATTCACTCTTTCAAGGAATATCAACAGGTGTACAACGATATCGCCAAGAAGATAGAGGAAGAAGATGATTTTGATGTGGATGGATCTGCCGGACCCAATTTGGTAAGATTGGCATGGCACTCTGCTGGAACTTACGACAAGAACGACAAGAACCCTCATACTAATGGAGGTTCTTACGGAGGAACTATGAGATTCTCCAAAGAAGCCGGTGACGGTGCCAACAACGGTTTGGCCAAGGGAAGAGAATTCCTAGAACCACTGTTGAAGAAATACACCTGGCTTTCCCATGGTGATTTGTGGACTTTGGCTGGTGTTGCCGCTATTCAGGAAATGGGTGGTCCCAAGATAAAATGGAGACCAGGAAGAAAGGATCTGTCTGAAGAGTTCCAACCCCCTAATGGAAAGCTACCAGATGCCGCTCAAGGACCTAACTATGTTCGTAACTTCTTCAATCGTTTAGATTTCACTGACAGAGAAATGGTTGCACTGATCGGTGCTCACACTTTGGGAAGATGTCATGTTACAAGCAGTGGTTACGATGGTCCATGGGATTTTGCTCCCACTATGTTTGACAACGGATTTTTCACTCAACTTCAGAAAGGAGTAGGATCTGGAGAAGGTCAATGGCATTTGAGAAAATGGGATGGTCCTGAACAATATGAAGACAACAACTCCAATTCATTAATGATGTTGCCTGCTGACATAGCTCTGGTACAAGATCCAAAGTTCAAGAAGATTGTTGATGAGTTTGCTGCATCACAAGAAGCTTTTTTCAATGAATTTGCTCCTGCATTCCAGAAGCTATTGGAAAACGGTATCCACTTCCCTAAGGAGTCCAAGGAACTCGTGTTCAGAACTCTAGATGAGCAGAGTTAGACGCAACATGATTTATGTATTTATTTATTCATTTTACTGATTATTTATTGACTATTCTCCCTTGGTTTTTCTTGAGTTGGGTTGAGTTTCATATTTACATACACACCCTAGTGATTTCAAACTCTCAAACAAATTCACGAGCTCTCCTCCTGTAGGCATTGCAATCTCTGAGCCATTGGCGATATTCTTTGAGGGAACCAATCTTCTCTCCGTAATAATCTGGAACAGGGTTGGCAACAGACTGTCTCGTGGCATCGACTCGATTTTTCTTTATACGATCCAAGAACACCTTCTGCTTTTCTGAAAACTCGTGGATGATCTTTCTGTGTCTCAAGTTGAAAATTCCGTCCCCAAATAGAGGTCCCAGGAGGTATCCCAAAACTGAAGCGCCCATCATTCCTATAGCAGATGCCATAAAGGGGTCGATTCCAAAGATCAATTCGGTTGGGTTCATTTCAATCTGCGAAATGTAACCCCATGAGGCCGAGGACGCAAACAAAGCGCTGAATATGGATGTGACCAAGTTGACTCGTCGTTGACTTTTACGTAAAGCCAGGAATTGTTCCCAGTTTAATGGTTTCTCTGACTGTGACTTTTGTGCTTGTGTTTGTTGTTGCAATCTGGTAGTGGACAAAGCAAAGGACCTAGTGAATGCCTGATTGACATTCAGGGACTTGATCCCAACATTTCTAATTGAGAGCATTTTCGGCAGATTGCTGGTGTCAAGGTATTGTATAAGGATGATGATTTAGAAACGTGAGAATTTTGAAATCATTTGAGGTAGTGCGTGAACAAATAAAGGCGACCCCAGCATGATCTGGGTAGGTGCAAGGCAGACAGAAGGGGTTGAATCGACAACTGGAGTACCCACGCAATTCACAGATAATTGAGCTTTAGAGCACGCCGTATGTATACACGTATACAGTTTAGGATTTGGTGAATATAATGTACCCATTGATTGAATTTTAAAAAGATTGGCACGAAAAGAAGTCATCGTAACAGGCCTTGATCATTAGTTAAATCCACTCCAATGGCAACCTGATGACTCTAGTTATTAGGTTCGTTGTTTTCATCCAAAAAGCTTGATTTTGTTTGCATATCAAAGTTAATTTCATCAAAGGCTGTTTCGTTTGGGAACGTACGCCTTGAACATCAAAAAGATTCCCACAAGAATTAAAGCTATCTCAACTACTAAAATAGAATTATTATTCTTAAATCCCGTTTTCTGAATCTGGGGAAAAAACATTCGTAATAAACCGACCATAATGGCGCTATAACCAACTACTGTTACCAAGGTTTGCCAACCGTAAACCCAAATATTATGGCTCTTTACTATTGCCAATCCCGCCACAAAAAGTAATACACCGTTAAAGTATATGAGAGGCACAATTTGAGTGTCATAAAGAGTTGGATTCCATAATCTCATTTCCGAAAAGACCATAACTGTTAGTGTGGGTCCAACCATTCCTGCAATTGATTTCGATCTTTCCATTCTTTATCTGTCTTGATGTGTCGTTCTTACAATGACAGCCAACAGGCCGCGGTTTTGCACCCGGGTAGGCTTTCTAGCACTTGATACGAAGAACCACAGTTCAAAATTACCGAAATTTTGAACAAAGCCATTCACCCCGCCTGACGCAAACTCCCTTTGAACTAAACCTCAGGTTGCCTTTCTTTCTCCTATACACCATAGCTTTATAAAGTAAGATCATGGTAACGAAAAAAAGAACCAGAGGAGCTAAGGTACAACAAATACCTTAACCGTGCCTGCCGTCAAGTAACAGGGTTGGCGGAACTTCTGCAACATTTTGGTCAACATCAGCATCCTGGGTCGTAGTCCTAGTATGCTTGACAGCTACAGCCGATATAGGCAGGCGCTTTCGCCAACTTTGGTTCAGTAACAGGGTATAAGCTACGGTATAAGTACGGTAGAGTTTAGCTCCCAGAATTTGCTTTTATCCCGAACGAAGCTTTTGAAACTCGCCAGCGGACCTCTTTTACCACTTCCTAGAGCTATGGAGTAACATGGATCCAATATTTCACTGTCCCTACTTTTACAACTCTCCACGCTCAGATCTGAACCATTCTGTATGTCGTTACGAGCCCCTACTAGAAGTCTGTCTCGAAATAATCTGTACCATAAATCTCCCGGCGCCAAATAAATAAAGAAATACCAACACCTCTGTCCAAGCATGTATCTAGGACGGTCAGAGAAAGATGCCTTTAAACCAAAGAAGAATCGCATACGTGTGCCTCGCTCTTTTGCGATATATTTGGTAATCAGCATACTCTTGACCAACTTTTTGGTTTTTCAACTGTTCAACATCAACCTGATTCCATTCTTAAACGGTCGATCTTCCAAGAATAATTTTGATTACCTTGTGAAGAAGGAGTTCCTTAACTTAAAGGAACCATACCGTGGTTTCTACAAGGAGGAAATTGAGGTTCCAACCAGCTTCATATTTCCAACGGTTGAGCATGCACCTCAGCTGAACCAGATTGGATTGGACAACTTGTTCCAGTATACTATTGATAAGCAAACCCAGGTTCATCAATACATGCTGGACTCTGAATGGAAGTACGAAGAACAGCCCAAGGAAAACGAAGTTGAATACCTTCGAGCAGAATTCTTGAGCAATGGCATGAAGGTACATCGTGGTGCCAAGTCTCCAGAACTGGTCATTGTTACTACAATTGATTTTGAACTTTTTAACCGTGAGTACTTGGCCCAAATTACACAGAATAGAGTTGATTATGCTCAAAAGTACAATTTTGGAATTTATATTCGCTGGATCCAGGAATTTGCACCGCATTTCAATAATTTTGATCAAAGTAAGGATTGGACGAAGGCCATGATCATGAGAGCTGCCATGTTGGCTTTCCCTGACACAAAATACTTCTGGTTTATCGACTCTAACTGCTTCATCATGAACATGGAAACTAACATTATTCCATATATCCTTGAACCGCAAGTATTAGACCCTATTATTTTGAGAGACCATCCCTTAATACCCCCAGATGGTGGCATTAAAACCTATTCCAACATAGATCCAAAAGATGTCCATTTGATCTTAACGCAGTCTGACAAGTCCATCAGAACTGACAGTTTTGTCATGGTCAATTCTATTTACTCCAAAGCTTTGCTGGAATATCTCTCAGACCCGCTGTTTACCAATTTTGGCACTTTTTCTCATGGATTTTATGCAGGATTAACTCATTTGCTACAATGGCATCCATACTTCCTTTCCAAAGCCGTTCTTGTACCTCAGAGAACTATTGCTGCCGAGCATTCTCCTAAAATCAGCGAAGATGAGAATGACATGAAATCTTACCATGATGGAGATCTTCTTCTTCTGATGCCTGATTGCATGAAGAAAAATGAATGCGCTAGGATATTGGAAAGCTACATGAAGAAAAAGCCAAGTAAACCATAGTTTTATGAAGGACGAGATAGATATATATTCATACACTCTGCGTAACAGGGGCATCTGTTTTGGTAGGCTCTTTGTTTTTGAGCGGTTCAACTTCTGAATTGTCACTGGATTGCGGTTCTTCGTTACCAAGACGTTCCTCTAGTACTTTCAAAGCTACCTGTCTTCTTCTCTCTGCGATATCTCCTGATTGAGAAGTTTTGTTAATCCTTCTAATACTCCTTAAGTTACCGGATTCTCTTTCGTCGTCATTGAACCCTTTGATTAAACCGAAGAGGATCAGTAGATGATAAAAGATGCGGCAAAGAGGCTTTAAATATTGGTGAAGAGGAGCAGGAAAAAACTGCATAAAATTGAAGGTATCTGAAGCGTCACCTTGAATTGAATTTTTCGTGTTGTCTGGTAGAACATCGTTTATAACATTCAGTCTCTGATAAAATCGTAGATAGGTCCATGAAACCAGAAAACTGTTCCAAATTGGTAAAAATGGAGTTGAGTTCTGTAAAACTAAGGACAAAACCAATGATGCCACCAACAAAATAAATGGAATTTGTTTTACTCTGATGTTTATGAATTTCACTTGGTGTTCTGGAGAGTATTGCTTGAGAACAACTAAGAAGGGCATTATAAAGACAAAACTTCCATGATTGACAGGCTTTAAAAGATCAGAACTGCCGCTTGCAGCAGCGACAATAACTTTAATCAGACATGTGAACAAATTGGTGAAAAACGCTGAAATCAGCAAATATGTAATGGTTTCACTAAACCCATCACTGAAAAATTGAATACCATCAATGTTCTCCTCCAAATTCCATTGCTTCTCTGTATAAGCAGTCCCAAAAAAGATATTAGCAGCCCCTATAAAGAATTGAATGATACTAACATCAGTAAATGCAGAAGTGACAAAAGTCCATGGGAACATAAAACTCGTCTTTGGCACCAGTTCTAGGACAGGAAGAACAATGGCATCAATGCTTCCTCCGTTGTTTCCCGAGATTTTGGATTTCAATACATAAGCAGTAAAACTGAAAAATGTCAGTATTCCCACAAATAACTCAACGACTATAGTCACATGAATTCCCCTCAACATGATCTGAGTTTGGTGTAGTAAAACAACACGAGTGCACCTCCTCGTATTATACTGGGAGGTGACAACGGTAGTGTACCTGAGCAAATTCCAAGTGATAGAATTTCAACAAATTGAATGAACAGTCCTCAATTCCGTGTGCACGGTGCTAGAAAATCGTGCAGATTCAACAATACTCTCAATGCGATGGTCTCCTGATAAGTTCAGACGTAAACGTGATTTATATGATTGAAAAGAGGACTCATTCCTCGTAGGGGATGTTTCTCCCCACAAACTATTCCGCGAATCCGTCTAGAGTATCTACCCGTCCTTGATCTTTCCTTCTTGCTTACAATAATATATCTTCAAGACTTTCTCACAGAATTACGAAATACGACACCTAATGAGTCCAGATAAAGATAGAAAGCCGTCGATTCCTGCGCAGCTCTCAGAGGAGCAAAAGAAGATTAACCATATACAAAGTGAGCAAAGAAGAAGAGAGCAGATACGGTCAACATACGACAAATTAGTGGAGATTGTGCCTGATTTAACAACTAAAGAAAACCGATCAGAGCTAACAATTTTGACTAAAAGTAAGTATATACAATAAGGTCACCTTACATGTTACCGTGAAGGTTATACTAATTTTTCAGCTAGTTCATATATCAGGAAGCTTCGGGAAGAAAACGAAAGACTACTAAATGAGACCAAACAACAAGGCATAGATCCAGAAACTGTGATCAACGAAATTAATGTTAAATATGACGAAAAGAATGCTACTGCCAAGAGGGAGGAGATGAAGTGATTAGGACTCAGTTTAAACAGCAGAATCTGTTCTGAAGACACAAGTTGTGAATACGCAATCCACTTTCACATGCCGATTATTTCAACTTACATTTTACATCGCGGAGTTGAACGTCTACTCATCTAGCTGGTGTAACTCCAGTTCACTTTTACATTCATCGTATGAGAGTGATCCCTGCAATTGGGCGAACCAAAGGAGGATTCCGTCAATTATAAAGCTTGACATACTACGTACGATGTTCTGCGCTAAGGAACTTTTCTCAGGTTCAGGGTCACGCGAACCTCATCACTACAACATTTCCCTGTTGTATATATTCATTACTCGCTGCTATCAACGGAACTGGCATCTTCAACTTAATTAGAGTCCACTTGAAACCCTGCTTGCTGACTATTTTGTTAAGCTGTGCAAGTGATGACTTGCACCATTTTTTTTTTCATTTAATGTTACTCTTTCATGATGTAAGCAGTTTCAGTAGTCGGAGTAATATAATAGCTTCTGGCCATTTGATTGGCGAGCCTGTTATATCTAATAGTATTTATCTTAATGTCATTCTCGATGGAATAGGATTCTGTGCACTCTAAACTATTAGAGGCTACTGGTATTCTCTTTACAAGCTAGTCCAGGTCAGTAGATTATACCAGCTCGATACCTCTATTAGAATCTTCCCGCTTGAACTGGTCCTTATCTCCGTTAATAATATACAACCGAACCATTTGCTCAACAGCCTAAAGTGAGATGTCTATCTTCATTCTTGCTATACTCAAAACATGTTGAATGTTCAAACATCGAAGGAAAAAAAACAAAAAAAGAGAATCGTCGTTATTCAAATGCATCTTCTGGCCACCAATCAGGGATAAAGATTTTCACACCAATCTTTTTTCCATCTACTTCGGTATCCAGAGCAAACTCGTTATTTCCGATAGAATTGTCGGGGGTTACTTGTTTTATGTTTACCAACGCAAGACCAATACTCTTTTCCACATGAAGAAGCTTTCCAACTTCAGGTTTTTTTCGGTTGTTTCCTCTTCTCGTTGAGGAACTCCCAAAAGGGGATGTAGCAAACGGGACTTCTCCTTGTGATGGATCTTCTGCTTTTACATTTTCGTCAATTATTTTCACACCTCGGCACGATTTTGGAAATGGGTCAAAATTGTCTCCTTCAATAGATATTGTGTCTTTCAACGATTCCTTGTCAATGGTAGACAGATCATACAACTTGACAGGCATAATGCGCTTTCTGATTATTCCATTGGTATAGGTTCTAGTTGTGAGTTCTTGTCCCACATAACATCCCTTTTCGAAAGAGATTCCATTAGTAAAATCCACATTTAGTTCAAATGGCAGGACTGGATTGTCAACATCTAAGTCTGCTGGCTCTACAATACCATTCATTATGCGACGCAATTTATACTCAGAGCAGTCATCGGCCATATGTATTTCGCCAAGATTCAATAAAGGTGACAGTTGAGATGTTTCAAGATCAGCTTCTGTCACTAATTTTAAGCCAAAGTAAGGAGACCTGTTATCGATAGCAAATCCCTTTATATCATTGGTATAGGAATCCAATAATGCCCTTGATCTGATAAATTCCTGCATTGAAATATTGGCCTTCTCGGGATTTGTGGATGTCGCATTATTGAAAAACGTATTTTGGATTTTATACAGATAGTTTTCAAATATCTCCTTCTCACTATAGATGTACCAACTTTTCAACTCTGGTTTGCTTAACTTTATCTTGGCTGTCAGTTTGTGCATGTTCATCATCATAAAGAGCTGGTTCGTCAGCTTATGGTGAACTTCTATTAAATAAGAGGGCTCGCTTGTATCAGAATCTTCCAAAATCAAAGGTGTGGGGTAAATAAATGCATCAGAAAGTACTCTTCCTCTAGAGTTCAAAAATAAAGTGTAAAGCCCATCTCTTCGGATACCTAGTTTCATAGGGTCTTTATCGTCTAAGTACGAATCTTCGTGCAATATTCCCCAATTTGTTTCTTTGATCTCTTCCGGAGCTAATTGAATTTGTTTGGCTAATATTCCTTCCAATTGTAAGTCTTTGTCGGTAATTGTGTGTTGATTTTTCTTGGTAAACGTAGGTAAAAGCATGGTTGTAATCAAACCGTTAAGAAACTCTGTCGAATCTGGACCCCGCACTTGAATATAGCCTTTGTCTAATCGAGCTACTTTAGTAGAGTACGCCCGACATGACATAATAGCCAAGCAGGATCTAAAAGTTGGCAAACCTAGCGTCATTCTGGCCGATTGGTTTGCGAGAGAGAGTTTACATCAATTGATAATGTTCGCTGAGACTTTGATTATGTAAGTAAGTAGTTATATATGTATTGAAAGTGACTATGTATTGCAACGGTTTTGGGCTTCTAGATGTGTGAAATTTATGATTTATCAATCACTGTCTTCATCAACACCCTCATCCAATAACCGCCTTTCAACATCGAGGTCTGGCGCACTTGATTGGGCTTTCATTCTTTCTGTTAGAAAAACATTTATATCGTCTTGCAGGGTAGTTAATTGGGAACGCAGAGCTCCCATAGCACTTTTTGATGCTTCAGAAGGGCCATCTCGATCTACTGCACCGGCTTGTAGGACATGGTCACTTGGACCGGTAGTTCGACCTTTGGTAGTATGGCTAACAGCAGGGTCAACTGTGAACTCTACTTTAGAGTCAGGTGCCTCATATTTTGCAAAAGGGGTCAACATTTCAGTACGCTTTTGGAACAGTTTGAATGAACAGAAGAATCACAGAATGTTTTGCTAGGAAGATATATGAAGAGATTCGTTCTAATTCCTAGGCTCATAGATTAGACAGTGTTCGAGAAATGTTGAATGTCGAGTCATGGTGGACCAAAAAGGCTGCTACAAAAATATGACAAAAGAACAGTCAGTCAACGCTAGTATTATTGATTAGTAGCCATTCAATAACCAGATATGACTATTTCTAACTTCTGCTGCGTTTTCCTGGTTATATCTGGCCTCTTCTCCGCGTTTAACTTGCACCACAGTCTAAAGATTCGCTATGACACGACCTTCCTTTGAAATTTTTTTCTGTCAGGAATCGTTGGTTTTCTCTATCAACAGACAAACACAACCTCTACAATGTTGAACATAGTTGTGGACGGAACTATTGAAGATTCCATTTATGAGTATGGAGTTGTCTTGGATACCTTGCTGAAATCCAAGCCCAAATACGATGAGCTATTCAACAACGTCACAGAAGCTGACGAAGAGTTATCCTCCAAGGTTGCAGAAACGTTGGATAGCCTCTACCAATTGGACGATAGACAATTTGAGCCAGTTTTCAACTTAGCATTCTATCTTTTGACTTCATCGAACTCTGATATTGCGTCTATTGTGCAGGAAACTCAATTGGTCAACAAGATTGTTCAAATTGAAGAAAAAATTCAGCAGGAAGATGCCAAGAGTCGTAAGCTGATTGAGCCCACATCCTTGGTATCTGTTTTAACCACAGTATTCAACTCACTTCCAGAGAACTCTGCAACAAGACTGGACGTTTTAAATGCTATTGTCGGTCTTTTGGAAAGAAATAAGCTCCAGTATCTTATCACTCCTACTTTACTGGACGTTTTCTACAATAGTGTTCTAGCCCTTGGAACCACCGAATCAAGCAGTGAAGTTCTGTTTGACCTGTATCGTATTGGAAACATTTCAGATATCTCATTCATAAAGAAAGTCATCCTCAACTTTTCAGTTGACGTCAGGCACATAAACAAGTTTTTGGCTGACGCTCTGAACAATGAGGGGTTGTTAGATTTGTCTGAATACCTCAATATAGAAAAGATCTCCTCTGCCGATTCTGCTCTTTTGAATTTACTGAAGATTTACATCTCGGTAGATTTGGAAGCTTTCAACAAATTTGATTTTGCAACTGTTTCAAATGTGGATAGATCCGCAGTATTGTCCAAACTTCACTCCTTGGCGATTGCCAGATTAGCATCTACCCAGTCTACGCTGAAGTTTGCTGATATTGCTTCTGCTTTGTCTGTAGAGGTTGAAACTGTTCCAGACTTTGTCATCAACACAATTTACAAGGGATCTATACAAGCCAAGATAGACCAACCTAACGAACTTGTCTATATCAATAAGGTTAATATCTTGACGGCATTTGATTTGGCACAGTGGGAGGCTGTCCGAACCTCTCTTCATGCATGGAAGCGTTGCTTGAATGAAGTGAGATCAAACATAAACAGCAATAAAAAGAACAAGTTCATTCAACAGCAAAGAGATCAGAAAGAGAGAGATAGAGAGGAAGAATAAGTATTGAACAGGTTATTAGTAACGTCGTAGAAAGCATAAACTTCGTAGTAAGCGATCCCTTCGCGAATTGCCTTCGGTTGGTATGAGGGCCTAGATATTTCTTCTTCATACTTTCACACAGTTTGGAAGAAATGTCACATATATTAAAGGCTAACTTCAGAAATATAAGATTTTTTTCGACAGGAAGAGTCTTTAGGTACGCTCAGCCTTTATCCACTAATCCAAGTGTAGAAACAAACACTGTTTCTGAATCTAACAGGCTGGAGAAAACTTTACAAACCTTCTGGGAGAAAGTTGATGTTGTGAAGGAGAAGGATGGCTTTCATGTTCGCTTGGATGGTAAGTCTTTGAAGACACCACTTGGAAACCAGCTGGTCATTCCTTCAGCCAAAAAATCGTTGGCTTATATGGTTTGCAATGAATGGAAGAATCTTTCAAATTTGAAAGTTAAACCACATAGTGTTCCATTAACATCGCTGAGCACCAGAGCAATTGACCTGAGTATATCCCACGCAGTCCAAGATTTAGAGGCGTTAACTAAGCTTGGAAACTTGGAAGATATCAAGACTGACCTATTGAGATACCTGGATACTGATACCGTGCTGATTTTTTCTCCTAAAGAAGACTGTGATGGAAAATTAAGACGAGCCCAGGAAGAGATATACAGGCCACTAATTGCCTCCATGGAGTCTTATTTGCAGCAATTTGCAGAAGACCCCACTGAAAAGATAACGCTAAATTCTCTAGACTCGGACACTGACGGATTTAGATCTAATTACCAAAATGAAGCTACCAAGAAGGCAGCCATTAACTGGATGAATAAACTAAGTGTTTGGGAGTTAGTTGCCTTGGAGAAAGCTACATTGACGGCTAAATCTTTTCTGTGTGGTGTTGCTATTGTGAGAGCCAATAACAAGACATTGACTGATAATGAACCTCCAATGGATTTGGAGTCAATTGCTAGAGCTGCTTCCTTGGAGGTCATATACCAGACCGAAAGATGGGGAGAAGTGGAAGATACCCATGATGTAGATAAAGTGGATCTGAGGAGAAATCTGGCTGCCGCTGCTTTGGTTGCATACGAGCTGCCTATTGATGAGAACTGAATGACCGACTTGCAAATAGATGGGTAAAAATGCTGATTTTATTCAATTACGTACTTACAATATCATAGAAATGTTTTGTTGCGCTCTTGTTTTTGAATTGTAGAGTTAATGGTTCTTCCAAATCCAGCTTGACGGATGTAGGAGTCAACAGATGAACACAGGAGCTTGGAAAAATGGTCTGAATATTAGTACCATCTACTATCAGTTTGAAAAAATCCGGAGATTTGACCAATGAGTAGAGAAACAAACTCCCTCTAATGTTGTTCACTACGACTTGAAGATTCTTCAACATTAGTAACTCAAATGATGGCCTCGATTTCAAAGAGTCATAAGAACTAGAGTTGCTGTTGAAGAAACTATCTTGAGGTGAAACCAATGACACTGCCGACGAGTTGCGGGACTTAGGAATAACAATACTCAAATTGGGCTTCCCCAAAGACAAAATGTCTTCATTTATGGCACTAATTGACGTCATGGAGGTCGCAGCTGTTCCAGCCTCAGAAAAGTATGCCGATGATACGGATGAATCATGGGACATGAAAGATAGTTTGGTCTTCAAAGCTGGTTGGATTTGATGTTGAGGGTCTTCTAGTGGTCTTGTTATAGAGCTCAACAAAGAGTTGAGAATCTTAGAAGATTGACAACGTATCAGGTATTTATTATACTCTGACTGCAGAGAGATATCCAGTCCTGAGGAATTAGAAGCATGAACCTTATTGGCCGTAAGTGAGATCATCATTGATGGCATATCTTCTCCTTTTTCGTAGGCCAAAAAATACGACTGCTTTGATAACACATTTATCTTGATAGTCAAGGTATCTCCTGTTGGATCGACATTCTCCCACTGATTGTTTTTCCAGACACAGATACGGGCCTGGGTGGTAATTATTGGGGTAGAGTTTTCCAGGAAATACTCTTCCTCTTGGGTTAAGCCCTCATCTGTATATGGTAGTTCGTCAGTAGATGGTGCGAAGGGGCCTTGCAATTGTATTTGAGGCTTGGACAAGATTGTTTCTGCATCGTTGGTATCAATAACATTGGAAGTCTCCGTGGCCTTGAGTGTGGTGAATGTTGTAGTGGTACCTAATGTGGTGTTTGATTGATTTTGCTGATCATAGATGGATTCTGGTTGAGTTTGAGGAGGCTCTGAAACAATTGGTTTGTTAAGAGAATCTGTGGTGTCAATATACAGAGATTCCAACTGGTTAGTTTTCTTTTTTTGTGACTTCTTTGATAACGTGAATGCACTGAAAATAGACTTCCTTCGAGATTTCTTTAGAGCTTCACTTGTTGTGACCGGAGCTTCAGTGAAAGGTTTGTACTGAGCGAAAGCTGCGAGATCAACCTCAGGAGTTGTGCTCTCTGTTTCATTAGATACACCATCTGAATTAGTTTTGGGTGTAGCTGGCGAGTGAGCAGCAGGAGTACTTAGATCTTCAGCTACTCTCAATTCATCCTCTGTCTCAGATAGCTTGTCATCTTCGGACTTGACAGCTATTGTCGGTGGACTTTCAATAATCTCCTTCTGAGCGGTATTTCTCTCGAAGACAAAGGTTACATCTTGGTTTGTCTCATTAGCTTCCGTTGGTCCTGATGAATATTCAGCTGTTAAGAGAGCCTGGTTCAGTTTTCTTGCATATGGATGTGGTATTTTGCCCTCAGAACCAGCACTTGTGGGTGTAAGATTCTTGGATTGATGCAGTTCTGACTTCACTGGTGGCAGAGGTTTAGTTCTACTTAATGATGAGTCCGTTGCAGGAATGAAAATAGAAAGTCCTTCGAATTTGCTGCCACATGCAATAGTTGGTGATGTAAAGAAAGCATGGGCTATCTTGGCCCATTTATCGGTCATATATGAGTTTTTAAAAGAAACTGTGAGCGTGATAAGAGGGTTTATAGCGTGATCTAAAACAATAGAATTCTCCGAAATTTTTCCAAGTTTCAGGCTGTGACTATTGAATGGTGGGAAAAGTAGTGAGGAATGAAGCTCCATCACGTTGCACAGAGCAATTTGTTCAATTGAACTGGAATTGGAGGCATTTATGCTAATGATTTCTATTTGGAAATCAAATACTCCATGCTCCGGATGCGATAGTCTCAATTGAGCAGCATCTCTGTGCTTGATGTTATGTGAATCAAAAGTAGCACCAACCACGGCCATTGAGTCCAGACACTTAACATTACTAAAGTCGATGGAATGAAACCTGGAATTATTTCTCTCGGCTTCATCCTTCTGTCTTGCAGCTTGCAATAGTCCTTCAAGTTTCTGCTTCAAGTAATCCAATTTCCATGTCGAACATTCTGATAGCTTTGATATGAATTTGTTCATGTATCTTATTCTAACTAGCGGGCGGCGCTTGAGATGTGCTTCAGAAGCAAGTTGGTGGGTTTCTTCGTAGTAGCTATGTATGTAAGAGCTGTAAACGTTTAGCGTGTCATTCAGCCAGTCAAGGAAACTTGACAACTGTAGATCGACCTGGGATTGTGTTTGGGCCAAACAGAGCTGAAGATCCTCATGTTTTCTGAGCACTCGTAAGGTAACTTTGTGAAATAACTTTCCTCTTTCCAACTGTTGCTCCATCTGCTCGTCTCTTATCCCCTGGTTAAACAGTGTAGAGTCTTTTACAACGTTAAGTTTGCAACATTCCTCCAAACCTCGCAAGTTAGCTAGATATTCGGTTTCTGTCTTGCACAGATCATGTACCAAATAAGTTCTGATCTTTTCCATGACTGCTGGTGGGAACAGTTGACAGAAAGTAGTCCAGTGATCTTTAAAAGATTACTTCAAGAAGTCTCCCTGGTGTACTTGTTTTGGTGAGATGAGATACTCCTGGGACACGCGCGCCAAAACACGCAGGCACGGTGAAAAACTTCAAAGTAGACAGACAGGAGAAAAAACGCGTCGACGTGACATGTCAAAGGGATAGAAGGAAAAGCGACTTCGGAACCAAAACACGGAACGATATGGCGGCAATAGAAGGTACAAAGTGTAGTGTCTTTCCTTAAGCGCTAGTAGGTTCATTCGGGAATTATACATATTGAAGAGAGTTGAATAATGCATATCTTTGGATTGTCGGTTTAGATCTGGAGAGCTTCTAAAAATAGAACATTCCAAAATAATTCAGGGCAACAAGCTCCAGTAAGTAACGTTCTTCAAAAAAATCATTCCTCTTCGTTTCGGCATTCATCTCCCAAACAGGTCGCACAATAGATGTTTTGAAGTGCCCTGTACCAGACATCCCTATTTACGAAGAGAATCTGCTCATTTACCCAATCTGGTAGTAAACATACCCGATTAGGATTTTCTGGGGGATATAACATGCATTGTTGTGGCCTAGGTGGGACGCACTATATTTACCTAATTAGGAAATACAAAATCAAGGTATGTTAGACAGAATTTTACCTGTCGTTTAAAAGACCACATTTGTCCAACTTTTCTTCACAACTCTCCGTCCAAAAGAAACAATGAAGTTGACTCACATACTCGCAGCATTGACTTTGGGTGGTTCTGTTTGTGCAGAGACCAGTAATACCCACAACAAGGCAATTCTGGCCACCTTCGTCACGGTTACAACTACTGAATATCTCAACGGTACTCCAACGGGGACTTTAACTGAGAACACGCCTTCGGGACTGGCACCAAGTGTTTCTAGAGGGGAGAGCACTTATGTGACCACTCTGTACAGTAATGGCCAGCCATACACCACAGTTTCACAGACAATTCTCCCACAAATAGTAGTTGCACAAACAGTTTACCACACTGTCACGGTGGACCTGGCCACCGTTTCCCGGTATGGAGACGAAACTTCAAGTTCAGACGCAGATGAAAGTGGAAGTGCAACCGTCAGTGGTAGCGGAAGCGTCACTGCTTTATCTGCTAGCTCTGGCGAATCAAGCACTACTTCTGAGTTGGTTGAGTCGTCATCACATTTCAATTCTTCTTCTTCAGTTCACTCCACCTCTTCTTTCAGCTCTGGAGTACTTTCGAATGGTACTACCAGCACAACCACTACATCAGGTGGAAGATTTCAAAATTCAACAACCATAACGTCCGGTTCTCTCAGTACCACAGTTACCGATTCAGCTGAGTCTGGTTCAAACTCAGCCTCTATATCCAGTGCCAACTCTACTTCTACCATTCCTGAATCAAACCCAGATAATGCGGGTTTGATTGCTGCCAAATTCTCACCATGTTTAATCTTGATGGGTATGGCAATGGCTATGATATGATTTAATTACGATTTGCATTCCTTAAAAGTTTTCAGAACTAAATACATATTTTACCAATTCTAAGAACGTTATTTCACTAGCAATAGAAGCCGTCACCAAACACCTGAAAATTTCATTCTGGAAGGAGACTTTCCCAGGAGAGGCTCATGGCATTCTATTCCTTGCTGTGCCTCGCTCGAAAATCAAGCATCTGATAACTGCACATTGCTTTCTTGGCTTTCTTTCTCCTTAGCAATTCATCATCATGTCAACGCCAAAAATTGTAGCATCGGCTCCCAAAATTGTGGTTCATTGGTAAGTGTTTATCTCAGTTGACTCAATTGAACACTACTAACATAACAGGCTCAATCAGTCTAGAGCCAACTATCTTATTTGGTTCCTGGAAGAACTAGAGTTACCCTATGAAGTTAAAGTCTACGAACGTGACAAGAACTTGCGAGCTCCTAAAGAATTGGAAAAGGTTCATCCTTTGGGTAAGTCACCAGTGCTAGAGGTTGATGGAGAAATTTTTGCCGAAAGTGGCTACATTATGAGCTACTTGTTGAAGAATTTTGATAAGGACTATAAATTGACACCAACCTCTATTGCTCTTCAGAACAAAGTTGACTATTATCTTCACTACTCAGAAGGCTCCCTTCATCCTCCTGAAGTCGTGATGGTAGTATTAAACATTTCAAGAAAGAAATTGCCCTTCGGACTTCAATTTCTAGGAGGCAAGATCCTGGATGCTATTGCTGAGAACTACGCTCGTCCAGAGATCGTAACCCATTTGAAGTACCTTGAAAACAACCTTGAAGGCCAAGATTACTTTTGTGGTGATAGATTAAGTGCTGCTGACATCATTCTGTCATTTCCCCTGCGTAACTCTTTCAAATTGATGGGAAACCCTGAAAAGGAGAAGAAGAACTACCCGAACATTATTGCTTGGTTAGATCGTATTTCTTCAAGAGATGGATATAAAAAGGCACAAAATATGGAGAAGGACCATCCAGCTAAGTTTTAGTTTCTTTGCGTAAATTCTGTAAAATGAACGCACTTGCTGCGTAAGTATCTAACATTTCCAATTGATCTTTAGGAAAAATTTTATCAAAAAATGTAGCAAAAATAGCAAAGAACATCAGCACCCCTGGAAATCCAATTGCCCCTTTTGTGCATGTAATTCCAAATTCAAATCCAAAGGCGATAAGTTCAAATGTAACGAATAAAATAAGCCACCTTCTATCAATCTTACTCATTCTTTCCTGATAATCTGTGGGGTTCAATCTGATCGTCTCGGGATCAGTGAATAGAAATCGGAGCTTGTTGGTAACCTCATTACCGTTCAATCCACTGATGCCCATAATCCAAAACAGGCCTGCTAAGACGCTTTGAGGGACAGTTCCCAGAACTATTAGCAACGGCCTCGTCATCATTCCAAGAGTGAGCAACCCTTGCGCTATATTTGTCACCCTTTGCTCAACCATACCTGTGACTACATCAACCCCTGTCTCGTAGTCATGGGTTTTGATGCATAAAGACGCCGAATGTAGCGGGGCTTGGGGTATAAGTCCGTTCGGTGCCGGGATACCCAGGATGCCTGAAATTCCAGTGGTAATCCCCAGTAGAAAGTAATCCCAATGGAATGATGCCGGCTTCGTCACTGGGAATTGATGCGCTTGGCACATTAGGGATGACACATTATGGTCAAAGTAGAACAAAAATGTAAGCAAGAAAGCAAAAGGAAATGCTAGAAAGACATCTCCGACAGTAACACCTTCCCAGAACCGTATGAACCAATCAGCACGTCTTTCTTCGAACGTTGGTCTAAACGACTTGGAAATAGGTAAAGTTTCGAAATTGACGTTATCCAAGTAGCCACCAAAATGTATGAACCCTGAAAAAAATACCACTGACAAAGGTATTCCATAGTCAGAAAATACTTTCCGTACCACTGGTTTAATATAATGAGAATCAGTCCCAAAAAATAC
This sequence comes from Komagataella mondaviorum, assembly GCA_023213015.1. Classification (NCBI taxonomy): domain Eukaryota; kingdom Fungi; phylum Ascomycota; class Pichiomycetes; order Pichiales; family Pichiaceae; genus Komagataella; species Komagataella mondaviorum. Next base: position 677,708 of record JAKWBA010000002.1, on the reverse strand, counting down.
AGAGGCCAACCCGAATATGCACATGAGTAGAGCAACCATTACAGATGCAAACCCCTTCGCATGGTCGCCGTCAGCAAATTGCCTAGTCAAGATCTGAATCCCCTTCTGGATATAAATGCAATTGATGAAAAACCCAAACACGTCACAAGAATACAAGGTGATGTACCTGATATAATTGACGGTATTAAAAATAGCTAAAAGAAAGTGCATTAGCGTACTCCAAAGGCAGATCCAACACATGAAAGAAAAATAGTCAACATCTCGCTCCTTTATCAGATCATAAACAGTAAAGTTGAAGATTGCTATAGGACCTGTTACTCCAACGATGCATAAAGGTTGCCCACTAAAAAGCCCAAATACGATTCCTCCCATCGCAGAACTCATGAGAACTTCATTCAAGCCATAGGAATTATCAGTATGGTCAAACATATCTTGGGCAAAAGCGATTGCTGGCAGCAAGTTTGTGAAAAAAATGAAGACAGTAGACGGGATTACTCTGTAGTTGAGGGCATCTGAATAATCCGACCGAAGATATGGGAGTCTATTTTGGATATCTGTTATAATTCCTTGGCCAATACGTTTATAGTGAAACTTCTCCTTTATTTTGACCCTTGGTAGGATTTTCATTTGTTTATTAGACCCTCTGAGAAGGTCTACGAAAGGGAATTTATGGCTTTTTAAGCAAATGAAGATGAAGCTAGTACTATTGGCACTGAATTGTTCATTATGCGGAGTCTAATTCTTCGCGATCCTCGTGGGCATGGTTTTGAAATAATCCCATACCTCTAGAAAACGCTTGGATTCTACGTTGGAGGTTGTTTGCCATCTTCTACCACGTGATATGTTGAAGGGGCAGTTCATAGCCTTTGTTTTAGTAATCAAATGCGTATCTGTTCTGTGTTCACCCGGTGATAGATTGCCTGAGTTCAAAGAATGTGTGAGAAGATGTGATATTCTTACATGTGAGAACTCACAAGGGTTCAACAATCCTTCCAAACAAGAATTGAGGACTTGGAAGCGAACGCAGGCGACGGAACAACTCTTTCAGGAACAGCCCTTGGATTGGCCTTTGCGGCTACTAGGTTGGGAATGTTTTCCAAATTGTGATTATCAATGCCAAAGGCTGGTTACTGAAGATCGGAGAGCTGATGGAAAAGAAATGGTACAATTTCATGGAAAGTGGCCCTTTATTCGTGTATTCGGAATCCAAGAACTTTTCAGTACAATATTTAGCATAGCAAATCTCCTCCCCAATTACAGGGGTTACCGAATACTGAAGAGAAAATACAAGTATGAGCAGATAAAGGGCAATACAGAGATTGTCAATTTACTATGGAGTTATATAATCATTTCGTTGATATCAATAGGAGCTTGGACGTTTTCAACTATATTTCACTTACGGGATACGTGGACTAGAGAGAAGTTGGACTATTACTTTGCTGGAGCCACTGTCTTGAGTGGATTTTATGGTATATTTTGTCGGATACTCCGATTGTACCAAATAAAAAATAACACCAAGCGTCGATTATTTGCCTTTTTTGTGATCTCTTGTTACATAGGCCATATTACAAGACTCACGATAGACTGGTCATATACATACAATATGCAGGCAAATGTGTTGTGTGGGCTTCTGCAAAACCTTGGATGGACCTACCAATCACTAACGACATTCCTGTATCAAAGCGAACTCAAAAGGGGAAACCCAAACAACAAGCACATAATAAGAAGGGTTGTAAACGCATTATTCAGAGATTTCGCCAATCCCGAAGTTAACTGGACTCTGCTTCCAATTGTCTTGCTAGTATCTGTGTGTTTCGGGATGTCATTTGAACTACTCGACTTTGCTCCTTTGGGAGATTTGTTGGATGCGCATGCCATTTGGCATTTTGTTACCATATGGCCGGCATACTACTGGTTTCCATATATGATAAAGGATATTGATTACAACATAAAGCAGTCCAAACTTAGCTAGCATATAGATTAAACCCGTTCCCGAGAATTTGTGCTACCTAATTGGGTATCTCAACTCCGGTTACCATATTAAGTATATTTGGCAGCCTCAGTTACTCTAAATGGCAATGGTTTGGCCAGATTTTCGGCTTGTCTCCGCTGTGATCCCCCATGGGCGCGGTGCTAACCTGCATGAATTGGACAATTAAAACAGCAAGACAGCCCAAATGGGAGGTAAACGGGTTCAATACTAGGAATCCTTTGATTAAAATAGATTCATTGTAAAATTGGAATTTAGACGATTCGAATGGTGTGTCTAAAATCCCCTAATTGGTAAGTAAAATTAGAGTAATAAACGTGTAAGTATTAGGCACCTCGATGCGCCTCAAAACTTGTACGTACATACTCCAATTTGTTGAGTCGATTTGTTTGTATCATGTGTGATCGAGGTGATAAGCTGGAAAGGTATAAATAGGCGTCTTTTTCTCTTCTTGTCTGCCATTCTTTGAACTCAATCATCAACGAACTCTAAACCATGACTATTCAATACACTCCTAAGGTCCAAGTCAACACGGACAAGGCAAGATACACCGAGAACGAGCTGCTTACCGACTACACTTACGAGAACACCATTGTTGAGAAGCAATCTGACGGTTCTTACAACGTGACACCAACTGCTCTGGACTTCGAGTTCAAGGTTGACTTAAAGACTCCAAAGACAGGTTTGTTGTTGGTGGGTCTTGGTGGTAACAATGGTACCACCTTGGTTGGATCTGTTTTGGCCAACAAGCACAACATCTCTTTTGAGACAAAGACTGGTATTCAGCAACCAAACTACTACGGCTCCGTTACCCAAGCTTCCACTGTCAAGTTGGGAATTGACAACAAAGGTAGAGACGTTTACGCTCCTTTCAACTCTCTGCTACCGATGGTTCATCCAAATGACTTTGTAGTTGGTGGATGGGATATCAGTGGTCTTGACCTGGCCTCTTCCATGAGAAGATCTCAGGTTTTGCAACCAGACTTGGTCAGAAAGTTGGAACCCTACATGAAGGACATCGTTCCTCTGCCTTCCGTTTATTACCCAGACTTCATTGCTGCTAACCAGAATGAGAGAGCTGACAATTGCTTTAACAGAGATGGTAAAGACGGCGAAGTCTCTACCAAGGGTAAATGGTCCCATGTTGAGCGCATCAGAAAAGACATCGCCGACTTTAAGCAAAAGAACGACTTAGACAAGGTCATTGTACTTTGGACTGCTAACACCGAAAGATACTCCGAGCTGATCCCAGGTGTCAATGACACTGCTGAGAACCTAATCAAGGCAATTAAGAATGATCATGCAGAGATCTCTGCCTCTACGGTTTTTGCTGTTGCTTGTATTTTGGACAAGATTCCTTACATCAACGGTTCTCCTCAGAATACTTTTGTGCCTGGATGTATTGAACTGGCTGAAACTGAAGGTTCTTTCATTGGGGGTGACGATTTCAAATCTGGACAGACCAAGCTTAAATCTGTGCTGGCACAATTCTTGGTTGATGCTGGTATCAGACCAGTCTCAATAGCCTCCTATAACCATCTGGGAAACAACGACGGCTACAACTTGAGTGCGCCACAACAGTTCAGATCCAAGGAAATCTCCAAGGCTTCAGTCGTCGACGACATGATTGAGAGTAACGAGATTTTGTACAATGAGAAGAATGGAAACACTATTGACCATTGTATTGTCATTAAGTACATGAAGGCAGTTGGTGACGACAAGGTTGCCATGGATGAGTACCACTCCGAATTGATGTTGGGAGGACACAACACCATTTCTATACACAACATTTGTGAAGACTCGTTGTTGGCTACTCCGCTGATCATTGATTTGGTGGTAATGGCCGAATTCCTTTCCAGAGTCTCCTACAAGAAGAAGGGTGATGCCAAGTACGAATCATTACATTCAGTCCTATCATTCCTCAGCTATTGGCTGAAGGCTCCTTTGACTAGACCAGGATACCAAGCTATAAACGGTCTAAACAAACAACGAGCAGGATTGGACAATTTCCTGAGAATGCTGCTTGGTCTCCCAACTCAGAATGAGTTGAGATTTGAGGAGAGATTACAATAGTCTATCTAAAACACTGTATAGTTGCCGAAACCTTAATATAACTGAGATAATTACGTAACCAGTTTGATGGGTTTTCTTTTTTTTTCGCTAATGCTTATCTCGGTACTCGCCAGAGCTTGTTGGCCTGGCACTTACCGCGGTGCCCACCGCGGTACGTATCGCGTTTTCATCTTTTCTTCTTTCTTATCAGTTGCTGCTGACCATTACGAAGTATAAAATCATTTATAAACTGGACAACCCCAGTGTTGTAATATTTCTTCGCTAAGAGAGAATGACAACAGTGTATGGCAACCTAACGCCGTCCTCTTCGGACTCGTCCGTTGACCACGAAAAATCTAAGTTATTGGCCAAAGAACTTACCCCGCAGAGTATTGCGGTTATTCACCCATATCTCTCTCAGATCTCCTTTACAGACACGCTGAAATTTTACTTAAACGGCCGCTTGATGGTCGTAAGAAACCCAAACCCTGAAGGAACTCTGCTTGACTTTATCAGAACTCAAGCAAATCTTACAGGAACTAAATTGTGTTGCTCAGAAGGTGGTTGTGGAGCTTGCACAGTGACCGTGGCTGAATTCGACCAAGAAAAATCAACAATCAGATACCAGGCAGTCAATTCTTGTATTGTACCTCTTATATCTGTTGATGGCAAACACTTGATAACTGTAGAGGGAATAGGATCAACCAATGATCCTCATCCAGTCCAAGAGAGAATAGCTAAATTCCATGGATCGCAGTGTGGATTTTGCACACCCGGGATTATAATGAGCATGTACTCCCTGCTGAGAAGCAAAAATGGTACAGTTTCAATGGAAGAAGTAAGTGAAGCTCTTGATGGAAATTTGTGTCGATGTACTGGTCTGATACCGATCCTTGATGGATTGAACAGTTTTGCTCATGATAGTGAACACTACAACAAAATCAAGCAATATCCAAAAGAGGCTAGTTTTGTATGTTCAAAAGGTGTCGACTGTTGTAAGAATAAGGCAAACAAGGAAGCTGAGACGGAATCCGCCTCCAATCCCGATATGGAAATAGACATGACAGAACTATTCTCTCCAGATGGGCTCTCTCTGAAATCCTATGATCCGGCCAGAGATTTGGCATTTCCCAAAAAGCTTGAAGTAATGCCAATAGAACCCAAGTTTTTTGGTAACGAGTATAAAGTGTGGATCAAGCCAACAACCAAATCTCAGCTATTACAGATCAAAGCCGTATACCCTGATTCGAAGATTGTAGCTGGTGCATCAGAAGTTCAAGTCGAAGTCAAAATGAAAGCTGCTGACTACAAGATCAGCGTATTTGCTAACGATGTCAAAGAGCTAAAAGGCTGGGAATTTCAAGATGGTTATGGGTTGACCGTTGGTGGAAATATATCTCTTTCCGATTTGGAACATGTCTGCGGTGGTTTAAGCAAGAAGCTTGGTGCAAGAGGTATGGTCTATGGATGTATCAACAAGCAGTTAAAGTATTTTGCTGGGAGACAAATTAGGAATGCTGGAACGCCTGCAGGTAATATTTTCACGGCATCCCCAATTGCCGACTTGAATCCTGTGTTAGTAGGAGCTAAAGCTATAGTGACCACAGAAAGACTAGATGCACGTACTGATAAAGTAGTGGTGGAATCATTTGACCTTTCTGACAATTTTTTCACAGGTTATAGGAAACACAAGCTGAATCCGCAAAGTATTATTACTAAAATATTTATTCCTGAAACCAAGGAGAATGAATTTATCTCGTCTTTCAAGCAAAGTAAGAGAAAGGATGATGACATTGCTATCGTTTCTGCCTGCTTAAGAGTTCAGCTTGATGATTTAGGAGTTGTAGTAGACTCAACTCTGTCTTATGGAGGAATGGCCCCTATGACAACAACTAGTAAAATTACTGAAGCGTTTATTCGGGGCAAAAGTATTTTTGAGGAATCATTCTTGAACGGATCCATTGAGGCCCTTGATAAGGATTACCCATTACCGTATAGCGTTCCTGGAGGAATGGCTACATACAGAAGAACTTTGACATTTTCATTCTTTTTCAAATTGTGGCAAACGATGCTGAGAGAGTTCCAACCTAGCAGTTTCGACCAGTTGATAAAACCGGCTTCTAAACTTTGTGATATAGACTCGAACCAAGAGGTAACGAGGAATTTTCCTCAAGGAACAAGAGACCTGACCACTCCATTTGAGGAAGGTTCCATCACAGGAAAACCAGTACCACATCTCTCTGGTCTAAAACAAGCTAGTGGAGAGGCTATTTATGTTGATGACATCCCGCCTCAGCACAACGAGCTTTTTGCTGTTAACATCACTTCTTCCAAAGCCCATGCTAAAGTTCTGTCTGTCAACTATGAGGAAGCTTTGGAAGTTGAGGGGGTTATTGGATATGTAGATATCAATGACCTACCATCGAAGCACGCCAATCTATACGGCCCCTTGCAGTTTGGTAAGCAGCCATTTTTTGCAGACGGAGAGGTGTTCTATGTTGGGCAGACTATTGCTGTAATTTTGGCTCGTGATAGAGAACGTGCTGCCGAAGCAGCTAGAAAAGTCAAAGTTGAGTACGAGGAACTTCCAAGTATCATCAGCGTCGAAGATGGTGTCGAACAGAAATCCTTTTTCCCTGATTCTCGTAAATTTGAGAAAGGAGATACTACAACTGCGTTCAAAGAGTCTGATTATGTGTTTGAAGGCCAAGTGCGAATGGGAGCTCAAGAACACTTTTATTTTGAGCCCCAAGGGTGTTTGGTTGTGCCTGAGGAAGATGGTGAAATGAAAATTTATTCATCTACACAGAATCCAACAGAAACTCAGGAATATGCTGCTCATATCACTGGCGTCCCTATCAGCCGAATCGTTGCTAGAGTCAAGAGATTGGGTGGTGGATTTGGTGGTAAAGAGTTAAGTCCCGTGTCCTACTCTTCAGTATGTGCTTTAGCGGCTAAAAAGTTCAGAAGTCCTGTACGGATGGTATTGTCCAGAGGGGAGGATATGATGACTTCTGGTCAAAGGCACCCTTTCCTGATGAAGTATAAAGTCGGTGTGGATAAGAACTACAAATTCACTGCAGTGGAAGCTACTTTGTATGCTAATGCCGGCTGGAGTATGGATTTGACAAGAGGAGTGATTGACAGAGCCGTATTCCATTCGTTGAATTGCTACTTCTTTCCAAATGTCGTTATCGAAGGAATACCGGTTATGACCAATACCGTTTCAAATACCGCTTTTAGAGGCTTTGGAGCTCCGCAAGGAATGTTTTTAGCGGAATCCATAGTAACAAGAATTAGTGAAGAGTTGCGTGTGGATTCAGAGGTTATTCGGGATGCCAACTATTTTAAGATTTGTCAGACTACTGGATACAAACAACCCATAGACGAAGATTTCACTGTTCCCGATCTTGTCCGCCAAAACAAAAAAGAGGCTAACTTTGACCAACTAGTACAGGAGGTGAGACAATTCAACAGCAAATCCAAATGGATCAAAAGAGGAATCTCCCATATTCCTACAATGTTTGGAGTTTCATTCGGGGTTCTCTTTTTGAACCAAGGAGGAGCATTGATCCACATCTATCAGGATGGGTCAGTATTAGTGTCTCATGGTGGTGTCGAAATTGGCCAAGGTCTTAACACTAAGATGACAATGATTGCAGCCAAAGAACTGGGCGTTTCTTTAGATAAGTGTTTTATCAGTGAAACCTCCACCCAAAGTGTCCCTAATACCTCAGCAACCGCGGCATCCGCAGCTTCTGATTTAAATGGTATGGCTGTGAAGAATGCTTGTGACAAATTGAACGAGAGGCTAGCCCCTGTGAAAGAAAAACTAGGCGACTCGGCTACATGGGAAGACGTCATTCGAACGGCCTATTTGGACCGTATTTCCCTTTCTGCTACTGGATTTTACAAGACTCCTAAGATAGGATACATATTTGGGGATCCAAACCCCAAGCCTGCATTCTTCTACTATACTCAAGGATCGGCCATCAGCGTTGTGGAAGTAGATACTCTGACTGGAGATTGGTCGTGTCTCAGCTCCCATATAAAAATGGACCTTGGGAGACCGATAAACCATGCAATTGACACATATCAAATAACAGGTGCATATATGCAGGGAGTCGGACTATGCACAATGGAACAAAGTCTTTGGCTGCGCCAGAACGGGCGTCTCTTTACTACTGGGCCTGGGGCTTACAAAGTACCCGGATTTAGGGATTTACCTCAAAAGTTCCACGTTTCCATTCTCAAAGACCGAGAGTTTAAGCATCTAGACACCATTTGGAGATCCAAAGGTATAGGTGAGCCTCCTCTATTTCTCGGATTCAGCGTTCATTTCGCACTACGTGATGCTATAGCAACTGCCAGAAGGAGTCAAGGCAGAGAAGAAGGGTGCAATGGTTTACCATTTAGAAGTCCCTTGACAACAGAACGGATTAGAACAATGATGGCCGACCCTATCCTCTTGGCGGCTCAAGTGGCTCCCGAAGGTGATGAGTGGTTTATAGAGGCCTAAATGATCTGATTTATTCCGACCCTATTTTTGGTGTAATATTTATTCTATTTAATTATTTTCTTATTAATTTTTTCGGCTGCCACCCTAGCGCGCTCGCACTAAAGGCTACTTCTCCGCGTGACGGACCCCTAGGTTCCTTCTAGTAAAATGTACTTAACTAGGGCAGTGAGAAAACTACCGGAACTTTTTTTGAGATCAAGACTTTGTATCAGAACCATGAGTAGTATTGTTGAGAAGAACCCCTCAGAATTCGCCAGAGCTGAACCTTTCCGAGTAGCAATCATTGGATCTGGTAATTGGGGTACGACAGTTGCCAAAATTGTTGCAGAGAACACCAATGAAAGGCCAGAAGAGTTTGTTAGAGATGTCAATATATGGGTCTACGAAGAAGAAGTGGAAGGACGCAAGTTGACCGACATCATCAATGAGGAGCATGAGAATGTTAGATACCTTCCTGGGGTGAAGTTACCCACAAATTTGCATGCTTCCCCTGATTTGTTGGCTGTTGCAAAACCTGCAGATATCATAGTATTTAATGTTCCTCACCAATTTTTGACCAGAATTTTGAAGCAATTGAAGGGTCAGATTAAGCCAACTGCGAGAGCAATCTCATGCCTAAAGGGTCTGAATGTTGAGAAGAACTCGTGTGAAATTTTGAGCAGACAAATTGAAAGAGAACTGAACATTCATTGTGGAGTACTGTCAGGGGCTAATCTTGCACCTGAGATAGCTAGGGAGTGTTGGTCTGAAACCACTATTGCTTATGTTAAACCAAAGGATTACCGCGGCAAGTATGACGATGTGACTCCTTTCACAATTAAACATTTGTTCCACAGACCTGCTTACTTTCATGTCCAAGTCATTGAGGATATTGCTGGTGCGTCTATCGGTGGAGCCTTGAAGAATGTCATTGCCTTAGCCGTGGGGTTTGTGGATGGACTCAAATGGGGAGATAATGCTAAAGGTGCCATAATTAGACTTGGACTCCGTGAAATGATTCATTTTGGGCACACCTATTTTCCTGGTGCTAAAAGCTACACTTTGACCTGTGAAAGTGCGGGAGCTGCGGATCTTATTACCTCCTGTGCTGGAGGTCGTAACTTCAAGGTAGGACGAGAAATTGCTGCTACAGGAAAGCCTGCTGAGCAGGTAGAAGCAGAGCTTCTCAATGGTCAATCTGCCCAAGGAATCATCACTGCAGAGGAAGTGTATGAGTTTTTGACAAGTAAGGGGGACACGGCCAGTTACCCACTGTTGGTTACGGTGTATCTGATTTTAAAGGGAGAGAGGTCAGCCGAGTGTATTCCAGAATACTTTAACAAGACTGAGGACGTCAAACATTGGGATGACTAATCAAAACACGGTGTGTATGAGCCTAGATATTAGAGGTAACGTACCACATTACCAGACTGTATGTATAGTATCGCGCGAAATTTAAAACGTATAATGTTATTAGAGTATTTCTCTAAACTACTGCTCACTTGAACAACCTTTAACTATGTCTGCCCCTCCAGAAGCTCTACAGAAAGTAAGTATGGCCTGATATTCGTTTTATTACACTAATCTAACCAAGCAGATGCTGTTGGAGATGAACCAACAAATACAAAAATCTCAATCGGAGTTGACGATGACTCGAGTTCAACTTCAGAGGAACGAGACCAATCTTCGCATACTTCAATTGGCAAACTCCGAGGTCTCCAACTCCAAACAAGATCACGTCTGGGAATCCGTTGGTAAGATGTTTTTAAAGACATCAATTCAAGATTATTCAACAAATCTGGATAAAGAAACAGCTTCCATCAAGGATGCGGTGAAAAGTCTCAAGACCAAAGAGACATACCTACAGAAAACATTGGAAAATACAGTACAGGCAATTAATAACTATGCGGGCAAACCCTCTTCCTAACGAGATTAACCCTAAACTGCACTATATCCACCCCTGTTTGAGCTTCCAAAGAGTTTACCTGCTAACTCTCTTAAGAACCCAGGAACCCTTGCTAAGACTTCAACAACGGCATCTACAAACTCACTCAAAACTTGGTTAGAGGTTCCCCGACTGTTGACATTCAACCATGCAGTTCCAATTATGTACGCAGCAAAGCCAATCACTCCCAATATAAAAAACCATGTAAACCAGCCCCACGACCCCTCGGAATCAGAGTCAGGCTTTTTGTCTTTATTCTTATCATTTTTTTTGTCGTTATTTTTGTCTTTATTATCAGACTTGCATGCAGCCTTGGATTTTATTCGTAACTCTAACTGTTGACGGTTCCAACCAACCAATTCTAAAAGCTCTTTATCATAATCTCCATCGTCACTACATTCAAATACTATATCAGCAGAAATCGATTGTTTTCCCCAATAGGCGCCTGTCAGTTGTACAGTTACATTGTTATCATTGGCTTCAATTGACGGTTTGAGATTTCTGGAGAATGCAACCACCTCGGAAACAATAGGATCCTTGCCATTAAGTAGCACCTGTGTAATACCACATATCTGCGAGTCTTCAGGACAATTTCCAACGTCTATCTTATCCTCTCCGTCTTTATCTTGGGAATCATATATATTAAGATACCAGACCGACTTGGTGATTGATGGCGGTGTCTCCAACTCCGTGGTTACTTCGTGTAAGCGAGCAATTTTGCCTAAATCATATGGTTTTAAGTGTTTATTGGATATGTCTATAGCACACACTGAGGTAATAAATAAAATCAACCATAGAGTGTTCATTGTTGGCTGAATTGATTAGCTTGTTATCTTAGACGGCAGGGAGTTTCAATATAGACTCGCGCGCTTTGGTATTGCTTGTCAATTCCGAGAAGGATGCTCTCCGGAGAACCCGCGCGAGGATGAACCCACGGGAGCATTCTGGCTAGCGATGCAGACATATCTACTAGCCTTTACAGCTTATATAATCAACGACTGGATGAAGAGGAAAGGACAATTTTCCGACCTATTTAAAAATTAAAGATACTCTTTGAAAACACTTGCGAACACCAAAGTGATCATGGTTGGCAGTCCTTGGTCTAACTCTTTACCTACTGAAGCCTGGATCACATCTTTGCCCTCACCTGGGTATCCTCATAAATAAGAACATCTCTACATCATACTGCTAGTATTTCACGTGAGCGATTTTAGGGTTCTCTTAGCGACCTTCATCCATCGCGATCTCATCAACAACTTTTTTCACTGCTCTGTTTTCTTCTTCTACATCATCCATAATGACTCGTTACAGTGCTGTCCCAGCTAACCCAGATCGTTCTGCCTCTGCTCGTGGTTCTTACTTGCGTGTTTCTTTCAAGAACACCAGAGAGACCGCTCAAGCTGTCAACGGATGGAACCTGAAGAAGGCTCAACAGTATTTGGATCAGGTCCTTGACCACAAGAGAGCCATTCCTTTCCGTCGTTTCAACTCCTCCATTGGAAGAACTGGACAGGGTAAGGAATTTGGTACCGACAAGGCTAGATGGCCTGCTAAGTCTGTCAAGTTCATCCAAGACTTATTGAAGAACGCTGAATCCAACGCTGAGGTATGTAATTTTTTTTTCACAAAAATTCTTCTGGAAAAAAAACCATGAAGAGATCAAGACAGTTGTTTTTAGGTTGAGATGTTACAATCATCTTCCTTGGGAGCCCTTGTCCTCTGTTCCATGTTTTTTTGGTCTTTTAAAGTCTTAAAGGATTTTTTTTCAGGTTTCGTTTACTAACATATATTTAGGCCAAGGGTTTGGACATTGACAGTTTGATCATCTCCCACATCCAAGTTAACCAAGCTCCAAAGCTGAGAAGAAGAACCTTCAGAGCTCACGGTAGAATCAACGCTTACAACTCTTCTCCATGTCACATTGAGTTGATCTTGTCCGAGCCAGATGAAGCCATTGAGAAGGCCAAGGAAGAAGAGCCAGCTCAATTGACTGAAGCTTAGATTTTGACGGGTATCATATATTAATACATGTAATTGATTGATTGTTCTCTTTCTTTCTTATCTATGAATTCTTTTTGTCGGGTGTTCAGGAAGTGGTGTGATGGAACGCTTGTGTTCCGTCTCAGCTTCCTCACTCTCAACTTCCTCTATTTCAAACTCTGTTTCAGAGGCTACCTCTAGCGGCTGTGACTGTGGCTGTTGGTCAATAATGGCTTCCGTCTTTTTCTCTGAAGTACTCGGTTCATCTGGCTCAAGTTCTGATTCGTACTGGAGATAGTCTTCAGCCACCTTTGAATTAGTCGGTTCTGCCAGCAGTCCGACGTTTTCGAACCCTTTATCTTTACCACTTTCTACTAACTCCTTCAAGTGCTTATAGACACTTAGAAACCTACGAACCAATGTAACCTTTATCAAGATCTTATTGTAGGCTCCTTTTTCACTATTGTCTTTCATGCAACTGAAAAGGTCAATAAAATCTCCTGGAGTCACTTCTTTCGTGTGAATATCATCTTCAAGAATCTTTACGTCGAGCTCAATTATTTCCAGGCTGTATTGTTCATCCGGTGAACAGTCCAAGTTACTTGATTTGCAAAAGTTGCGCAGGTGATTGAAGAACTTGTTAAACGGCAGTTTCAAAATATCAACATCGGAAAACATTGTAGCCAAATCCGAGTAGTCCTCGTCTTCCTCTAATGTAAATGGCACTACTTTAAACGTATCGTTGGAAGGCAATTGGATATACACAGGGATTGGTACGTGGTATGATGTTTCTATTGAGCTTTTAGGGCTTGGATCTTCTTCTTGTACTTCTTTTTCTCGACCATCATCTTCCAGTTCTAATTCCTCCTGATACCCTGGCTGTGAAGAGTAATCAGATCCCAGATCAATCAGCTCAATCTCTGCTGTCCTGGCATTTGCTTGGATCTGCTCTACCAAATTGAACCGTATGTTACCTTCCAACTCCTTCTGCCTTTCCTCCACTTCCTCGTCTACCTGGGCATCTTCCAGTGCCATGTTTGCCGATCCTGATGCATGATCATCTTGAATGTTTTCCTCCAGTTTGGTTTCCTCATCGCTTAAAATGCTGATTGAATCATTATTCGTCACCCCTTCCACTATCTCATCATTGCTGTAGCCATCAGAAAGTAGTTCTTGATGCTCAACATGAAGATCTGCCGACATTATATTATGTGTCACGAAGAAGTAAAGCATCTATCAGTTGTTTGACGTGAATTCCAGGATGTCGGATGTCGGTTATTAGTTCTGTCTTTTATAACTTCAGCTACCCATACTCTGCGTTTTGGCAAACTACCTCAGTATATAGTTGAATGGTACTTATATATATATTATTCTACCCATATTGGTTGTGTTCTGTTCCCTTGACAAGAATGTATTTGCCAGTTCCAGTGGATATCCATAAATATTCGATCGAGAAACTTAAATCTTTGCATATAATTAATATCTATAAATACTTTTTAAGTATATACTGTAGGAACTCATCGGGAATTGCCATATGCCTATCATCAATCTCAAGAAAGTCAATCCGATCACTTTCATAAAGGTCTTTCAAACCAATCAAGTTTTGAGAATACGAGTCAGTGTCAGTGAAGCCAATTAACTTACCCTCTTTGCTAAAATCTAAAAACCATGCACTTTCTTTCGGAACTAGTGTGTCGTCCTGATTGAATTTGATCATTACTAGCCGTTCAAGCTTTTTGATATTCTCGATATACGTATAGTTCACCTTTAGATCGTTATTGAGATCTCTAATGAACCCCGAATGAGCAATGTACTCATCCCAATGGAAAGGGTCTCTAAAGTACTGTGCCGGCACAACACTGCTTTGCACTGAAGGGGACCAAATCCGACTTTTCAGTGCTTGGTTCTTCTGCCTACAAACCCAGTCATTTTCCTCACAGGTGGGCAGATCGTAGATTCCATTATGCGGCGATCCAAACGTAATTAGAGTGGTAACGTTGAGATCAGATGCAGTCTCTACTAGACTTCGTAGAAACAGTCCTCCTTGCGAAAACCCTATTGCAACGAACCCTTGCTCCAGTTCTGGAATTTCTCGCAACTGATTACTGACTATTTGCAATTGGTCATTCATATTCCCAAAAAAAGATGCTCTCTGATCAGTTAGGCTGTCTTCAGATATACGAATGGAGTGAACAAAGGCGTTGGGGTATAATTTGGTTATCTGCTCTTTCACCCTGGAAATTGATGGAGAAGAGTAATAATCCCCCAAGCCATGCCACAATACAACATTAGGGTGAGCCTTCAAACGTGATTCATTTGATTGTCCAGATGGAATAATTCCCTGTAGAAGGGAAATGCCTTCAAGAAGAAAGGTGGGACTACCAATCCACATAGGTGATGGTAATAGATAACCACAACTACCATGTACGAACAGGCTCATCGCGTATGCTGATGTAATCATTCTGGAAAAAAAAAGTTTATCTTAGTTGATTGTCACTTGTACAACAGCCAAATTAATCACAGATGAGTTTTAAACTGTCGGAATCGGATATAAAACAAGCGACGAAATCAATAGGCGCATTGATAGCGCATACCAAGAAAACAAATGACTCAAAACTCAATATAAATCTGATTGTTGGTCTACAAGAAAACCAGACGTTACCAGAAAATGACAATACTCCAAGAATAATTCCTGTGAGAAACCGATTGGGAAAAAGTACTGAAAAGTCAATACTATTAATTACAAAAGACTCTTCTGAGCCATATGTTCATGCACTGAAGGAAAAGGGAGCACCCACGGAGGACACGTTTGCAAGAATAATATCTTATCACAAGCTAAAAGCTCTATCCGGAAAAGCACAAGAAATGAAAAAATTATACCATGAATATGATCTGATTCTGGCCGACTACAGGGTTTATCCCTTCCTTAGGAGAACGCTTGGTTCCAAATTTTATAGCTCAAAGGACAAAATTCCCTTCATGATCCAAATGGCCAAACCATCCAAGAAAATTGATTATTCTAGAGCCGAAGGGGACCCAGTTCCAGAAGATAAACGATGCGATCCTAGTTACGTCAAGAAGCAGGTCATTTCTATTGTTAAAAACACATTTTTCATCCCATCAAATAAGTCCCATTTCCTCAGTGTTGTTATTGGAGACACTGAAAAAGATCCAAAAAAACTAGCTGAGAATGTCCTAGATATATTGGCCTTTTTAACTGATACCAAATACAAACCAATTGGGGGCCTGCTAGCTGCTGAAGGAATCAAATCCCTTCACGTGAGGACATCTGAAAGCATTCCCTTACCTGTGAGGGAAACTGATGAAATATAGAACGAGAGTATTATTATGTAAGCATATATTGTAAATCGAAAGCTTATTGTATGCTAGTATTCTCGTTGGCCCCATCAATGGCAGACTGCGTATGAAAGTTGTTTGGTTGATATGTTCCATAATACTTGGAGGCCTGTGGTTTAAGGAACACCAAAGCCTAAGAGGATTTGTATCGCATGGTATGTTGAAGACGCTGCCAGTTGATATCGACGCACTGAAGCTATCTTCGAATTCTTATATACCAGTTGATGAACTGGCAATAAAACATGACAGATACCCAAACCAAGACTTTGTGAAGGAGAATGCTACTTTGTTAATGCTATGCCGTAATTGGGAACTAGAAGAGGTCCTGCAGTCAATGAGATCCCTGGAAGACAGGTTCAACAATAGGTATCACTATACTTGGACTTTCTTGAATGATGTGCCTTTTGAAAAACAGTTCATACAGGAAACCACTTTGATGGCTTCTGGGGAAACTCAATATGCACTAGTTTCCAGTGCACATTGGAATAAACCTTCCTTCATTAATGAAACACGATTCGAACAGAATTTAATCCAATCGCAGAAGGATGATATCATTTACGGTGGGAGTAGATCCTATCGAAACATGTGCCGTTTCAATTCAGGGTTCTTTTACAAGCAAAAGATACTTGACCAATATGATTACTATTTTAGAGTAGAGCCTGGGGTTGAGTATTTCTGTGATTTACAAGAGGATCCATTCAGGTATATGAGACTTCATGGTAAAAAGTATGGATTTGTCATATCGCTCTACGAGTACGAGAATACTATTCCAACTTTATGGCAGACCGTTGAGAAATTTATGGAAAGTTATCCAGAGTACATCCACCCGAATAACTCTTATGATTTCCTGACAGATAAAGCGGTTGTTGGTCCCACTGGTTTGATCGCACTAACTGAACAGACTTACAATTTGTGCCATTTCTGGTCAAATTTCGAAATTGGAGACTTGAACTTTTTCAGAAGCAAAGAATATGAGACCTTTTTCCAGTTCCTAGATAAAACAGGAGGCTTCTACTATGAAAGATGGGGAGATGCTCCAGTTCATTCACTAGCAGTTGGGATTCTGCTAGATAAAAACCAGATACACCATTTTGAAGACATTGGGTATTACCATATCCCGTTCAGCACGTGTCCCCAATCATATTGGGGAAGCAGATGCAATCGATGTATTTGCCAGCGAAATGAATCTATTGATTTAGTCCCTCATAGCTGTCTTAGCAAGTGGTGGAAATATACCGGAAAAACTTTTCTTCATTAAAGAACTGATCATACATTTTATATAGTACAGGGTCTATTTTTATTTATAAGGATCTTCTAACCTGTTCAATTCGTCCAAGATTCTCTGTAAATTAACTTCTTTTTTCGAAGCCAAACTTGGGATTAGTGTTATAGCCTCATCAACATCTTCACACCCTAAAGAACTAAGTTGGGCGATTTCAAAAGGATGCAGTGCAGAACAGTCTGAAGAGTTATGCAATAGCTGATCTACGGCTGTGCACGTCTCTTCATCTTTGAATCTTGCAAATGTGTTTAAATAGTCCAAGGTTTTCTTCACGACTCCGTTAGCTACAGCACCTGAAGTCACTTTAGCAAGCTCGTCATCATCGATATCTCCATTACTGGACTCAATATCAACTCCACCATTACGTGCCCTTGATCTAGCCTTCAAGGCTTCCCTGATTAATAACCTTGACTCTGACAAACTTAGGGCAATTAAGTCATGTTCATTCCCATCATGATCATATTGCTTCAGGGCGAACTCTGGTCCTAGCCTTAATAAGGTAGCATTTTCCTCATCATCCACCTGCTGCTTAGCTCTTCTACGTCGAGCTCCCACAGTCGATGTTGAAACATTCATATTTATGTAAACCTAGGTCTTGAAGCTAGAACGAAACTGAAAACCACTTGCGAAAATGTTGTCGAGTATCGGAGGAAAAGCTAGAAGGGGAAGCGAACCTCCATGAAACATAGCGGGTGATTACTGAGGCTTCACGGGCAGCGAATTGCTCCATGATTATTCCTACCACGAACATTGCCCCTTCCTTCTAGTAAGCCGCCTACGTTGAGCCACCCACAGTCGCTCACGATCATCCTGTCCGTTCACCTCCCCACGCTTATTACAGCAAACACACGAATATAAAGCTAGCACATTTACATTACCATCATGAGTTTTAATGACAGGCCAGGATGGAATCAAAGGCCTCAGAGTAATAATCAGGGTGATCCTGCGTTCAAAAACGTTTTCTCTACAGGTTCAGCCGGATCCTACAATATCCCAAACAATGGGTCTCAAATTCCTGTCCGTGGATTCCAAGAATTGGATTTATCTCCAAATTTTAAAAGAAATGATCAATGGTTTGATTCTCCATCTCGCAGAGAGTCTAGCACTTCACAGCAGAGCCTTCCTCTTCTTCAAAATGGTTCCAGACCCTCTTTCAGCCAGCAGCTCCCCACAACATATGAACATGAAGGAATGGGTCCTCCAGCGGAAGAGCTAGTTTTACCGCCACCAAGAGCTGCTGCGCCAGGGCCTATGCAATCTCATCTCAACATGCAAGATGAGCAGTTTAAGGAATATCAGAGAAGGCAATCTGTTGCTGTTTCGGGTTCCCATTATCAAACACCTGGAGCGGCAGCGAAGATAACTAAGTTACCAGTTCCTAAAATGCGCCGCGTAAGAGCACCTTCAGACTTTCATCCAGTTAGGAATGCAAAACCTAAATACAGAAGAGCTTCTTCAGCATCTCAGTACATTTCCCCCATAATAGCTTTGTCCATTTCTCTCAGTTCTACTTATCGTATATGCCGTCCAGAGTTTAGTTACAACATTGCGAAGAACCCTCGAAGAGTGTTGACCAAACCAAGTGAACCCAAGCTCAACAATGGTTACGACAATATTGACAGTGATTACATTCAATACGTTCATGATGTTTTGGGTATTGAGGAGAATAAGAAATACATGGTTCTAGACATTTTGGGCCAGGGGACTTTTGGGCAAGTGGTGAAGTGTCAGAACTTGAAAACCCAAGAAATCGTGGCAGTCAAAGTTATCAAATCAAAGGCTGCGTTTCTTAATCAATCGATGATTGAGGCTGAAATACTGGACCATCTGAACAAGAATATTGATCCTCAGGATGTTCACCACTTTTTGAGATTGAAAGATAAATTCATTCATCGCAGTCATTTATGCTTGGTGTTTGAACTTCTCTCTTCAAATCTCTATGAATTGATCAAGCAAAACAAGTTCCATGGACTCTCCATAAAATTAGTCAGGAAGTTTGCTATCCAACTACTAGATTCACTCTGTGTGCTGAAGAATGCCAAGTTGGTTCATTGTGATTTGAAACCGGAGAATATATTATTGGTATACCCGGACAAGCCTCAATTGAAGATCATTGATTTTGGAACGGCATGCTATGAAGGCCAGCCTGTATACACATATATCCAATCTCGGTTTTATCGATCTCCGGAGGTTGTCTTGGGTTTATCTTACTCAACATCTATTGACATGTGGTCGTTTGGATGTATCATTGCTGAACTGTTCTTGGGATTACCTCTTTTCCCGGGAACTTCGGAATACAATTTGTTGGCGAGAGTAATTGACATGCTTGGAATGCCCCCACATTTCATGATAGAAATGGGTAAGAACTCACCGAATTATTTCACTAGGGTCAATTCTACTCAATACAAGTTCAAGAGTGTAGAACAATTTTCTCAAGATCCAGA
Source organism: Komagataella mondaviorum (assembly GCA_023213015.1). NCBI lineage: Eukaryota > Fungi > Ascomycota > Pichiomycetes > Pichiales > Pichiaceae > Komagataella > Komagataella mondaviorum. The sequence continues at coordinate 658,160 of JAKWBA010000002.1, read as the reverse complement.
TGTATGGAAGAGAGAAAGGGAAAGCAAATCATACTTTACACACAGATATTTAAACGAAATAATACTCAACTATGAACTCCCTAAGAAGAATATGACGTATAGCATGATTGACAAAGAAATGCGCCAGCGAGAATGTCTGGTGCACTTTTTGATGGGAGTTTTGAACCTGAATCCCCTGAAAAGGTGGTCACCTCAGCAAGCAAGTGCACATCCTTTCATCACAGGCCAACCGTTCCATTCTAACTGGACGCCTCCTGGATTCAGTGTGCATAATTCGGGGGGATCAGAGACTGAATCGCATTCTTCGGAGGTGCAGGAAACATACCATGAGCCCAGCACCTACTCAGCGACACCTGTAAGTCAGGCATATCGTTCCTCCTTTACCAAACAAGATCACTCTCCTCAACAGCATCAACATTCGTATGGATACGCTTCATCTCAAGCGATTCCCCCTAAGGAAGTTCACAAATCTAAGCTGCAACAGTACACCAGCAACTATAGTGTCTCGAGCGGGTCCGGATCTTCAAGCTCCAAGTCCTCGTCAATGGCATGTTCCATCACCGGTGAGGATATCGAAACCGATAATGGACAAAATATGTTCAAGCAGGGATACTCTATTCAGAAGGCAAGTGATAAAAAGTAGACCACCAACCATGTCAAGTGATTTGATCGTAATAAAAGCATCGGTTTAGGTCAACTAGTTACTAGTTATATGTACATGTACCCTAAATCATAATATACAAAAATAAAGAGAATGACAGATCGATATGCCATCTCTAAGCGCCTAATGGAGCAGGAGCTGCAGGAGCTTCACCAAAATCTGGGGCCATTGGCTTGTTCTGAACAGCCATGAATCTTTGGAACATCATACCAACACCTTCAAAGACACCCAAGACACAAGCACAGGTAATGGCAGAATTACGTGTTTGTTTCCATCCTCCTCTCATGGCCAAGGCACCACCAGTGAAAAAACCGGCAATGATAGCATTCCAATGGTCTTCTCTCTTTCTAATGGCTTTGACTGTACAGTCAAAGGTGGAGAATAAACCACCCCATACACCAAAGTTTCCACCAACAACAGGTGCTCTTGCTTTAATAGCAGAAATAGCTCCACTACCACGTTCCCCTATGGGGGAGTTACGGAATCCCTTTATACCGTGCCAGACAGTACCACCAAGAGCCTAAGGGTTGTTAGTAAACTCTTCTTCATACTACCCATAAAAAACATAGCCCTTTTGAAGACTAGAAATTTTCACTTACACCCATAGCAAAGGCACCACCAAAATCGTTAACTATAATCAACGGACATGGATCTCTTGAATGATCAGCAGACATTGTGTGTGTTAAGTTATGATATAAAACTTGACTTCGTACGCTCGATGTGTTCAAAATTTTTTGAATGGCAATGGAAAACGTCGTGTGTCCACCAAATAATAATATTAAGTAAGTTAACCCCTTCCCCTTGTAAGGCCTTTTTGAGTGGGCTTGGTTGGTCTTACATCGTCTAGTAAGTCCCAGCCCATTATGCTATTTTCTGGATTGCCGTCGTCCTCATCTTGTAGAACGTCTAGGTCGGATTCATCGGGAAAGGAAGTATTAGCTGATGAGACTTTAGAGGGAGATGTCGCAAACGACGTGGAGCCTTCGTTCGAATCAATATTAGATACATCGTATAATGTTTCATCCTTGTGTTCACTGAATTCATCTATGTCTTTGGTATTGCCGCCCGGAAGACTTTGCATCCGAATATTTTGCTCCGTGGCATGATGATTGTCTAATTGAGGCCCTTGGAAATGATCTTTTCCATAGAAAACCCAACTGACAGCAGAAAACACTGTAAATGATAAAAATACCACAAATGCGTAATTCATACTAATGACCGTAATGGGTATTTGCACTGGCATACACAGAATAACCACAGTCAGTACAATCCAAACTAAACTTATAATGTTCAGTAGATAACCAATTCTTTTTAGCTTGAACGCAGTACCTTTTACCTTCTTCCTCTTGTCCAAGACCGAACTTAAAATAGGGATTCCATTCGCAATAGATAATGAGATCACAGCGGAACCCATAAAAGCACTGAATGCAGACGTCGAGAACAATGACAAAATTCCGAGGAAACATGCCACACCCATTGAAAGAAAAAGAGCATTTGCAGGAACAGTAGTGCCATCGACTATTTTAACCTGAATCCATATCCAATTGTATGGAAGAGCATTATCTCTAGCAAAAGCATATGTACAACGGGAAGACGTAGTCAGCGACCCAATCCCTGCAAAGCATACTGCTCCAACCAATAATAAAACTAGTAAGAAAGAGATCAAGTACGACTCTGTAGCCAATTTGAATACCAAATCAATTGGCATAATATCAGGATTCTTGTCTAGTAAAAGATTTAGCTCTGGAAGAATGGTCAAAATAGGAATGATAAATATAACTCCTGTGATGCCTGCAACCAACACAGCTAGAACCATTCCTTTGGGAATGTTCTTTTCTGGGCTCTTTACTTCATCAGTCATAGCTGGAATCATCCCGAAACCTTGCAGAGTAAACGCAGCAGGTTGAAGGCCCACGAAAAATGCGATAGCAGGAGGCCATCCTGATCTTGAAGCATCAAAATTAGAAAGAACGAAGTGAATATCATTACGAGATCTCGCCTTAATCAAGAGAATGACATCAATGATGAGCACAGTGCCAATTGTCCATATTACGCACAAATTGTTTATCGTATCCAGTCGATTCGCAAACTTGAGATTGACCAGTCCCGATAGCAAAACCATGATAAAGAACAAAAGTAACACTAGGAAAGAATCCTGTCTGTAGCCAGCATCTTTCAGGCCAAATATGCTTAATATAAATTGTGCTCCACCATAAACTATACTAGTGAACATCGACCAGTTACCAATAATCAGGAACCAGCCGGTAAACCACGAGCAGATTAATGAATACTTTTCACTCGCTAAGATAGCAGCTTGATGATAAATTCCCCCGGATGAGGGATATTTCGAACAAATTTCTGCTAATGATAGAGCAGTGCACAAAGATAAGATAGCCACCACAACCCATCCCCAGAGAAGAGTAACACTTCCACCGTCAATGAGCCCAATGTACAAAGTAGTGGACATCCCGAAAGGGACACCCATCAAGGAGAACCCTAAACCGATTATGGATGTCACTGTAAGTTTCCGTTGGAGCTCTTGTTTATAATTAAAATGCTCAATATCCTCTGTGTCATCCTCTTGATCTTCTCCAGTGATCATATCTAGTATATGGCCGGGAGTTTGATGAGCCACATCCAATAGATTAGTAGGGTTCAACGTTTCCTGGGCCCGTTCTAATAGATGAGAGCTGATTGCAGCATCTTGAAGCCTATGGAATTGCGTTTGGACCCCACTAGTAGTCAAAAAACTCAATGGGTTCCTAGATTGTTCAGTCATAACAAACACGCAGACTGGCAGTAGGGGACCGGGACTGCTGGTAGTTTGAAGAGATTAGCCAGCTGGCTTGTATCGCCTACCATCGCGAAGGATATATATATTTTTTTATCTCTTCGCGGTTCGAAAAGCTGAGAGATCTTTTTCCAGTGGTAGGTAATCTTTCTCTCAGCGTACATCTTCCAATCTTACTATGGATGAGGAAATTTATGACGAGTTTGGAAACATCATCGGAGGAGAAAATGACTCGCTTGAAAGTTCTTCTGAAAGTGAAATTGAAGATATCACCGTAGAGAAATATTCGGAGAAGTCAGATGTTGTGTCCGACAACGAGGATGAGACCTCCAAGTCAGATAACAACCAGTTGGTTCCTTCTTTTGACAAGGTATATGGAAATGAGGTTGAAGTTTTAATAGAACAGGACGATGCCCAAGATATTGATGTTCCACTGGTTCAACCAGATATCGTCAAATCTGTCAAAATCGAGGAAACTGATCTGCCTTCAACTACTTACTCAAAGGACTACTTAGCGCAATTGAGTCAAATCCCAGAAAGAGTCATTAACTTGACTTTTGTAGGAAATTTGCATTCAGGGAAGACAAGCTTTATTGATCTCTTGGTTGATGATACTCACAACTATACTAAGCAACAGGAATACCCTTTAAAGAATTTCAAACCCCAAAGATATACTGATACCTACAACCTCGAAGTAAAAAGGGAAACATCCATAAAGTCGACGCCTATAACAATTCTAGGTACTGACTTGAAGGGCCAATCCTCTGTCCTTAATATAATAGATACTCCGGGCCATGTTGATTTTGTTGATGAATTAGCTGTGAGTCTTAGGGCAGTTGATAATGCTGTAATTGTACTGGACTGCTTAGAAGGTTTAACGATTGGAGCAGAAATTGCAATAGAAAACTGTTTGAAAACGAACACAAATATGATGCTTATGGTTAGTAAATTTGACCGACTGATTTTGGAGCTGAAACTTCCTATTCAAGACGCTTATTTCAAGCTCCGCCATGTTATCGATCAAGTGAATGCTTTTATTAAAGAATCTCCATACCTTAGTGATAGTTACAAGAGCAAGAGACTATCTCCAGAATTGGGTAATGTATGTTTTTCATCAGCTACTTTGAATACCTGTTTCACTTTGTACAGTTTTTCCGAGTTATACGTTCAAACCAAGCATCTACCTTTAGACCCTCATGAACTTTCAAAAAGGTTATGGGGGGATGTTTATTACGATCAAGAAACACGCAAATTCAGTAAAACGGGGAAGGATCGTTCGTTTATTAAGTTCATTTTGGAACCGATATACAAGCTGGTCTCCATAATATTAACCAAGACACCAGAAAACTTGTCCCTTTCATTAGCTAAGTTAAATATCACTGACATCCCCAAAAAATCTCTTTTGTTAGATTCCCAGGTACTGTTAAAAATCATTTTCAAGAGATATTTCGGAAAACCACTTCATTCTTTTACATCATTTTTAAACAAGGCAGCTATTTCACCAATGAAATCTGCAGAAACAAAGTTTTCCTCAATTTATTATGGACCTCAACTTTCCTGCGACAGCTCGAAGCCATTAGTAGCAATAGTCACAAAATTGTTGGATGCATCTCAGGGTTCTGGCTTCGTTGGCCTCTGCCGAGTGATTTCAGGAACGCTAGAGAAAGACTCTGAAATCACTCTGGTTGGAGAGAGTTTTTCTGAATCCTACGATGAGGATTCTGTAACTGTCCCAGTCAATACTCTATTTATCCCAGGAGGCAGATACCAGATTCCAGTTTCAAAGGTCTCAGCTGGGAATATATGTCTGATTTCATCCAATGAAAATTTTGACAACTTTATCTCTAAGCAAGTTGTCATCTACAACTCCTCCAATACTGAAAAGTTTAATATGGAGTCTATTGATTACATATTGACCCCCGTATTGAAGGTTGCTCTTCAACCGATGAACCTTTCGGAGACGCCCAAGTTTTTGTCTGGGTTGCGTAAAATCAAAAAATCATTCCCTGGATCACAGATTAAAGTGGAAGAAAGTGGAGAGCATGTTGTAATTGGTTCTGGAGAGTACTACATGGATTGTTTACTGCATGACCTGAGAAATGTCTACGCCGACATTGAGATAAAGGTAAGCGACCCAGTTACCAAGTTTATGGAATCATGTGTTGAAAGCTCCAAAGTGAAGATCCCTGTGGAGTCGTCAAACGGCAAAAACTCCATATCCATAATAGCAGAACCTTTAGAGCGGGAAATTGCAAAGGATATGGAGAGTGGCCGAATAGATGTTCAGTATCGTCTAAGCAAATTGAAGTACAAAAAGTTCATTTCCCGTTGGTTTAAAGGCTATGGATGGGATTCATTAGCCGCCACTTCAATATGGAGTTTGGGACCTGAGAGTAACGGCACTAATATTCTTATCGATGATACACTTCCAGATGAAGTTGATAAAAATGCTTTGATGGCACTTCGAGACTCAATTGTCCAGGGCTTTAAGTGGGCCACTAGAGAAGGTCCCCTATGCGACGAACCAATTAGAAATACCAAGTTCAAAATAATCGAAGCTTCGATAGCCTTAAATTCTTTAGATTCCAATGGGGGGCAGATTATTCCCATGGTAAGAAAAGCTTGTTACCTCGCTTTGATGATTGCAACGCCCAAGCTCATGGAGCCGATTTATCAAATTGATATTATTTGTCGAAGTGATGTCGTCGATAAGCTTGGGAAACTACTAGACAAGAGAAGGGGTACAATTTTGCATGACATTCCAATCGGAGGAACCCAACTCTACAGAGTTGTTGGAATGGTACCCGTGATAGACTCTTTTGGGCTGGAAACAGATATCAGAGTAATGACCCAAGGTTTAGCTTCATGTCTGTTACATTTCTTCCAATGGGATACCGTTCCCGGAGATCCACTTGACGAACATGCAATCATACCACAATTAAAGCCGGCGCCTTTGAAATCATTAGCCCGTGATTTTGTCACCAAAACCAGAAAAAGAAAGGGAATAGGGCAGGATCCATCCTTAACAAAATATCTTGATGAGTCCATAGTCAGGGAACTAAAGGAAAGTGGTGTTATCTAGATAAGTTTTTGTTCTACCTTTTAATTAATATACATTAATGGATTAAATATGCCTGGAATCTAGTGACGATTGTTCTGTCTTCTCTTACTTTTACCCGGTCTAGGTTTGGCGTAGTTGCTCTTACCAGGTCCTCCGCCTTTGCGTCTGTCATACTCGGAAAGATCAGCACTACTTTCAGCATCATTCTTTCTCTTGAATCTCTTCATACCTCCTTGGCCATACTTGCTGTTCTTAGCCAATCGCTTACCGTTAGGCTTATGTCTATCATGCCTTTCTTCATTAGTAGCAGCAGCTTCCTCCAATGCAATGGCAAAATCATCATCTCCAAGTTCCTGGTCCTTTCTCTTACGTTTGAGCGACTTTATTTTGTCCAAAGTTTCTCTCTTTTCCTTTTGACGACTTTGTAAAGTCTCATTTTGAACCTGTTTACCAAACTTCTTAAGCTGTCTTTGTCTTCTAGAGTCTTCTCTAGCTTTCTTTTCGGAAGCTTCTTCAACAAGCTTGGATTTCAATTTGTCCATATGTTCATCTGATTTGACCATTTCAGCAAAGTAGTCCAAAGGTCTTGAGAAAGGTATTTTAAGTTTTAGGATCTTTCTTCTACCTTCTAAAACAGCGTTAATAGCTTGTTTATAAAATGCCAGCTCTCTTTCAGTGTCGTCATAAATGTCAGTTACTTGAGACGCAGTTACTTCGTCAGAAGTTATAGATTGATGTTCGTCAAACTTGCAAGTGTCCCATGGAAGTTGAATTCGTGCTAAAGACTCCTTCAGCGCAGCTTGGTTATTGATTGTCACTTTAGTGTAGGGAACGATGTCAGCATCTGAGTCAAACTCAACATCAGACAGTGGAACATCTTCCTGTTGTTCTTTGCTTCCTTCAGTTTCAGCCTCAGCCTCAGCCTCTTCATCATCATCCAAATTCTCAGTGGCGTCGTCAAAAACGTCATCATCATCATCAGAAGATAATTCCGCCTCACTGGCTGATTGGGCCAATCTATCTAGATCCAATCTTGCTTCAATTTCTTCGATATCGCTGTTGTGGCTACTATCCTCTGATTCATTTTCCGCTTGCTCTTGAAGCTTCTTCAGCTTTCTCTGTTCCTTCTTGGAAAGAACACTGCTTTCAGCCTTTTCAGTTCTTTTTGCCATATTGAATGATTAAAGGGAAAGGTGAGTTGATTCAAGGAGAGGGAGGGGTGAGATGAGCTTGAAATTTTTTTTTTGTCTTGGTCCGGGTAAGCTTGATAAACTGAAAACTTTAAAGAAGTTTGGACTTGCGCGGCCGCCGAAGTACAAGGAGAGAGAGTGAGCTCAGGCGGGAGTGAGGTTCGCTATGTATCTCTTTTCCCCTTCTAATTAACTCCTCGCCGACCGACATACGTATTTTGCTAAGAAATCCGTTATCGGATCCCAATGAGTTCTTATCTTAACCTACTAAAAGCTACGGCACCATCTAAACTATTTATTTACGTACACATGTATGTTATCCGATATAAATGTATGCTTCGACCTGACATTGGTGTGGCTTCGGCACAGGATTGCTCAATCTATTCCATATTACATCATTAGCAGATCGTACCCTCCTAACGATACATCAACAAGTCCGCTACCCCTCCCAAACCTAGAAGGAGAAGAATCGTTACACGGAAATATCAAGATTCTCGGCGACAAACCCTTGAAATTCAGCTGGTTTATAGTTCACAGCAATATGAGAAACACAATGAAGGTATTTAACTGACTAATTTAAATATAAAAAAGTTTTCACCTATTTAATGATCCAAATATCCGTTATTTCTCTAAGTAAATTTGGAAGTCTTCCTGAAAAAATGCGCGTTTGAAGCGACCTTGGCATGAAATGTGGTATATATCAAGAGAACATCAAAGAAAAGGTCTTCTGAGGTCGGACCAGCGAGTATTCAACTTGTGTAGTCGAAACTGGGTTACTGAGAAAGCCCCAAAAAATTTCCCTGGCTATAACGTCATGTACATGGATGGGTTTTGTTAATCCATGCTAGTTAAAATAGTAAATAACACACGTGGTGATAAAGGAGTAGTAGGTAGGTAGTGAGTGACTGCACCACTGCGCTGCCGTGGTGTGGTGGGAGGAAGAGGAGCGAGCGATGCTGCTGCACTGGTGCGGTGCGGTGCGTGCGTCCACATTCTACTATCTGGAGAGATTGGGTTAATTTACTTAGCTCAACGGATTTTCTGCAGTAACAGCCGTGCGTAAGGAATACAATACAATACAATACGGTGGTACGACAGTACTACGGGTACGGCAAGATTAAATCAAATACACTAGTCAGAGTAAATCTTATACCAGCTGTTCCAGTCAGCAGCATATCATTGGAGTTAAATCTGCCGCTTCCGAACTTGAAGAGCGAAAAAGGCTTGATTGGCGGTGGTGGGGTGGGAGAAGGAAGAGGATGGATGGGATGGGATGCCATGCCATGTCATGTCAGTTAACTTTCTCCTACTAGGACAAAATGGCATTTGATTCTCTTCCGTCCCCAATAGAGAGAACAGCTAGGCAAGGCAGGCTAAGGCTATGGATTTGCCCATGAATTTCTAGATTTTTTTGATAGTCAGTGATATACATTTAGCAATAGAACCCGGGTAGACTATAGTATATATACCCTAGAGGGAACATAGTCAATCTTACATTGACATTGCTTACCGTCTCGTACCACCTACGCAGGAACAGGGGTAATAATACTTATAAATTTATCATTAAGAAAATGTACGCAAAGCAAAGCTTGAATGCGGTGATGATGTGACTTTGGAATAACGGAAGGTGCCGAGTCGCCACAATAAGTAGCCTCAGATATTAATTACATGTGTAAAACTAACCAAAATTGAAGGACATAGAAGAAATAGACCCACCTACCGGCAAGGCGGGTGGAAGGATGTGAGAGAATAGAACAAGAATCAATTTCAATCCAATCCAGTCTAAGTAGTCTACCCCAGTAGAAGCAGCAGCTCCTCCGCTCCCTCCCGCGTCTATCTTTTTTTTCTGCTTCCACCGTTTTATTCCCCCTGATTGCGTTGCTTTCCGCTTACCTTATCAACCGGAACATTTTTATTCGCGTCTACATGAAGGACTCAAATTAATTTCAATTAGATAGATACAATACAGATTTACCTACTTAGGGTAACAACTGGTAAAAGAAGGTTACAACTGCAGCCTCAGCCGCATCAGGAATGACATACGGGCTTGAGCATTCACCCAAATGGAACTCAGCAGCTCAGTTGTTTGCTAAAAATCCATTAAACAGCGTAAACAAGAACCGCATAGATGCCCACAGACCTCACATTTCGACGCTGGAAACACACATCGGAGCATTCAGCTCTACTAAAAACAGCTTCCACAACTTGCAAAGCTTCCGCGATATGGGGAAAGATTCTGCATCCGCGGCGGCAGATGCAGATAACATAGACAATTTCAAATTATTCCAGGACAAGGCAGTATCAAATTCATCTGAAGTTTCAGTGCCTTCTGGTCTCATAAACTCAATATCTGTCAAAGATCAGTTTAATAAAAATTTACAAGACGGTCAAGCGTTATTCAGTCAGTTCTTGAATACGCCAAATGCGAAGTATACTCAAACTCCTGACACCAACCAAATATCATCACCAATCTCTGTGGAAAGCATCCAGTATAAGACGTTCTCGGTAAATCTCTTAAAGATGTTTTTTTCAGTTTCAGTGGTTATCTGCATGTTCATAATCAAAATGTTGACACTGATGGTGAATTCTATCAAACGGGAAACGGAGAATCTACTTATTTCGTCGTCAAATTCTGACGGTCCAAAGAAAAAGACCTTTCGAAATGTAGCGGCTGATGATACCCATATTGCACTTTATCAAGATTCCAATATTAATACTTCGACCCCCATAAATTCAAACTCTATCTTCAAAAAGGTGTTTAATAATGTTCAACCGAAGAACCACGTTCAAGCTAAATTGCTAAATGCTCAATTTGGAACACCTTCTGGTATTTCTTCGCCTATTATTTCAGATTTTATATCACCCGGCGACATGGGTACTCCAATAGACCATCAACCTTTGGAAAAGCAAGCTGATGCCTCTAACTTCAAATGGCATTATGATACTGCGGCTGGTGATGACTCTCAACCGTTGGCTGAGGGTGGATATGGAACCCATTTTTATACCTCAAAAAGACCAAACAGCGATAAGGGAGCAGAGTCAAACTTTTTGAAGAAAGTTTTTGCCAAAGACACAACAATTTTGGATTTGGCCCCTGTTAATGCTAGCACAAACAGTATGGAGATCTGGGAGGGATCAAGATTCATTGCAAGTAAACAAACTAAAATCAATGACATGTTCGAACTTACGCAGCGTCTCAGGGCTTCTCTGATGACAGAAGAGAAGCAGGAGATACCAACAACTAAGGGTGTGTTCTTAGACTCTTTTTTGAAAAGAAATGATTTGTTAATTTCGAAGAAAGACACCTGGACTGGAGACACCGAGTTTCAAAGGCTGGAAGATGATTATGAAACCTATCAGGCAATTATGCAAGAAAAGAAGAAACGAGAGGAACTTATACAGCTAGAAAAATCCTCTGTTTTTCCCTTGGTGAAACCGCTTAAAATGGAATGTTTAAAGTTGGTTCAGAAGTATTGGAATTCAAAAGATTTGGCTAAAAAGATCGTCTCAGGAATCAGTGCTGAGGTGTTTGTAAGGGATTTAAAAACTTTGATAAACTCAAGATGGATCAATGATAGTGTCATTGATTTTTATTTATCTCTGATCTCTAATAGATCATCTCAAAGGTCCTCTTTACCCTCAGTTTTTGCATTTACGACACATTTTTATACGACATTTACAAGTCGAGGATACGAGGGTGTTAAAAGATGGGCCAAAAGAAAGAAGGTTGATATCACTAAGCTAGACTATGTGTTTGTGCCTATAAATATCTTGAACTCCCACTGGGCATTGGGGGTTATCGATAACAGGCGTAAACGATTTCAATACTACGACTCCCTGAAAGGACAAGGGCGAACCCCAGTTTTGAACAATCTAAAAACATTTGCCCTAAAAGAATCTGAAAGGATTTATGGTAATAGTGCACCCGTTAATTTCCACGAGTATCTTTTAGACTATGATACGAAGTCTCCTCAGCAGAAGAATGGATCAGATTGTGGCGTATTCACATGCGCAACGGTCGAATTTATTTCCAGAGAAAAAGCTTTGCAATTTTCACAAACTGATATGCCACTCATACGTCAAAGGATGGCCTACGAAATAATCACAGGGGAACTGTTAGAGTAGAATAATTACTACCATAAGCTATTTACTTAACTCCTTAATCTTATTCTCGTAATCAATAACCAAATTGTTGCTGGTACTGATCTTGTCATCCAAGTACTTGAATCTATTTTTGAAATAAGATGTATTCTCTGGAAATTTAGACAGTTCGTCTTCCCACTTAGAAATCTTACCTGTTTCTAAAGTGATCAAGGATTTCAAATAGTTGACTTCAAGTTCTCTAAACGAATCCTTGTTGGTAACCAAGTGCCTAAAAACTTCCTCATATATTGGCCTACCAGCCTTGATCTCTGTTATTAAGCCTGTAGTCTTGGACAAAGAGACGAGCTCTGATTTTTCCATGTCTATGAGAATCTGCTTCCCATTAGACTTGAATAATGGATCCAGGAGCAGATCTTTATACTCAACTGATTCTTTGTTATTCAACATTTTGATGAGAACCCAAACTTCTGCTGGACCAAAAGTCTTATGAGGTTTATTTAGAAACACTTGAATTAATTGTTCCGCGGTTTGGGCGACCATTTCCTTGAGAGCACCAGTAGGTGTTTCACCGCTATTTAGTCGCCTCATATAAGCTTGAAGATCCGACATTCTTCCGCCAAGAGGACGGATTGCCTCTTGAACTTCTTCAACAAATTTCTCAGTCACTTTGTTCTCCTCAAACTGGCTAAGAACATAAGATTTCGAGGATTCAAAGGAAGCATCAGATATAGGAATAACCTTGAAAACATTGTCAGGCAACGCGTCAGATAAAACTTGTAGACTTCCTACATCGTCAGTGAGATATATTACATGCGCAATGTTCAATGTGACCAGTTTCCCTGCCCAATCGGCAAGTTCTTTGTAAATAAAAGCATTTGTTTCGTTAGCCCTCTTGGAAGCCTGAAATCTGTCTATGACAATTACTGGCTTGACATCTGGATATTGTTGAAGGAAGTCCTCTTCCTTCAAAGGCAAAGCATCTGAAGAAAGTTCTTGTAGATAATTGGAGTAACAGTTTAAGCAGATACCTCTGATAGCATTAGCGGTTAGAAACAACATATTCTTGATCTGTTTCTCCTTGGATTCATTCAATCCAGTTTTCTGACCAGTAAGACCTTGGGTTATTAAATCCACGTAGGTGAAGAGCGAATTGAACCATGGAAAAGAGGGATAATAACCTACTTGATGGGCAACAGCTTTTAATAAAGTGGCTTCGCTTCTTGCCTTTATGAGTTCGTCACAATCCAACCGTAATACATTCGCTCTATCCTTGAGGACATGAGAATAGACAATTTCTCTCTTTCCTGTGCCCTTGGGACCGACCACTACCATAAAAGTGTTGATGTTTTCTTTAAGAAGAAGCTTTAACTCTTCTACACGAGCCAACCTTTCACCCCAGGCATTTTGGTTAAGGACAAGTGAGCTACTTGTATCATATTCATTAGATGAAATCAGCTTCCTTAGCGAATCTTTGGTGACTGTGGAAAATTCAATTATAGACTTGAAGAATGAGGAGTTCCATAACTTGTTCAAAGAATACTTTTGAGTGATCTTCTCTTTGATGAAAAAGGACCTTATCGGGTCAAATATCAAAACAGCAAGAGAAGCCAATAAAGCAATTATGATGGGTATTGCTATCCGAGGGTGATTGGCGATGTAATCCTTGAGAACATTGTGGTGAACAATTGGAATATACTGAATATGCAAGGATGTTCCACCTAAATTCAATCCTGTAATACAATGTCTGGCGTTGATAGCAGAAGATGTCAACTTGAATGACACTTGGGCTTTCTTATTAGCATCAGATACAGGTTGGATATCTATCAATTCCCCATACCTTCTGAATAGAAGATACATATCTTCCTGCGTGAGAGGTGGACCCTCAAATTCCACCTCTATTCTGTTAGAAGGATAACGCCTCAAATCTTCAATCCAAGGTGTACCTTTGACTGGGTGCACTGTAGGAGTGATAATTCGATTCAAAATACCTTCCTTGCTATTCTTTGCCACACTTTGAATAACATTCTTATTGAATTCAGCAACGGTAATATTTTCCGGCACAAGAAATTTAACGAAGACACCGCCGTCTCTCGCTACAGTGATAAATCCTTTAATGTTCAGATTCGATACCAACGAAGTTTCAGAACATAATTCTGTTATCCTCTTTCTCAATGCAGTTTCACTTCTACCCCAGATACGAGTAAAATACTGCTTGATATCCCATCTGTAGGATTTGAAAGGTATAACGGTCCCAAAATAAAGAAGGCTTTCCTGATTACCTTTCTGGATTACCCCAGTTCTAGTGGCGTCATCTTCCTCACCATTATCCTTACAGTCCAAAATAGCTTCATTAGAGACGAGCCGTCTAGCCTGAAAATTTCTTTGAATCAATTGCCACTGGAAAGGCCTTGCTGGCTTCAAAGCAATAAAGCTCAGTGGGCCTCTGGTCCGAAGCATTGAGGAGTAGAGTATATGTGAAATCCAAAGAAGATAGATCTACAAGTAGGATTGCGCTCGCGATTAGTACATATACTTGATTGCTTATCTAATATGAAATCAGCTAGCCCATGAGCTCATGTTCCACACAGGGATGGAAAGGGATAGGAGGAGTAATAAAGGCTGCGATGAACCAATACAGCTATACTTCTTCCACCTCTTCAAACACACTATCATAATTGTTGATTAAGTCCTCACAAATAAAGTTCATGATACCAAAATAATCTCTCGTGATCACTGGGGATACAGTTTCAGTGAAGGTGGCACCTAAAATTGTTGCAAGGTTAGAAGCACTCATTTTGTTGAACTCCTTATAATCATCCACAATCTTCAAATGACGAATCAATCGTTTCAGTAATTGATAGTGGTAAAAGGGAACAGCTGATAGGATATGGGAGTATAGTTCGCATTTCTGCTCCTCCGAAGAATTGCTCGTTATTTCTCTAGCTTTGGCAAATTCTGGAATCAATTGGCTTGGAATTATTGGATCCGGTAATTCTCTGAGGAAAGATTTAATACAACCGGTAACATTGTTAATGTCAAATATGAGGTTACTCTCCATATTGATATCTCCATTTTCATCAATCTCTTGCTTAAGGGCATTCAAAACAGACAATGATGCACTTTTCCTATAGATACCCACCTCCTCCAACCCACGAACTTCTATTTCGGCCATCATCTTTTCAATGACAATCGGGACAATACTGTCCTCTCTTTGACAGATATAATCTAAGGGAACCCCAAATATTAGAGTGGAAGATGAGCTCTTATTGGTTAGCTTCGAAAAAAACCAATGCCTTTTTGCAAAATTAATCTTGTGAATCCAATCTTCCTTTTCAGAATCACCAGTTGCCTGAAACATGTATTCGTTGTCGTTAACGGTTGATGCAATTTTGAAGGCAGCAGATAGCCTGTAGACAGAAAATGCCGTAGCAGTTCGAAGGTTGATGACAATTGAAGGTTTGGATTTTTGTTCCACAAACAAACTGGCGTCCGGAATTTGATGCAATCCAACAATCTTCACAGGAGTTGGTTGAGACCCTAACGAGAAAGGTTTGGATGCCTTGTTGAGAATATCTGAAATCTTGAAACGAGAGGGAGTTTGGCCTTTCTTGCTGTTGGTTGTTATGTTATGGCTATTGCTGCTACTACTTGGACGTCGCAGATTCTTGGCATGTGAAGCTTTATCAGTGTTAATGGTCATTGTTGATGAAACTAATGACAATGAATCACCCTCTGATGACTTGTTGATATCTGGTTGGCGATTTTTCAAATGCAGCCTGTTAGAGGGGACAGCAGTTGAAAGGCGTTTGCTTCGTTCTTGTTTCGACAAAAAGGTTAATTTGTCATGTTCTCTTCTTAATATAGTCATTTGCAAAGAAATCAGGGTAGAAAACACGTTTGGTGGTTTATTTGAGCCTTCTTTCTGGTACTCTTTTGATTCCCTGAACGCGCATTCTTTTATGCTCTTGAAATCAAAACTCTCTGTGGCAACGTCTAGAAGCCAATTACTGTTCTCCTCTGTATTTGGGTTTTCTGGTAAATCGTTCAAATCCAAAATGTTGCTGATGCAATTGTAGGCGTAACGTCTTTTATCAAAGTTTATTAGCTTCGTATTCTCGACGCTCATGTTAGGAATGAAGCAAGCAATTTCAATTAATCTTTCTACAATCCATCCAGGGCAAGCTGTAAGTGATCCACCTTTGATTTCCTTCTGAGGTAATGATGGAAGTAAAGAATCTAGATTTTTTATAGGAGCATTGGTTGGTTGATTTCCCATGTAAAACTTAATCTCTGCTGAAGCTTTGAGTAAACTATGAGCAAATATTCTGACTTCCGGAGAAACGATAGCATTACTCAGGCATGATTCCAGTAAACTAGGGACATGTGGTGACACATTAAATTGTTCTCCCTCCAAAGGGTCAAACAAGTTAAGTGGAGACATTCGATCTCTAGCTAGTGCTAAAATCAACAGAATTGAAGCCATTCTTTTGGTACGCTCTTCCTTTGTGATTGTCAAATCCACCAACTGGCTTATCACAAACGATTTCAGTTTGAAATAAAAGAGAAACAATGTTTTTATAGTGGCTGGAAATTTATCCAGTACCAAGACTCTGTTACTGCTGCAAGTATCATCATATAAAGATTCAATCCAATTGAAAACATTTGAAATGATAAGGCTGTCTTCCGGTGTATTGAGTGGTTGGAGATTGTAATCAAATAGTCCAATGAAAGACTTGGATGATTGAATTTCAATCGCTTCAAAGACACTTAACCAGTCCTCAAGAGAAACTCCATGAGAAATATCAGATAAGGATGCTTCGACATTTGTGATAAAATAATTGATTGCCCGTCTGTCCGTGAATGCAGGCAGACCTAAACTTTGTATAGAGTTGGAAGGCAAGGTCGCTTTTGTGAAGACGTTTGAAGAAGAGACATTTGGTCGATAACTCCTTTTAATATAAGCTTTTCTAGTCTTCTTGTAAAGCATTAGGATCTGTTGATGGCAAGACTGTAGTTCTGAAGTATCCTCATTTTTGGATTCAAGTGAATTTAACACTTTAGACCACTGTACTATTGTCTCATGATCGATAATCCTTAAGAACTCTGAAAAAAGGTTTTTGCAGCTCAAATCGTCTATGAAATGATCAAAGTAATTCTTTACCAATACTAGCAATGCCTCCAGGACGCCAATTTGAATTTGAGCAACATATTTCCAGATGATATTGTCGTATGCTTCATGGCTTTCATCGATTATGACATCCCAGTTTGGATACGCTTTGAAGTCAAAATTCTTTGAGGTCGGGTTTTCTCTTCTTTGGGCGATAGACAAAGCAGCAGATTTTGAGCCAACAAAACGTCTGATCAGTCCCTTCAATAATGTTGATGTTGAGCAGAACGATCTGTAGGTGGCAAAGAAAGTTAGCGTAAATATTCCGTTGTCCATCTTCAATGAGATTGGTTTAGGATACTCTTCACCCAAGAATGCTCGTACATCTTCGGTTGAAATTTCAGAACCAAATATAGACGACGTGAGTACCAATAGATCAATAATTCTATCCAAGGTTGCTGCTTTGGCTAAAATTTCCACTGACAAAGGTTGCGATGACTTGTTGTTTTTCGAAAATTGATCAGATTTTCTTCCATCAGTAATACCAGGGATGCTTTCTAGATTCAAACCACTCAAAGAATAGTTACTATATCGCTTGGTATTGGCAGATTCACTAAACAAGACGCTTGAAGGTCTTGATCGTTTTACAGAGCCAGGCGTACCTGTGACATCGGCATAGTTTGAATTTCTCTCTGAAAAATCATTGTGGTGATCAGATCGGGTAGCACCTGGAAGTGGAATCTCGGGTTCTTCAAGACCCAATTCGCTCTCTGGTTTCAACATAGTCTTGAAAATAATACTATCGTACACTCTAAACTCTGAAGACTCGATATTGAATATGTCACGTAATGTCTTCAAAAATTGATTTCTTCCAAGTCTTCCTTTTTCTGCACTTTTCTCACCCGTTATTTCGGACTCATTTGGTTGTTCCCTTGTGATCACGCTCAAATTCTGTGTGGATCCAGAGTTTAAAATGCCAGACTGGTTGGAAAACTTATAGACCTCATTCAAGAGGGTGGATCCATCATTTCCGGTAGCACCAATAAGCGCACGCTGATCGTAGACACTATACTTGGGAAGAAGTGTAGGAAAAATAACAGATATGTAGGATCCCAAAAACAGGGGAGATCTCGAACTATTATGGTAACTACTAAAATGTCCTTTGAAGCTGGGCTCTACTTCTAAAGATAGATTCATGATATCTTCTTGAATTAGAGGTGCAGCATTAACATGATAGTTTAAAAGGGCTTTTAATTTATCTCTAATGGAGGCATCAGATGCAATGTTTTCTTTCTCCAAGTTCTCTTCATCAGTAATTTGTACCAAATACTCATTCCATCTTGCAAACGATAGCCGGGCTCTTTGACATATTTTTTCACATTGCTTGAACGTTGAGACTTTAGTTTTCTTAACAAAAAGATCTCCAAAATATGGGATGACTCTATTTTTTGAATAACATTTACCGACTCCTTGAGGGGCAATAACATGATAAGAAGATCGATGGCTAGATTCACTTATCATTGATCGTCTATCCAGCTCAAAAACCACAGGAGCCCAATTCTTTGAAATAATCTCAATGTCGTCTTCACTAACCTCAGACCACGTTTCCTTAAGTCTGAGGATAGGAATGGAACAAATGCAGGTTGCAATGGCCAACCAGCTTACCATGTCACCAATGGCATCGAAATGAGATCCAAGAGCAATCCATTTAGAGATTAAAGCTGCTCTGACCTTGGGAACTTTACTTCCTTGCGGATCCTGAAGTAAATGGTATGTTAATAACCTTGCTAGATAGTGAACGTTGTTTACAGAATTGAATATCAAAGGATTCTTTTTTGGATAAGAGTAAGTGTCCAATACTGATTCAAATAAAAGAGACATGTCAGACTCAGCATCCCATCTTCTATTGAAGGCTAGATTAATTTCGTTGATTTCATGAGCAAAAGCTTTAAGATCCAAATTCATGAAGATTTGGGCATCAAGAGCAGACAACGGATCATTAAAGGAAGGCGACACGTTAAAATTTGTTAATTCTAAAAGAGACTGTTGCTTCAAATGAATAGATCTCTTCAATTCATTGGTATTTTCGTGTGAATCTATACTCAACAAAAGGTCCCACAGATTTTTGAATATATCTTCTTCCAACAACATTCCAGGGAAGCTATCTCGGATATATGTGACCACGTAAACTAATCTCTCAGCCATGAACTTTTCAGTTGTTGGCTGTATGGGAATCAAGTTACTCATTTCCGTATCAGATTTCGCAATGTGAGTTGTAAACATATCAGAATATTTGGTGAAGATTAACAGTGCTTTATGAATCTCTCCAAATAATGGCAGAATAGATATCAGATGAGTACTCAGTTTGGAATCATCCCCATTGCCGTCTGTATAAGTATTGAATAATATGGTATGGCATATGCTCTCTAGCGATCCATTCAAGATAGTGTCAGAGTTTACCTCTAAAATTAGATCAGGGTGAGGATATTTTGGTGAAGCATACCTAATCTTGAGTGGTTCTTGGGACTTATGAATACTGCTACTAAGATATGTTCCAGTCACTGACTCTGACAACTCACTGTCTTTTGATTTATGTGATGCTGAGGATTTGCTTCTTGTTGAAGAGTTGTTCTCATTAATCAAAGTACCTTGAGAGTTGACTGTCGTCATGGATGAGCTTTGCAGCTTGTAAAAGGATCCAGAGGATTGTAAACTAGACGATCCAATAGTGTGAGAAGCAGAATCTGATTCTTGTTTCGAAGTTTCGCTTTCAGTCTGGCTGATCTGTTTTGAATCAATATCCAAATATTTCACCTCATTAAGCTCCGGTGGAGCTTTGTAAATATACAAATGAGAGCCTTTTAGTTCAGCCCTGTATAATCTCAAATCTTCTTTCCTGGGTTCACTCTTCTCTGTGTGTAACTGGACCCTGTTGATCCATCCCGTTTTGGCGACAGTGGTATCCCAATCAGGTTGCGTCAAAGATTGAATATTAGAGTTAGGCTTAGATGTGGACGACTGGAAAGGTTTTTGGGGTGGTTGACCTTTCCTTGGGGATTTATTATGATGCTCCGAATTCTTCAAAGCTGTTTGCTCAGGCGCAAATGCTTCACTTTCATAATTGTCATTGTCAAACTCCAGAGATTTTATTGAATCCATGGGCACAGAGCTGGGATGATGATAATCACTTTCCAAATCATCCTCCTCTTCAAAATCGGAGCCAAACCTTTCCTCTTCAAAATTGAGCTTAGACACCTTTTTCTTCAAAAGATTCAGATTTTTACTACTTGAAGCATGATCCAAGGGGTCTAAACTGGAAGAATAAGCAATCGTTCTTGTAGATTGGGACGAGGGAAAGCTGTCAGAGACAGGACTGACAATTGGGCCCGAACTTCCCAATGAATTCACAGGTGGAAGAACGCTTTTTCGCTTTTCCTTCCTGCTTTGCCAAATTTTCTTCATCTGATCAAGAAATGGATTTGGATCTGATAGTTGGATCAAAGGTGTTTTAATAGCGGTGGTAGGAAGATTGATTTCGAGACATGGCCCAGGAATTGGAATTTACGAACGAGGAGTAAACACAGCTAGCGAATGCCAATCTTCGACATACAATGGAGTAGGTCACAGTTTTAAAGTCAGGTTTCTCTATATGCTCTATGGACGAAGACAACTTGTCATTACATGGGCTCAGATCCTGGAGGTTGATATTTCTGTTCGAATCTTTTGTAGCTCCATCTGTTTTTAGCTTGGACCACCACACGAAGCCATTTATGTCCCAGGTAACAAATACTACCTATCCCTCTGAATACCGCCAGGGCAAACACAGACCAGAGTATGAAGGCCAGGTAATTGTTGCTGTGAAATGAACCTGGCTCATAGATTTGTGTGACAGTCATGATCAGCACCAAGTTGGCTATCAACCAGAATAACACCACTCTGGTTCTAACATCTCTGTAGTAATCTTTATCGGATGGTTTAGATACAGTTTCTTCGTACCTGGCCTTTTTGGGTATCTGTCTACGTGATTTCAGCTTGAAAAGGACATCGTCGTAGGAGTTGTTGATATCCGATACAACTTCAAACTCAAAAAACTCCTGGCCGTCATCATCGACTTTCATCACAGCTGTTCCTAGGTCTAGCTCCAAATTGTTGTCTCCCTTGGTTCCCCAAGTAACATCGTGTGTATTACAGAAAGCATAGATCTGAAGCATGCAAGTGTATGCTGGGAGCATAATAAAGTATTGTAGAGCTGATGTCAATATATGCCATGGTTCCAAGTACAGAAGAGACATCACGGTGTATAATCCATAGGTGGATGCCAAACTGATCACAATATTGACAAATGTGCTGTCTGCAGCATCCAAATTTCCCACACTTTTCTGATTGATAGTATCCACAAGGTAAACAAATCCACAAACTAGCGCCACAACTCCACAGACCACTAAAATTAATAATGATATCATGTAGAGATGGGGAGCCCCCTGTGGTCTGTTACCCATCGATATCATGAAGATCGCTGTCAGGTTACACAGGCAAATGTAGTTGAGCACCTGAAAAATCCAGAATCCTCCTCTGCCTGGAATTGACTTGTTGGTTGATAATGATCCCACAAGGTAATAAAATGCAATGTAAAAGTTGGCCAGTGAAAACATATTAAAAAACAGTTGAACAAACTGATAGAAAAACTCCAAATGAAAAAAGAGCTTTCTGCATAACGAATGGTCTGTTTTCCAAATTGCCCTGAAATGTGTCTGGGAATAGAGCGCAGCAAAGAAGGCACCATTTAACCATCTTCTTCTTTGCGAGATGAACTCTGGTAATGCTTCAGGGACGTCTGTTTCACCCGTTGCGGAGCTGACATATTTGAGCACCCACTTCTCGTCTCGTTTAGCTACCAATTCCCAACAGAGGATTCTATCTTCTGCTAAGTACATATTTGCATTGAAAACGTTTGTCAAGACATTGCCTTTTTTGTCCTTCTCATTACTCTCACCTTTGAAGTAGGAATTCAGTGGCCCTGTGCCGTCTTCATGGTTTTGTAAGGCCGAGTATCTGTATGCTGAAAGAGCTCCCGGGAGAACACTGATATATCCAAAAACTGACTCAAATGGCTTATCCAGAATATTTGACATTTTATATTCGAAGTTCTGAGAAGCTACCAGTGGGTTGAGAAGTTTACTCCAATATTTTCCTTTCATACTGACGATTTCGCCCGCAGCTCCAGCAACATTCGAATCTTGATCGAAAGCTTTCCATAAATTGTAGATGGTTTTGGTGTCCGGTCTGGTTCCAACATCCAACAAGACACAAACGTTTGGTCTTAAAGACTGACACATTCCATTAAATAACCAACGATGGGAATTTATCTTTTTGGTATTGTTTTCTTTCAAACAAAGAACTACCTGAACTGGGACAACTCCCTTTTCACAGCCGGTAAACTTTAGGTCCTCATTGATGGATACCTGTGTGGTATATTCAAACAAGTGAGCCTGAACTGGCTTATTGTTAACTAAGGACTTTGCAATTCCTTGCTGATAAACACCAATACCTGCTAAAACGTTGAGAGCCCCAACGTTCATTTTCTGACGTCCATCTGCGATAACGACTACTACAACTTTCTTCCAACTGTCGTGACCCCATTTCTTAGAATTGTTTCTTTTACAAAGGTATGCAATGTTCTTCATTACGGCATGCATTGTTCTTGTAAAAGCATCTTCGTTCTCGTTGTACATCGTAATACAAACGACTAACTCTGTTTCACGGCCATATTCCGATGAGGCTCTCAAAGAGAAACCTTCTTTGATAAAGTTATCGGCGTCAGCAGTGACAGCTGAGTATCTCATGAATTGAAACTCTTCCTCTTCTTTCAAAGGCAAGAATTGAAGAAGCTTATCGGGTATGGGGTTATTGAGGATCAAATTTCCATTTTTTGAGGCGTATTTGACCTGTGTAGCGAGATGATTTTTTCTTCTAGGTTGGTAGTTTGTGGGCAATGTAGCAAAAACTTGGCCATCAAGATTGGATCCGAAATTGCTCCACTCCTCAAGGTCATCAACATCAATGGGATACTGCTCAGTGTACATGGATTGGTTGTCACCATAAAGGGTAGATTCTGTGTCTCTTTTGGCATCCTCTGTTTCCTTTTCCAAATACTTGTTTGATAGGTCCATTTCGTCAACCGCGGTCTCATTGGAATCATAAGATGATCGGGGTTGCAAATCGGGGACTTTACCAAGATGCTGAGTATCAGAGTATTCAGACTGGTCTGAGTTTGCCGCTGCAAAAGTGGATGCAGAGAAAATTGGTTTTGGTGGTGACAGCATTCTCTGACTCTTGGAACTAGTGATCGATCTTCCCAGAGAAAGTCGAGTAGGCGATCTTTTGAATCTGCTGGGGCTTCCAATGGACTCGCTATCAGTGGCATCACTTAAAACGGTGTTTG
The DNA here is from genome assembly GCA_023213015.1 of Komagataella mondaviorum. Taxonomy (NCBI): domain Eukaryota; kingdom Fungi; phylum Ascomycota; class Pichiomycetes; order Pichiales; family Pichiaceae; genus Komagataella; species Komagataella mondaviorum. The sequence goes on along the minus strand of JAKWBA010000002.1, from coordinate 634,804 downwards.
GTAGCTGATCAGCATAATCGTCTTTTTCTGTTTGCAAAGGTACGATTGGAACATGCTGAGCCCTGGTAGGTGATTCCCTTGCCGTAAATCTGGCTCTAGGAGTTTCTCTATCAGGAATAGATCCTGGGTCTAGATTTCTTCTTTTCCCGAAAGAAACCATAGGCGAATACTTCATAGCTGCCTTGGAAGGAGAGGGAGAGGAGAACTCCCTATCAAATTTACCAGCAACGTCTATATCTTGCTGTTCATCGTCAAATGGGTCGTACTTAGATCTTTTCGGAGACTGGATCTGCCTGGCCTCTCTTGGGCGCGGGATAAAGTCGTAGTCGTTGTCATCACTATCTTGGTCCAATGGGTTGTATTTTTCATTGAACGGATCAGACATTCTTGGTGACGATGGTTACAGAGGAGAAGCTAACATTATCTCTACAATTTACATTTTCAGAGAAGACGCATGGAAACGGAATGTTTATTAATTACCTAATCGGGATGTTTAAGTGTTGACAAAACAAAGAGGAAAAAACGAGGAACATTAATGGTTCTCTCGCGCAGGTGTTAGGTAAGCATCGATTTCAACCGAATCCTGCCCATTCAAAGGAGAAAGTTTTAACTGGGCTAGTTTGTAACGATTGGATGACCTCCTTGGGATCAACTTGCAGGCGAGACTGCAATTTGCAAACGTTTATATCATTGGTCAAACCCGCAATCACGTATACCTTTTTGACAGCTGTAGCCAATCTACCACCATTTACCAATTTCTTCAGATGTATTCTCTCACCGTTGTAGACAGGTTTGATTATGAGATGTGAATGGTACCTTAGAGGATCACCAGGGTAGGCTACAAATTTCCCCCCAAATCTCAATCCTGCTGTAATGTAATACCCTTCAGTTCTGAGATGGCTAAATATTAGATAATCCGCCAAAGATTGGGCGAGATTCGTTCGACTGTGTAAGAGTTGGAAAAATAGTCTCTTCTGGATGTCTGGCTGGTTGAAATGCCGATTCCAGGTTTCGACATTCGGAACTTGGCTGGAACTGTCTTTAATCTCGTGAAAGACGGGTTCTTTGTCTGCGTTGTGTATCATGGCTGAGTCAGGGATCTTTTTCCCACTGGCTCGTAGCTGGGTCATTTTAGCTTGAAACTCCTTGGTTTTCTTTTCTAGCCTTTCATGGTGTTCTTTCTCCACCAACTGCTGAATTTTAGCAAAGTCTTCGTCTGTGAGGGCGGCATATAAACCCTGAAACATTACATCGTCAGGGACAATGTAATACTCTGGTTGGTGAATTAGAATATAGATGACTTCTTCAAATAGCAATCTTAGAGGAACACCCAAAAAGTTGTTCTGCTGAGTGGATAACGGTAACGTTCCACTTAAATAACCCACTATCCCTGATTGCCGAAGGTTCTTGATAGTTTCAACATCAAATATTAGGCCCTCATTTCTACTGATGGTTAGTTTATTCATGAAGAAAAGAGGGCTTATGTAATACAATTTTACTTCGAGATATATGTCAAGTGTTCAGGCTATTAGAGGTTAAATACGAATAAATAAATTAGTTGTCCACGGCAAGAGCAGCAAGTTTCAGGACGCCTTCCTTAGAGTTGGCACCCCCAATAAAACCAGCTGCATGGATGAAGACGCAACCTTCAACGTTTGCAGCTTTCGATAACTCCTCATCTCTCAATCCCCTCCATGGTTCAGGTAATGCTTTTCTGCTCTCGAAGGAGGAAGAGCTTAGGGGAACCGCAGCGATTCTCCAGTTGTTACCAGAATCTGGGAATAAAACGTAAAGAATTTCCCCGTGACATTTGTTGGCTATTTCTACCCCGTAAAGATGTTCTTTCCAAGGGATAAATCTGTCAAAGACTAATACTTTTCCACTGCTATGAGCTTGGAACCTCACTTCAAAAGCTTTCTCAACAAATTGTTTTGCAGGCAACCACGAGCGACCATAACTTAGCAGCAGATTGTCAAACACTTTGCCCATGATCTCAGAGGCTTGTTCAAACTTGTTATCAAAGTCAGCATCTGTTGGTTCGTCTACCCACAATGGGTTTAGGTTAGCTACAACAGAAGCAAGAGTGAAGTTTTTATCATTGAACTTTCTGTCATTGGTATTTTCATAATTTGAGACTCCATTGTCATTGGCATCCACAGATTCAATAAAATCCTTGTACAGTTTTTCGTACAAAATGTCAATATTGGAGGAATCGTTATTCAAGTCCCAGTTGAGTTTTTCAGCTATGACTTCCTTACCGAACTTCTTGAAAACCAGACCAGCGGAACTCAGCTTTGTCTGGTACTTATCAGAAAAAGTTGTGTTGAACTCTCTCTGGTGGTGGTCGAAAAACTTAACATCATCATGCTTTCCCCCAACATCGACGACAATATCAGCTTCTTCCCACTTAGCAGGATCTCTGGATCTAATAAGGGTAGAGTTGGACCATTTTTTCAGACTTTTCAACAAATAAACAGCCAGTGCTTCATCAGCATGGAAACTTCCAGAGTGGGTACAGATCTTCAACATATCTAACTTTCTTTTTTTGTTCTCTGTCTGTGGTTCCATGTGGTACTTCTAGTTTTCTTAAAGTCTAGCTTGAAAATCCTTCGCGAGAAACTCAAAGCTCTGATGGGGCATCGCATCAGGTAAAAGACGTTGCTTTTTTGAATTGAAGGTAAAGAGAGATAAAATGGTGACTGAGATGAAGATTGAAATCTAGCCAAGACGTTTACTGAAAGTGAATCCTTCATCCTCTTTTCCAATGGTTGATTATAGTTAGCCACACTATATTTCAAAGTGTACTACTCAAACCGTAATCTTACGAGAAATTCAAATCCCTAGTATCTCTCTATCTGTCGTCTCATCCCACAGGCTCAGCATGTTCAATAGATTCAAAATGAGTAGGTCGACCTTTGAGTTGGCTAAGTTTTCGTTTTACTTGCTAACTCCGATCTCGATCATGTATTACGTTGGTATTGACACCGATAAAAAGTTCAATGTTCCTGGGTTTTGGCCGGATCCAAACACCTTGAATAAAATCCCCAAAGAGCCATATGAAATCCAGGCAGAGTTGGCCAGAATGAGAAAGGCAAACTTGGAAAAGAAGAAGAGGTTAGAGGAGAGAGCTAAAGAGCTTGGCATTGAACCAGATGAGGAAGAGAAATAGTTGTGGACCATATAACCGAGAAGGCTGAAACCAAAATCATACTCTTCCACTTGTGCTGATCTACAAAACAACACTGTTGGCCATTTTTGCCAGTTCTTTCCGTTTCAAATTGTATATAATTCCGAATAAATCGAATACTTAACGTAAAATTGATTATGTAACCATTGGGCACATCTAGGATATCTCTCGACTATTATTTATGCCCTGTCATTATGCACAATGTCAACAGTAAGTTCCCAACCATACATGCTATTTGCGGTATCTTTTACTAACTTGGAAGAATTCAGAGCCACTTTTATCCGACTATATTGAACCAGATATTCCAATAGTTCCGGATGTTGCCCAACCTGTTCTTCCTACCACGGCAGGCACGACAGGCCAGATAAATACACAAGCATCCTCCAGTGAGTCAGGATTCTTGTATAATCTTTATCTTACAGTGATTAAATCCTCACATCCTTTTGCATTGTTAACGTTTGTTTTCTTCCGTTCAAGTCCCATTATCGTGTATATGATCGGATATTCACTTTTTGATCATAATTTCATCTTACAATTCATAGTGACGATTCTGCTTTTGAGCACCGATTTTTGGAACGTAAAGAATATAGGTGGACGCTTCATGGTTGGTTTGCGGTGGTGGAGCGATACAAATGATCAAGGGGAATCAGTTTGGACATATGAAACTGCTGGCACCGAAAGATATGTTAATCCGATCGATTACAAAGTGTTTTGGATGATGTTGTATGCAATTCCTGCGCTATGGATTCTTTTGGCGCTTTTGGCATTTTTGAAATTCCAGTTCTTGTATCTAACCCTTGTAGCTCTAGCTGTAATTCTTACTGCTACCAATGCTTTAGCTTATACAAAATGTGATAAGTTTTTCAAGGGAAATACTTCTGGTTCATTTTTTGGTACGATGTTGCAAAAGATTAACCCTTTCAGTATTTAATGTATCCGACTAACGGGGATAATGCAGAACTCAACTAGGTTATCATTGGTACTAGTTTTCATACTTAACGATCCCTCCGAAATGGTTTTGATTAGTTGTCTCTTAATTTCTGAAGCATCATGAATGTTTGCTTCTTTTTTCTTTTGGTTAAGACCCATGTAGCTTTTCCACTTCCTTAAACTGTGTTTTTTGCTTTTGCATTCATTTTGCAGCAATCCTCTTGGGACGGTTAAGCTAATCATTTGCGTTGGGGATCGGTGTCTTGAAACTGATACAAGTTCTCTTTTTTTAAACATTCCTTGCATTGAAGAAATTACTTTTACAATGGATTTATTTCTATGGAAAGAGCTCATAGAGTTGTTTGGAGGATCATAATATTCCTCAGCAGGCATTTCACTCAGTGGAAGACTTCCAGCTAATCCACTAGATTTATCCTTAGATGTCTCTGAAGTCTCCATCTGTTGGCTCCCCTGTAGTTCCTTTTCTAAAATTGAACTCATGAAGGTGTTGCGATCTATTGAAGAAGATGCGTTTTCAAAGTATTGAATTGCCGAAAGTTCATTTGGAGATTGGGTTCTTGGATTCTTGATAGTGGGTGACGTTTCCAACTTTTGAAACTCAGAGATCCCAGGGCTTTCCAGTGCTGTCTCCATCTCATTTCCTATTGCATAGGAACTGTCCACCTTTCTACCATTTTCCAAAGGAGACTGCATACTTTCTTCACTAGCCACCCTTTGACTTTCGATATCAGATATCAGATCATTTAATCGGCTATTAGCTGTAAAGACATCATTAGAATCCCACAGCTCTAGGTCTCCCACATTAACACTTGACATGTTTGTTACAAATCCATCTTCACTGGTTTCATCAGCACTGAAATACTCCGAGATTGGCATGTTATTAGCAAAATCCACAGCATCGGTGAACACCTCACTCCCACTATCGAAAGGATCCTTACTAGGTGAACTCTCGTCAATCATAATCCCTATTGAATACTCTGTAGAAAGACTTACGGAATAGAATACTTTTGTGAATCTGCGCTACAAAGAGTAGTTTGACGCCGCACATCTTCATCTCTCACGATGAGATTATAACACGTATAAACATATATTTTAAAGTATACAGGGAAATAGTACAGTAATAATATACACAGCAGATTCAAGACTAAAATCATGGTTTGGGGTAAACAACGTTACCCTTCTGAGCTAGATGATGTGATTGTTGTGATTGTTGTTGTGGTAGCGATTGTTGTCTTTGGCCATGGTGAAACGGGTGGCCTACCACAGGAGGAGTGAAAAACTGGTTGTTGCTTGGCGGTACTCCGTTCACCTGAATCCTTGCCATAATACGCTTGCCATGAGGAGTGTTGCGTACAGTGGGTAACAAAGGTTTTAGCAATTCCGAAAGTCTTTCAAACTCCTCAGGAGTTGAAACATCCAATGATGTCTGAAGAACATAATTTCCATAAGGATCATTCAACAACTCTGAGATCTTGGTAGCATGAGTTTCTAGTAACTGGTCAATGACTAATTTGCTGACCCGGGGGATTTTCAGGCATTTCTCGATGACATTGGATCCAAACTTGTGCAAAGATAAGGTAATAATGCTGTCTTTGATTGCAGCGACAATGTTGGCTACAGGTTTGCTGTCCTGAATGTTTTTGATCATCTCATTTTGAGACAGAACATACTGAACAACGTAATTGCCAAATGGATCAAATGAAAGCGGAATACAGTTTCTGCTGACTTCCAAGCTCAATTCATAGCATTGCTCTTTTGAGCCATGATCCAAACATCTTTGTAAAACGCAACATCCGTGTCTATGGGTTGCAATCTCAACACAATGATCACAAGCAGCATCAAATATGAACTGACAATCTTTGCTACTAAGTTTTTGCAGACACTTTTGAACGACATGGTTACCATTCAAGTCCCTACTCAAAGACACAACATGAGATGAAAGAGCACTAATGATTATCTGTGACTCCTCTTCGGTATTAATGCATTCGACTAGCTTTTGCAAGGCACGAGTCCCATGTGGGTCCAAAGCGATTCTAACAAATTTTGAAGAAGCATTTCTGACAAGAATGATTCTCTGATCGACACTGACCTTATCCAAAAGTTTCTGGATCAGATAATTTCCAAACGGATCAGACATTAACTCAATGACAGTGAGATAAGTTTCATTGAAGATCATAGTCGCAGCCTTTGCGCCACCGATGTCCAACTGTTTCTGTAAAAATCTGCATCCATGCTGGTCTTTGCAAAGAGAGTAGATTTCACCTTGGAAATCCTCGAGTTTGGCATCAGCAAACTTGGAAGGATCCTCACCTCTTTTTCTCATGTTTTTGCGATGGGTATTCATCCCATTGTTCAGCCTGCCAATGTTAGAGTTGTTCAAAGCAGACTGACCATGCGCACCAGCACCTAAAGGTTGTTGAGGTGGATGATGAGCTCCAGAATTACGACTTCCTTGACCAGCTCCTTGGCCAGCTCTAGCCTTAGGAGGCAATCCTTGCAACCTGTGATTTACAAAATCGCCTTCAAGACCAGATTCAGAATGAGGAGGCCATATTCCATGCGAATGGACCATCATAGGGGTACCGTTATTGAATCCGACATTCATACCCATGTCCAAGTTCATATCCATACCGTGGGACATCGGATGAGCGTAACCGCCACCCATGTTGCTAAAACCTAAAGGAAGCTGATGTTCATATCCTATAGGAGCATTAGATGATAAGTTTTCCTTATCCACCAATGATTGGGCAGAGGCATCATTCATTGGCGAAGCGGCATTAGAAGGAGAACTCTGAACCAAAGCGGGGCCAAAAGATCCCGGTCCAGAAACTTTGGTTTCGGTACCCGAAAGATCCTTCCCAGGTAATTCAAAAGGTTTAATTTGATTTAATCCATCAAGATGGAGCCCATGCTGAAGAATACTCAGCCTAGGGGTTGCTGAAGACATGGAAGGATTGTCGATGGACCAATTAGAAGAGTTTGGAGTCAAAGACGGGTGGCGGTTGTTCGAATTGGCCAGAAAATTGGACTGGTTTTTGTTAGGCATAATATCAAAATCCAGACTAAGCCCACCCAACGCTAGATCCAAATCCAACTCATTGGTTTCGTTTCTCATCATGGATGAATTTTCCATAGACTCACGATGGATGTAATTGACATCAGTGGGATTGGAACCGCTGAATCGATGGTCGGATGAAAGAGTAGAAGCTTCAAAGGAGGGTTGCTGGACTCCAAACGAAGAAAAAGATGGGATAGAATTCTGGTTCCCATCCGAATCTTTCGGAGGGGTAATCGGAGGACCTCCGCCACTTATAGGGCTATTGGATGACATTTCTGGGATAGTAAAATTCGATGTATATGATGCGATAAATTCCTTCAAAGGCTTGTTAATAAAAGAGGATGATGATAGAACTTAGATGCTGTTTTTGGTTTTTTGATCTCTTCAAATGGGTGATAATGGATGAACACAGGTAATAATATACAGAAGAAGTCACAAATAATGTACAACAATGCAGGTGAAGATTTTCCACAAAAAGGCTAAAACGATCAGTTCTCGGTAGAGCTTGAAAGTTTGGTTCTGTATGGGTGGTTTTGGTGAAAGAATATCAGTTCCAGTCTACCTTTTTTAGTTTCCTTCTTAGATTCAAAGTCAGATCGATTCCGACTCAGAAAAAAAAAGATCCATAGAGGAGCAATTTTCTGTGGTCGTGTTCTACTCATTTACTAACCCACTATCGCCAGCCCCATTTACCTCCTCTACCTATACAGAGGCCAATAGTAGGATGCATGGTTGAAACAGTACTCTTGAACACATGCATTGAGTCTATGCCCACCTTTCAGACTTCTAGCTTCTGAGACCCTTCACATTTAGGGTTAGCAGCATTTGTTTGCTGCTGTTTATAAAACAGAATCAGGTGATCCTAACCGGCTGCCTGTGACTTTCAGCTCAAACTCAGATTTTTCGGATTGGTATCTCAAATAGTTATTTGCGATCATTAACCCCTCCTTGGATGTCAGTACCAGCAAATCTGACAGACTTGTAAAAACTATTAAGTAGATTCTTCAGTTTTAGTGAAAGCCAGGATTAGTAGATGTAGTGCGGTACCCCTTGCATTGAGACTCTCTCATGCTTCAATGCCTTTTAATGTCCTTTGTGTGATTACAGTGAGTATCCACAGAAGCTGTTGTGGTGATTTTCAACTCAGGGATTGACAGATTCAATGCTAGGGAAACATTGAAGCTATGTATCCTTGATTAAGTCCAAACTACAGCAAATGGCTATACCTAATATAAACACAGTAAGATGCAAAGTTTTTCTACAACCCTTCCAATGCTACGCATCATAGGCAGTAGACAAAGATGGGATGATATAGGGAACAAAAAAAGTTCACTGTGCTTCGGGCCTAGGCTCCAAGAATATTCAGAATGGTATCTACGTTATCTCTGAACACTCTGACAATAAAGTACGCTTAGCTCATCAAAGCTCTTGACTTAGCAGAATTTAAACATTTGGTACCTGTCTTGTCAGATCCAATGATTAAGGTTCTCTTTATGCGTTTGCTGCATTCACCTTATTTCATGTTCATTATCGCGCGATGCTGTTATCTACTTAACCTCTTATAGGGCACATGTCATCACTAGACTCCTTTGAGAGCTTAGACGAATTACCAAAGAAAAGTGCCAGCACCAGTGTACTAGATGACGATATAGACCTTTCTGACTCGGAGTCTATCAATTCGTTACGTTCTCGGTCTCATTCTTTCAATATGGGATACGAGAACTTATCTGTTTTTGATCTGTTTGACCCATACGCTTTGACCACAGATTTTTCAAAGAAGGTCAAGTTGAATACAGCAACCCTGAAGAAATTTACGCTGAAACAAAGGGATAAGTTGAAAGGCAAGGATGAGGATTTACTGCGCCTGAAAGGACAATTGCTGAAGAAACTTGACAAGTTCAATGACAGAGTGAATAATATAACAACTGCTTCCAAGACCGAAAAGCTGTTTTATTCCTTTGCCCTTCTACAAATTTTTGTATGCGGCGTACTCATTGGAGAATATCAGGACTGGTTTCATGTTTATTACACTGCGTTATTCCTGTGTATGATGCCTGTTCGATTTAGTACTTACTACAAACGAGGGTACCAGTATTTCCTCGCCGATTTATGCTATTATGTGAACATTCTATGCTTGCTGTTTATCTGGGTATTCCCGGAATCACAAATGCTGTTTATCTCCTGTTTTTCGTTTGCCTTCGGAACGTTGTCTTTTGCTGTGATAACTTGGAGGAACTCACTAGTCTTACATTCAATAGAAAAGACTACTTCGTCCATGATCCATATCACCCCGCCTCTAACAATGTACGTGATTGTCCACCAAATAGATCCTGAATACCAATTGACCCGTTTTCCCGGAGCTGCAAAGACTGCTAGTTGGAACTTTTATAAGGGGATTCTTTACACATCATTGTTTTACCTGGTCTGGCAATCACTATACCATTATTTTATCACCATTAAGAGAGCAGAAAAAATCAAGCAAGGGAGAGCTACTTCTTTTGAGTATCTGAGGAAAGCCTACAGTGGCAACTCTCTAGGTAGGGCAGTCAACTCCCTGCCAGAACCCCTACCGGTTGTGGCGTTCACTTTGATTCAGTTTGGATATCAGCTTCTCACCATGTCACTATGTCCTCTGTGGTTTCAGTACAAGCTGCTTTGTACGTTGTTCATGGCGTTCATCTTTATAGCAGCGTCGTACAATGGTGCTACCTACTACGTTGACTACTACGGTAAGAAATTCGAAAAAGAAGTTATCAGATTGAGACAGGAGCTTACGCAAATGCAAACAAAGAAAGAAGATTGAAAAGTTTCCTTTTTTGTAATATGTAGGTAAATTGTGGGAGCGTGTGCTATAAAGAGGGAGTAATTATAGCGTATGTCTCACTCAGATAATCAAATCACACACACACGCAAAACTTCAACTCGTGTAGTAACTAAAAAAACCGACATAGAAAACTTATGAGGAATGCTTCAACTGGTTAACTAGCCAGTCCAAACCTTCGTACAAACCATCACCGGTCGTGGCACAAGCGGCTTGCATGTACCAAGGACGGTTTTTAACAGAGTGAAGACCAAGTTTCTCGGTAACTTCTGCGGCATTCAAAGAGTGAGGCAGATCTTGCTTGTTAGCAAAGACCAACAACAAGGCGTCTCTCAACTCGTCCTCGTTCAGCATTCTCTGCAATTCCTCTCTTGCTTCGCTGATACGGTTTCTATCGTTGGAATCAATGACAAATATGACGGCTTGAGTGTTGAGGAAGTAGTGTCTCCACAATGGTCTAATTCTGTCTTGCCCACCAATATCCCAAACAGTGAACGAGATGTTCTTGTATTCCACGGTCTCCACGTTGAATCCCAAGGTTGGAATGGTAGCAACCACCTCTCCCAGCTTTAGCTTGTAGAGAATGGTACTCTTACCGGCATTGTCCAGACCGACCATAAGAATACGAACTTCTTTGGCGCCAAGAAGGTCGTTAAATATCTTTGAGAAAAAGTTACCCATCTTGTTTTTGTGTTTAAATCTATCAACTGGTCAAAGGATAAAAAGTGTTTTGTTGTCACGTACTGAAGTTATCGATTGATCAATCGACGTTGGGTGGTGCACGCCCAAAGCTGGGTAAGGGATTTTTTCGGGATCTCAAAGGAGATAGATAATAAGACTTACTGCAGGCCTTGGACGAGAGACGCATGTCTGAGAATGGACGGTAACAGTGATAGTTAGTCCACTACGGGATTTGGTCTCATTCGTCAGTACTAGAAGGAATACCACGTATACGGTGGACGAGGAGCCGTATCCATTGGAAGGAATTGAAGTCTTCGGCTAAACAGGTTATCTGGAAAGTGTCTAATATCGCGCGTTTGTAGTAGTATACGCTCTCTGAAATATAAAGCCATAATTAGACATTGTGTAAGTTGCAATACATAAATGTGCTATGTGCAATAAGAGCATATCTGGAATTGGACAGGTGTTGTCTAGCCAGGCTTCGAAAGATATCTTATACGATTCAACTTCATTTTTTTCCTTCTTAGAGGCTTCCTACACTTCCCCAAGGTACTCGCGACCGGGTAACCAACAACATCTCTTTTTCTTCAACTTTTCAAGGTCAACCACCCAACGAACCTCTCTACTAGCATGAATACTATAAGGACCTTTTCAAGAGTCCGCTGTTTCTCCCAGTTGAGACCTTGTCTTAACGCAGATTCTCATGTCAAATTCTTATCCAACTACTACTCCAAAGATGTTCTTGAAAGCATCAAATTGGCAGAATCCGTGGTAGAACCCAAACATTATGAGGGAAAGAAGCTTCCTAACGTCGAATTTGCTCCTCACTACTTAGACGATTACTCATCTTATGACCCTTTCTGGGATTATAGTACTACCAAGCAAACAGATTTTGAAAAAGCACAACAACCAATCCCAAGAGATATCCCAGAAGGCTACTCACTACCCACAGGCTCAAACAATAACCCTACACAGCTGTTGGCCAAAGGACTGGCTAAATTGACGGGTTTAAGCCCAGAATACATTACCAAACTTACAGTAAGACCCCTTGTCTTGAAAACGGTTACTAATCAAACAGCAAAGGGTAAAATCAGATCATTCTACTCTCTAGTTGTCGTAGGTGACAAAAACGGTATGGTAGGAATAGGTGAAGGAAAGGATTCAGCTGAAATGTCTAAATCAATCCGAAAAGCACATTGGAATGCCGTCAAGAATTTGACACATATCCCTCGTTTTGAAGACAGAACCATCTACAACGATGTCGAACACAAATATGGTGCAACATTGGTGAAACTGAGAGCTGCCCCATCAGGTTCGGGCCTCAGAGTCAACCACAATATCTTTGAAATCTGTGAATGTGCTGGTATCAAGGATTTGGCTGGAAAAGTTTACAGATCAAGAAACAGCATGAATGTTGCCAAATGCGCTATTGAAGCCCTACAGAGGCAGGTAACTTTGGAAGAACTCGCTGCTCAAAGAGGCAAGAAGATTGTCGACTTGAGAAAGATCTATTACTCAAGCTGAACCTTCCGTTTCACACATATTCCGTCTTGTACATATATATAATTCTATATATCATTAACTGAGAAGCACAAATGTTTCATCTTCATTTAGATTTATGCTTCTTCTGAGTGGCTTCAGCTACCAATCGTTCAAACACTCTTGCTTCTTCCGTTTCTCCTTCGGAGCGTTTGGCATTGCTAAAGATCTCGCCCATAATGATCATGGCCTTAGCTCTCTGCAGTCGCTTCTCCAAAGTGATACTTTCATCATAAAGCACTAGATCACAAACACTTCTAATTGTGCTAGAAATCTCAAACTGTGATCCCTTCCAAGCAGCTGCCAGGATTTTTCCTATTAGAAGTTGTTCCATCTCAGCTAATTCTTCATCGGTAGGTACAGGAATGTCGTCAAACTTACCCTTTTTAGGACTCTCCTTAGCGTCTTTGGAACCCTCTTTATCCTTGCCTTTGTCACTTCCAGATACATCACTAGAATCCCTATTATCATTATTATCATCATTATCACCAGGATTAGGTTTATCGGTTGCTGATTCGTCTTCACTTTCCTCATCTTGCCATTCTTCACCTTTGGATAGAGCTTCAGCCTTCCGCCTTTCTCTGTCGACCTTTCTTTCTCTCTTCCTTTCTGCGGCTTCTTCGTCTTTCCGGGCTTGTTCTTTCTTCTCTTGCATTTTAGTGACTAGTTCCATATGAGCTTGTGCTTCCATAGCTGTAGACACAGTTCTAAAGGTATCCATCACGACCTCACCTTTCTCTTTCATAGACGACCAAAAACCAGAAATACCTAAAAACTTCTGTTTCTTCAGTAAAGTCTTGGCCTTGCTGAGGTATATGTTGCCGATTGTATGCAAAATCTCTAAACCAAAAGATTCTACCGTTAGCAGTTCTACTTCATATTGTAGTTTTTCCTTAAACGATTTGGTAATATCTTCAGCTTTATCTGTTTCTGTCCATAAAGATAGCTTCTGAACCAACTTCTCAGCTAGTTCCTTTTGCATTGCTTCTCTTTTCACCCTGGCCTCTTCCTCCAGCTTATCCATTTCCTCTTTCTTCTTCTTCTCTAACTCTTTCTCTCTTTTCTTGAGCTCAATCCTCTTATCTTCATCTGACAAACCTTGAAAGTCTGCATCATTTATGGTCAAAGTCACTCCTTCTTCCTTGTGTTCTTCCATTTCTTGAGCCTTGGTTAAATCCTGCAAAAGAGAGAGCTCACCTATATAATCAGAAAAGGCAGATCCTCCAAAAATACCAGCAAAAAACTCACTTGGATCATCAAAACCTTCTTTAGGGATAGCGTTTTCCTTTCCATACTTGTCGTAACGTTCTCTCAAAGTCTTGTCACTTAAAACTTGGTACGCTTCTCCAATCTCTTTGAACTGTTCAGCAGCCTTGGGATTACCAGGGTTCTTGTCTGGATGGTGTTGAATGGCTTTCTTCCTGTAAGCTTTCTTGATTTCTAACTCGGTGGATGTTACAGAGATGCCTAGCACATCATAATAAGCACTGTCTACAACCATGATACTGAGTGTAGGAGGAGTGGTGCCTCTGCATTCTAATTAAAAATGCGCGAACCCGTAAGCCTAAAAATGAAATGCGGTTCTTTTCGAGCATTCTGCTCCTCTACAGGGTTCAGTAACATTAAATTGCAAGGGCAACGGCTAGCCTAATGGCTTTAAATTGATCCACTTTTTCCCAGCATTAGGTTAACTAATTACATTCAAGATCGATGAAATATATTAATACACACACTAGAAGAACCTTACCATAACCGATATTCTGCATCTTTTTTGGATAAATGAACCTTTGCCAATGAAAAAAAATAAAGTAGAATAAACATATTAAGACATAAAATCGAAACTGTTTTCCTCAAACCGTGTGGGGTTGATAAATTTCGATACCACGACAATCAACTAGTCCTTTTCCGGCATCACAAAGTTCAATTTTTCGGACCCATCCACTTTTCCAAATAGCTTCTGTTTTTATTCTCGTCTTTGGATCTGGATTGAGAATATTGTACAAAACATATTTTCTGTTGTTGAAGGAGGTGCTCAATTTAGCAAACTCCTCAATTGGAGGAAATGTACCATTTTTTATCTTCTTTGGTAAACTTGGGTTTGTTTCCGATTTCTTAGTATAGTCATAAACTGCTTTAGTCTTAAGGTATTCAGCATACCTTTCGTCCGATTCCTTAGCAATTCCCCAACAGTAACCACCAGTGGCCATTGCCAGATATATTATTCCCAAAGACCAGATGTCACAATATCGCGGGTCATATTCTTGATGGGTGTATTCTTCAGGTGCGACATATGGTTCAGAACCACAAGCTCCTTGAGATAGTTGTATCTCATCATTCCATTCTGCTTTCACCACTGTTGCAGTGCCAAAATCAATAATTTTCAGCTGTCCATATGCTGTTAGCAGTAGGTTCTCCACTTTGAGATCATTGTGAGCAATTCCAACAGAGTGTATATAAGTGAGAGCATTGAGTATCTGTTTAAAAAAACAGTCTGCTTCGATTATTGGAAGGCCCTCACCATTAGTGGATAGAATATATGAATACAGATCACCACAAGGTATGAACTCCATAACTTGAGAGTAAGTTAAAGTCTGGGGGTCCACCATCAAGTCGTAAGTGTTGATAATAGCTTCGTGTGTTAAAGATGAAGAGATCATAAACTCAGAGGTAACTCTCTTACCAAAATGCTCATCTGTTTCATCTGGTTTCTTTTTTAATTGTTTGACGGCAAAAATTAGATTGGGCTTTTTGGGATCCGTAGCCGAACGCATACAGAGCTTAACTGTGCCGTAAGAACCCTTACCAATGAGCCCCTGAATACGGCCATATTTCTCGTGTAACTTCTGTTTCCCATCTGAATGTTCAAGCAAATTCGCTTGAAGTGAAGTTGGATGAGATATTCTTTCTACAAGTTTCTCAATGGTGTTCGACAGTGAAATCGTAATGATAGGATCGATTTCATTCTCATCATCAGATGATGAAGATGCGGATGCACTGGATGAGTCAGACTCATCATTGTCATCTTCCACCAACTCCTCATAGTTCCAAATATAATTCTCAGGAATAGACTTGAGTTCAATCAACCGCTTGGCATATTCATCTGGTAAAAGACTGACCGAATTTTCCACACATACATCATTGGATGAGGATTCACCTTTTTTAGCGCCCCCTAACATAGTAAAAAATCCAACATTCAACGATTTTGTGGGTAACTTCTTTAATTTGATGAAATCATGCTTGTGCTTAGACCCATCCAAAAAAGTGATCAAAGAGCCTTCCTTCTTGAAATTCTTATTGCTTGTAACGCCTTGTTTATGATCTATGGAGCCCAGATTTACACTAAGAGAAGATCTTCGTGAAGTAGAAGGTGAATGGAGTTGGGAAGGTGATCTAGACCTAACAGCAGAGTGTTCCCAGTCAGAGTCGCTCTCTCTTGAAAAGATACGGGACAAACGTCTGCGGCCACGATTTTGAGGTTGACTGGTGACCGATGAATTGGATTCAGTACGACTCATGGGTGGTGTCTTGCGGCCTGGGTCCAATTTAAGTTCCTCAACAGTATCCATCATCTCATCTAAGTCGTTTTCGACAATCGTTTGAGGTACTGGAAGTTTTAGTTTGGTACGAGGATCAACGTCGGGTGAATGCATTCTGAAGTCTGGGGAACCTAAAGGAGAAACTTGATCATCTGATTTCGTCTCCAAAGTAGAAAGACTATGCTGCCTACCACCATTCACCGAACCAACTGAGGAGTTCCTTTTCAATGAAACAGGGACTCTTGATGTGACAGATGTATGATATGATGCTGGTGGGGATGCAGACAGGGGAGCTTGTTGCGGTAATGATTTATCTGTCCCAGGTAAGGAGTGAACTGATGACGTGGAAGAGCTGCGAAAAAGCCCTTTGAGTTTAGAAGTGACAGAGCCTGAACGTTTCCTCGTCATAGGAGGAACCGTAAGGGGATCGACCGAAGAATTAGACACTACCGAAGTCAGAGAGGCAACATCGTCAGGCTCAGGACTTGGCAAAGGTGATTTGGCAGACTGATAGTTCGAAGAGTCGGGTTGTGTCTCAGAAGATCGAAAAATGAAAGGCATCTCAGAGGACTCGCTGCACTATATTATTGATGAAATATTAGGAAAAGGGAATGTGATCCCGAAGTTGTATTAGGTCTTTGAAGAGAAGATTTGGGATGCAGTGAGAGAAATTAGAGAAATTAGTGGTAGCGTACAATCATACCCAGCGAGACCGCATCATTCGCGAAGATATAAAAAAAAACTAATGTGCGCTCCCCCTAAAGAGGGTGCTGCTCTATCCCGAACGGAATGTAATGACGTCCCTTTTCTCCAACGGATAGACCCTTCAGCTGTACTGTTACCTCGTCAAGATCTACACCTAACCAGCTCTCCATGAACTTTCCAATTTCCGTATTATCGTGGTTTCCACGCAGGTACTTGTCGATTCTTTTTTGTAAGGCGGGGGTATTTCCATGTGCATAGATATTGACATCTACGGCTGAATGGCCGTGGGTAGCAAACCCCACCTCAGCCCTTTTCGAAATTATTTTGGCCAAGACGTCAAGAGATTTATAACGAGATTTCTCAATGGCTTGGATTTCTTCAGCGGTAGAGTCGTAGATTCCCATTCCATCTTGAAGGATAGCCTCCTCAATAAATGAGGTGATATCAGTGCCTCTGTATTTGCTCAATTTTGCGGAAAGATATTCACTAGAATGTGTCGCATTTAGCAGTACTTCTGGAAACCATGCATAATCAGGATAACTTGGGGTGTTTTGTTTCGCTGCTGATAGACCCCCCGTTTCATGATCCGACACGGAAATGATCAAAGTCTCAACCGATGAATGGTCTGCAAATTCTACAGCGGCTCGAAAAGCTTCATCAAAAGCCAACACTTCATTCACTTGGGCAACAGGATCATTATAATGGCCAGCATGGTCAATTCTAGAGCCTTCAATAAGGACGAAAAAGCCTTGATCGTCGCCCTTGGTGGCCTTGTTCAGAATATCTAACACTTTGGCCGTCTGTTCTCCTATTGATGGGTGCTCGCTATCATTACGATCAATCTCAAATGGGAAGTTGCCTTCGGATAGCAACACCATCAATGGTAAATCTACAGGTGCATTCTTGTCTCCCAAAGAGTCAAAAGCGGTTTTGTTCTCAAGCAAATTCCATCCGCTTTCTTTAGCAGTTTCCAATAAGTTCTCTCCATCGTATCTGCAACCGCCGTCTTGTCTGCCGTAAAAGAAACAACGACCACCACCCACCATAAGATCCAATGACCTTCCTAAGGGGTAATCACCCAACAGATGCTTTGTAATCAAGTCAGCATTCCAACGGGTAGCTGAATGTGAAGCAAATGCAGCTGGTGTAGCATCAGAAACATACGTGGTAACGCTAATACCAGTTTTGAACCCTCGTAGCTTGGCGGCTTCCAGAACCGTTCCCAAAGGCTTCAAATTATAATCTACAGCTACCATATTATTTCCAGTTTTGCTTCTGCAACTAAATGCTGTTGCCCCGGCGGCACTATCTGTAACCCAGGAATCAAATGAGCGCGTTCTGGAAGAGCCTACTAGATATCTGTCAATAAATAACTGTTCGTCCCATGGAAGATCATATTTGAACTGTTTGAAGTCACGGGCCAGAGTAACTGAAGTTGGACCCATTCCATCTGTAACCATAAAGATTATATTCCTCTTTGTGGGTGTTAACTTCGCAGCTGTGCCATGGTAGATGTAAACGTAGGAGAAAATACCGATCCAAGCTAAGGCTAAAGAGAAATACTTTGCAACTCTCCTCCAATTGACTGACTTTGTGTTGTCACTGGGAGTTGGTAGTAGAGGATCAGAGTCCATTATGTCTTATACAAAGGAGAGGGGACGCCAAACAATAACGTACAAGCAGAAGATGTGCATCGCGATATCATGACGGTGGAGGGCACCTTGATTTCTGGAGTCTCGCACTCCCAAGCGAAAGTTAGAAGGAGCTTCTATCCTCCTAGACCATGTTGATCGCGACAAAAATAATTTTTTTTGTCATCGCCTTAACTTCACTTTTCAGATCTTAGGGCACCTCTGAAATGAAAAGAATATCTAAGGAGTTTGTATCAGAGTCCGACATTAGCTCTGATAACTCCGACAGCAGTGATTCGGAGGATTTCTCCTTTGAACCTCCAGCTAACTTCAAGCAGCGAACTGATCTCAAGAATGCGTCTCCATTCAAGAATTTGGGAAAGAAACAAGTTTGGTTGGTAAAGACACCAAAAGATCTTGATTTAAGTACATTGAAGACCCTTCCCATGCCCATAGAAGATAAAGCACCCCACAGTTTCAAACACGAAGGCAAGAAATACCAAGTCAGGGAAGATTCTCTAGACCAGGACACAAAGAATGACACAAGCAAGTATAAAATCCTGGACGTTAAGTCTCTCGACGAGTTAAAACCTACAGGCGTAAAGATTTCTAAAATTTTAACAGTTGGAGAGAAAGTATCCATTCCTAAAATTGACTTTGACAAGGTACGCATACCCCGTCAAAATGTTCCTCAGGAAGAGAATTTGGAACAGAAGCACTTTGCAACAGGTTATGGCAAGTCATAGCTTTGGATAATTTCCCCAGAAAACAAGACCACACCAATCAAAACGGTTGTTTGAAAAGGGAGTCTGTTTTGTATAGTACTATAGAGCTTAATGAATGTCTGATCCTATACTGGTATCTGGCTAATAAATACACCCGTACATCACCTAATAAGATAGTTCCCTGAAATTTTTGGCTTACTTCTTTTTCTTCCTAACACACCACACATTATTTTGGGATGAGTAGATCAGCGTTAACATGTGCTATATTTATACCCAGAAAAATGTGTAAGACTAATTTCCAGCTTTAAAACCATCGCTGTTGGAGGTCCCGCTGTTTAGGCAGGTCCGGTGACCCATGAAATAGTGATGACCTAAAGTTTGGTACATTTATGTATTTGTAGTGAACTTTGTATGAAAAGACATGCCTAGGGATGCCGCATTGTCCCTTCGTTGGTGCTCCACATCTTCCAGGCTGACTGCTCCACATCGGTCTGGGTAGGAAAGCCCTGTACTGCTAGGTGCGTTTCTCTTTCAGTGCAATATTGGTAGGTGCAGTTCCTTTTCCGTCCCAGCAATTTTTGATCGTCTCATTGTCTTGCATTGTAACCAGTAAACAATCATGAGTAAAGAAATTCACACCGAGATCGTTGTAAATGCGCCACCCGAGAAAGTGTGGAGTGTGTTAACAGACTTTAACGCATATCCAAGTTGGAACCCCTTTATTAAATCATTAACAGGAGACGTAGCTGTGGGAAATACCATAAACATAAAAATTCAGCCTCCTAACGGTAGTGCTATGTCATTTTCTCCAAAGGTCTTGCAGTTTGAAAAGAATAAGAGATTTCAATGGAAAGGAAAATTGCTGTTTGAAGGCCTCTTTGATGGGGAGCATAATTTCGAACTGATAGACAATGGTGATAGCACCACATTATTCAGGCAATCAGAAAAGTTCAATGGTATTTTTGTTTACCTATTCAACACCAAAAGCACTACGGCGGGTTTTGAGGAGATGAACCAAAAACTCAAGGAGTTAGCCGAAAGCTCATAATGAATGTATCATGTAAATACCATTCCAGGCGAAACAATTTCATTTATAGCAGGCATTGGTTCCTTTGTGTTCCGTTGCTGGTGGAAATGATTAAGTTTAGAACACTTGGTTGGATTCGAATACTTTCGTTAAATATTTTTAAATAGACTGCTTGATTATAGGGCAGTTTTGTCAGTATGAAAACTACGTTGCATCACAAATGTATCTCAAGGATTTGGAATGGTCTTTCTTAGCCGAGACAAGCATCCTCGTAAGACAATTCGTTTTCTATCTCCCTTTAGTCATCTATTGCAATCTAAACTGGAACAAATCTTCCTTATCTTTGATATCTCTCTCCGAGCAGCTTCTAAAGTTGGCTAGTGAAACACTAATGACAGCATCCGTTCAGTCATACTGTATTTTAATCACAATGAAAAAGCAATTTGGTCATTCATTCCAATGATATATTGAGCAATAGGCTATAAGCTTAAACTTCTTCCGTGTAAAATATCGTCCCTTTCATCAAGTCACTGGGTGAAAAAGGACCAGTTTTTACGACCAACAATTCACAGCTCTTCCTGTCACAGAATCAGTTCATTCACCCCATCTTATCCACTATAATTCCTATCAGGCACAAGAACGCTCTGCTTGCATACACTAACCGTTGGTTGGATGGAACTATTCGTTTCCCCTTCAGTTATCCTCTAAGTTGCTTATATAATCCTTGTTGAACTATCAGGAAGAAAAAAAAAACCTAACATCTCACTCCACCGCCTGGACTACTGCGATGTTTTCTGTTAGAAGAAATATTACAAACCTACTAAAGGTCTCTGGAAGACAAACCGCTCTAATTAGACCAACTAAGGTTATTCTTTCGAAGCCTTTGCCAGTTACATTCAGGAATTATGCAACTGAAAAAAAGGACGAAAAGTTTCAGTCCATCTTGAACGACGATCTGCTAGCGCAAGCTGGGGTGGATCTAGATGCTGAAAACTCCAAAACTCAAAACAAAGATCCAAACGCTGAGTCGGAGATTCACTACTCCAAGCCCAAAGGAAGAAAAAACATTTCGTCTATTGACCAGAGAAGAGAACAAAGAGCAAAATACGCTTATTTTGCCACTTATCTTGCTCTGTTCGGAGGTGTGGTCTACATGGCCAGAGATTGGGAAGAGGGTGAATCTCAGTATAATGCTGAAGAGAATGGATACACTCCTCAATTAATGTGGAAGCGTTTGTACGCTCGTTTCAACCAACTGTCAAACTTTTTTACGGAACCTGCCTTTGACGATCTCCTTCCACCACCTCCTCCTGAACCGTATAGAAGACCTCTAACCTTAGTGTTAACGTTGGACGATTTGTTGATTCATTCTGACTGGAACGCCAAAACTGGTTGGAAAACCGCCAAAAGACCAGGGTTGGACTACTTTCTATGCTACTTGTCCCAATACTACGAAATTGTTTGCTTCAGTTCAACGTCGAACAGTAACTTGATCATTGAGAAGATTGATCCTTACAGAGCTTACTTCTCATACGATCTACCCAGAGAAGCTGGTCGTATAAAGGATGGTAAATTGATCAAAGACCTGTCTTTGCTGAACAGAGACTTGGAAAAGACCATCATCATTGATGTTGATCCAGACTGTTACTCTCTTCAACCTGAAAACGCGATCCCCATGGAAAAATGGGATGGTAAGCGTGACGACAAGTTGGTGAGACTTATTCCATTTTTAGAATACCTGGCTACTCAACCAATCAAAGATGTCAGACCAGTTCTAAGCTCATACGGTGACAAGAAAGATATTCCAGAAGAATTTTCCCGTAGAGAGGCTGTTTTAAGAAAGAAATGGGATGATGATTGGGAAAAGAAGAATAAGCACCTGAATGCCAACAACTTAGCTGCCAAACTACTGGGGGCTCCCTCTGTGAATGCCAAACCAAAGATGCCTTTGGATATCATCAGAGAGGCCGGCCAACAACAATATCTTCAGACCGTCAAGTTCATCAAAGAACATGGTGAGAAGGCACTGGAAGAGAACAATAAGTTAATGGCTCAACAGAAGTTTACTTTGGAGAAGATCGTTACCGAGGGTCTGCCTAAGCCAGAAGATATTGCTAGGCAGCAGCAACAGCAGTAATTTTTTGTATCTTTTAACAGATTACTTGTAAATAAAAGTTCGACCCTTATTTTTCCATTTTTAGATATCTGACTGCTAACGGTCTCCCACCGTGATTCCACTAGTTACCCTCATTTGTAATTTTCTTTGTAATGTTCTTTGTAATGTTCTTTGTAATTCCATTACTAATGCAAAAAGAAATTTCAGCCACGCATGGCGCGTTCGAAACGGGAAACGGCTGGAATCTACATAAATACACAGCCAAGACGTTACAAAATACTTTTATTTACGACTAATTCAGTTTGAATAGACAAGAAAAGCTAGACATGTCACACGTTGTTATAATTGGAGGAGGCCCATATGGAGCTACTGTAGCCAACAGGTTACAAAAGACCAATGCAAAGGTTACTCTTATTTCTAGATCTGAGAAAGGTTTGTTATTGCCTGCCATGATCAGACTGCCATTCCACAAAGACCCTTCTAAGGTTTCCGTTTCCTTGAAGGATGTCCTCGACCCAAAGATTGAACTAATCGTTGACCAAGTAGTCAATGTTGATGAAAGCAAAGTCGAGCTAGGCACCAATGGTTCAGTTTCATACGATCGCCTTGTGATCGCTACTGGTGCTGTTTGGGACGACCCAATCTCTCCTCACAAGTACTTGCAGAATGGTATCAAGGAGCAGACCGAAGAAGTTGCTGCTCTTAGTAAGAAAGCTGATAACATCGTCCTTGTCGGTGGTGGTGTTTTGGGAGTAGAGCTTGCTGGAGAGTTTGCCTACCATTACCCAAAGAAATCCATTACATTGATCCACTCTGGAAAGAAGTTGCTTGATGGATCTGCCATTGACAAAGTTCGTAACAGCGCTGAATCTCAACTTCGTGGCATGAAGGTGAAGTTGATTTTGGGTAAGAAGGCCGAAATCAAGGGGGAATCTGTCTTCGTTGATGGAAAAGAAATCCCATGTGACTACCTGGTTAAGACAACCGGTCCAAAAGCAAACCCTCCAGTGTCTGCCATCCCAGGTTTGGTTAACGAGAAGAACGAAATTATTATCAACTCCAAATTCCAGACTGAGGCCAACCCTAAGATTTATGCCATTGGTGATGTTACCAGTTTCCCTAAGAGAGGTTTGATTTCCCGTGATGCCTGGGTAAATGTTTTGGTTCACAACGTGGAACAAGACGTCAACGGTACCAAGAACTACCGCACTGTCGACTGGCCCAAGAATGGAGCCTTGACGAAGGTAATGTTTGCTCTTAGTATTGGACCTAAGGGTGGTGCTGGGCAGGCTGTTCTTCCATTTGGATTGACTGTCAGCCTCCCTAAATTCATGGTTATCAAGGTTAAATCCGCAAATCTCTTTTACTCTCAATTGGCTTCAATGTTCGCCTAGATTAAGAACAACTAATAGGTATCTATTTTATTTACTGTAACCCTTTGTAACATCAATTGGATCTTTCGAACTGTAATTCGAAAATTTACTGTATTGACTCTGTCTATTTATTATACTGGCATGGCAAGAGAAACATATTTTTCTCGCAACTGAAATCGCGCCTGGTTGATCTGACTCTAATTTCTATACTCCATCCTTTACCTCATCTTAGCTCTTTATCCGCCTTAATTATTCAATGACACGAACTCTGGAAAGAGAAGAACCCCACTATTTCGGAGCTGGACCAGCACTCTTGCCCACCTCAGTATTGCAAGAGGCTGCCTACGACTTGGTCAACTACCAGGGTGTTGGTATAGGTATCGGTGAAATTTCCCACCGTTCTAAGCAAGCTGGTGAAGTGATTGATAGCACTAAAGCTAACCTGGTCAAATTGTTGAATATCCCCGATTCACACGAAGTCTTTTTCTTGCAGGGAGGTGGAACAACAGGATTTTCTTCCATTGCTTCCAACTTGACTGCTTCATTTGTGAAAAAAACTGGTAAGAAAGGTCGTGCTGCTTATGCAATCACTGGAACTTGGTCCAAGAAGTCTGCCGAAGAAGCTCAACGTTTAGGATTGGATGTTGACATCGTTCTGGATAGTAAAAAAGTGGATGGAAAATTTGGATCCATCCCTTCAGTTGAGAAATGGACCATTCCTACCGATCTGACAAACACTTCCTACGTGTACCATTGTGATAATGAGACCGTAAATGGTGTTGAATTCAGAGAATTTCCTTTCGATAAGTTTCCTGGTGTTGAAGTAGTTGCTGATATGTCATCCAACATCCTATCAAAGAAATTAGATGTCAGTAAGTACGGATTGATTATGGCCGGAGCTCAAAAAAATATTGGATTAGCTGGAATCACCATCTACATTATCAAAAAGTCTCTCCTTGATCAAGCTGACGATGCAACTTTGAGAGAGCTTGGAGTTCCCCTTTCTCCAATTGCCGTTCATTACCCCACAGTAGTCAAAAACAACTCCGCTTACAATACAATTCCAATATTCACTGTTCATATCGTTAATTTGGTGCTTCGGTTGTTGTTAAACAACGGTGGTGTTGATGCTCAACAAAAGACAAATGAGGAGAAGGCTTCTACTTTGTACACCGCACTGGAAGAATTCCCACAGATTTATGAACTGCCTGCATCTACCGATGTTCGTTCCAAAATGAATGTTGTATTCACGTTGAAGGGCGATTTGGATGCAGATTTCTTAGCACAAGCTGCTGAAAAGAAGCTTAATGGGCTCAAGGGTCACCGTTCAGTTGGTGGAATGAGAGCCTCCATCTATAACGCTGTTTCCTTGCAGAGTGTCCAAGAGTTGACAAAATTCATCAGGGAGTTTGCTACAGCTCACTCTTGATCTTGAGTCTTGCCACCAATATAATACGTAACTTCGGCCGTTTCATCTTCATTTAAAATGCAATGAAGAACCAGCGCATGGTTTTCACTAATAATCATCACTACTTTGTAGCACAGCTCCGTTAATTTGGCGCCAAGTCGCCAATCTTTTAACTTTATCTGAACACTATGAGGCATATCTTGATCTTGTGTACTAAACTGACTTTGTTGCTGTGTTTCACCCTCCAATTGCTGAACTTGTAGAAATTCTTTCCATGACAATTGGACTTTTCGGGAATCTTCCTCAATAGATAGTTCGAGTCTTCCACGGTTAGTGCCTGTAACGCAAATATATCCTGATCTTTTGTAGCGTTCAATACGCCTGAATAAGGGTAAAATATCTCTGTCTAATTTCATCAGGACCTCCGCATGGGTTAGTTGAGGTTCCACGATACCTTGATCAATTTCAGCTTTCAAAACCTTTACCGGGATTTTGAAACTGTAACTCCTTGAAGAAGCCATAGAGACATGTTCTGTGTAGATGAGAGAAAGCACGGCCATGGACCTATTCTTCTTAGAGTCTGGACCTTCGTTCACAACTGGTCGTCTTTGAAGCCTAATAGAGAGCCCATCAGAGTTGCTTCTTTCGAAATTTTTTAATGCATTGATTAGAGGATCAATATTGGTCTCCACACACAGTACATTGTCCCTAATCGATTCAACCTCGTACAACGGGAACACTTCTTGCGATATCTTACACCACGCTTGGGGTTCATTTAGTGCCATACTAATTATACACAGATGCATCGGAGTAAACCTCAGCACGCACAGTTTCCTTAATGGCTGTATAACCGATAAAGTTGGTAACAAGACATCTGTATTCGACAGGCACAGCTTCAGTTTCATTGTTAGACTCGGGTCATTAGTCTTGTTTAATCTACTTTGATTCCATAAGCTCGAAAGATCAGGATGATCATCGCTTACATAATAGTATATATAGTACAGAGTTGTATGGTTTTATAATTACGAACGGACCATTAAGTTTGGCCAATCCGTACTCAAAAGAAAACCACTTTCTTATAGCCCATTGTTCGAATTTCAAATTCACAATGGAACTCCAAAAACAAACATCCAGCTCAAGACGTAAGAATAGAATCCTACGCCGAGCGAGGTACAGGGCAAGGTATTTAATGTCATTCTTTTAGGAAGAACCCGTTCTTGGTCACAAATTGACATCGTCTGATTTGTAGTTATCCAGCACAATTCTATAGATAAAGTTTGGTGAAAATCCTCCAACATTTGTGATGTAGATATCGATGTTTTCGGGGTCAATGTAATCCATCAATGGATTAGTCACCTCGCAGCGACCTACTAAATCATGATTGGAGTAATCAATAACTTTACCGGAGTTGCCCACCTCTATCAACGAATCATTGTCAAAGGGGTAGGTTGGGGATAATTTGTACAAACCAGCCACCGTAAACACGGGAGTACGATGTTCTTTGGCACATTCAGTTACAGCAGCCACACCTGATGTACTCACACACCCTCCATTGACAAATACAGAGCGGGCTCCAATGATAACTTTTCCAACGCGAGACATTACTGCAAAGACAGTTGAATCTGGTATCAAAACAGTATCTATATCAGCATCCGCCAATTTTTTGACAAATTTGTGTGCATCTTCCGTGTGGTTAGGAAAACACTCAGTCACTAGGACAGTGAATTTTCTTTTTTGACGGGCCTTTAACAAAAAATTCAATACCGTTTGTGAATTGGGAGTAGGTGTTAACAGAACCTCGTTGTCATGAATCAAGTCAATAGACATCAGTTCAATATTCTCATGTACAGCAGAGATTTCATCCATCAAATCCCTTATTCCCTGTATTACAAGTGATCTCAAGTCTTGAGTGCGCTGCTTAGCGTCGCTTGCATTATGCTGCTCCTGGTTCTTCGTATCAGTTGTGCTAAGCAAAGAGAACATAGAACTCATCATTGCCGTATTTTTATCTATATCAAGTTTTTCCCTGTCAACCTCCAAAGATTCATCACGAATCAGTGACAGGACTCGGCGTACTATGTTACCGGATGCAAATTCTCTTGGCTGAGCAGCAATAAGCTGTCTTCCTGCGTCTCTTATTAGCTCAATCAATTGGTGTGTGTTCTTCCATCGAGCCATAGTGATTAAACGCATCAGCAATTGAGCAGTCTCTATAGCAACCTTATAAGACCCAGCTAGCTGTCTCCGTTTAAGCTTGTATACAAGACCATCCACTTGTTCTTGAATCTGTTGCTGCGTTTGTGACATAGGGATGGTATAGCAGATGAGTAACTTCCTGGTAATAAAAAAATCCACGATGGTTTGGGTGGTGTTGAGGCAGGAGGGTAACGGAGCATAAAAGTAGATGTCGGATGTCAGTCACAATACAATTCCCTTCAAAAATCCCCAATACACTTGTCCTAGATTGATTCCTGGTGAAAATTGTCAGTTTGCGTCAAGTGTGGTTTCTTATCCTGTTTGCCAGTAACAACATTGGTTGCAGTTTCTGAGCCTTCTTTTTCACAGCGTCACAACCTTGATTTCAGCAATAATCCCTTGCAAACTCTCCTACTTTTCCCTACTGCATAGTGGAATCCTCAATTGTAAGTCCACAAAGTCTCCGTGTAGGTCACTGACATTTTTCAATCTAAGTAATGGACTTCCGTCTATTCTAGTGATAACTCCTCGTTTCTGTACAGATAAAGGCAACATATTCATCAACTTTCGATTCAGCTCTTCAATGGTATCATCACTCTCACTTTCTAATGTCAAATCAGCGAGCCCGGGCATTGTCTTAACAAATATCACAGGCATCAACTGCAGTTACGGGACCTAGGTAATCCGTTATACTCCACATAAGGTTCAAACTGCACCCAAAAAAAAAAAACGGCTTACCCGGCAGAAAAAGCGCGAATTTCGAAGATATTAGACAAATCTCCACTAATCGCAAATTTCTTTCACTCCTTTACCATACTTGGTTCATAAAAATCATGTTGTTTCGTCAGTTCACCCGTGCACTTAACAATACCCTACCAAAGGTTATTCGTCCTGCTCAGCTGGTCAGAACTGCTGCCACCTTTGACCGTTCCAAGCCCCATGTGAACATTGGTACCATTGGTCACGTCGATCACGGTAAGACTACTTTGACCGCCGCTATTACCAAGGTTCTTTCTAGCTCTGGTGCTGCTGACTTCAAGGACTACTCCTCCATTGACAAGGCTCCAGAAGAAAGGGCTAGAGGTATTACCATCTCCACTGCTCACGTCGAATACGAGACCGCCAACCGTCACTACTCTCACGTTGACTGTCCAGGTCACGCTGACTACATTAAGAACATGATTACTGGTGCTGCTCAGATGGACGGTGCCATCATTGTCGTTGCTGCCGCTGATGGTCAAATGCCTCAAACTAGAGAGCACTTGTTGCTTGCCAGACAAGTTGGTGTTCAAAACTTGGTTGTCTTCGTCAACAAAGTTGACACTATCGATGATCCTGAGACCTTGGAATTAGTTGAAATGGAAATGAGGGATTTGTTATCTTCGTACGGTTTTGATGGTGATAACACTCCTGTCATTATGGGATCTGCTTTATGTGCTTTGGAAGGAAAACGCCAAGAGATTGGTGAAGATGCTATTAAAAAATTGTTAGATGCCGTCGATGAGTACATTCCTACTCCTGAAAGAGACCTCGAAAAGCCATTCCTGATGCCTGTTGAGGACATTTTCTCCATTTCTGGTAGAGGTACTGTCGTCACTGGTCGTGTCGAGAGAGGTAACTTGAAGAAGGGTGAAGAGGTTGAGATCGTCGGTTTCAACGACCAACCAATCAAGGCTACCGTTACCGGTATCGAAATGTTCAAGAAAGAATTGGATCAAGCTCAAGCTGGTGACAACGCTGGTATTTTGCTGAGAGGTATCAAGAGAGATGACCTGAAGAGAGGTATGATCTTGTCTAAGCCTGGAACTGTTAACGCTCACACCAAATTTTTGGCTTCTTTGTACATTTTGACCAAGGACGAAGGTGGACGTCACTCTCCCTTTGGTGAAAACTACAGACCACAGATGTTCGTCAGAACCGCTGACGTTACTGTCGTTCTTAAATTCCCCGAAGGCGCTGACCACTCCGCTCAAGTCATGCCAGGTGATAATGTTGAGATGGAATGTGAAATCGTCCATGCCACCCCATTGGAAGTTGGACAACGTTTCAACATTAGAGAAGGTGGCCACACCGTCGGAACCGGTATGATCACTAGAATCATTGCCTAAATGTGTTGATCTTTTTTTAATCTTATGTAAATAGATAGGCCCGGTTTAAAGTAAATAAAATTAGTACATTTCTATTCCTAGCTAGAAACCCCAAGGCCGACCAAGTTTTCTCCAGTGGTCACTGACTGCTACCAAACCTTCGCCAGTTTTTCGCAAAATACCATTCATGGTGGATATTGGTGCTTGAACTCTGATATCATGGCCTCTTTCCTTCAGATCGTGTATCAACTTGTTATCTCGAGGAAACTCCAAGAGGACTTCCTCGGGGAGTAGTTGATGATGAAATCGTGGGTATGCTATGACGTCTAAAAGATCCAGATGATAGTGGTAAACTCTAATGATCGCTTGTAAAATTGTAGTAGTGATTTTAGATCCTCCTGCTGCCCCGATGACAAGATGAGGTATTCCATAAGCATCGACAACTATGGTTGGAGCGCATGAAGAGAGAGGTCTCTTGAAAGGCTCTACCCAATTATAGATCGATGGGTGCAAACCAAATGCATTAGAAGACGTTGGAACAGAAAAGTCATCCATTTCATCATTAAGAATTACTCCTGATACTGGATCGTGTATTTTAGACCCAAAGCCAAGATTAACCGTTGTCGTCATAGCCACTGCATTCCCGTACTGGTCAACGATGCTAAAATGGGATGTACCGTGAGGATCATTGGGAAGAAACGCCGGATTATAATCTTTCCAAGATGGAAGTGTGTGAGAATCATTAATTTTGGCATGAGTTTCTATTGCCCATTTATCTGATTTATATTTGGCGTATCGTTTCATATGGTCCTCAATTTCAGTTTCATTAGTGGAGTAAATATTCAGATCTCCAAGGTTACTTCTAACGGAAGCCATCCACTTCATTGTCTCGACAAGTCTCTGAGATTCAACAGCTCCAAAATCATTATGGAACTGTTCAAAGTCTTCGAACAAGTCCATGAGTTTCAAACCAGCAAGGAGTACCAGCCCGGATGACGCTCCATTAGATGTGTGAATTGTAAGGTTATTGGATGTGAACTTATGCAAAGTCAACGTCTCTTCAATTCGGACTTTGTACTTAGCAAAGTCAGAAGCTTCAAGGATCCCTCCGTATTTGTTGGCCGCGTTCACCATGCCTTGTACTAGATCGCTTTCTGGGTCATAAAATGGATCGACGTTGCCGCTTTCAGCTATTGTTCTTAGCGTAGAAGCCAGTTTAGGACGGTTAATCCAGTCACCCTTCTTTTTAATTCTCCCATCTTCATTCAAGGCGAAGGCCCAATCATCTGCATATTGCATAATATGGTGTTCAATAGACTTCAAAGCACTTGAAAACAGTGGATCAACAACCCATCCAACCTCAGCCAGATCAGCAACAGGTAAAAGCAGGTCTTTCCAGTCAATGTTACCAGACCCGTGATGCTGAAATAGTTCATAAAGTCCCTTTAATTCTCCAGGGATGGCAACAGCCAAACCACCTTCTCTAGCCTTCTCTTCGTGATAATTGAACATTTCTCTGAAACTGTTAGAAGGGGCCATTTCTCTGCAATCAAAACTCAAAGCAGTAGAGTTACCAATCAACTTGGAAACAATAAATCCTCCACCTCCTATACCTGATGAGTACGAATTGATCGTTCCAATACAAAGAGCCACTGTGACAGCTGAGTCAGCGGCATTTCCACCTTTTTGTAAGATCGATACACCCAACTTAGAACACTCCTCTATATCAGAAGCCACTGCAGCATTTTCAACGTTGATTGAGTAATTCTTTGAAGGAGTGAAAGTTGGTCCATCAATGGGTAACGTGATGTTAAACTGTGGGTCATAAATATCTTTGGAGTGCACCTGGAGCGCAACGAAGTCTACATCGTACTTGAGCCACGTTAAAAGCACCAATGCTATGGTGAACACCCCAAAATAAATATATCTGCCAACCGGGCGATTTCCTGTATGGTGATGTATTTTCATGGCGCTTAAGTACTGGAATAAAGCTGTTACTACCAGACGCTCATGTATTAATAGGTAGCGGAATCCTTATCTGACGTAATATTGAGCGACTCTTGATAGAGAAGCGCGAGAATTCCAAACAATATCCAGGTTCCTAACACCAGTGTTTACCAGTCATCGTCCGAGTTGATTCTAAAAAAGACGAACTAGAACTATTTTTAACTCTGATAAGACCAAAATCGTCGTTCTGCAAGTATGAAGGACGAGTTAGATCTTCCTCCTCTACCACCGCCTGAAGATCTAAAACGGAAATCCAAAATCTCCATGGACCCGTTTGTTTTTTCCAGCGAGTTTGATGAAGATTCCTATGATTCGTACAAGAAACAATACACGGAACATGTCAAAGGCACAATAGGGTTGTCCAGAGATCCCTTTGATGTGGAATTTCAAAAACATGAACTAAAAGATCTTATTCACGCTGTTACTAATGAAATTAAGCTGAAGGGAACGCGTGCACCATACTTTTTTCTGCCCTTCAGACCCCAGTTAAATGACTACAGGCTGAAGGTATTCTTAAACAGAGTATTCATAGAAGGAAAACCAGCATCTTTGAAAGTGATTGAAAAAGTTGTGAAGAAAACGGATGAGTTCACGTTAACCTCGGCTCTAAAATTTTTATGGTCCAGGCTTCCTAATGGTTACATTGTAGGATGGAAATCGTACGCCCAATTTGCAAAGTTAGAACAGGAACAAAACTATCCCCAGCGTGCTTTCTTGGACATAATACCTCAGTGCTTATTATCTCCATCTCATGCGTCAATTGTCTATGATTTTTTTGATCTAATAGTAGCTATCGCAGCTGATACAAAACAAAACAAGATGAGTGCCCGGAAGATTTCTAAAATGTGTGGAATATGGGCATTTGGTCCCATTAAAGTTTCGGCAAAGGGTGAAACAAGCTATCATAGAGGAATTGCAAATTGGTTGCCAGCCTCGGATGCCATTTTTCATTTACTCTTGTCTTTTGTACGTTCTATGTTACCTGCGTCTCCAAATGATGAATATAAACTTCCCAGAACGCTCCAAAATCTAGTTCTGTCCAACTCGTATCCGCCAGCGGAGACGGTCTTAACATCGCGTAGTAATTTAGTCGATGTTCCGGTGATTACTTTGAAAGTTAATAACCCTTCCCGCTCCCCTATAGAGATGCTTCACAGGGTTGGAAAAACACTCAAATTTGACGACACAAATTTATTCTATACAAGAGAAGATTACATATTGCTAAAGTCTTTATTCAAAGACTATCAATCCTTACCTCAAAAGCTATCTAACGAGGGAAAAAGGGTAATGGATAACTTTTGCATGTTTGATGAAGATTTGGTTTCTGACGGAGTGGAATCCAACCATGTCCGGTTTAAGCTCTGCTCTGGATGGAGTTCGGAGATGCTACAACCATACGAAAACTGGGATGAGTCTAAAGGTGATTACTTTACGGCTAACATCTCCAGAACCTTGATTGATGATTATTTTGTCTGGACCTGGTTAGCTTCGGTGTCTTCAGAGCAGACAAGAATCAAAAGAAATATTTTTGGAAAAACATATATCTTGGAGACAGAAATTAGTCCAGGATACAAAAAATGGGTCATAGTTGAAGAAATTGATATAAGTAGAGATGGATATGACTTGGATATTGAAATGAAGCAAGAGAAATTAAAGAAATTGCAAATGAACATTGAGAAATTAGAGAAACGGAAATCTAACCTATTGGAAAAAGAATACCGAAACCAAAAAAATCCTAAACCCAAAAAACTGAATAAGATAGTACCTCCTCCTAAAGATACAACATACGTGTACAGGGGTATTCCCAAGGATACTCCAAAGAATTTGGCTGACAAAGAACTTCCGCCTCCACCCCCTATCAAAAAAGATTCATACTTGCTGAAAAAGGAGAATTCGGATGATTATATTTCTTTGAACTTACCTAAGAACGAAGAACCGAAAGTTACAGTGGATTCATCTCGCAAAACACAGCAGAAAGTACAACCTCCTATTTCCCAGACTTTTGATGAAATTAGTGAAGAATCTAATTCATTAACAATTAGCGATGAACCTGACTCGAGCTCTTCTGTAAACCAAGATTACTTACTGATTGAAAACGATAGAATTGACGATCCTATGAACGATTTACGTGATATTATTGAGCGTATTGACATTGAAGAAATTGAGCGTCAGAATTACAGTGAACTAACATCGAAGGTCTCTCCAACAGTTATTACTGCGAGAAGGCCTTCGAACAAAGAGGAGAAAAGAGGAAGGAAGGAAGATCCTAAAAGAAAAGAGCCAGTAATCAAAATGGAACCTAGCAAACAGACAGAAGATATTTATCATGAGACAAACAATATCGCCCCATCAGATAAAAGTCCTTATTTGCGCAGGAAAGCTCCTTCTGATGCGATTTCTCAAGATTTACAGAGATCTTCCCCTTCTCCTATTTTAAATGATCGTATTCCTTACAAAGTGGATTCTCCCAGTATATCTCCATCACACCGACCTGAGCATGTAAATTCAAAGTCTGATGCTAATGCTAAGGCTGAACCTAAACATAAACTAAAAACTAACATTTTTGATGAGATTGAGAATTTAGAAGCAGAGCTTCAAGATGTTTTGAATAGTAATGTCAGTTCCACAAATGTTCAAGGATATACAGCTGCAACCTCAAGTGTTTATAGTTCAGCAATGTCTCATAGACTTGAACGAAACGAAACTATATCAGGAAAGAACTCGATACCCCCAAATTATGGTTACCCCAATCCAACAAGGACAACAGAATCACCAGTACATAACTGGGATACCTCTCAGACTGTCTCAGAATCAAATGACCAACTTGAACTACCTAATACAACACCCCAAACTTCAAGAATACGCCCACCTCCCGCTGTTCGTAAAGGAACATCAAGTCCACTTTCTCCTCCTGATGGGAAAACTGGCGGGCAAAACTACTCTGCAGAGTTCATTAGTCCCAACAATGTTTCAAAGAGGCCGAATACAGTATCCCCTCATCGGCAATATACTCAACAATACACATATAGTCCACAAGCACAGTCTCCCCAAGGGCATCCACCGCAGGTTTATCCACCTCAAAACTATCCTCCTCAAGATTATCCACTCCAAGGTGACTCTTCTCAAGTAAATTCCCAAGAGTACCCTTTTCTGGGTTATCCTCCCCAAGGTTATCCTCCCCAAGGTTATCCACCACAGGGTTATCCACCACAGGGTTATCCACCACAGGGTTATCCTGCACAGGGTTATCCTCCACAAGGTTATCCTCCACAAGGTTATCCTCCACAGGGCTATTCTCCTCAAGATTATCCACCTAAAGGATATACATCACCCTCTCAAGGACAACCTCGACAAAGATATTATCCAGTTCAAGGACCCCAAGGGTACCACTCCTCATCCCAAAATCATGCACATTATCAACCACCACAGTTTTTGCATCCATCTAATTTTTATAATGGTGGTCCTGGCCATCAGTCATCACATTCTTTAACAAGAGATCCCCGTTCTGGATCTCATTCGCCTCGCTCATCCAATTCACCAGCTCGATCACAGGATACGGCTACTCCGGAAACATTTTCTCAAAAAATGGTAGCAAACAGCTTTGTTCCAGCTACCAAGATAAACAAACTACATGGACATTCTAATAAGAGTGCTGATAAAAAGAACCTGAGAGATGCGTTACATAATAATACCTTTGGTATTTAGTGACAATTATTTAATGATGATGAATTAATTTTTTATTTGACTACAAGAAGGCTGAAGACTCCAATCTACTAAAACTTGTTCGTATGAACATATGTAGCCAGTACTTGAAGGAATATGGCCCTGTCTGGGTTGGGTTTAAGCCGACTTCAATGTGGCCCTTCAATGTGTACTAACAAATTTAACAGTGACATATCGCGTACATCTATATATCACTCGATGAACTACCACTCTATACACTTACTCAACTTACAAATATATTGAAGCTATGAGCGTAGTAACCCTTAGACTGTCTCCTGAGAAGTTGGAGAAGTTTGGGAAAATAAATACGCTGGAGATAAAGCAACCCAAACCGCTGAAGAAATTGACTGTAACTCTAAGTCAGCCAAATAGTGCATCCACGACAAAACCAAGTACTCCATTGTCCAAAAGAGCCTTGCTAGGAGACAGATCATCGCCGATTCCATCAGATTCACCTTCGTCATCAGCAGCTGGGAACGGATCTCGTTACAAGAGTAAAGGCGCACCTGGAGGTCATTCTCTCTCCCTATCAGGAACGCTAGACAAAACAGGAGAACCGAGGAAGTGGTTCCGTCAAGCCAGGGAAATAAAATCTTTCAGTGGATTCATAATACCTTTTACTACGTGGAAAGGGGAATGGAAGAAGGAAGATGATGAAAAAGAGTTGAACACCGAAGTCAAGAGTGAAAGCAATAATACTACACCCATTGGGACTCCAATACCAGAATAGAGTAAAAAGGGGAAGAAATGGTGATAACTACTGGGTTAAATAATGTATATTAATTGGACACATAATGCTAGATGTGCGTGATTGGGCCATATCGGTATAGGGACTTGAACTTTAGTTCCTCAAGTAGTCTCGCAAGTAAGAACTAAACTTTTCAGCTCCAGTTTCCAAGACGTCCTTCAATTGATTGATATCATCACCAAATACATCATAAACTTTTTCTTCCAGGTTACTAGCAGAGAAACCTCTGCTTGGAGCTGGTTTGGGATCTGGTTGTCCGAAGTAGGAAGATGAAGAAATGGCAGTAGCTCCGCCGAATTCTGATTGCAGTTTGGAACGAGCATTGGAGTCTTCTCCATAAGTAGAACGGCCAAATACTTGGTCAGACGAAATTGCTTTTTGGCCAGAGAACTTTTGAGAAATCTCACCTGGAGTATCATCATTGAGGGCACCGTGTCTTGACGGACGACTGGCCTTTTCCACAGGTGGCTCAGGTTCGCTGGAGGAGGCGGTCATACCAAATCCCAACTTTGCAAATTGCTGAGTTGTTTTTTTTACAGAAGCAGTGGACGCATTAGAATAGGACGGTTCCTGTATGAAGGCATCTTGAGGTTTAGAAGATTCCACAGGAGTGGCAATAGAGTTTGTTGCGGTGGAAGCAGATTCGATGGAAGAGTCTGCAGGGTTGTAGCCTAGTTTCTTAACGACTTCTTCTTCCTCACGAGCCTGCTTCTCAAAATCATCAAAATCAAAGTTAGCTTCTTGAGCACTTAATTTCTTAGCTCCGAGACGGGCTCTACTCCTAGTAGAACTACTTCCTCCGAGTATATTCTTTTTGGGCCCAGATGAAGTAGTCGTCTTGACAGTTGTTCTCTTTGGGGCAGAAGCTTGAGGCAGTTGGGGGGTGCCTGATCGTGAACTGATCGCATTCAACGAAGAAGTAGAAGAATTGACAGCAGGTTTTGACCAACTACTGAAAAAATCTTCGTGTTGATCTGTTGGTTCGGGAGTAGAATTGTCAGATCCCGTACCATCCAGCACACTAGGGAATTTGGCAAAATCTTTTTCAACTTTTTGGGCTAGTTTCTTTTTGTAGTTCACAGCGATCGGGTTGTCATACTTTTGCTTTACTCCGGAGGTTAATAGACTTCCACCACCATTTTTGTTGTAAAATTCCTTGAATAGATCGTTGCCTCCATTCTTCATGGACCGCAGCTCTCTATATGTCCAGTTGGCATCCAACACAGATGACTTGACAAAAGAAATATGAACACCAACATTTCTATGCTCCCCGGAGCACTCTAAACAAACAAAAATTCCAAAGGGAATAGAAGTCCAACTAGGGTTGCTGGCTTGACAATCATTGCACTGCTGGTTTGCAGGTCTCTTCTTTAAACGCCTGAAAATTTCCTCAACTTCTGCCTTTGTGGCAAACTCATCTGCTGACATTGATTTGAGGATATGTGGTGGTGTTGGCAGAAAGAGCGAGTTGATTCGGACAACAACTCGAAATATTGTTATCTTACGTAATACAGAAAACTAGACCAGTAACTAATCAAGGAGAGACTAAATGCGTATAAAATCTGGAATATCAAAAGAAAGGATAGAAATATAAGACGTACCAGGGAGTTGTGCTTTCCCAGACTTCAATGGGGTTTGACTGATCCG
The DNA here is from genome assembly GCA_023213015.1 of Komagataella mondaviorum. Classification (NCBI taxonomy): domain Eukaryota; kingdom Fungi; phylum Ascomycota; class Pichiomycetes; order Pichiales; family Pichiaceae; genus Komagataella; species Komagataella mondaviorum. The sequence goes on along the minus strand of JAKWBA010000002.1, from coordinate 597,638 downwards.
GCTCTGCTACTAAGTCCCGGTTCATCTTTAGTACCAAATACTGGGGCTCCTCGAAAGTTAACTAACATCAAACTTTCAGTAAACTCTTCTCATCGCATTGTTGCGGATATCCATATTGATGTCCCTGTTTGACCTTCTTAAGCAGAGGGTCCCTGCTAGAATACTGCCCTTGCCTACACAGAGTGAATGCACGGATGACTTCTTTTGTCAGTTGATCTCAGTGTGTAAAACAATTGTGGATCTTAACCCTATTTATGTCAGACAGGCCCTTTCACGTATTCTAAACTCTCTCGAAGCTAGGTCCATATATAATGATCTGTATTTTGATGAGTTGTATGAATTGTACGCCAATTTATCGTCACAGCCGCTTGGTGACCTGAGTCCTACATCCCAAGATGTTTTGGAGTATCGAATTAATGAGAACAAATCCATAAAAATCAAGGAAAGTCCCAATTTGATCTCAGGGAGGGGAACAACGGGTTTGAGGACATGGGAAGCGTCTAAATTGTTAGCTTTGAGACTAAGTAACGACAAATCCTACTTGCCATACATTGAAAACAAAATAGTAGTAGAATTAGGAAGTGGAACAGGATTAATTGGACTCAGCTTACTAGGGTTGGCAAAACACGTCACACTAACAGATGGAGATCCAAACTTGGTAGAACAAATACCGAAGAATATACAGTTGAATGAAAACGACACTCTAATAGACTCCGAAATGTACGACTCAAAGGTCCTTCTCTGGGGAGGACCCGGGCTAGCTCCCAAATGCGATACACTCATTGGAGCAGATGTCACCTACGATGTTTCGATTCTGCCAGAACTAGTTAGGAGTCTTCAATTGTATGAGTATGGGGTTGCCTTAATTGGTGCGACAGTGCGGAATGAGGACACCATCAATGCCTGGGAAGCGCAATTGACAAGAGCAAATTTGAGGTGGGAAATAATAGAGGTTAAACAGATTCCGAGTGAGCCAGGCGTTTTTGATGAACCTATATGGTTCGATCCATCAGGAGGTTTGTCAGTTAACGTGTATAGAATATGTAAATAGATACCTAATCTCCCTCATCACTTCCCAATTGGGAATTCAGGAACCTAGGAGGAAGTCTCCTTCTGAGAGGGAGTTTTCGAGTAGCCCCCTCTGGGCATCGAATGGCTACCTCCTGGCTTCCCTTCGATTCCTCCAATCCCCCGCGCTCCATATTATGGCATAGATTCCCAAATACAAATAAACAACCTATTGTTCCTTGCCAATGAACAAGGAGATACCAAGACCTCCTTCGAATGTCTCACAAAGATCAGATGTACTTTGTGATGATCACGTTGTAGACAGGACACATATGGAGCTCGTGATGAAGAATCACAATCTGATACGGGAGCAGGAACGCCTAGAACAGTTACTTCATCAACTTCAGCAAGAGTTGACATTAAAGAGCAGTCGGATGAACGAACTGGTACTAGAAAACAAGAAACTAAGCAACGAATTACAGCATGAGATTGAGGTTAATGAAAAGGAGTTTAATCGGTTCAACGGGCTCAAGAAAACATACGATTACAAAGTTAAACAGTTGTCGACTCTGTTGAACAATCAAAACAACCAAGACCATCCCCAGACTTTAACAGAAAAATTCAACGACTCTGCAGCGATAGAGGAACTTAGCAAGCAACTGCATGTTTTGGAAAAAGATTACGAACTGGAAAAAAGCTCCAAGGTGCTTATCATCGACCAATTTGAGCTAATGAAACAGGATTACACAGAGCTTCACACAAAATATTCCAGGTTACAGCGAAGCTATGAAGAGCTCATAGAAGAAATGTCTTTTGAGGAATTGGATAGTCACCCTGAACAAGAATCGTCAATACCAGAGACTCCATCAAACTTGGAGCAAGAATTTTTTGGTTGTGTGGATTTATCGTCTCAGGCAAGTAAACGACTTTCGATAAATTTTCTAAGCGGAAATTCCTCATTAATTGGTGATGAAGATCTTCACGTAGATAAGGAGCAGAGAAATGCCAGCATACAAGTCACCAATCGTCAAAACCATGGAGATACAAATCCTTTACACAATAACAACAACAGTAATAATAACGCTTCTAGAATGCTAGATATGGATTTAGAAGTTTACAGCATGCAGGTTCGTAACCAATCTTATCTACACAACCAGGAATTAATCAAATTGGAGTTTGAACTCAAATCATTACGGTTGCAGAACGAAAAATTGTACTCATATATCGGATTTCTGCTGCAAAAGACCTCCAACGATAGTTTTAGCACTTTTAAACATGAATTTGAATACGAATACTCAGATGCCATTAACATAGAAAGCGCCAAACGAAATCTGAGGCAGATAATGCGAAGTTCCAGTGCAATGCCCATACGTCCGGAAATGCATCAAGCAGCCAACAACAGTGATGAAGATGATTATGGTAATGAAACCGTCGAGAATATCGATTTAGACTCTCTATCAACAGAAATTGGCGGTGACAATAAAAGAAGTCATTTCGATCAAGACACCACGATGGGCCGATCGTTTTCTGTAGATTTGGCGGTACCCCCGCTGACGGTAAAGAAACGCCAGAAATCCAATCGTAACCTCAAGGGAACTGACACGAATCGATACGACATAATACGAGATATTACTTCACTAAAGTTGCAAAATATAAGGAGGAGGAAAAAAGACAAAAAACTCAGGTCATTACAGTTGAAAAGAATTCCTTCGAATACCTTAGTGAACTCATATCCCATACTGCACTCGTCTTTATCGTCGCCACTGATCTTATGCCACAGACATCACATGGTAGATTGCAACTGTCAGGTGCATTTCCTACCTATTAATAGTGTGTTCAACGGACTAATTTTGTCCTTAGACAATCTTTTACTGGGAACAGGCCTAATTGCCAAGACAGGTCGGAAGCAAGAATTGTATTTGGATGTAGATTGACGACTTTTTACAATATTTATTAATAGAGTAAAGCACGGTAGTTTTACCCTGCAAACAGAAAACGATAGTATCAGATGATGTGACAAAACTTTTCAGTCATGTGACCAGATGAGCTTCTAACACAGGCAAAATCTCAAAAAAAGTGGTCCGATTCATTGAGGGACTATAACTATCGACTTGCACAGCGTTAGGTTCTCTTTCTATCCTTGCTACATCTGATGATCTAGAATGGCTCTTCATAATTACATATACCTAAAGCATCATCATGTGGATAGCTCGAATGCCAAAGAACTAGATGATGATGACATTACACTCATTATGGTTAACGAGAGCAGGACAAATCAGCCACTGCAACAGAAAGAAAGGGAAGGCAAAAAGCGAAAACTGCGCCCTAGAAAGCTGAAAAAAGACGCAATCGAAGATTGAGGCAGGTCCCAACTTCGTTCTTTGCACAGTAATATGATACACATGTCTGAGCCCACTGACACCTCTCTTTCAAATTTTTTTTCCAGACAGGTTCTTATTGGACGCTAGTTCTATCTAACCACCAACAAATCGCTAATTTAGTCATTGATCACCGCTTCAAAACACAAAACGTGCTCTTATTCGGAAACTAATTGGCACTGTCTAATAAGGTGGTATGGTACAAAGAGAAGAAGCGTTTTCACAGTGAAGTTTTTACTAGGGACGGAGTTTGTACGATGCACGACTATTCACATCTGCGAAAGATTTGGTATTTCGGTATTACGTAATAAGTGAACCAATGAAACTGTTAGTTCTGATTTAGTAGGTGATGTCTTACTGATGTCAGACTAAGTTGCGTATTGCTTCTCTACACTTATACTCTCCAAGTCTCATTAAAGAGGAATGCAAATCTCAACCACGTGGGCATCATGGAAAAGGCAATTAGAATCTCAACGATAACCAACAATGTAATTCGTATGATATTTATAAATAATTAAATTCTGTTTGCATTTCAAAAATGGCTTATTGTTTAAATATAAGTATTCTATTATAAATTAATTATAATAAAGGTCCTTACCGTTTTTGGGTCATATTCACAAAACAAATATAAGTACAACATACACTTTGGTTTTACAGACTCTACTCATCTTGTGGACCCTCCTCGGATGGAGAACTGTACCAGTATACCCCGTGTTTTACGTTTCTTCCAAACCTCCCTCTGGCAATGGAAGGTCTCCTTCGCGATTAATCTATATTCTGCTTTGTCTGTCGTGCAAAACATAGCCTACCTCCAGCGTGTCCCACCCACTACTTAGGCTAAAAGACGATAGCATTCCCTCTAGAATTGACCGTTAGCTTACGCAGATCTGCCTTTATACTCTCCAAATAGTCGTTGCGTGGGGGGTTGAGCTCATCATTTCGTAAAGAGGCGGGACATTCCGTCCAATTACATGAAGTTTACAAATTGGCACACCCAAACCGCTACGCCTAACCTACATCTTCCCTCTAGTACTTTTTGTATCAGATTTTTTTTCTCCTGACCTTGATATTTTTATAGGGGAAACTTCAGTCTAGAGGCTTTTTTTTTTTCTTTGCCAAACGATAGCGTTATTAAGCACGGCCTGGCATTTTCAATTCGAATAGTCTGTTAAGGTCTAGAAGAAGAAAACAACCATTTGGTTGTCTTTGCATTGTTAAAAATAACCAAAATGTCGTCGTCATCTTCTCCAACTGCAAAGGCAACGCAACCGATCCCCAAAAAGTCTATGCTCATCAAGACCGACAAGCCCAGAACACATGTATGTAAAACGTGCACTAGAGCTTTTGCAAGGCTAGAACATCTCAAACGTCATGAAAGATCGCATACCAATGAAAAACCGTTCCAATGCGGAGTCTGTGGCCGGTGCTTTGCTAGGCGGGACTTGGTGCTTCGTCATCAACAAAAGCTACATCTAGAAGTATTCAACAATAACAGGCGGAAGTATACCCGCAGGCAGAGTTCAGGAGGGGTTTCAAGTAACTCAGACTCTAATGGCAATGAAACCGATGCATTAAATGACAACATCAACATAGTTCATAATAACACAGAGGCGTCTTTACCCTTGCCAGATAGAGATAATTATTCAACAATGACACAACATCTGCCACAAACTGTTGGTACCACGGATTCAGACTCTTCGCCCTTTTCGCCTCAAAATTTGGAGTCTCTACCCATCTCCCAATCTTTCAACTTTCCTATAAGCAAGAACTACACGATGCAAAATGCTAAAACCACCACAGCAGACAGTGCTTCCGATGCCACCCCTACACTAACAAACCAGCATATACAGGACTATTCCAATATATCAGGTGTTCCCCTGGAATACTTTGACCAAAACTTAAATCTTTTACAGAAATCTGAAGATTGGCTTAATGAATTTATTAATACTCCGTTTGACACCAAATTTCCACAGGTTTCTAGCAATGTTGGTTTCCATGAAACTCCTGAAGAACTATCAATACCCCAAATAAGCACCAGCGCTTCGTTGAATACCGAGTCCCCTATCAACTCTAATGACCTTTCAATGTTGTTCAAATCAAGACAACTGGATTTGTTTTCCAAAATGGATTTCAACAGTTTTGAAACCCATGATAATTCTGGGACTCGTATAACAGAAGAATTACGTTTCCACATCATGTCGACCTACAATTTATCGAATGAGCAGTTCCCTCAACGCTCCGAACTCAACAGCTATCTCGGTTTCTATGAGCAAGAATTCGACAGATATTTTCCATTTATCCATATCCCTTCATTGAATATCCAAGAAAATTATGAGCAGATCCCTCTGTTACTTTCTATGGCAGCTGTAGGTGCATTATATTCATTTCATGCAAGGAATTCAACTATGCTTTTTAACTTTGCCCGATACCTGATCCATAATTACATGGAGAAACACATTAATAGCAAATTATCACCTTCCAATCTTTCTCCTGACGGCAGAAGTGGGAACTTGCATACTAGCTCAAATGGCTCCAACTTCGAAGACGTTCCTCTATTTGTTACCCAGTCGTTGTTATTGCACATGTACTTAGGAATATTTCACAACGACTTGGATGTGTCTCATACTGCGATCAAGCAAGTTACATCATTGGTTGGGCTCGTTAAGACTACTCATCTGGATACTCCATTGGAGAACTTTATTGTCCCTCCACGTCCTCTTTCTAAGGAAAACCTAACGGACCAAGCTTTACTAAAAAATAACTACGACTACTTTATTTTGGCTCAATCAAGAATCAGGACTGTTCATTGTTTATATCTGCTGAACATTTTGTTCACTTCACTGTGCGACCTTCCTATAGCGTTGCACCCGAGTGATATGAAATGCGGATCTCCTTGTGACGGAGATTTGTGGCGAGTGAAATCACCTCAAGAATGGCTCCAATGCGTCCCCCTTGATAATTTCAACATAGTTCACATCAGCAGTGGGGAGTCTTCATTTGCCGATATTTGGTACGATTTGACCAACCATTATTGCGATAAGGGCGTTTCATTAAGGACCCTGCTTTCGTTATTAATGACCCTGAATGGTCTAGTTCATATCGAAAGAAAGAATTTCAACGACAACGAATGTGATATTAACAAGAGAGCTGCTCGTTGGAGATTTAACTCCCGATTGCAAATTGAGTCGCTCATTAAATCATGGGAATCGCTATACATTGTGAATGGCGGTGTTCTTGTGCCCAGGGGTGAAAGGAGTATTTTAAACATTAACAAGCGTCCAGTATTAAAATTAATCCTCCCGTTGTTGTCATTCGTTAAAATCCGTAAATGTGTTGAAATATCTCCATTTATGGAAAAAGTATGGCAAAGGAACTGGCCTGGGATGATTACCGCAATCAAACAATTGGATAAGGACCCAGAAGCTCTAAGGGAGGCAGCCAATTATGCAATGGATATCATCAGTTTGTGGATCGAAATAATTTCCATCACAAGAGATGCGGAACAAACGTCAGTGCGAACCCCTATCTTCTTCCTCACTTGCATATTCACTGCCGTGCTGATTGTAGCCGAGTATGTTTATGCTACTGAAATTTGGGCCAAAAACTACCTTGTTTCTACCAATATGAAGTCCCCATCTCCGTTGTCGACATCCGATAGGGTAATTTGGCTCCGGGTGGAGACACTAATGAAAAAAGTTGATTTCAACCTAAGCCCCAAGGGATCAAACCAAACTTCATACTCAGAGTTCCTAAGAATTCAAGCCAACGGTGCTCTAGATGTTGAGATTCTAGACGACGAAATTGCCCAGCTAACACTAGAACCAGGGGACCTGAAGCCTATTGCTCAAATCATTACAGCAGCCAGACTTTCTTCTAGGTCTTTAAGTCTGGGAGTCCGAATCCTTGCAGATGCTCCAGTTTGGCCTATAGCCATGGTGTTTGCTGAAGCCTTGAAGGCTCGTGCAACTGACATCCATATACAACACAACACTTATTCTGCAAACCCTTCACCTGTTTAAGTGAAATGTAACTATGCGTTCACTTGATGAGTGCGCCTTACAATCAAATCTAAGTATATATTTTAACGGAATGACTTATATGAACATAACCCACGTTTTATCAAATGTCAATTATTGTTAAGTGTAAAAAAAAATGCAGGGGCCGGCCGTGCCTATTTAGAGCTAAAAAACACCAGTTTCGTGTGTAAAGAGATTCTTCGCCAAAGTTTGTAGTAAATGTAGCCTCCTACCAATTGTGAAACTAGAACAGGCTAGAAGGAATACAACTGCCATTACCATAAACATGGATGCTAAAGCAGTGTATGTGTAAAACGTCGATATTGTCAGCAATCTGATATAACCAGAGTCAGCGTTTAAGAATGAAAACTCGGAAATGAATACCCAATAAAATTTGAGAATTAGAGACGTTGTCGTAGGCTGAGATTTGTTCGTGGTTGAATCGACGGAAGTACCACTAGAAAATTTGGCAATTACCTCATTGCCTGTAATATTAAAAAAACCTTCGGTATCACTGATGATGTCCTTAGAGAACACAGTCACTGAAAACAATTCCTTAATAATCCGAACAAGTAAAATGGGAAACACCGTAGCGCCAATGGCGTCCCAAAACCTCATTGTTACTGGTCTTTGATCTACTGGATAAGCATTTCCACGACGGAAAGTTGTAGTTGTCGTTTCTTCGACACCATCTCGACGATCTTCTTCCGGCTCACTCGAGCCTACGCCGATTTCTCTTCGCCTTTCTGCTATCAATCGAATCATCTCTCTCAAAGAGTCATTATCATAGGGGTCATACTCTTCAATTACACGATCATCGGAAGCGGAATTCAGACTTCCCACGGACTCCGCTCGATCTATTTGTTCTCCTTGGCCTATTGTTTCGGCCCTATTCCTTCTTCTCCTAAACACGCCCCATCTTACCATTATCAAAAATCAAACAACGTAGACCTGATTTTCAATTCCTTTAATGGGGGTAGCCTCGCAAACATGGGAAAAGCATGAAAGATACCATCTAACAATTCTTCCTAGGCGCGAATTGATGTTACCCCCGAACACCAATGCGCGACTAGACGAAACCTTTCCTATTGACAATATGAAACCTCTTCATTGGATAAGTCCTTTAGAGATCCAAAGTAACCCATAACATGTCAGGTGGACCAGTTCCAGTGTTCAAAAAATACACCACCGGATCCAAGGGGATCTGGGAAAAGATTAGACAGGTGCTCACCCTGGTTCCTAATCGTTCCTCTGGTAACCCATTGGTGAAGAACTTCAGAGTTCCTCCTCCAGGATCCCAGACCTTAAAGTACAAAGACCCAGTTACCATTCCAGCTGGCGACATAGTAAAAAACCAATATCATGACAGAGATCACAGAAGAAATTATCCTCGTCTTGTTGCTTTTGACCAGACCAAAGTTAGTGGCCTGTTGACCCTAGGTTCTGCTCAGAACCCTCGTATTTCTGTGGGAGAAAAGGGCCAAAAGGAACTTGCGGTGTTTGACCAGAGTGTATCATTGGCTTCAACTCTGGCTACCATTGACCCTAAAGTGGTGAAATCCGAGCTTCTTGCTGAGGGTGGATCCCCAGTAGTTGCTCCTAGCTTGAACAAAAAGATGAAGTTTAGATTAACAGAGGAATCTGAACACGGTATGTACCCTGAAGATTACCCAATCCGAATTTTTGCGCAGAATTAGAGACTATTTATTTATATCAACGCTTAATCGTATTTTGAGTTTTGTGTTTCGTCGTAGATCTACGAGAGCCAGTATCTACGAGTGTTATTATGGTATCCAATTTACTAGAAGGACAATCTTATCTTTTCTGGAGCGCGACGTTAGACACGTCGACCTTTCATTCGAACTTCATTGAAACTTCATCAAACAACTAAGGTCTGTATTTATGCTACAGACGTTCATTTTAGTCACACTTGGCCTTGTAGTCACGGCTTTGCTTGTGATCTATTTTGTGGTGTTGCTTTTTTCTCATAGCCCCAGGAACCCGTTTGAAAGTGAACTGTATTTCATCAGTACAGAGAAGGATGGATCAATAAGTAAACCTTTACCACTTCCTGAGGCAAACAGCCCAAGTGACGGGAGTATAGAGTTGAGCGTTGTCATTCCATGCTTTAATGAGACAGGTCGTTTAAAACTCATGTTTGACGACTCGATCAACTACTTGAAAGAGACACTTCAAGATAGGTTTGAAATTTTAATAGTAGATGACGGATCGAGGGATGGCACAGACAAGTATGCATTAGAACTGGCTCATAGCACATATAATTTGAAACCAGGCCAATTGCGTGTGATCAAGTTTGAGAAGAATAGAGGTAAAGGTGGCGCTGTCATTCATGGTCTACAACATATTAGAGGAGAATACGGAATCTTCGCCGATGCTGATGGAGCAAGTAGTTTCAAAGACATGTCTAAATTGCTTTCCAAAGTGAAGGCTGTGGAAAACCAGGATAGCAACAAAACTCCTGCTATAGCGATTGGTTCAAGAGCTCATATGGTTAATACTGATGCTGTTGTTAAGCGATCCTTTATTCGCAATTTTTTGATGTATGGTCTCCACATGCTGGTCTATGTTTTTGGTATAAGGCAAATCAAAGATACACAATGTGGATTCAAATTATTCAACAAAAGTTCGATCGGATTGATATTCCCATTTATGCACACCGAAGGATGGATATTCGATGTAGAGATCCTTATTATAGCATTAAGAAAAGGCATTTCCGTGTCAGAGGTTCCTATTTCATGGCACGAAGTTGACGGTTCCAAAATGGACTTGGCAAGAGACAGCATGAAAATGGCAATTGATCTGGTAGTGACCAGACTGGCTTACATTTTGGGGATTTACAAAGATTCCATAGTTACCAAAACTAAAGTAGAGTAAAGCAGAAACATGAAAATAAATTATCTATAAACAGAATTTTGCCTGAAATCTATCAAAAATTGAAGAGTAGTTTTCTATACAAGTCCCTTTAGAGAGTGACTCAAGTAGTACCCAAAAAAGGCTACCGCAGATAGCAACACCCAACTCAACCAGACTATTTCATGGTTGACAGAAATGGATACGACGTAACCCCAAATGAAGGGTCCCAAAGCCCTTGCCAGCGCTGTTAAGGATAACGTAGTTCCGTTCACAAATGCACTATGCTCACGGGGTGAAACTCTGTGGATCAATAAAATGACCTGTGGGAATGCAAGAGAGCTTGCTAAAGTTTTGAGAATATTGTTTGAGTAGAGAAGTGTTGTACTTACAGCCTGAGGCAAGTTGGGAGGTACTGTGAACACCAGATACGGCACAACAAGGTATGAGACCGCAGTCATTATCAAAAACACCTGTAGAGCTTTGATTTTATTGAAAGTAATGTCAACCCACGGATAAATAAACAGAACTACCAGAACCCCAGCAACTCCTGTAGTAGAAAGTAACGTACCAATTTCGGGTGTGTTAAGTCCCATTCCACCGGCAATGTGAAAGGGAAACTTGGAAGCTAAAGTGCCGTCCTCATCTCTGGCAACATCATACGCCAAGAACACAGGAAGAAATTCGTCAAATACCACAGCAGTAAAACACAATAAAAAGTTCTGCGTAATAGCATTAAACGTTGCTGTCTCTAATAGTACATGCCAGGGATACCCTGACTCATGGTTTCTTCTCATTTCCCCACTAACATCTACAGAGTGGTTCGAATAAGTTCTCATTATGTTGGCTGAAGTAGTTCTGTATAATTTTCCAATTGTAGAGGCTTGGTCATCAAGATCATCTTCATCGTCATCATCGTGCATGTCGCTGTCACTGACGTTGTAGGTTTCAATTTCGTCTTCATTACTTGTAGACCCCAATAATGGGTCCTCTTCAGATGGTGCTACCACTGGAGAGCCACCTTTCCTGAAAGGCGATCTCCAAGGTCTTTGAGGAATTTCGAAGCCTAGTAATTTTCTTATAGAGTCACCGATATCCAAGAGATAATCACGTTCATCTTTTATTGTATGATGAGTTTCTTCTAAGAACAAAGCACCAAATACCAATGAAAACAATAGGAATGCACTGACCACCAAATTGGGTAGACAATAGGGATATCTTTTAACCAATGAATCAAGGAAGGATTTTCTAACCACCAAGGATAAGAATTGATATGAGTAGGTTGATCTCGTATACTCTTCAGCAGAAATTTTTACAAGATGCCCACTCATCGGGCCGATGACGCATCCCAGTTGCCAAAGGAGAGGCAGTGTGCTAAACGCTAGAGGAGCATGATATGGATTAGTAGCGACCTCACCAAGAACAGTTCGTATCACAGCAACGTTCCCGTTAACTGCACCCATAAAACTTCGGGCAAAAAGTGCCATCCAGAATGAAGTAGAAAAACCAAACATAAGAATAGAGAGAGTTGTACCTATAATTCCTATCATGAGCACCTTTTTTCGTCCAATGATATCAGCAAGTCTGCCTAAGTGAACGGAGCACAAGAACTGAAAAAATGCGAACGATGCTGACAGATATCCACAGTACTTGGAGATATGAGCTTCATCTGGGGCTATATGGAAATCTCGGACCATAAAAAACACATAAGGAAACATTGATGTGAATGTAATCGGCTCGGCAAATCTGACTACTCCAATGACGAAGATTTGCCATACCGGGAAGCCTTTCATCTGCTCCTTGAACGAGGTGCCTGTCATGGTAAATAAGAAGGCGATATATACGAAAGGTGAAAGAAAGTGAGCTATATTATTAATTATGATTCATTTGAGATGAGATTTCTCATTGATATCTGTGGCTTCTGAGATGTCGGATGTAGCTGCAGGTGGGAAGATTTAGCGCATAATTTCTTATCGAGATGACACTGAAAGACACCCGATCTTGGTATTCTTTTCCCTTTCACTGAATGAGAAGACCCTAACACAAAAGTAACCATTTCATGAGAGGGAGACTGACAGTGAACCCAGAAGAAGTGAGCCCTCTTTTGCTTCATGCCGAGTATCGCTCTAAGGTGGAGCAATTCAAGAAGGTTCGCATTATCCAAGACTGCTCCTTAAAAGATCTGGCCCGTTTGGAGTACGATATGGTGATTGAAAACCAAAGAGGAATTTCTTTCTTTGGAATACCTCTTTATGGTGGCAATTCTTTAGTTCCGCCACTAGATCCTCCCAATTTTGAAACGGAAGCTGGCAAACCAGTAGAAAATTTTGAGCTTTTCCCGCTACCCGATCTCACGTGGCGTTGGAGTTGGGATAAATGGTTTGTATTGATGATTGGGGACGTGGACGAACAGGGCTGGTCCTATGCTTATACAAGGTTTAGGGGGCACAGGTGGCGCGGAATATATAGAGTGAACAACTTTATCAGACGGCGGCTATGGATTAGAGAACGAATACAGGAAGATCCAGTGGTAGAAGGCGGCCTGACCAAGACCATAGTTGAGTCCAAATCGACTATTTCAGACGAAACTCAGTCATTGACAGACACAGAGCTAGCTTTCTCGGAGAATTTCTTTGCTGAGCTCAAGAGTTGCAAAATTGATAGAGAGCGCACAGGGCTGTTATTAAGGTCAATTCTTGAAAAGACGAAAGGTGACAAGGCTACGCTTCAAATTTATTATGATTATGTCCGAAAAATTGTTGATAGCACCTTTGTATTTAACAATTCCAAGGAGCTATTTTGGGATCAACTGGCTTCGGCCCACCATGATATTTGACCCTCGCTTACCTTTGTTCTTCCTTATACAAAGTAACAATGGAAGACCAGGATTTAATTATACAAGTTGCTCTCATACACAGCAAGAAAGCTTTTGAAAAAGTTCAAAGCAAACCATGTTCCTGGGATTGTGAGTAGTAGTACAGACTAGTGAGGCTTATTTGCTAGATGCTAACCTTACCTATCCAGTGTTTTTGGAGCTAACAAGGAACAAGTTGAAGAAAGACCAAAGGATAAAAGAAGAAGAAGCAATTGTTAGGGAAACGTCAACGAGACCTTCAACTAGGAATAAACTTGTTTCGAAACCGAAACCGAAAGTCAAGAAAGCTCAGAAACTAAGAGTTAAATCACTAATCAGCAATAAGACAATTGACATACTAGAACTAGTTGGAGTCGAGTTCCATACAGGTACCAATACGTTTCAGTTGAATGCTATACCTGAGTATTATATTGGAAGTATCAAGTTTACTCAACTAATACACTCTTTTAATGAATTATGTACCAAAAGTTCAACCCTCCCTGACATAATACCAGTTCTCAAAAGGATCAACAAGGTGTTGAGAAATACCACCTTTATTGACCTCAAAGGAAACTGCAAAGGTGCCACCAATTGCAGGATGTTCACTCATTATTTTGAAGCTTTGAACAAAACGTTAGTTGCTATTGGTGCGCATACTTGCACTGATAGGCATCGAATCTTTCAACTTGCAATTAACATATACTTGCACCTAGTTCAAGTTATGGCAACTAAATTGTTTTGCACACAACAAACTCGTCCAATAGACAAACTACTGGCTCATATCGCTCAACCTGTGATAGATAGTGTAATCATGGATCGACCGCTACCAAAGCCAACTGCGGCTCCCTTGCCTACATATCTAGAGCTGTTAAAAGCTCAAAAGTTACCAACCACAAAATACAGGCTGTCTGAGGTGGAACAAAATGATGCATTATATGACTTGGCTCATTATTTCTTGACTGTGTTACAACTAATTATAGAAAACTCTAAAGATGCCTTTACTCTCACAGATATAACATACAGAAAACTGCTACTCGCTGCTATCATTCACTGCTCAGAACCAGGACTGGCTCGCATATACAGAAAGATACAGTGGTAATACCTAAGCCAGTGGCTCCATTTGACGGATAGGGTCAAAATAACTGTGTTCCATAGCTTCCTTCGCTGTCAGCCGTTCTTGATGGTCATAGCGCAGTAATTTTTCTAGCAAGTCAATAGCTTCATTACAGACATATTGTGAATTTTCTTCATTTGCAAAGCGAGCCAAAGGTCTTTTTACAAAGTAACTTAGAGCCTCGTACTCTTCACCAAGAGTGAGCTTATATTTTTCCAGGTACTTGAATAGGTCCTCAGTTCCTAGGACACGTACAATTTGAACCAGTTGATCTGTGTTTGATTTACCATGGAAAAAAGGCACCTTCATAAACACCATTGATGCTAAAGTGGCTCCGAATGACCATAAATCCAGTGAATAGTCGTAATAACGAAAGTCCACCAAGAGCTCAGGACCTTTGAAATAACGAGAAGCTACTCGTACATTATACTCTGTCTCAGGATGGTAAAACTCAGCTAACCCCCAATCGATTAATCGTAGCTTTCGAAGCTTATGGTCAATCATAACATTATGTGGTTTGACATCTCGATGCATTATACCCATAGAATGGCAAAAATCTAATGCCTTCAGTAACTGGAACATGTAATACCGCACATCCAGATCAGAAAATGTAGGATACAATGTTCTAAAGTCGATATTATCTACCGACTCAAATATTAGTGCAGGAGTTTTGGACACAGAGTCTCTGACTGTATCCAAGAGGGAAATTATGTTTGGTCCGCCTAAGAGGTTTTGGAGAATCTTCACTTCCCTTTTTATCTTCTTGCGCCGAATAGGCTTCAAAACTTTTATGACTACTTTTGAACCTTGTGGTATCTTGTACCCTTCGAACACCTCTGAATACTTTCCTCTGCCTATTTTGGATGTTATTTCATACCGTTCCGGAGAATTCCAGGTCAAAGTCACATTATCATAATCCCAGTATTCTTTATCTTTTCTTTCATTGGCATCTGCGTAAACTTTAGAAACGCTATGTTCTGGCATACTACTTGGTGTATGAGCGGATAAGCGATGGACTGACTGTAAAGACTAATTTATGTGTCCGTTACTTTCTAGGCCCAGTACATTTTCCCCCATCCCGTTCCTCCGATATGAGATCCTCTAGGCGAATGTCCGCCTAGAATTTCACCTTCGCGAAGGGATTGTCTCATCCCAAATTGTATTCTGATTCGGTGGCTACCACGACTGTTCCACAAGCTAAAATCTGTCTAGGAATGTCTCAAGAAGTATACGAGGCCTCATTGGACTTGTTGCGCAGGTTGGATGCTAAGAATATTTCTAAACATCTCACAAACATCTGCAAATTGAACCCAGACCTTGCTGAGGATTTGTTATCATCGGTGGATGTTCCCCTTAAAACGAAACAATGTGCAGAATCAGGAAAACAGTATTTGGCATGCGATTACAACAGAGATGGTGACTCATATCGTTCTCCGTGGTCGAACAAATACTATCCGGCTTTAGAGGATGAAGAAGATGCTCCATTCCCTTCGAAAACTCTGAGAGAGGCGGAGCTCTTTGCCAACAGTTCTTTTGACGTATACAGAGACTTATACTTTGAAGGAGGAATCTCATCCGTTTATTTGTGGGATATTGATGAAGACGGAAATGATGTGTCCAAAGACGGTAAAATTGGATTTGCCGGAGTGGTGTTGATCAAGAAAGAAATTGATGCTGGAAAATCTGGATCTTGGGATTCAATTCACGTTTTTGAAGTACAGCCCGATGAATCTGGTTCTTATTCCACTTACAGAGTAACATCTACCATTATCTTGGACCTTTCCGCTGGAAATAAAGAAGAGGAGACTCTGGGATTATCAGGAAACTTGACGCGACAAACGGAAAAAGAGCTGCAATATCAGAACCTTCTTTCTCACATCTCCAATGTCGGTAGCTTGGTAGAAGATATTGAATCCAAGCAAAGGAACATGTTACAAGAGGTCTATTTTGGTAAAACGAAAGAGGTAATTGGAGATTTACGAACCACAAAAGGTGTGACCAGTCTTAGAGAAGAGTCACAGAAGCAGAAAGAGTTGATTCAAGGCATGCGTAACCTGTAGGTAAATAGAACCCTTATAATCCATTACTGACAGCTATCGTCCGTATCTTGGTTGTCTTATCATAGCTACTCACCATCCAACATCCTTCCGAATCACCTCATCTTTATTCGCGTTTGATATATCAACAGTGTTCTTACATAAAGCTAACTTCCAAATGTTCCCCTTTGAATCGTTGGTCCCAACGCATCCAGGCCTTCTTCCCAAATGGCTTGTTTTTATCTCAGCGGTCTCATTCTTCAACTCTGCCCAGACTTACTTTACTGGCCCCAATATGACCAGACAAGTCTATGCAGCTAAACCATCCGAGACTACTGCCCTAAGTTCCAGAACATTTGGGACTTGGACTCTCGTCAGTGCTGTCATCCGATTCTACGGTGGTTATTACATCTCTAACCCTCAAGTCTATCAATTAACATTTGCCTCCTATGTTATTGCACTGCTGCACTTTGGTAGTGAATGGCTTCTGTATGGGACTACAAGTCTAAGTGCCAAAGGTAGCAAGTTGGCAGGGCCATTCATTGTGGCAACCACAAGTCTGATTTGGATGTGGACTCAATGGGATTACTACGTTAGCCCAATCTGAGGAGTCTTAGGCTACACTACTAGTTCATACTCAAAAGAAAAAAATTTAGATAAAGTTTTGTATACTGTAAACCTAGTTCTTGGTAGGATCTTGCAGTTTGAGAACCTCAATTGCTGGTCCAAGTAGCCTCTGGAATCCATTCTTATTCAGGGTAACGACTTTAATCACATCACTCTTAGCAACTACAGTTGCTTGACGCGGAAGGTCGTTCAACAAAGCAAGTTCGCCAAAGTAATCGCCTTTGCCCAATGTTGCCATATGTCCCTCACCTTCTTTGAATACTTCAGCTTCACCTTGTTCAATGAAGTAAAAGTTTTCTCCTGGCTCACCTTCACGAATGATCGTGTCGCCCTTGTTATAAGTCTCAGATTCTAAGGCATCAGCAAGCTTATTACGTTCATAAGAGTTGAGGCATCGCAATACTGGTACATCTTTGAGGAACCCATCATACATGGCACGTCTCTTGGCTGTTCCTTCAAGTAAAATTCTTCTGAATGTCATACGATCAAGCGCCCACAGTACGCAGTCTTGACTGGAAATCACGGTGGCCGCCCGCGGCGAGTTATACATCAGCGCAAGTTCACCAAAGGTTGACCCAGACTTTCCTTGTCCTTTTGTTTCTCCGTTGACAACAAAGGTGACCTCACCGCTTTCCAAAACGTAAAAGTAATCACCCTCGTCGCCTTGTTTGATTATCTCTGTTCCGCGGGGCACTTTCTTCTCTTCCAAGGCATATATCACAGTTCTCAGCGCTTCATCTTCAAGCTGACTAAACAGAAAACTCTTTCTGACAATGTTATTCAAACGTTGTAGTTGCTCATCACTCAAGTCGTGCACAGGTGGCTGCCAAGAACTAGAAGCAAAAATTTCTGGATTCACAGATTCGGCACTCACAGAGATACGTCTCTCTGGATTAAAGTTGACCTTTGCTAGATGTGCAGCAAATCCTGAGCCAGGAGAGGCGTTATCCAGAGGCCTTATTTTATTACTTTGAGGGTCTTCAGGATGACTGAATGA
Source organism: Komagataella mondaviorum (assembly GCA_023213015.1). Lineage (NCBI taxonomy): Eukaryota > Fungi > Ascomycota > Pichiomycetes > Pichiales > Pichiaceae > Komagataella > Komagataella mondaviorum. The sequence goes on along the minus strand of JAKWBA010000002.1, from coordinate 579,737 downwards.
ATCCTTAAAGATGCTGCCGCGATGAGGATGATGAGACAATGGTTCATGAGGATCACCTCCAAACTGATCTTTAAATAGAGATGCTCCGGGAGTCGTCTGGGCAGAACGAGACGAGGCCGTTGTTGTTGAAGTTGGTCGGTGTTTAAGACGTTCATCCGCTAACTTGGCATTGAAGTAGTCTGCACAGAATTGAATCACATCTTTGGGTTTCTTCAGAGACACTTCTCTATTCAGGTCATTCAAGACTTCTGTGTATGATGACATCTTCAAAAGGGTTCAATTGATATCTCGTTTGATATTTCTGTTTGGGCAACTTTTGTAAAGCTTGCTGTGGTATCCAAAGTTGTTGATCTCAAATATCAATAAAATAAAGAATATTGAAATCCTAACTTGTTACAAATTGCTAATTTAAAAGCAGTACACACAATTGAGACGAAAACTACCTCAAATCAACAAGTAAGTTCTCACGTAGGGTGGCGTACTCTTGGAAAGATAATGCTGCTTCCCTTTGGAGATTCAGGATGCTACGGGGTTTGGGTGTGTAGCACACTACCGGAAATACGCGAAAGATGCCCTTACCTATTGTTCATCTATCTAATCTTTATCTATCTAATCCACTAACTGTCTCAAAGAGAGAGATGTGTGGGTGTACGTTCTCTAAACCTCGGTCTGATTTCATGTAGGCCTGCTCAGATCGATCGAGCATCTCACTCATTTCTGAAGCAGTAAGATTATTGTCCTTCAACTCTTCTTTATTGCTGCTCCTCAATGAGGACGTCAACAGGAATTGAGCCAATTCTTGAGCCAAAGAGTCTTTCTTTCCCGGATCCACGGCTTCTGATTGCGACCCAACCAAACGAATGAGTGTAGAAAATTTACCCATAGAAATTACCAATCTCTCAAGTCTCCTCTTGGAATCAGCTCTGGCTAATAGAACTTGCTCAATCGTATTAATGTTGCAAAGCCTGTATATAACCACAGGTTGAGTTTGTCCAATTCGATGAACTCGGTCGATTGCTTGTAAGTCCACTTGAGGATTCCAATCAGAATCGAACAAAATTACTGTATCACTGGCTGTGAGGTTTATCCCCAGTCCGCCAGACCTGGTAGACAGAAGAAAAATATCAATGTCCTCTGTCGCAAAACCTCGCACCATGCCAGCTCGCTCTTCTTGGCTGGTAGTACCATCAATTCTGTACGTGGAATAATTCTCGTGCTGACACCACATTTCCACTAAATCTAACATTTTGGTGAATTGACAGAAAATCAATACTTTATGTTTTTTTCCATCGTTACTCTTATTAGTGTCAAGTAAATTGGGAAGTAACTGCGCTAGCATTTGCATCTTGCTAGATTCTCGCAAGATGATGTTGAAGTCTACTTTTCTGTCTTCATCCCAAGGATCAAAAAATAAGAACGGAGAATCACAAATCAATCGTAGTTGCATCATCAAATTTGAAAGCTTCTTTTTCATTATCTGTGACCTGACAATAGTCCAGTGCTCGTACAATTTCTCCTCCAAAACTGCTTTTTGCTTCTTTCTATTCCTTTCGTGGTATTTTGTTTCTTCAGATCTGGTGTACCTCTGTCTTTTGGAATTGGAAGGACCTGAGGCATAGAACCCTTTATCTTCATCATCTTGTCCTATCTCATCTTCAGAATCCGAACCAAGTAAATCTATTAGTTCAACTTCTTGATTCGATGCTAGGCCTTTTGGTTTAGCCTTTTTGAATACTTTAGCTTCATCGCTCATCACTCTGTCCAAAAATTTTGTCACTTCACTGGAAGTAAAACCTTTTATTTTATTACATTTCAGATAGTCCCTGAAACCGGTTCGTAAAAGTTTGTCCTTTAACTGGTTTTTCAGGGCTGCTTTATACAGAGTCTCTTGTGCAGGCGTCAATTTGGAATAGACGATATATTCCCTCTTAGACGGAAGTCCTTTTATGACATCTTTTTTCAATCTTCTGAGAAGGAAGGGCTTCAGTATCGTGTGCAAACTGGTGACCAAGGATTTCTGAATTTCTGCATTAATCACCTCATTAAGTTCCTCATCATTATCGTCTGCTTTTAGGTCATCTAGACTTGAAAAATCGAACCATTGTTGGAACATATCAACATCATGGAAAATTGATGGTAAAATAAAATTTAGTAAAGACCAAAGTTCTTTCAGGTTATTCTGCAATGGAGTCCCAGTCAATAATAAACGGTTGTTGGTTCTCAATTTCTTAAGCTCTCTAATTAACAGGCAGTTGGTATTTTTCAGCCTATGCCCTTCGTCCACAACTAAATACTCCCAGGAAACCATTTCCAAATACTTTCTGTCTCTAATAGACATTTCAAAACTAGTAACCACAACATTGATAGACTTTTGTTTCAGTTGTTTCCTCAATTTGGATCTAACCGGTGGAGTTCCTATATAACACATGGTTTCCAAGGCTGGAGCAAATCTCGCTATCTCATTGCACCAGTTGTCCACGGTAGACAGCGGACAAACGATAAGAAATTTTCCCTTAATGTTCTGTTCATAAAGAAACGCTAATAAAGAAATCGTTTCCAATGTCTTCCCCAACCCCATCTCATCCGCTAGAATGCCGTTCAGCCCATTCTCGTAGAGCGATACCAACCATCTCATTCCGTCCAGCTGGTAGTCTTTCAAAACACAGTTCTCCAATAGTGCCGGCTGAGTAGCTGTTGAAATTTCACTTATCTTTGCAGGTTTGTCCGGGTCAATAGTTGCATCTTTGATCAAATTTTCTGCTATTATTTCACTGAACTTTAAAGAGTGGCTCACTAAATCATTCAATCTTTTCAGCTTTTTGTCCTTCGCCAGTTCAGCAAACTGTTCAAACTCCTTCGTCCTTTCTACTTTGGGGGCAATTTTCTCCAAAACATAATCCTCATCGTCCTTCTCCTCTTCCAATAGTGTCTTTGACCCCATAATGAGCAAGTACTTGCTTGGTCAAGCTAGATAACGCGTACCATACATCTCGCGATAGTGCGAAATGAAATTTGTCATATTTTGGTTTTGTGCGGCGCGTGAATCCAGAAACGGAGGGTCGACCAAGACACGACCATCGGGATCGACCAACTTCCAGGCGTGCGAAAAAATACCAACAAACCCTCAAAACAACACCATCAGGATCAGCTCTGAAACATAGTTATAAAATGTCAGATCACGAGTCTAGACCAGGGTCTGTGGATCCAGATGTAGATATGAAGGAGCAAACTGCCGTAGCACAATCCGAAGAAGAGCACATTGATGAGGCTGGCTCAAATGCTGATGCAAGAGAGGCAAACTCCAGGTTGGAAGACGAAGCTAAGCAGTACCTTGCCAGGCAGACGAAACCTGTAATTGTTCCATCATATGCACAGTGGTTTGATATTAATAGTATTCATGATATTGAGAAGAGATCCCTTCCTGAGTTTTTTCCTCCTTTATCTGATAATTCCAAATTGAAAAGTCCAGAGATTTACCTGGAATTCAGAAATTTCATGATCCACACTTATAGATTAAACCCCATTGAATACTTAACAGTAACAGCGGCCCGCAGAAACTTGGCCGGTGATGTTGCATCTATCTCGAGGGTCCATGGGTTCTTGCAAACTTGGGGTCTAATCAACTATCAGATTGATCCAAGAACCAAGTCGTCTTTGACTGGCCCTCAGTACACTGGTCATTTTCAGATCACTGTTGACACGCCGAGGGGTCTATCACCTTTGATTCCGAAGAGCGCAACCGTTATCAAGGGTAAAGATACATCTTCGACCGCATCATCAGTCACTGAACCTAAAACTCCTCAGGACTTGGAAGGAAATGAAATTCCATATAACTTGGAAATCCGTCGTAATGTATACGACTCCACACAAGATGCTATTACTCTAAAAGGTGAAGATAAGTTTACTTCTACCGTGATCGGTACCAAATATTTTTTCTGCAACAGTTGTGGTAATGACTCCACAAGCACGCGTTACCACAACCTCAAAGCCAAGAGCAATATCTGCTCCAAATGTTTCGAACAAGGTCAGTTCCCTGCCAGCTTTCAAAGTTGTGACTTTGTCAATCTAGACAAAATTGCTACTACTTCTGACGCCTCGGCTTGGACAGATCAAGAGATCCTATTATTATTGGAGGCTATAGAACTATATGATGACGATTGGAACCGAATCTGTGGTCATGTTGGATCTAGAACAAAAGAACAATGTATCTCCAAGTTTATACAATTGCCAATCGAGGACAGGTACTTAAACCAGCAGTTGCACAAGAAGAAACAGATTTATTCAGAAAAGCTGAAGGATTCACGTGAAGGAACTCTAGGAGGTCCGAAGGAATCTGTGGTAGATACGGTTTCCAACACCATAGCACATTTAATCAAGACAGTGGATCCTGATCTAGCAGCAAGTACGCTTTCAAAGACCATATCTGGATCGGACGACGACGTTGAGGATAAAGATATTGCCAGAGCAGCCAAATTGGCTATCGGAACTATGGCTGGTGAAGCTTACTTGAAACAAAAGGAAACTCTTTTACAACAAGAAGGTCTCGTTAAACAAGTTGTCGAATTAGAACTTAAAAAGATCGAACTGAAGCTGAACAAACTATCAATTGTGGAGAAGACACTTGATTTGGAGAAGAAATCTCTTGCCAAACAAAAAAGTGATCTGCTAATAGATAGAATATCTCTGAGAAAGCAAGTTCTCAAAGTCCAATCCAAGTTGAAGAAGGCCTCTGAACTAGGCGCTACCGATGAGGGTCTACAATTATGTGAGGAAGCTCTAGTGGAGGCTTCAAGAGCCCCAAGAGTCGTAGTCGTTGGAAACAATGTCACTGACAATGAAAAACTTAAGGCAAATGCTAATATTGGAAATGGTGATGTCGATGTGATTGACGAAAATGCTCAGCCAATCAGTCTTCAGTTCCCTCAGGTGTATAAGTATTGGAGTTTATAGTTGTTGTAATATGTTAGACGGAGCGGAATTATAGTTAAGAAGATTCAAAATAAATGGTCACGTGATTAAAGTTTACTTGAGGAATTGTCTGCCCCCTGCTCCTGAAAATCTCGAGAAAGGCTCCCGTCTACTTCATAATAAACGTCCATTTCTCCACATGAAACTATCAACTTCGGTTGTCCTATTCTTCTGTGTAGGAGGCGTCGTTGCTCACTCTCCGCCCAAGCAGAAGAGCACTAGTGGGAATATTGAACCTCTTTTCTTGGAGAATGGTAACGTCAACTTGGAAACCTTGAACGATAGACTTACAGAATGTGAGGTGGTGCAGGAGATTCAGCTTGTCCTTGAGAAACAGCATGGAGACGAGGATGAATCTGAGGGATATTTTCAGAAATTCTTCAACACTTTATTCCCATTCGGACCAAGTGGTAACGCGTTGTTGGCCACTACCTACATTTCTGGCCCTCCAAACTTGCTATTAGCTTTGATTCCAAGCAACATTGACCCGTCATCGTTATCAATCCTTGTAAGCTTTGCAGTAGGTGGACTGTTAGGGGATGTGTTCCTTCATTTACTTCCTCAAACTTTTGTTGGAGAGCCATTTGACCCTACAAAACCTGAATTTGTGCTGGTGGACACCAAGCGTAACACCGTTCTGGGCGTGTTCATATTCGTTGGTTTTGCCATATTTTGGGTCATTGACAAATCTTTGCGTATCTTAGAACACGAACAAGGCGTGGAAGGTAACAGCCATGGCCATAGCCATAGTCATTTGCAATCTGAAACTGAAGAGATAAATAACGAAGGTTACTCGAATTCGGTGCAGAGTAAGGAAACTTCAAGCGTAAACAGAAGAAACAAATCTTCGACAAAAGATGAACCGGACTCAGATACTACATTGGCTCCGATCTCTAACCCCAATGCATCCGTTAAAACGTCTGCCTATCTAAACCTCATCTCCGATTTCACTCATAACATTACCGACGGGTTGGCTATCGCAGCTTCATTCTCAATCAGTCAAAATGTCGGATGTACTACTACCTTGGCAGTGTTCTTTCATGAGATACCTCACGAGATTGGAGATTTTGCTTTACTGATTCAGGGAGGCTTTTCCAAATGGGCAGCCATGAAGTCGCAGTTTGTGACTGCCATTGGTGCCTATTTGGGAACATTTATTGGAATTGCCATTCAGAATTTGGGATCTAAAGATCTTGACGTCACCAAGTTTCAAGAAAACTCGTTTGTATCCAACATTGGCATTTTGGGTACCTCTGTTCAATGGAGTGATGTTACTCTTCCCTTCACCGCTGGTGGGTTTCTTTACATAGCTACTGTCGGAGTTATTCCCGAAATTTTGGAACTTTCCACCCACTCAACTCGACTACAAGAAACGGGCAAGGGTTTCTTACAGGCCTTTTTCATGCTGATCGGTCTATCACTTATGTTCCTCATCTCTTGGTTGGAATGAAGAAGTGACCGGAGGAGAGGCATTTCGGACTTGGGCTCAAACACGCACCGCATGCGCGTAACGCACCACAGCACATTGTAGTTTCAATTTTTTTTTTTTTGACAGGAACAGGACAGGTTTTCAGCCGCAATTCACGTGATCCCCCTTATCACTTACCCACCAAAGTATAAATCATACGGCTGCCCTTTGTTTGATTTCTTCTTCACCTATATACTAAAAGAATGAGCGTCCAATACACATTTGTTTGGTAATTATCTCTTTTCTGCTAGAGCCATAGTTGGCTGTTTGAAGCCTTGAAGTTAATGTATACTAACCGCCTTTGAAGGCCCGATTCGGAGGTCAAGAGTGTCTACGTGACAGGAACGTTTGATAATTGGTCTAAGAGCGTAGCCCTGAAAAAAACGGATGATGTGTTCACAGCTACTGTTCCGTTGAATTTGGGTTCTAAGATCGTCTTCAAGTTTGTGGTTGACGACCAGTGGGTTGTGTCGGAGAACGAAGAGAAGGAGACTGATGAACAGGGATTTTTGAACAACATACTATCAGAAGAAACACTTCAGGCCCTTGATACCCAATCAACTTCTTCAAGTCCGAAATTGAAGCAGTACCTGTCAAGAACTACAGAAACAAGCACATTCACAGCCGTTTCTTTTCTGGACAGTGACGATCAATATGAACATGTTCCTGACCACCTAGAATCGTTCGGCCAGATTGCTACAGAGATCTCACCAATTGCAGATGATTCTTCAATGCAGGCTACACTTTCGGGGTCAGATGACTCTCGCCTTCCTTCCGAACAGGTTTCGGTTTCTACTAGTCCTGAGGTTTCCACATTACTGACTCGAGTCCGAAAGTTGTTTCGTTATTAATAATTACTATCCAAAGGGCACCGCGCTTTTTATGTATGTTGTCAAAAGTTGTTAATATATTCATTAAAGTGTGTCGTTTTGAATTCTTCTAACTATGTATACTCTGCTCCCATTTGGCAAATTCCTCTCTTCTTTTGATGATGTTGATGAATTCCACATTGCTCTCGATGTGATCGAAAGGAGTTGTTCCTACCATCTCCTGCTCACCTGTAGCTTCTCCCATGAAAATGCTTTTCAGTCCACTTTGATCCCTAGGCTTTACCAATTGCCCACTGTAAATGTCTACCTGATCTGTTGCCTCTATGCCCAGGATGGCTCCTAGGGTAAAAACCGCACATGCCACTAACGCTTCTACCTTGATGTCCAGAGGTAACTCTAGATTGTGGTCCAGCACCCTCTTTGCGACTTGGTTAAAACTGTACGAAGCATAACCTGCATTAAGCAGCAATAGAGACCCTATTACATAACATGTTCGGCTGATAAAGCTCATTGGTCTACTTGGAAAGGTCAGCGTAAGAGGCAAAGGTGTAAGCGTAGAAACCATCGGTTTCAAGTCGTTGTTTCGCGAATAATTTCTGATCTGTTGGATCATGTAAAAAGCTTCTTTATCTATATATCATTAGTATTATCATTAGCAATCACTGGGACTGACTCCAATTGGGGAAATGCTGGCTTTATCTCTTTCACCATGGATGCGAATACGTTTCCTAGTAACGATTCATTTAAGTGAAGCCTCTCTATTGTTTTAGTAGACATGATCTTGACATCAAATAACCGTTTTAGACTTAAAATGTATCGGCAGATTTCCTGTTCAGCATCCCAGACGGTAATCTCTTCAGTGACTTTTTCGAATGTAACCTCCTCATCTTCTTCCCTTTCCAACTGCACATTCAAAATAGTAGCCAACTTGTTCTCGAGCACCAAGAAATTGTGAAGTAGCTGGTGCTCAACATCTGAAGATATACTAAGATCCAACCGTGAGAAAAAGGTAGCTAGTGGTCCCACTATACTATCTTGCTTTCTTCCTTCAACCCTAAAGGCGAAAACTTTGCAAGCAGCTAAAATAGTAACAAAGGTATTAGCTGTGCTTATATGATCAAGATTCTCCCTCAAAGAGCGCAAAATATAGGGAAGCTTCCCAAACCACGTTTGCACTAGTTCTTCGGTTATGACTTTTTCCTCGGTGACATATTCTAGTGCGGTTTCTAAGGATCGGGACGTAAACTGTAGCCAAACGTCCAATCCTTCTTCACTGTATTGCGCATCAGCCAACTGCTCGATTAATGGCTCTAAGTATTTACTGATATTAGTAAATTCTCCAACCAACAACAGTTTCCTAAGCAAAATCGGGTCCAGATTCTCGAGGTTAGAAAGTTGTTTGCAAAGGGCATCTATGCTGAGCCGTAATCGCGTGTCATTAGTTTGTAATGCGGATTTGATAATGAGCTTAAAAAAGGTACTAAAATCGGCATACAGAGGGGAATCCTTTGAAAGATAAACATTCATTCCTTGAAAGAAATTCAAGATGCTATCAATCAATTCCTCGCAGAGAGGCTGACTATTGAGTTTGCTGAAAAAAGATTCTTCAAAACTTTGGTCAAACATTTGGAGCAAACACTGAAATTTATGCTTACTGGACTTAAATTTCTCCAGAAGTATTGGGAGTTTATTAATGATAGCAGATACTATCACATCCTTGGTTGGCTCTTCTGAGCCAGTTTTCTTACGAGAGTTATCATAATCTCCCTTTTCGTTGTAACAAGATAGTGAACCCCTCACGCAGTTCAGTAAGATGGAAACCCCATCCGAATCCAGTTGAAAAGCCTTTCGCAAATCATCCGACAAATCTTCCATTGAAGAAAAATCTGTAACTATATAGGTTAAAATTTGCGGAACCAAATTGCCTTGATTGTAGTATCTTGGAATGCGGTAGACTGAAGAATAAAAATCATTGACATCGTAAAATGGCAAGAGTTTTAATTTTTGCTGATCAAAGAGATCTTTTTGCTCTTCCGTGGAGTAAAATTCATAAGACTCCTGTAAAAGATGAGCAAAGTTAGCATACTTTACGTAATTGCTCAGTTCATCGCTTTGTATCTCCGGCAAAGTATGTGATTCTAAGAAGTGTTTGGTGCGACCTGCTTCTACTATAGCAGTATACTTACTCAGCTCTGCATGAATTCGATGAATTTGAGACTTGGATAGATTGGAGCTCAAGAAAAGTGATCCTATCACACGCAGCTCTTCAACATTCTCTAAATACCCGCATGTAGTAATTTCACATAAAACAGATATTGCCTGTAGTTTAACATGGAAATCAAGGTCAAATATGGCGATCTCAATAATTCGTTTCTTGAATCTTTCGGTGAACTGTTGAAAGCCAGTAGCAATGACGTCCTTTCTGTATAGTCTGCTTAAAGATTTCAGAACTTCAAATCTAACGTGGGCATCAGCATCTGATAGAATCCAACCAAAATATCTAAGATAAGTATTTTCAAAAAAGAACTCGGGATAAATGTCAATCCACGATCCTAGAGCGGACATGCATTCTTTTCTAATCTTTGGATCAACATCTCTATATCTATGAATAAAAGTTGTATGTGTGATGTCAGTAAGGTAATCATCCAAAGCCTTCTTATTGAGCTTATGTGTATCAATATTTGCTTGAATTGAATTCAACCGTGAAGATTTTGTCCTAGAAGTCAACTTTCTCTTTTCGGAATCATACTGGTTTTGAGTTTTGGAAAGTAGCGATGCAGCTTTTACAGTAATCCTGCAAAGTGTAGTTTCCATGGTGAGCAAGAATAGAGTGGATGCATATCTTAGCGGTCTCAAATTTGAAGTAGATAGTGCGCTGAGCCAAACAAGGATAGATTCCATGAGATCTTCATTTTCATAAAGCATTCTATTTTCATGAGCAATAAGTAAAATTTGCTCAATAAACTCAACCACTCTGTTCTTGAAGTACTTCCATTTTGACACTTTGGCAAGACTAGACGCCATCAAAGGAAATTCGTGAGCTTTCTGAGATTGAAAGAACTGTTGAATTTCACCCACTGTTTCCGCAGCAGAATCGGGATTAGCAACATCGTGTTCTTGAATTTGAGATACGCAGCCACAACACCTTAGTGTAAAGTTAAGCAGGTCTTTGATTGCATCCGTGGCTGACTCTTCGAATTGTTCTAACCACAATGAACCAAGTTCACTCACGTCAACATCGTCATTGCTGAGAGCTTTAAAAATTGAGTTTTCTTGAAAATCCTCCAGCTGATCTGCTGAAGAGGGAATTACGTTTCTCTTCTTCTGTTTTGCATTCCTTTTGGTCTTTTTTGACACGGTTTTACTAATTTGTTTCTTGCTCCTCTTACTAGAAGAGTATTCTTCATCAGAATCAACCTGTGAATCGGAAGGAGACAGGTCATCAATATCGGTAAGGTCCTGTGTCAGATTCTGGCTCTGCTTTTGCGAGGACCTAAGTCTAACCGATCTTCTAGAAGAGATCACCATTTGATGATTATAAGACAAGGAGACGCGTAGAAGGGCTTGAATAATAAACACCATAAAACGAGAAACGTTGGTGTATGGGTGTATGGATGTGAGTACAATAATAGTAGGCAAAAGAGGAGGTACTAAAGTCATCTAGCCCAAATTGGTACGATTAGGGTTGCTCTTTGCATCTATATTGATCAACATGTTATTTGGTGTTGTTATGGAACCTGGATGGGCATGTTGAGCAAGCGCTGGCTTGTGTAAAAAAAATGCCTCTGTTATCCTTGAACTACCTGTATTCCTCCACCTATCACCAACGCCAGCCTAATTTGCAGCAGTCATCTAACAGACTAATTATTCACGCCATGTGCTCTTTTGAGCTGTTCCGCTTGGTTCCCAAAGCTAACACCAACTTTGGCAGAACTTTCACTATAGTTCTGGTCCTTTCGCTCCCCATGTTTGGGTACCTGGATTCCTTCTCTCCGAAATTCTTTAAGGTCTTCTGCCCCTAATCTAAGTGTAGTAGCTTCCCTTCTCAACATGGCAAGTTACAGGCGTGGTAGGCGGTGTTGCGATTAACCTAGTACAAACAATTGTTGTTGGGCTAACTCTGTTTCTTCTCCATCTCCCTCGCCCCAATCCAATCTCTTCCCGCGAACACGGCCCGTCTAAGTATCTCATATCCTCAACTCTCTATTACATCATTTACAACCGACGATCTTCCAGAATCTACTATTTGACCGATTTGTTTCGAACAAACATAAATAATGGAGGAAGCTACTTGTAGGATTTGTCGCACAGAAGCCACTGAGGATGATCCGCTCTATCATCCTTGCGCTTGCAGAGGCTCCATCAAGTATATCCACCAGAATTGTCTAGAAGAATGGCTCAAATACTCAAGCAAGAATGCACAGTGTGATATTTGTCACCAGAAGTTTTCTTTCAAGGTTGTGTACGATGAAAATACCCCTGCTCATGCTCCTGTGAAGCTTATTTTACACCAAATACGAACATCAATCGATAGAAAACTATTCTCATTGTTGGTCATTGTATCTTGTGTCGTTTGCGCAATATTGCTGTTTTCATACACAACTTTGGTACTACGGTATTCATCATTTTTACTACAGTTTTCTTTCATTAATGAGTCTCCTACAATCATGGAACTATTGTTGGGTCAATCGGAAACACCGACTACCCTGGAAGAGTTCTTCAACACAAACCCTGCAGGATGTATCAGAAAAATACTAATATCTTCAGTTTTGCCAGGTTTTTTGTTTTTACTAGCATTATTAATACTAGGGCCGGTTATAAAGCTCAATCATGAATGGATCATTAGGGAAACTTCTTTTCTCAAAATGCTTCATAACAGAATCGGTCCTGTCCATTCTAATGAGCGCCATGCCTACGTGAACCAGGTAGATGGTATGAGAATTGCAGGTATACTGCAACAGTTACAGGAACAAAGAGATGCTAATGACGGTGTTTTAAGACAGGAAAATGTCGACGCATTGGCCAACAACATTTTAGGCATAACTGGTAACGAACAACTTGCGGAGGCCATGAGATTAGCCCTTGAAAACATGGAGCAAGCTGACAATAATCACGAAGAAAATGACATCGATGATAATAATGACATCAACGTTTTAAATGGGCAGGCTAATCGCATTGAAGAGGAGGTACCACCTATTGAGCAAGATCATGATAATATGAATCAAGCTCCTGTTCTGGATGAACCGATTGCTGAAGTTGATTTTAATTTCAGACCTTTCGGAAATGAAGACCAACCTATCAATCAGCCTGAGGTACCCGTGCCAGAACCAAGAGCCAGAGTTGAACCAGAGTTGGAGTTCAATGCAGGTTTACCCCGTGAACCAGAGTTGGATGTCAATGCAGGTTTTCCCGGTGAACCAGAAGCTAACAACGATCTATTTGAAATCATGTTTTCCCTTCATCCAGCTTTGCCTCCTTTGGTTTTAATGGCAGCTGTATTTATAGAGCCTGTGCTTTTAACTTTTCTTTTCATTACGCCCTGCCTGGTTTCATTTGCAATAATAGATTTGCTTCGACCCGTTGGCAGAGCCATCAACAAAATTCCTGAAGCCGAAATCGTGAGCTCCATATTCATAAGGCAACCAGGTAGTGAAGCCTCGGGTTTTCGCATGTTTGCTCATGTAATTCTTGGTTACATTTTCTTCGCAATTATGGTATACCTGGTCCTAAGAAAGATTGAAAAAAGTTGTAATCCTCGTACCAATCCGTTAAGAAAATTCCGACAATTCTACAATATCGTCTTTGGCTGGAGCTGCACATTCAAGGTGTTCACATTATTGGGTATTGAACAATTACTTTTCCCAGTTACTTGTGGGCTCTTAATGGACTTTTGTATAGCCCCTACCATTATTGATCCCCGTTCAACTGGAACTCTGTTTCTTAGTCAAAATTTTGAGTCTCTGAACAATTCATTACTTTACATGCTTTTTTTGTGGGGTATTGGAAGCTCGTACATGTTCTGCTTTGCTACGTTTGTAGGCATGTGTCGGTCTCACATTTTACGTCCTGGAGTCCTATTCTTCATCAGAACTCCAGATGATCCCAACGTCAGACTGATTCACGAAGCTCTTACACGTCCGTTTTTCTTGCAGTTGTTCAGGATTTTTATTTCCTTGATTGTTTACACAATTTTTATTCTTGTCGGTATTGGCTCTGTGACTTGGTGTTTTGGCCTTTTCACACCCCTACTTCCAATAGTACTGCCGGCAGATATCGATAGATTTTTCATGAGCGTATCATTGCTAGTTCTTGCGCTATTGCAAGGAAGGAAGCATAAGGATTTAGTAGTCGCTTATTGGAAGAAAGCTTATGCAATTTCTGCTGCTAGAGTGAGATTATCTTCATTCATTTTGAACAATCCAATCCCCGAAGAGAGGGGTCATGTTGTGTACCGTCATTTCTACCATAGAATGAGTGAAACCCCAGATTACTCCAAGCCGATGTCTGCAAAACAGGCGATTCAATATTTTCAAGAAGATTCGTCGGTGAATGCTATTTTTGTTCCAGATGGTAACTATGTGCGTGTCCCTGATGATGATGCTGTCTCTAGAAAATATTTAAAGCGTTTATTCGTCGCTGTCACAAAAGACGACAATCTATTGGAATCTTTGAAAGAAGAAGATACTGCTCAAGAAAACTCCAACCAGGAAAACGCGTTTGATTCTGACTCTGAAGCTATGGAGATAACTACCCATTGCGTTGTTTACAGACCTCCAAACTTCAAGGCTCGTTACATCACTTTCCTATTCCTGATAGGGTTTTTTGCCGTTGGTCTGTTTCTTTCCTGTACTCTACTCAGTGATTTGTTGGGTCGCTTAATAGCTCTGCCCATAAGCCTTTTCTGGTTACACAGCGATAAGATCTTCTCCCCCAGAATCAACTTTCTATTTTTCTTAATTGGATACGAAGTTTGGCTCCAGATTATTGAACTGTACAAGAAAGAAGATGATACCTTTACCGGACTATTCTTATTACTAAGACAGATTACTGAAGCCCTTAGAAGAGTAGTGAACACAATATCGGGAAAGCTTTTAATTGTAGTGGTGAATACTCTACATTTGTTTATAACGCTGATATCGGTCGGGTTGCCCTTGATGACTCAGAATAGTGCCGTGGTTGAGAATTTTGATATGTTCCTCAAGGATCCAACCGATGAATTGAACCCGCGAGGTCCCTTATCCAGCCTTTATAAAGATGTTGATCCTGGACTTTCAGAGTTTCCATTCGGACTGAGAATTTTGGGCCCTTCCTCGCTAATCACTATCCTGTCAATTGTAGGCATTTCGACATGTCACTTGATTCCGTACAAGGATGGAACTATGAAACAGTGGGCTCTACTGATTGTCTACTGTGTTTCAAACGTATTGACGGGGTTTTTAGTTAGCAAAGCAATGGAACCACAGACAATTTTGGAGACTTTGAATACTTATGGTTGGTCTTTTTTTGCCTATTACGTCGCATTTTCTTCATATTTTACAACTAAAGTAGCATTGGGCTACTTCAGAACCATAGACGAGCAGGTGAAAGAAACCTACTACACATCCCGGAAAGAATTGAAAAATCTTGACTCATGATTAGTAGACTGAATATAGAAATTGTATATGGTGTAGAAATAACTACCTACTGAGCATTTGATCAGATCATTCATTACTCGTCTTACTATTTACACGTGTATATGTTTAAGTAAACTGTCTGGTACCTCCGCGAGCAAACTCAAGCACCTTCCAGCCTTCAGTCTCAGGATTGTCAACATCTTCAGGTATTCTGGTGAACACCATGACGTAGGTACTCAAGTTGATATTATCAGGCGACCCGGCTGCAATCTCACCAGTTTTAGCCTTTCTATAGACATTGACTTCTTGGACACGAGCACCAATAACCAAAGCAGGGCTGTTGTTACCTGGAATGATTTTTGCGCTCAACACATCGACACCTCTGATATCCAAGACACGACCATCAGAAAACAAACCCTGCTCTTTGAACTGCTTCTGTTGAGCATGGAACACATTGAAAGGTGCTTCTGATAGCCACGTTTTAAGCACTACTTCATCTCCTTGCACATATGCCTCCAACACTTCTGGAATAATAAACTCTCTGAGTTGTTTGTTAAAATTCTCGGTGTTGAACGAGGGATCAATCTCTTTGAACATACGGATCACTTTGGCACTTTCAGTTTCATCAAAGAAACCTCCAACTTTTTCGAAAATAGTTCTGAACAAAGAAACTAGTCCGTTCTCAGATTCCTCCCATCTCATTCTCAAGTCTGCGAGCACTTTTCCGATAGGAGTCTCAGGTTTCAGGAATGTCAACCTGTCAGACAACTTTGGC
This sequence comes from Komagataella mondaviorum, assembly GCA_023213015.1. NCBI lineage: Eukaryota > Fungi > Ascomycota > Pichiomycetes > Pichiales > Pichiaceae > Komagataella > Komagataella mondaviorum. The sequence continues at coordinate 564,083 of JAKWBA010000002.1, read as the reverse complement.
CTTTCTGGTTTGTAGTTAGTCACCACTAGAGCTCTAGAAGCTTCTTCGTTGGCCTTGATAATCTTTGGTCTCTGAGGATTGCTTAATTCTTTCTCTCTACGCAATCTTCTTTGTTCTTTGGTTTCGAATCCACCGTATCTTGTTGATGAACCATCATCAATGACTTCTGAAACTTCTTTATATAGAGCGGTTTTTCGCACAGGTTCAAATGACTTGTCAACGACTTCAGCTGTGGTCTTTACAGTCTTTCTAGTGACTTTACCGACTGGAGAATCCCAGGCCTTAACAGCGGCGTTTCCAACAGTCTCAGCAGTTTTCTTGACAGCCTTTCCAGCAAAGGACGATCCCTTTTGGGCTTTATCGTAGGCTTCCTTGGCCTTTTGAAAAGCTTCACTCTCAGCCATTCTTCCCGTCTCATCTTGAAGAGCCTTGATGTTGGATTTTAGTTCGTCCGATTTTTTCCATTCGTTCTTGAAAGTTTCAAAGAAAACCTGCATCGGAGACTTAGGGCCATTGAAAGCCATCCCCGATGAGTGAAACCCTCTGCTTGCCCGGGTTATTACCTTAATTCTGAACATATTTCAGTAATGTCCGACTCGGATATGTGATGATGCTCAGAAGACCTGGTAAAAAATGTTTCAGAAAATACCAAACTGAAAAAAAGATTGGGGAACCAAAAGCTGGGTGACTGGAAGGAAGGCGAGAATGCTAAGAAAGACGTAGTAAACTCTCGGCGGGAACATACTTCAGGATCCCGTCGCGAACGTTCCTACTCTCACTTTGGGGTCACCGCCCCAACATACTTCTTTGAGACTACCATCCTGTTACTCGCTAACGAAAACAGAAGATCATCTGTCTTTTGTAAGGAGAAAATTGTTTGAACCTTAACGATACCTTCCTCCCTCAACCCGAAGGGAGCTCCAGAGAACTCACGATTGGAGTCAATGGCGAGAAGATCAGTGAATCCATTGGGTTCTAAGAGAATGGGTTCCCTTTCACGTTTTCAAAGACTACCCAAGAACTCGCTAACTCAAAGTGACGGGTTGAACTCTACAGCTGATCTCCAGAGCCACCTCATAGACAGAATAAGCGCTCCTATTGTTAAAAGACCAAAAGGTATAACTGAAGACGAAAAGAAGCTTGAAAAAGGCAAAGAGGTCCTCCGTTTTCGCCTGCACCATATCTCCATCATCAATAAGAACATATCCCTTCCTATTCCTTTTCTAAGCATATGGCCCAACAGCCTCTACCTTATCATTGATCTGCCGTCTAAAACTAGGTATCAAATTCCTTTCAAATCGCTGAGTCAGATTTACTTGTCTGAAGATGAAAAGAACTTTGTCATTCTTTTTCGCAAGAGTGAAGTGCTTACCAAACAGATCTTTGGGGATCTACTAGACGAAGACACGAAAACAAATCGGATATGGCTTTTTCTGGACCCCGAGACCAACATTGAAGACATGGCCAAGTTGAAGCAATTATTTCAGCAATTATGCAAGATATACTTGCTCAAGCTGCATATAATGAACTTTACTGACTTACAACAATATTTCAATAACGAAGTAAACGAACCCAAAATCACCAAAATATCTACAACGAATTTTTATTCCAATTTGGCTGATGATGATAGTAGGATCACACGAGCTAGGCGAAAACTGATAAATGAACAGCCCACGGAGATTGACCTAGCCACTGAGAGCGGGGCAGATATGGTTGTGAACCCTTCGGCAAAGCCACCATGCTCATCCACGAAAGAAACAAGCAAGTGTAAAAGCACTTCACCTGTTGTTGCTGATGAGGATATAGGAGAAAGTGATCAATTGGTCCTTACGCACCAGTTATGTTATCAATTCAAGGATTCTCGGAAAATTGTCATCAATAATTCAGACTTTAAATGCCTGTACAACAACAATTGGATAAACGACAACGTCATAGATTTTTTTCTCAAATACTATGTTCAGGACTTCAATAAAGCTCGCGTGGAACTATTTTCCTGTTTTTTATATTCAAAACTGATTACGTCCAATCCCGCTACTTCATCCGTGTATGACAATGTGAAAAGCTGGTTTCGGAACAATGATACGCTTTTTGAGAATGATTTCGTCATAGTCCCTATTAATCACAACTACCATTGGTTTTGTATATTGATACAAAACCTGAAAAATATAGTCAACGGGAAGTATCTATCTAAGGATATTGATAACTCTGAGAGACCATACTTGTACGTGTTGGACTCTTTGAAGCAATCTCATGGACCTGCAACAAAAGCAATTAGACTTTTTCTTGCTGGCTATGCTAAAGAAAAACTGCATTTGGATATTAATACCCAACTTATAAAGACCAGGACATTGAGCGTTTTATTACAGAACAACTTCAATGATTGTGGTTTGCATCTCATATTTAACATCTGTAAGTTCACCACCAAGCATAAACTTTTCATGGACCTCATCAGGTCAAGATTATCTGGAAACTCAGATACAAGTAGCATAACTGCAGAATTATTCCCGGTTTCAGGAATGCGCACTATCAGAAAGGATCTGCGAGATATTATAATTTCGTTATTGAAACAAAATCTTCACGATAGAAACTTCCCCCAGGAAGACATCGAAAAAGTTGGTCAAGTTGTGAATGGTGATTTGAAGAATGGCTACCTTGACGCAGTAGGAGCTACCTCTTTTGGTGAACGAATAGGAGATCAAACTGATGACTTGGAAATCTTAGATGGTGATCCCGCCATACTTGAATCTAAAATACCATTTCTAATTCCTGAGAAGGCTGAACGAACTAATACTGGACACTAATTGTACTTTACCTTATTAGCAGAGTATTAAGACTTCAGTGGCCAGAGTATAGGCACTTTCAGGTAAGCGATAGTGCAGAGTTGGCTTATAAGAGGCTAGTGACATTAAACAACAGGCAGCTCATTTTTCAAACCAGAGTATTGTGATGCGATTTGGTATTGCATGATTATTCCTAAAATACATAAAGAGGATTTCGTCTAATTGGTGGAAATAGGGGAAACAGATTTCATGCGAAGCTCTTGAATAAAACTATATTTCCAAGCTCGCTGTGTACAAAGGGTTAGATTATATTGGCACTTTGCAATTTATTGAATAATCGGTCCAGTCGCCGAGGCATATTTACTATAATCAATATTGAAACAATAGCGTGCAAAAACAATACATCTACTACAAATAGACGCCCATTTGGATATCATGTATCGACTTGATCACTGACTACGAGAAGGAAATAATTTCATGCCAATGGCTTCAACGAGTAGCCGAGACATTGTGATGAACATCTGGTAGGTTGGACATTGTTCGTTGATCTCTACAAACTCCTCTCATTTTGATCATGATTATTGACTGAATAAGCTTTATTGAAACTGTTATTCCAGTGAATATTTCCCTTAAAATTAGGAGCTTCTGAGCTTCTCTGTAGACCGGTTTCAAGAAACCAATTGGGATACATGTACTAGAAACGAATTAGTCCATTGGTGGTTACCATCTGCATTTCGCACGTCTAGAAATAAATATGGAGTATGCAATGCATTGTACACAGCGTAGTTCATAGCAGCTTACAACGACTAAACTTCTGTCTTTTCAGTTTTGTTTCAAATCTCTTCACTGGGAAGCAAGTATACAAATCTTCTCATGTAGACTGCTGTTGGGTACAAGTAGTAAATTTTAGTTGGCAGCGTGCATATTGGACCACCTACTCGACTGGTGTAACCATGCTCCACCATGATGTAATAGAAAGGGCTAAACTTTTAGATCTATAGTAGGATACTGTTCCTATGAGAGACCATGATTCTCCACTCGAAGCTCAGTTTAATTTGACAATTTTCAGTCTTACATAACAAAATTACATCAATCTTATACTCTAGCTTGAAAGGTTAGCTATGAACCCATTTTCAGCATCTTGATCTTAGTTGCTGACGATCCAACCAGATAGCTCATCAAAGACTCGAAGACTAAAAAAAGAGATTGCAGCACCTGAGTTTCGCGTATGGTCTCCCACTACACTACTCGGTCAGGCTCTTAGCAGCTTAACTACGGTTGATCGGACGGGAAACGGTGCTTTCTGCTAGATATGGCCGCAACCGAAAGCTTTATTTGAAAAGATAATATATGTAGTACTTACTTCCTGTGCGCTCTCTCAAACGAACTTTAGACGTTTATAGCTTGCAATTTCAGTGATTATGTTTACCTTAACACTCAATATGAAGAAAAGCAGAGATATAATTATTCTATCAGGTTGGAAATTATACTCTCATTAACTTTGTAGACTAAATGTTGACGATAGTTGAGATTGATCATTTCACTTTTCAATACCGATTATACTTTTAACTAACTATATAAGCAAAGAATTCTTCTGTGTTAGCTCAATGATGGAACCAAACGAACACACGTTCTTCGGGCATCACAACAGGCAGAGAAAATAAGAAAGTCAGAAAGCCTGTTCAAACAATCTTTCCACAGCACCTTTACTAATTTTATACCCCTATGGTCCTCAATGGATATTTCTATAATAGCCTTCTCCAGCATTACCCCTTACCCGAATGCTGGACGACCTAGTCTTATTCACTCCATGAGATATGGAGGCATACACAAATTGTAAGTCTCATAATCTCAGACGAAATTTGGGCTCCCCTATAAACGCGGATAAACGTAAACAATTCATTTATTCATTCAATCATTCATTATTATAACTTTAAATAATGGATAACCTTCCTCCAAGCCTGTCAGGGCAGATAAAGTCTCTGATAGGAAAGTATCCCGAAACCGAAAGTGTCTTCAACCAGCTCATTGACTTAATTGATGAGGGAACATTGAAAGAAGCTAAGAGGGCTAAGATTTCCAATGAAATCAACTTTGCTGACTATACCGTGATACTTCAGCTACCAAGTTTGTCCGTTCAATCACCTTTCCGTTCAAAATCAAATCTAATTTTTGCGTGTCCCAAAAGTGACACAAGTAAGCCCATACTGGCCATAGCAAAGACTAACGAGAAACCTCAATTAATACTAGACAAGTTGACCGACGAAAATGTACTCTATGCTGTAATCTTACCAATTCCCGAGAAGAAGGACTTTAAGAACCTGGCTATCTTCTATAAGGAGAATATGGGTGGAGTTCATAAAAATGAACCCCTGTTAATTCAATACAACGAATCTCTCATATCGGAGAGTCTTAAACTAATTTTGCAAAAGATGACATTTCCAACATACTTTCAAAGACAATGTTCAATGCTAGGATTCAAACTGAATTTGTTCACAGAATCAAAAGACTTCTACGTTGTTGCCCACAAAGGATCCAAAGAAGGGTTTCTGTATTTCCTGGAGAACCAGATTTTGTTCGGTTTCAAAAAACCCATCTTGTTGTTTGAAAAGTCTCAAATTGAAAGCATCAATTATTCATCGGTCACCAGACTAACATTCAGTATCACACTGTCCTACAAGGAAGCAGACAAAATGGCAAAAATAGAATTTTCCATGATAGATCAAGTCGAGTTCGATAAGATTGATAACTACGTCAAATCGAAAGGGTTTACCGACAGATCCCTGGCAGAAGAGCTCAAGGCAAAATCTAATATGAAGAATAACGAGACGTCGGGCGCTTTGAGAGAAGCTGCTTTGCAAATTCCAGGTGGTGAAAAAATAGTAGGTGAATCTAACATTGAAAACATGCAAGGCGATAGTGATGACGAAGACGTGGATGGAACCTATCAATTTAATGGAAATGAAAGTGAGGATGATGGGAGCCCCCCAAACACCGATGAAGAGGCAGAAGAAAAAGGAGATGATGCCAAAGAGGAAGGCCCCGATCAAAAAGAGAACATTCAATAGATAAGGTCTCCACATTCCACACCTACTAATCACAAGCAAACTCGTTCCACCATGCTCTTTACGTCCAAATGAATAAAGTACATTAACAAATAAATAAATATAGGACTTTCTACTTGTATCAGTTCACTCATCCTTTGATAATCTAAGGCTGCGGGATTCCTTCAACTTTTCAACTCTCTTCTCAAGTAACTTGTCATTTCTTTCCGTCCACAAATTGAATCCATATCCAAAGGCGACCCAACCCAGAGCCGAGTACACGTATCCCATGGGGTAGTACGAAAATGGTACTTTCCTGATTCCTTGTTGATAGGCTCTAACTGTGACACCTAGACTGTTAGAACAGCTGTTGACAGAAAAAAAAAGAAACGGAACTATCCGTTTTATCGAAATTCATCACTTACCAAAAAGTCCCCATCCAGCTAGTGAAGCAATCATTTTTCTTAGCTTTGGCTTTAATTTGGCTGATAGGTATATCTGAATGCTCTGGTTGGTTTTCACGATGATGAGGGTAGTTCATCTTAGCTGGTACACGACCACCATTCAAATGGAACTTCAAGAGGTTGGATGTCTAGTAACTTAACAACAAGCCTTCCTCTCATCGCTAAAAAACTATACATACTTCCCTAATTTTGCGGTGCTATTTGAACAAACTCTGTTCTTTACCCTTCCCCCAGAGTCACAATCCAGGCTATAAAGAAGTAAGACATAGAACGATACGAACACTCCAAAAATGTCGTTTGTACTGAAACGAGAGGGCAGTTTTAACGAAGATGATCATCCTTCTAAGTTCAAAAAAGTCACGGATTCGTTCCTAGGATTCTTGAAGAAGAAAATTGGAAATAGATCTCAGGATGAATATGTCGAAGATTCATTCCAGCAAGACTCATTATTGGAGCAGCAAACTGATATATTGCACCCCGACACGACTAGTTTGCAAGACGTAGACAGCATGGCTGATCAGACCACTCGTCCTTCGAACACATTCTCCAGCTATTACGACTTATTAAAGCGACAGAAGGAGCAGTCGGAACAAACTGGTTTACATAAGTCCTTGGCCACTGCTCAGCCAAAGAGGGTACATCCTCGTCCTTCATCTCAGCCAGATGAGGAAGATGTGAGCCTACTTTCCAAACGACAAAGAGACACATCTTCATTGAACTTAGTGCCACCCTCTAAAAAACTGAAGTCTGTTGATAGTGTCAGAACATCTCTGGTGGACATAAACCCCATGGAAAGGGCTTTGCTAATCAACCTAAAAGAGAGAATGGAAATGGACAAATACTTCAAATCCAGGGTCAAATACATGGGGTTTCATAATCGTCATGTTAGAAATAATGCTGGGAAAAATTCTTTTCAAAATACTCGTACCCAATCACCACTGTTTTTAAGGTCAGTTTCCACAAAACAAAATCCGAAAACTGCCATCTCCCAAGAGAGGAAAAAACATGGTGGTTACTTTAGCGGTGACTTTGAATATGACCTAGATGATTCGGCTAATAATTATCCTGAGAATCAAAACCTATTGCAGTATAAACCTGCTGTCAGTTCACTGAAGTTTACAGACAAACCTCAAGAGAAATACCACCCCAAACCTGTAAATGAAGCGGATGTGGAACGTATTGCCAACGGTAAGGTTACTGGATCAGCCTCTAAAAACGTACAACGGAATGTACCTGAAACTAAGAACGACTCAATTGGACCTTCTATTGGGTTTAGTTTTGGGGACAATCCTTCGACATATGAAACTGGGTCTATCTCAGCCGCTGTCAAACCCACAAGTCAGTCTTTGGTGGTGAATAATAAGCTTGAGGAAGATAAGACTCAATTTGCATTTGGCAAAGCTCAAGAAAAGAAAGATTCTGAATCTTCGCAGAAAATAGCTTCCAAAATTGACTTCCCTCCCTCTACCAAGAAAGAAGCTCCTAAACCTGCTTTTTCATTTACCATTCCGTCTGTTGAGGGCACAAATGGTCAAACAAAAGATTCCAACAAGCCATCTCTATCATTTGCACCGAAATCCACTCCAGTTACAGAATCCAAACCGGTATTCTCATTTGGAGCACCTAAAAATAACGACAATAAGCAGGAAGATACCTCTAATCAAGTTTCTTTTGCGGCAGGCAATCCTACCAAACCAACCACAGCAGTTCCAAAATTCTCTTTTGGGGAATCTGGTGATAAAAAAGAGCTACCGAAACCAGGAGCAATTACTTTTGGTACAGGTTCCAAGCCTTCAACTGACGAGAAACTCAAAGAACAATCATCTAGTTCCAAAGTTGTAGACACTGGGTCCTCAGAAAATGCGGCACCCAAGCCTGCCTTCTCATTTGGATTACCTGCAACCACATCACAAAAAGATGATAGTACAAAACCTAAATTTTCCTTCGGATCTGCTAGCGCTGCTTCCTCTGAAAAGACAGCTGATACTCAACCTAATTTTTCATTTGGTGCTGTTACTACAACAAAAGAAAAGAACGATAATGCAACGCCCATATTTTCGTTTGGATCAGCTAATGGTTCTTCTTCCACAGAGAAGAAAGAGGATGGTAAGCCCTCTTTTTCTTTTGCTAGTACGGAGCAAGCAGCCGAGCCTCAATCGAAACCTGCGTTTAGCATCAATGTGCCAAATGATCAGAAAACTGAATCGAAACCCACGTTTTCATTTACAGCTCCCTCAGAAGGGAAGACAACAGAAACCAATTCAGCAGGAAGCAAACCAGCAATTAACTTCAATGCCCCTGCTAGTAAGGAAACCTCTAAACCAGCATTTTCATTTAATGTCTCTTCAGAAAAGAAAGACCAACCATCCACCATCAAATTGACTAATCAAGATAATGAACCATCCTCTACCCCAAAAACGGCATTTTCGTTTGGAAATACCAATGTACAGTCTGAATCAAATAACAACACCCAGCAAACTTTCTCTTTCGGAAAAGAAAGTGCAAACAATAGCAACAAACGTACATTTGGCTTTGAAGAAACAAACACTGCTTCCAAAAGTAGCGCTCCTGCGTTTGGTTTTAACGTCCCAGGTAATACTTCCAAACCTTCTTTCGGCCTTGGTAACGAAAAGAGGGAAACTCTTCCAACCCAAGGTTTAAGCTTTAACAATAATTCCAATGCCAACAGTTTTGGATTTGGATCCGTCAACAGTAACGTTGCTAGTGCTGGTAGTTCTAAGGAGCCCACCCCTTCTGTTGCCAATTTTTCCAGTTCGAAAGGTACATTTGGAACCAATACACAACCTTCTGTTAACAACAATACGTTTCAGTTTGGTGCTGCTACGGGAACGAATCCTTCTGTCAATGGTTCCGATCACAATACCTTTACACAACCGCAAGTTGGTTTCAATCCTTCTCGATCAGCTACTCCCAATTTCCATTTCACGGGAACAAATCAACTGGACCCTGCTGCCATTTTCGGAGGCCCTGCTCCTGGTACAACTTCGTCTATTCAGTTTGGTCAGTCCTCTGTTCAATTGAACCAGCCTCAACCACAGGCCCAGCCAAATGCTGGATTTTCCTTTGGTTTTGGAAATCAGCAGCAGCAACCATCAGGAACTCCAACACCGTCAACAACACCTGGTGTAAAAGGGAGAGTACTTGCTCGTATGAGACAGAGGAGAAGAAATTAAACTATGTATGTAATATTAGTTTATAATACGTAATCCGTTTTCATTGAAATCTTCGGTTTTCCGTTCTACATGCTGCTCCTTCTTATTAGCGTTTGAAATGTAGAATTCAGCCTTGTCGATCCTCTCTATCAGTTCAATCATGCTCTTCTCTCCATAATTAGTTCCGTATGATGAAGTAATTTCCAAAGTATTATTGGTCCATCGTTCTATAATGCGAGCTCTTTGTTTCTCATTCAATCTGGAGCGAGGAAAAGATCCCGGTTCCACAAATGCCACTATATCCAACATCAAGTGATGGACGTTGAGAACTGTATTTACTATCACTGGAACAAGTGAGGATAACTTGAGGTTCTTTCTAGGTTCAACAACCAGTATAGCGTAACCATCGCACTTGAATAGGCAAGTTGAAAGAATATCATAGATCCGTTCCACAGTTTTTTCAATGTCGCAGGGAAAATATTGGAGACCCAAAACCTCAATCGTTTCTGCAATTTGGCCGAGAACAAACAGTAATTGGAGATCAACCACAGAATTGTCAGACGTAGTTTTTGATACGTTGTGCAGAAAACCTAAATCTCCCGTTCGAAAATAAGTTATGCCATTTTCTCCTCCCTTAAGTTTTCCTTGAAACTGTGCCATTGCAAAGTTGTCAGTTCTATCCTTTCCAGTCACAAAACCTTCCGCATTGGCCTCCGAACAGACCCAGATCTCTCCATATTCTCCCACACTACACATCTCTAATGTTTGAGGATTAACAATAGCAATTTGAGTGCACACTGGAACAATACCGGAGTCTTGCAAGTGCAGAGAATGATGATTAGTTTTCGGGTTTACTAATGAGACAAATCCCTGAGACAATGCAATTGGATCCAGCCATAAGTCCACCGGTTCAAACGACAGATAAGACCTGGACGTAATCATCGGGTTGCAAGGGTGAGAATATACATTGCTAAGAGCATCAGTGGGGATCTGTGTGTTCACAAAGTGAGTCAAAAAATTGTGGTATAGTTGACAATTAGGACGACCTGAATAACTAAGCATAAAATTTTTAAGATCCCCAAGATCAACCCTTTTGGTATCCAGTCTTTGGACGGCATAGTTCAGCATACTATCAGTACCGAATGTATTGGTAACTTTGTATCTTGAAAGAGCTAAAAACAAAGTTTTGGGATTACTTGAATAATCTAATGGAGGAACCAAATACGTAGAAGCTCCAACAAATACTCCCAGTAACGATGATTGAACAAACCCGATTCCCGAATGATGGCGAACACAGGCTAATAAAGGTTTAACGCTTGACACCTGACACGTTTCTTTGAAAACTTTGCATAGTCCCATGATATTAGCGTGCGTAAAGCGAACACAGATTCTGTACTGGTCCGAGGTCCAGTAGGTAAGGATTAAAGCAGTTGTGGAAGGTTTTCTATAACCTGCACCAGCTTGAAACTTTGATATTTTTGAGTTGAGCTGCCCCACCGGTTGGGACACTTTAGTATACTTGGTCGTATTTTTTATCTTGGGTATCACCAGCCTAGCGTTCAAAGCTACACGTTTTAACTCGTGGGAGATTTGTTTCATTTTTAGTAAAGTTTCGACTTCTGTATTGGCGAAAACTCGAGCTACTTTGAAGTCTTTCACAATTCCGACAAATCCCTGGACATCTTCTTCTGCTCTATTTGGATCAAGTGCTGGTACGGGTATAGGTATCAGTCCTGTTTTAAAGCAGGCATACAATGCAATAACAAATTCTTCAGAAAGGGTATACATTAGAATCACATAGTCACCAGGGTTGAATCTTTGTTTCTCCACGATATACGAGCATAGTGCCGAAACCCTCTGATCAAACTTCTTCCAGGATAGCGGTTTCAGTTCTTTGATGCTTTGTTTATCAACCATCGAGAAAGCCAGCTCCTCAGCTTGATTAGCAGCTCTCCATGTTAGAATATCAACAATTGTCTTAAAGTCTGTAAGAGGAGCATTGGTCCTATCGTCAACACTTTCCTCCCGATAATCCAGTCCAGAGTATTGTTTTTCAGCAAACTCAAAAATCTTTTGCCTTTCCTTAGACTGATATTGTGACCAAATACCACCAGTAACGTCATCACCTTTCGATATGTTACTAACAGCATGAGAAACATTGAATTTGATATATCTTCCTGCCAGTCTTCCCTCGTTGAACTTTCGCTTACATAGCATGTTAGCAATCTCCAAACGTCCATGTCTTCCAGTCCTCGGTAGCTCCATAGGAGGTATAACCAAAATACAGTAAAGTTTGACGTTGTCGACTTCTTCAAGGACTTTGATACACTTGCTGGCAAGCTGTTCCAAGAGTTCCTTATCAGTAGCTAGGATACCATTCTTTTGAGCCTTCTGTTTAGCTAGTTTTGTTTCGACTATGGCCACTGGTAGATACTCATGATTGATAAAGATATCAAAAAATGAACAATCCTCTACTTCTTTGATATTTCTAACCAACGTCTTAACCAAATGACTTGAATAATGGTATTGATATTCAGACTCAAAGGATTTGGGCAACTTCTTTGTAGAGTCGGACTTAATAGCTTTCAAGCGGTCTCTCCAGGTCACTCGTTGCCTTAACCGGTCTTCATATAATCCTAAAATGTACACCTTACCATTGTATGTGAAACCAAGGAGACCAGTCCTCAAGAATTCAAGATCTAAAACACCTTCATAATCACTGCATTTGGCATGAAATATTGTATTGGTTTCATCTGAAAGACCCCAAAATCCCCCAGAGATACAAGGACTATCGACCCAAATTTCACCAACTTCCATATTGGCACTCAGAATGTTTGTTTCAGGATTCACTATGGCGAGAGTTGCATCAGGTATCGGATAACCAAAAGAGCCAACTCGCAGGTATTCCGCGGTATCTGATACCGTTGCGGGTGGTTTGTCACTAACCACTTTTACTGTATTTGTCATTAGGGATGCTCTATCAATCAGAAGCTCTGATAGATCAGATGAGAGAGATTTGGAATCTATCAAATCATCGTTCAGAGGTTTGTGATACGAGTAACCTAGCCTTTCTTCCCCTCCAAGCCAATCTCTCATTGATATTATCATTCCTCCATATTCGGATAAACTGAGAACAGGAGCAACAATTCTATGAGCATTAGTACAGCCTAATGGAGTGAACCATCTGTCAATTAACAGTTGATGGAAGTCTCCTTCGACAGTCAAAGAATTTATAAGACACCATTTAACACTCTTCAGATCGACTTTGATTTTTTTGCTGTAGGTTCTTGTGAGCTGTGGAAAGGATTGATAATTATATGTTACTTGTTTGAGACCCAAATAATCTGCTAACAGGATATTTACCTCATATTTGGAAATTATATGAGCATATAATCCTGGAGTCTCCATTGAATTTTGAGCAGTCCATACTAGTAAGTTTCCTGAGTAAATAGTGTACAGTATGCCTATTATTAGACCGCTTGATTGTCTAGGGTCTAACGTGGAAAGTATTACATTTCGAAACTTATTGAAGGCTACCGCAGACCTTTTCAAAGAAGTACTATCGTAATCGGGCATGCTTGATAGAATTGTAGTTATGCTGTTCATCTGATGCATAATTGTCCTATGAGAAAGAACAACACCTCTGAGCTCACCCGTAGGAGACTTGCTGTATTCAATATAGGCTAAATCAGGAACCTGAAGGGCTGGAGAATCATTCTTCTTGGAATTTTGTTGGTAGGTACCCATATCTGTACTTTTCCATATATCCATTCCTTTGGGCCATTTTGCCTTTGATTCTGCAGCAGGTCCTGTTCTTTCAAATTGTTTGATAGAGCTTTCTGACATCAAACATAGGTGGGCTTGAGTGTCGTTCATGATTTTCACCAATTCTTTGATCGGATATGAACTGCTTAAGGGAATGGCGACAACACCAGAAAGGAAACAACCAAATAAGGCTACCGCAAACTCAACTACTTCTGTTTGATGGTATACCAGGCAAACCCTGTCACCTCTGTAAAGACCTGACTTGTTTCTTATCTGTTGAGCGATCCTTTCTGCTTTTAAGTACAGTCTTTCCCAACTAATTGAAGATGATTCCTTTCCCTTCTGATCTATAACTAGCAAAGCAACTTCTTTCTTGTAGCTAGTTGCCCTTTGTCGCAAAATAGAAGGAAGGTTATCAAACGACTCCAAGTTGCATTCGTCTGCTAGATCTCTTGGATCTAGTGGTTTCTGTAATTCAACCCTTTCACCATTTTGAAAGAACCTACCCGCCCTTTCACGATTGAGATCTTGATTGGAGTATACACTTGGAGCTGCGTAGGATGTGTGGTCTTGAGTGGAAGATAAATCACCCCTGTAATTAGTTCCGTTTTGAGAATTATAGGGGGACGATGCCGCGTACGATTCATCTCCTCCTGCTGGAAGATCAAACTGTCTTATAGGGCTTATGGGTGTCGATGTAGAACTAACAACACTTGGATTTCTATTGTGATTGTGATTCACAGGGGCAAAGGGAGAGCTGCTATTGATAATTTTTTCCCTCTTCTTTATGTAGCCCTTTTCAGTCAGCAAACCCTCTTCATACTCATTACTCAGTTGCGATAATTGAGCAACTATATGCTGCGGAACGTCCATAGGGATGGAAAAGTCCATCTTGTCTCTTGTAAAATATTCCCTTCGAGTAAATGTCACGCCAAAAAGCAAACTCTGTCTTTAGTATTAGTCGCAGATTGTATGAAGTCTTTGTTCTCGACCTATGGTTGCGTGGAGTTGTGTATCCAGGACAGGGTATGTACGAACCTTAGTCTTCTTTGGTGCAGTGAATGTAACGAAACCAAAAAAAATACTCGTGCACCCGCTAATTTGTGCGTTTTTCTGGGGTATCCGTCTGGGTACTCCTCTAGAGAGCAATTATCGTCTCTTTGACTGTTAGGTTGCTTGTAGAGTTAATTTTGTTCTTCCATGTCCATAAGTACCAAAAACTCAGTCAATTCTGAGAATGATCCTCTTCAACAGCCAGCCAGCTCCAGTAACTACCAGGCTATACCAGAGGCGTCTCCCAAAAGTTTACCTCCAGACGCAGAGCAAAGGAGGCCCCTTCTATCTCCAGATGACCCCAGTGTGTCACCATTGAATGTCAGAAACGTCAGGATTTGCAGGTTTATTCTTGGTGCCATTATTAACTTATCGTTGGTATGGCTTGTTTTATTATTGATTAGTGATTTCGTTTCAGTTCCTGGATTTGACAACAGGGGTCGAGGATTCATAGAAATAGATCTTGTATTGTTGAGTTTGTTTGCCAATGCTAGTACTCTATGCTTTTTCACTATCCCTTCCAAGTTGGAGAGAAGGCTGGACATGGCTATCGCTTCGTTCGTAATATTTGACCTGCTTATCATGCTACTCTATAGGCGATTCTTACACGATCGAGGCGGTCTAGGAGTAGTAACCATGGTATGGCTAGTAGCAAGTCTTTCTTTTGGAGCAATTTCAGATTACTTGGTAGAAGAGGCCAAGAATCACGAGGAAATTAGACTTACAGGCAGAGTAGAAAGTAGAAAGACAGTATACGAATTTTTTGCAGTTGCAACGAGGGTTACTCTTCGATTGATAACATTTGTGCTGGTACTACTACTTTCACTCAATTTTTGGTTTCAAGCCTATGATTTCAAAACTAAACCTTGGGGAAAACTGGTTCCTGTTGGAGACTCGAAGCTAGAATTACACCTAGCATGTTTTGGTGACGTCTATTCCAACAAAAGTTTCACGCCAGAAGAATTAATGTTCGGAGACATTTCAATCAGCTCCTCCAAAGACCAACAGCCCATTATTCTAATAGATGGTGGCCAGCTCGTGTCATCCGAAGAGGCCTCTGAATGGGTGGAAGAGTTATTTCACTTAGACAGGGTTCAAAGGTACTGCATTTACGATCATCCGGGAACTGCATTCTCAAACTCGTTCCCTTCTCCAGTATCTCTGGGAATTGTTGCTGACTTATTGTACGAAGCATTGAGTAAAGAGAAAATTTATGGTCCATTTGTACTTGTTGGATATGATATAGGCGGGCTTTATTCAAGAATATTTGCATCAAGACATGCATCGCAGATACACTCGATAGTTCTTGTGGATGCATGGTCACAAAGTCTGCTAAAGCCCAACCCTTTTGCAAACGACAGAGAGAAAAACGGCAAAACAAAACTTGAAGATTTGTACAAAACAACGGGAATAAGAAGAATGAACGCCAAGACCGGTCTATATTTCTGGTGGAAAGGAATTTTCTCTCCATTTAGTTTGAAACGTTTTAGACGATTTTTAGTACACCGTCACGGGCCAGAAGATCGTATCTTTGGAAAAGACATCACAGTAAACGACAAATTTTGGAGATTTAAGTTACAAGAACAAATTAGTAGCTCACTGATAAGCTACCAGGAAGTCACTAATAGTCTCTTAGATACTAATGGAATTCCGATAGCAGTCGCTAGTTCTGATACTATGATCAAGAAATCCGTGAATTGGGGACGTTGGCAGAGAGAACTTACCAAGATATCCAGCAAGCCCATTGAATGGGTTATTACCAAAGGTAATCACCGCCCTTGGGAAGATCCAAACGGTCGAAAGCAACTGCAAGATCTGTTACTGCGAGTAATTGATGAAGAATAAGTAAAAAATAAAAAAGATTACTAGTTCGTTTGTTCTTTTTAATTATCATCCTTGTTATCTAAATCCGGTAGGTCACTATCATTCTCATCAGCTTCATCAGCTTCAGCTTCAAGATCACACAATGATCTACAGTTGGGGCACATGAACTGCGGATAACTCGTAACTATCATCCGCCTTATGCATTTGTAGTGCCATGAGTGGGAGCATGGACTTGTGAAAATAGCTTGGCACGGTTCCAAACTGAGCAAGCAAATTGCACACTCCATAGAATCCATGCCATCCTCCGGTGAAGAGCCAGCAGGAGCAGAAAGTTGTTGAAGCCGCTTGTAGGATTCTTTGGAGAATTTTGCAGTCCTGCGTGACCATGATTTATTGAGTTCCACCCGCATCTTGACACATCTAAAAGTTTCTTCAGTACCCCCACGGAAGTCGATACCAAGTTGTAAAATGTCACCATCTTGCAGCCTAAACAAAGGAGATTCAGTATTGGCTGGTGCGAGTCGTTGATTATTCAAAAACGTACCAGACGAGCTCTTCAAATCTTTGATATACCAGTTTCCAGAAGAATCGACTGTAAACTGGGCGTGAGACCTACTTACGACTTTCGACTTAAAAACCACACTGGCACTTGATCCTTGTGGAGCATGGGCTGCATCTCTTGATTTCTCTGTGTATCTTCCTATGGATATTTGATTATTGGGTTTAATTTTTCGAATTATCGAACCGAAATATAGTGCCGGAGCCGTTGTGGTATGATCAACAAAAGGTGTCAATCTGATCGAATGCAGTTTCCGCGTCTCTTGGGATGGTTGTTGACTAGACGAGGAGTCCAGTTGAAGTAGTCCTAGAAGTTCAACTTCTGAAGTACTACCTGCTGCTTCATCTTGAGAATTAGAGCGAACCATGGTTGGTGAATTGTCCATTGGGTGAGAGGAGCTTGCCGGAACAGGTCTGATCAGATTAGATAAATTTGAGATCAAGCCACTTGCGAACCCCAAAGAAGATCCACGCCTACGGCTGTTACCTTCGCTATCAATCAGCGAAAGTGCTTCACCTTCGAGACTTGGAGTTGAAGCTTGAGGATTGCTATAAGGCATAACTCTTTGGTGTATGTTCTACCTTGCTATCAATCGTTTCAGGGTGTTGTTTCCAATATTAGATATGAGGGACAAACGAGCTCCACAAGACATCATACAAAAAAATATTTTGGGTAATACACGAAAGCTATTGGTTTTCTGCTGACTATTTATATATACATGGATGTGTGTCTAGGTGTAGCTCTTAACCCCATCTGTTGAGCTTGTTGAGTTTCTTGGCGGTCTTTGCATTTGTCTTTGTACGTTGACCTCTCACAGGAAGACCCATGGCATGTCTCAAACCGGCATAAGACCCAATAGTTCGCTTCAACTGGATGTTTTCTCTTACCACACTCCGCAGTTTGCCTTCAATGGTCAAGTCGGAGAGTTCTTTGGTTACCGCCATTACCTGTTGCTCAGTGAGTTGATGCATTCTCATGGAAGGGTAAAAACCCAATTTGGAGCATAATTTTTGAGCGGTGTGCAGTCCAACTCCGTAAAACTTGGAAGAGAGACCAATCTGATTTGTTTCTGTTAGTACTGGTAAGCATATAAAATCAACTAACCGACGATATTACTTACGTCTATCAAAGTCTTTCCTTTGAAACCTTTTCCCAGGATATGAACAACCATACTTGATCAGTATCTCACAAACTAAGTAGCGTTAAATTGTAAAGGCCAGTTCAGATGTTGAAAAAAGTCTCGAATTAGTCGTTGTGGGCGATGTCAGATGTCAAGCACCATCTGCTGGATGCTGGATGCTCATTCAGACACTACAGAAAGTTTATCGCCACAGTCACGTGCAAACTATCAATTTCACATCCCCAATTACATCTTCAAAGATTGAGAGACCCTTTGAGAAATTGGAATTAGATCTTGGCCGGGGCGTTCATAATGCATACAAAAGTCCAAATTTTTTTATACAGCTCAGACCTTGGACGTGAAAGTTTCTTCCACTTTTAAAATCATCAAATGGGTAATAAACTTTCGGAAACAACTCCCTTGATCGCTACCGAAGTCGCTCAATCGACCTCTGATAGTGAGGTACATAAGGATGATCTCCAGGTCCAGGTTCAGACCCAAGCCCTAGATACAACTGATGAGGATATATCTATTTGGGATATACCTAATATATTTAAAATTGAGCTTGCATTGTTCACAAATGTGTTTGTGGGGAGTTTTGAGGGAACCGTGACATCTTCAACGTATGCCATCATTAGTAACGAGTTTGATGCGGTGGATATTGGATCGATTATTACGATCGCTTATCTAATTACAAGCACATCGTTTCAACCATTATACGGCTCACTTTCAGATATTTTGGGAAGGAGATTCATGTCCTTTTTCTCTATAGGAATATTCTTTCTGGGTAGTTTATGCTGCGGCATAGCCCGTGATATTTACTCCTTATTTTTTTTCAGAGCTATCACTGGAATTGGTGGAGCTGGAATCATTTCGATGTCTACTATCATCAACTCCGATATCATCCCAAGAAAGAAGAGAGGTCTGTTTCAAAGCTTTCAGAACATCATGCTTGGCACGGGATCCATCTTGGGTGCCTCAACAGGTGGATTCATTTGCGACACAATTGGCTGGAGATGGTGTTTCATTATCTTACTGCCCATGTCCTTCTTGTCGTTGGTTTTATCGTATCTGTATGTTAGTAATCCCCCGCACCATCTGAGTGGACTCAAGTTGAGCTCAGTCGATATGAGAGGGGCAGTCTTGCTGGTTTTGGGACTCAGCTTGCAACTGATAGCACTATACTCCAGGTCATTACAGTTTTTCCTGTTCTTCTTGATCTCCAGTTCCATACTTCTTTTCTATTTTGTCTTTGATCTGAGTAAGAATGACCAGAGCACCGTGAAGTTGATACCTTGGGAAACTGTTAATAAGCTACCACAATTGTTGACGTTGAATCTGGGATTCATTGTTGGATTTGCAAATTATGCCAACATTTATGTGCTGCCACTTTTGTTCCAATTGGTGTTGAATGATACGGCCACCAAGGCTGGCCTTCGTTTGGCTATTCCTTCTTTCTTTACCTCTTTTGGAGCACTCATTACGGGATACGTGATGAACAGAAACGTGAACCATTTGAATTGGTTGATCAAGTTGGGAATTGTGATACTTATATTCGGTGCATTTCTGAACTCCCTGATTAACCCCGATGTTAAGAAATATGTGAACTATATTATTATACCAAACAACATTGGTCTTGGAATTGCATACCCAGCATCATTGTTCTTGTACATTTTTCTTTTTCCAAACACTCTGCAAGCATCGTCAACTACTACGCTTCTGCTTGCCAGGGGTGTTGGCCAAGTGTGGGGGATGGCAGGAGCATCAGTAGTGGTTGCACACTTGGTGAAACACAAGCTGTGGAATTTGTTATACGAGCATCAGAACGACCTGGATTTAACTGATTCTCAGATACTAGAGATAATTGAGAAATCTTCGAAATCGCTGACATATGTCAGGCATCTTCCAGAGAACATAGCTGTCTTCGTTCACAGCAGTTATAAATCAGGATTATGGGGAGCACAAATGTTCTCCATTGGTGTACTAGTCATTGGTCTTTTGACTTCAATTTATAAAGATCTATCGTCAAAGGGTGGTAAGAATTTTGTATTTTAGGAGCCGATCTAAATAGACTATAATTACGATTCTTCGTTATTACATTACCAGTAACCAAAGATTCGCATATCGCTTGACTATTTCATTGTTGTCATGAAGCTGTCATGGATCTTTGGGAAGCGAACTCTACCCAAATCAACTACGCAACCCAAACCAAGTCACCTTAACCTTTCTACTTGATTTCCGATCGCACTCTCCGTCGCTCTATTCGTACTTCATGCGTCGTGGTCAGATGCGCGAAGAATAAGCGTTTCTCTTGTACCGAACTTCTCTTAAATATAAATTATTCATTTTGATCGCTCCATCACAAACTCCTGGGCTGTCAGTTCTCTAGATCATGTGGACGAGCTATGTAATACTGATACTCAGTATAATATGGCTCCTTACAAGAACTCTGAAGCTCATCAACCTTCCGATCGATAAGGGTATTAGGTCCTTAAATGTTTTTGTTCCCAAGGTCCCGATCTTATCCACGGATCGGATTACTCAGGATTCCGTTATAATACACTGGGACAATAAGATTAGCACCTCTAGTAGTAATACCAAGTTTGCGGATGGCGATGAAACGGACCACAAGGAAGGGGGACCCCGATTGATTGTTAATACTTCCCCCAAGGCCGTTAGCTTTTACCAGTTGTATGTCAACGGAAAACTTGTCAACACCTTAGAATCTGCAGTAAACATGTGCAAACTGAGCAATTTGAAACCTGGAACAAGATACCAACTTGATTTAATTGCCTTCAGCATTCTTAATTTCAGATCCCGATCTTCCCCAGTATTTGTCAAAACGATTGAAACACCATATCAGAAAATAGATGATGCTGATGACTTACTAAAGTTCTTAGTTCCTAAGAAGGACACCGAGAGTTTGAAAATCCACTCTACATTTAGACAAAACCGCACAAACATTTACAGTGGTATGCCTGTTTTAGAAGCAAAAGTTCGGAATGACGGTGACCAGATCACGGATATTGAAGAATTGAGATATCTTCTAGAAGCCGGTCAGGAAGATTTGCGATCTTTACTATTCCAACAAACTCAATGCGCTAAAGATTTCGAAGAAAAAGAGGTTATTCTTCAGTCAAGCAGAGATGATCTAAGAAAACGTAAGAAGATGGAGGACCTGAATAGAAACAGCGTAAAAACTGAACTGAATGCTTTAGAAGAAAGTAAAAAGGATATAGTCACTAAAATTGTCAACAACCAATATTTGTTGGACGAGAAAATGAGGTCTATGCAGAAAATGAGAGACGAAATAGAAAGTTGGAATAATAACTTGCAATCCAACCGCATACATTGTGAAGAACTTGAAGCTGATGAAAAGAGAATTTTGAGTGACCTGGATCGAAAAATCGAAGATAAAAAGGGCGTAATCAAGTCTCTTAAACTAGAAATCGACGTTTTGGATGCAGAACTGCAAGGAAGTACTGACTCTAAAATGGAGAAAGACAATCTTAAAACTGAAGTCATTTCACTTTTGGATTCCTTAAAAAGACATACAGATTCACAGACAGGTATTTTTGACAAAAATGGAGTTTCAACATTAGCTCGCTTCAAACATATTAGACCACAATGGGGAAAACTTATTGAAGCTCAACAATCGCTAGACGTAGAGGCTGATTCAAACTGGAGAATTTTAGAAAAAACGGAGCTTCAAAAATTACACAGTATTAAAGTCCAATATCAGTCTTTGTTATCAGATAACCAAACTCTTCAAGAGTTGTTGGCCGGAGAACGAAACGTTTTGACGTTGCCACGTAATCAAGCAAACGTGGCAGAATCATTCCAGTCACTAGAATCTAACAGACCTAGTGTTCCCATATTTGCTAGTCAGATGGAACCATCGACTGGTAGCTTTCAGACCGGATTTTTTGAAACAGATCATGTTGAAGATTTGTCACCCAACGTTGAAATGTTATTACCACAATCTTTGATTGAAAGTGAAGATTTAACTCTCAACAATTTGGAGTCAAGTACTGCCGATCTCAGTAAATATAACTTTTCAGACAGACCGTCAACTCCTATATTGAAGGAAGCATCTTATGAGCCTTCCTCGTTTGAGAACGCCGGTTTAGCCGGGAGAAACTCATTCAGTTCTCCTTTTGAGTTCAATTCACTACATGAGAGGAGCCTTAGCGGTGGAGATGGTGCATCTTTCCTATTTCAAAAGTCACCCTCTTTATCTCATGCCTCATTAGTGGAGCCTCAGCGTTTAGACGAACAGATATCTACATTCTCACCTAAAAGGCTCAGCAACGTTTTCAATTTTGGAAAGAAGTCTTCTGCAACCAACAACAACGACATAGCCCTAACTCCGAATGCAGACTCAGATTACAATACGAATCACACAGTGTCATCTTCCAAGTTTTTCGGAATTATTAAGCGGAATACAGGGAATAACAATGCTATCAACAGCAGGACTAGAAGCGGCAGTTTAGGTAGCTCCATTTGGAGCAACAATAACCCTAATAACACTGGCACACAGACTGGAGAGTTCAGAGTGGGTAGCTGGTCTAACAATAATTATGGCGGATTCTTGACCCCTCAGCAAAACACTACTGCTGAATACAGAAGTCCATCAGAAAGCCTAATCCCACTCAGTTTACCCCAAATCGACATTGAAAAACTAAGGTATGAAGATGAAGATCTCTTCCAATCGATTAGTCATACTACATCAGATTTGGAACAGCAGGACTCTCATGTGCATTCATTAGGAGAGAGTGCCCTGGAAAAGAAATCTAAGCGGGATTCAGGAGGATCGCCTACACTTTTCAGAAAACGAATGTTTTCTTTAAGTTCGTCACCTTCAAAATTGGACGGTGATCATTTGGACGAGAGCCAGCACGGGAATTCCGGGCCATCCAAATCGTCCAAGTTTTTCTCTAAAATCTCTCGCAGAGGTTCTACAGTCACAACCAGTAGTGAATCCAAAGTTTCACAGAATTCTCAGGAGACTACAGGAAACGGAGTATATAACAGTGACGTAAGTGCATTATCCGGTTCTGCGGTATCGGGAACAAATAGTTCCAAATTTAGTAGAAGGTTAGGTTTCCTCAAAAAGGATAGGGGAAAAGAAGCTACAGAGAAAACCAAGATCAAGAAGAAACATAAAGAAACAGGAAAGGATAAAGATGGCGATTTACTTGACTCAACCATAGACGAAGTAAGTGACGAATCTGAGAAGCCTTCTCCACCACCTGAGTAAATAGTTAGTAGCCATTTCTTTTTAAAATACGTTGGTGACACCTTCTGCACGTGTATGGCACTTTGTTCTGCCAGTAACAACTGAAGTAGTGGCAGTGGCAGTCACAATACCAGAGTATGAAAATGAGTTATTACCACTTTTATCAAGCTCCCCACTACATCTTTTCTTTACCTGGAATGTCAATGTCGAGCATAACGTCCAATGTGTAGAATGTTAAGATCACCACTTTTGAAAAAATCTTTTTCATTCAATGAGAACGACTTCAGGAGAAGGCTCATAAACAACCACTAGGGTAGATATGAATGTAACATAAGATCGACAACAATTGTCATGCCAAGCTATGACCTTCAAGGATGCGTGAAAAAGTATGCAGTACCTGCGTCCTATTGTCAAATTTTCAACCCTGTTAGTTTTGACGTCAAGAGTCATCCGTCCAACAATATGGCGTTCATAGCGGATTTCTCTTAACCATAAAAGTAACTGTACAATTCCAAAATCAGCAATTTATAGTGCATATCTCCTATTGCTTAAGTACATTCTTCGTGTCACACTAATAACCGTTTTCTCAATAAGGAAGGAAACACTTTTAAGCTTGGCAAAATACTGTAGTAGTTAAAAGGTTAAAGGTAGTTATCAGTCTATTTAAAGATGGCGGGAAGCCTACTAGAGCAACCAAACTACATCAATATGAATTTGAAAATCTTGCTTACTATTTTCATTGCAGTAGCTCAAGGTGCTACAGTCACTGTGACGAGTACGGACGACGTCAGAATTAAAGGCATTGCAAGTGTTGCTGTTACGCCAACAGCTTCTAATAATTATGATAGATTATTGCAGCGTGATAACTCAGATGAAGAGAGTCATATAGATCATGATCATGGTCACGATCATGATCATGCTAGTACTACTTCAGGCACCGGACAGGCTTCTGCTGTTACAGATTGTCATTTCCATGAAGAAACACAGTTCTGCGTAAATGGAGACAAAGTGGAAGGGTATATTCTCCCAGCCCCAACTGAAACTACTAATGCACCAGAAGAGTACACTGGCTGTCACCTTCACGGTGAAGACACATATTGTACTTCGGAAAATGGAGATGAGGTGCAGTTTGTCACCGAAATAACTGAAACAGAGAGTGATGATTCAGAGGACGAGGAGGGCATTTCATGCCATTTCCATGCTGGTGTTGAACATTGCGTTGATTCAAATGGTCATACTGTAAATAGAGCTGGAGGTGTTACCTGTAGTACACCAGACTATGATTATAACATTCCGCTCAGAATTGGATGTCTATTTGCTATTTTGGCTACAAGTGCCTTTGGGGTCTACCTTCCAATTCTGACAAACAGATTCCTAAATTTCAGCTTGAATGGTTTGATCTTTACAGGATTCAAACAATTTGGTACGGGGGTGATTCTTTCTACAGCTTTTGTACACTTGATCACCCACGCTGAATTAATGTGGAGCAATGAGTGTATGGCTCCACTTGATTATGAAGCTACTGGCACCTCCATTACGCTGGCTGGTATCTTCCTCACTTTTGCTATAGAATATTTTATCAAAAGAATTGCTCTTGCCAGACTAAAGAAAGCAGAAGCCCAAGAGGCTCAAGATGATATTCAGTTAGTTGACGAAAACCCAAAAGAAAACGAACTCAGTGATTCTTCATCCTTAGAGAACGGTGGAGCTGCTGTTGTTTCACCCATCAGCAGAAAAATTTCTGTAATCATGTTGGAAGCCGGTATAGTTTTCCACTCCATCCTACTCGGCGTTACCTTGGTTGTTGCTGGTGATTCTTTCTTTATCACACTGTTCATAGTTATCATTTTCCACCAAATGTTTGAAGGTTTTGCTTTGGGAACCAAGATTGCTGAACTGGAAATGATCCCTCTTTGGCATAAGCTCCTAATGGCGTTAGGTTTTGCTCTTGTTACTCCAATTGGTATGGCTATTGGTACGAGTGTGTTAAGTACCTTCAATGGTAATAGCCCTTCGACACTAATCGCGTTGGGTACCCTTGACTCATTCTCTGCCGGTATTTTGATCTGGACTGGTCTGGTAGATATGTGGGCTGCAGACTGGATCCATGGATCATTAGTCAATGCCGACTGGTTGAATACTGCTGTCGGATTCCTATCTCTAATCTCTGGTATGATACTGATGAGTTTGCTCGGTAAGTGGGCTTAGATTACTTATGGATATATATTAACCCTTCCTCATACTAAACGATAGACAACTTAACTATTTATTATTGAGGATAGAAATTTGCAGCACGATCCTGATCCTTGACAGAATTAGCTTTAGCGACTGGTTCGTATTCGTCTTCACCCGACCAGTCCACTTCAATTTTTCTTTGTTCCCTAAAATCTGTGTTCTTCATCATGTAATGCCTCTCTTTGGCCCATGCATCGCTCACGTCCTCAAATCCCTGGTCCCAGTACTTTTTATAAACGGCCTGAATTTCTTTTTCTTGCTTCTGTCTCTCCTCTTCTTGAGCCATCCATTCCATATGTTTCAAATCATCGGAAGATGGCTCATAGATATGCCACACTACATAATGCGGCAGACCAACAACTTCAAATCCCATTCTTCGAGATAGCTTACCGAATCCCTCTGTTTCGGCGTGTTTTTCAAATGAAAATGCTGGAAAGTTACTACCACTTTTGAAAACCTTGGCCTTACTCAGAATAGACACACCACCGATACCGTCCAGTGGCATTTCAGCTTCTGGATCCCCATAAGGGTCTCGCAGATATGCCAAATGTGGTCGCCAAGTTGCATATTCAACATATCCTTCAACAATCACTGCATCCTCGTCCAAAGTAGAAGCTAGTTGTAGACCACCATCACTCTCTTGCCACGAGTTTAAATCGTACGGCTGTTGATTACCCAACCAATCAGGCAATGGCCTCCAAACGTTAGGCACAATGACATCTTTATTGTGATGCATGAGATCCTCAATGATCGTTGTCGGAACAGTTTCCACATCTACGTCTCTCCAATATACCCATGAATGGTATGGTTTGATAGCGACCGAACTGAGCCAATTACGGGCTCGAGCCATCAATTTACGACGTGGACCTTGAGCTTCAAACCCATGTCTGTCACTGAAACCTTGTCCAATGACCTGCCCGAAATCTTTTTCAAAAATTATAATTTCTCCGAAATGAATTTTAGGGTCTGGGTCGTGTTGTAACTCTAGAAGGTTATCCTTGAGGACCCCCATTGTATTGTCCGAGGAATCAGATACCAAAAATGCCATGTCCACCAAGTGGTGAGGATATGTCATATTTCGCATGTGTCTGAAAAACATGGGTAAGTGGGCGGCTGCATCTCTCAAAGGTACGAGAAAGACCACACGCTCACCTCTCTGCCAACCGTCCTCGGTCCCCTTGTAGTTTTCCAAATCGTAATAATGCGTGTTCTTTGTATTTTCAAAGTCAGGCTCATACAGACTGTTATTGAATGGTCGCACCATGTTGAATAATATCAGAAACAGAGCTACCAAAACAACCAGTATCGTTTTAGGATTGGTCGCAGAATGTTTTAAAGTCCTCACAAGCGTAGCGTTATATCGCTTCAATACCTTGAAGCTTAATGTCCCCATTGGTTGTGCTATTATCGAGTCTTTTGACATCTCCTACAACGCAAAAAAATGGATTAGGGTTCGACTGTGCGAAGGAATCCTTGATAACGTTGATATTTATTGTTGGTTTGAAGGAAAGCACGAAGATCTGTCGTGTTTGTACGAAATTCGATGGTGGATTTCAGGAAAAAACATATCGTATCGAGTATACGCGATTTCATTCTGATTACATAATATGATGCATTAAAATATCTCTCTATAAGAATATTTCACTGTTGGAAACAATTCGATTTTTGGCAGGTTTGGGTGGAGGCACTTTCTTCCCCAACTTGGTCGTGGAAGGTGTAGGCTGTGAGTGTTTAAGAGGTTCTGGGTTGCTGAGCGTCTTTGGAAGTCTTCTTTTGGGGCCCTTGGCACGATTCATGTTCGGGTGAGAGAGGTTTTGATGTTTTTGGGCTATTCCTATTTCTGATCCATCGATAGTGCGGGACTTTGTCAGAGTTTTTTCTAGTACCCTGCTTGACTTGGGATCTACCATGAAAGGAATTGGAACGGGCTGGGATGAAACAGAATATGAATTATTCGGCAGGATATCATTAGGCTTACTCTGATCTCGCTTTCTGGGTTTCAGCCCATTCAGTTGAGCACTCAATATTGTTTCTTGGGCAGCGTTAAAATCACGGTTTTTACCACTAGATGTAGAACCTCTCAGTTGCTGCAATTGGGACTGCAACATTTCTTCTTGTGGTTGATTGAAGTTAGTTTTGTTGGTTTTTCTTGGAAGGACAACGGGCTTCGATTTTATCTCCTTGGCCTTGGTTACGGCTTCCGGTGGACTCAAATCAGAGTTCTTTGTTAAATCTTTTGGTTTAGTAGGCTTCAAAGGAGCTGTCTTCTTTGGGGCGATAGGATCTGAAGATACTTGTAAGTTGCTTGGTTTAGCTGGAGCCTTTGGCTTTGGCGAAAGGCTTCTCGATTGTTTCACCTTTAAGTCGTGATTATCTTCTTCACTGACGACTTCCTTATTCTGATTTCTTGATTTTGGAGCTGGAGGAGGCACAGGTTTTTTGATTGTGTCACTGGTTTCTGGTTTTGTAACCTTCAAGCTTGTAGGCTTTGAAGGAATCAAAGGTTTCCGTTCAATATCAACCTTCTCCTTCATATTGATGGCTTTATTATTAGCTCCAATCCTTGGCTCCACCTTTGGTTTCGATTTTGGCTCCTCACTCAGTTCAGGGTTTGCTCTTCGCAAGGGTAGTGCAGGAGGGTTTTCATCTTGTTCATCGCCATGTATAGGCCTCTCTCGTCTAAATCCATTGCCTCTGTTGATGACGAATTCCCGTTTTGGTTTTTTCATCACATCCTCACTTCGTATGACCTTTGGAGCCTTGCTATTGTTGAAATTGGGCAAAGAATCTACAAACGAATTATCTGGGAAGTTTAGAATGGAAGTATTCGGACGCTTTGGCAACTGCGGGGCCTGCTCTTCGTCCGATGATTCCACCTGTTTCTTTTCTTCCCTTGCAACTGGGTGCACCAATTTGATATCATTGGTTTCTTCCTCTGATGTTGATTTTAGAGAATCTGGCTTTTTAGGTTTTTGAGGGGGGCCTTTGGGATTGGAATTTGATCTTCTTAGTTTATCCAGATCCCCCACTTTCGACCTTTTCAATTCAACTTCTTCTTCTAATTTATGAACCCTTTCATTATCCTCCTTCCTCTTTTTGGCATCTAACTCTTGTACTTTGCGTAAGAAAGAATCCACATTGGGATCGTAATCTGCCACTTTCCTGCCCATATCAGCTATTTGGCATTTCCCTCACTACAGACGGAAATTGTTCATTCTAGGTGTCGCGAATGAACGAACATCTATTATATGGATCCGCGATTTCCTCATAGACCATGTAGCATCTGTATCATCGTGAAGAGATACCTTATATTACTCCTCCGGATTGTTTATTCCGGCGAATATCACGATGAGTGTTATATTACACCCCCTCGCACTACTGACAGTCATCGATGAATTCCAAAGACGGGGTAGAAACAATGATTCCATGATATTTGGAGGGCTGCTTGGTAAACATGATGAATCAACCGACCAAATATCTGTTGTCAGCAGCTTCGTCATACCTTTGATCGATGGCCAATTTCTGAACAAGGAGTACTTGCAGGACATGCTACTCAAATTTTCCATCACTAATTCCAATTTTCGGTTCATAGGCTACTATCATGTTCAATCTCCAAATGGAAGCCTGAACGAGCAATATGACTTGAACGCAATCAACCTAGTGTGTCAAGATGATAAAAGACCTTCTTCTTTTGTTCATTGGATAATAACGGATCCAAAAGAATTCAAAACATTCTCAATTTATTACTTGGACGATGCAGTAATACAGCTCGTCAACACCAATGTCCAGCATTATACCACCAAACCTTTGCCATTTGAGTTTAAAAATCTTTTATCCGAGAAAATTGCAATAGATACAATAATCAAGCAATCCAGGTTGGAAAAAGACTTATCCACTAAAAACTCTTTGAAGAAACTGAATAATAGCTATATTGACATCCATTCATCGTTGAACATTCTCTATAAATCAGTCAACAGGCTCATCCATTACTTAAAGAAATGTTCAAAATCAGAGGGCTCAATTGACTACGATACAATTCAGGAAATTAATGCGGTGATACTGAAAATTGAAAGGCTCAAGCTCGTACCACAAGTCAAGGAGGAATTTGACTTAGTGACTCTTTCCTTGCTGGTGGACAATCTTGATCAAATGGACCATTTACTCTATCTTCGCAAACAAGTAGAGCAGTACAAGATATCTCAATCGATGTATAGTTAGCTTCTGATTTAGTTTCGTATAACAAAAACCATCCAGCATCGCATCTGTCAATTTCATGTGCGCGCATATACGATGATCGGTATATCAACATCTTCTTCTACTCTGCTTTCTTCTTCCTTTTTGTTTGTCATCAATGCAGTACGTAGGTAGAGCCATTGGATCGGTTTCCAAAACTTGGTCCTCCATTAACCCTGCCACATTGAGTGGTGCTATTGATATCATTGTGGTGGAACAAGAAAATGGCGACTTGGCTTGCTCTCCTTTCCATGTTCGGTTTGGAAAGTTCCAACTATTGAGGCCTTCCCAAAAGAAGGTGGATTTCATAGTCAATGGAGAGACAACAGATCTTCCGATGAAATTGGGTGATGGAGGCGAAGCCTTTTTCGTGTTTGAAACTGATGCTGCCATCCCAAGTGACCTTCAAACTTCACCTGTCATCTCGCCTGTTTCCAGCCCGGAGCCAGCCTCTCCTCTGAGCCCTCCTTCAAGACCAAACTCGGAGCCAGATTACTTGGAATTGGGTGATGGAGAGACTACATCTAACGATTTGGAAAACTTCAAGTTGAACAGGTATCCGTATTTGTCAACTGAGGTATCGCATTCGGACCCTGGTGTTGGATCTGTGAGTTCAAGTCCCGAGAATACTAAAATTATTCAGAAAATCTCTCGGAAGCTAAATACAAAGAACATTCCTTCGAAAATTGATAATAACGGAAATCTTGTACTGGATATACAAGGCTATAAAAGTGATGATGTGGAGGACAATTCCAAATCCTTGAAACAATTGCTATTAGCTGAACTCGGAGAAGATGTTGATCTGGACAAGGTAATTGAGAAAGACCACGAAGGAAATATTATGATTAATGGCGTCATTTCCTTACTAAGTGGGGAAGATGATCTGGAATCATCCGCTCAAACTGATGACCAAGCTGAGAGCCTTAAACTGGATTTTGAGTCGGATAGGTCTGACATTGAATCTGACACAAACAATGAGTTATCTCGCTACTTCAAGACACTGAGACTTACCTCAGATCAGTTGAAATGTCTCACATTGAAGAAGGGTGTGAATGAGCTGAAGTTCAGTGTGAACAAGGGCAAATCTGTGGTAACCGCAAACCTGTATTTCTGGGACTACTATGACCCAATAGTAATATCTGACATTGATGGAACCATTACCAAATCTGACGCTTTAGGCCATGTATTTACCATGATTGGCCGTGATTGGACTCATAAAGGTGTGGCAAAGCTATTCACAGATATCAAATTCAATGGATACAACATAATGTACTTGACAGCAAGATCGGTAGGCCAAGCGGATTCCACGCGCTATTATCTGAATAATATAGAACAGGAAGGTTTGAAACTTCCTCAAGGCCCAGTGATTCTTTCTCCTGATCGAACAATGGCAGCTTTACGAAGAGAGGTGATTTTGAAGAAACCTGAAGTGTTCAAAATGGCTTGTTTGAACGACATCAAAAAGCTGTATCTCACCAATATTCAGGACCTTAACCTGAACACTGACTCTGCAGATTTCACGGATATCAATACGAACACTCTAAAATCTTCAAGTCTTACAGAGGATGTACAGACGCCTTTTTATGCTGGGTTTGGTAACAGGATTACCGATGCATTGTCCTATAGATCGGTTGGAATTCCCTCATCACGAATATTTACAATAAACCCTGATGGTGACGTTCATATGGAGTTGCTGGAACTGGCTGGGTATAGAAGTTCCTATGTGCATATTAGTGAGTTGGTGGATCATTTCTTTCCGCCGGTAAATACAGAGGTATTTAAGTCAATGCCTTCTGACTCTTACCGAAATACTGCCAAGTTTTCTGACGTCAATTACTGGAAAGAGCCGCTGTACAATTTTGATGAGCTCAGTGATGAAGATTCCAGTGAGACTGAGTTGAGAAGAAAGAAGGAGGAAGAGCGTTTGCAATCTGCTCCCCGCAGTCCAATTTTAGCAGCGGGAGCTTCCTTTTTCAAAGGAAGTAGTAGTCTTTTAAGTTCACCAGAACGGATGACATTGAATGATCAGAAACCGACTGAAGTACCCGCAGCTATCAGGCCCCCAAGATCCACAGGATCCATATCATCCAGCGAAGAAAAGCTTGGAGAACTTGATCACGATATAATTGATGTTGACCTGGAAGATGAATTATTGGAGCATGATGACGATGCCTTCGACTATGATTATGAGTACGAAGACGAGGAGGAGGAAAACGATGACATGGATGAAGCTGATGATGGAGATGAATATTCAGATGAATATTATGATGAAGAGGACGACTACGATGAAGAATTAGATGGAACGTTGGAACCAGTCCCAAAAATAGAAACAGAACAGACAGCTGTCACTAACAAGCTACCTCATTCAGATTCCGATGAGACGGAGACAAAATCTTTCAAAAAAGCTAGTGAATTAATGAGCAAGATGAGAATTGATGATATCTGAAGGTGTATAAATGAGTATTAATTATTTCTGTATATTTATTCTATTAACATGTCTAGATTTGCTTAATGACTTCAACTTGACTGGCATCATCTTTTTCTCTGTGTGATTCAGCTTTGGTAAAGATCTTTTTGAGAACGGCATCTTCGTCTTCTTCATTTCTCATGATGAATATCTTGTTTCCATATGTGAACCAGTAGATCAGAGAAATAAGTAACCAGGCCACAATGACGGCAGACGCGTAATTCATGTTGGATCTAGTAACAGGCTTGACAAATGGGAATGAGTAAAACACTAAAGCGAATAACGCCCAAGCAACAGTTACACTGGAAGTAAAATAACCAAACTTCCCAATCCAGAAAGGACCATGTGTAATACTATCTCTTCCATTGTATATAAGACAACTGACAGGAATTGCATAGGACAAAAGGAGGAAAGTGATACAACCAGTCACCAAAGAGTTATAGGCCAGGTCAGAAGCCAGATAAAGGCAACTTACCAAGGAACATAAACAGACAGAGGACAAGTGGGCGTTAAATGGAATAGCCAGTCTCTTATCGACCTTTGAAAGGAATGAAGAAAATGGAAGACCATTGTCTCTGGCAAAAGACCAACATAAACGCATTTGCCATGTGTGACCCGAAATCAAACATCCACAGGCGGTCAAAAACAACAAGAAACCCAGGAAGATGGCACCTCCTTGGTTTTGAACAGCTTGATAATAAATTGAAATGATTGGTGCACCTGTAGCAGTATTCAGCAATGCTTCTAGGTCTCTAATGGAAAAGAACATCGAAATACAGTAGACAAAGGAAGTGAAAAAGCCAATGGCGACCGTTCCCATAATAGCAATTGGAATAACCCTTTCAGGCTGAGCAACTTCTTCAGCCATGTGGGTAGCACAATCCAGGCATGAGAAAGACCAATTAGGGTTGATCAAACCAATGATAAAGGCAATTCCAGCAGATTCCCAGCCAGTTTGGTTGTCGAAATCTGAGAACACAAACTGGGCATTCTGAAAGTTTCCACTGGAACAAGCAAGGACGGTGATGGTAATCACAACAAATGACCCCAAGGAAATGTACAATGATGATTTGGCAATAGTTGGGAGGAATTTGGCATAACAGTTGAAAAAGAAAACAAAAAAGTTTAGGATCTGGAATGCAACAAAAACGTGCCAGCGATGAAATTCGTAGTCGGAATGGGTCAGTTCATAAAAGGCAACTGCAATTTGAACAGTAGCCACTGTAGTTGATGTGGATGAAAAAATGGAACCAGCGTATGAGAACGAGCCACATAGGAAAGCCAGTACTGGATACTTAGGGGCTAGCACTTTAGCCCAAACATATTGGCCTCCAGACGAAGGATATGCTGAAGCTAGCTCAGACAAGGTGATACCAATGCAGGTAGACACTGCTGCAATAATCATGATACCATAAACAATCATCATTGGACCACCGGAGGAGATACCAGTGACCAACGAAGCAGAAATACCGAACCAGGAGTTGGTCAAACCGAATCCAACACCCAGAACCGACCAAACAGAGAAGTTTCTATTCAGCTCAGGCTCGTAACCCAATTGAGCTAGAACCAGGTCGTCCTTATCAATGGCTGAATCTTTGGTATATCTTCTTGTTAAAGAAACATCGTTTAAGTCTGACTTTTCCACGCTACTTGACATTCTTAAAGGAGAGAGAGACCAAGTGCTAGTTTGGAAAAAAAATCAATGTAAGAATAGATCTGAGAAGAAAGATTCAATCTGGGCCTTCAGATAGTATTTATATTTGAAACGGTCGGGCGAGATTGGAAAAAAACACTTCCCAAAAAGTACTAACAAGATAGGCGGCCTTTTCCGATGAAAGGCCATTTCGCAGGGCAAAGCGATGATACTTGGAATCCATGGTTGGATAATTGGGCAACTGACGGGAGGTTTTCGTGATCTTCAGTTCATTTGTCACGTATGTCAGTTGGTCTCCTGTTATAGCGGATACCTCATATCGGATGGTAATCTTATCTGTGTGACTGTTTTTTCTGCAGGGAATTAAGGCGTTTTCTCATTCACCGTGCATTGTCAATGTGGTTCTCCGAAAACAAAGTAACAACAGAATGTGTACTTCGTCTTCAAGGGAGAGGTTGCGGAGCTGGAATGAACTGCCTGGTTCTTATCTATGGATAATCCATTTTTGAATATAAACCGGGGTTGTTGTAAGGTTCAAAATACGTTGTAGAAAAGACGAAAACTATTTCCCAAAGTGGTATGCTGATTGCGCTTCCTCGGAATGTACTACTGCTTTGGGAATACGTTTGCGCTTCTTCGCTGCGTTCTTTTATCCTTTGGCTTTCGGGTTTTCGGTTGAATTTTTCCGCATCTCGACATTCGTGGGAAAATCTGTTAGGGTTTTTCCTACACCTCTCCCTTCACAGCTTGCGTCCGCGGCCTCCTTCCACAGATTCCTTCTAGCACCCCTACCCTCGCTCCATCTCAACGCGTATTGGACATATCTCTGTTTACAAACACGGTTGTTTCTCAACAGTTCAACATGTTTGATTCCCTCCCTTTGGATCAGTATAGGGCCAACTATCAAGCAATTAAGGAACACAAGCCCATTCCATACGGTGATGCTAAAGGGTTAATTCTCATGTCAGACGACATTGATTTGGATTTGGTGTTGAGAAAACATATCCCAAGCAAAATTCTTGAGGAATATTTTTATAAACCAAAAGAAGGTAAGAACCGTACGGATAATAGAACACATTATACGAGTGACACCGAAGAGCTGCTAAGGTTTTCCAATGTGTTCAAAGATGACAGCATTGAAATTGGGAGGTCTAGATCTATGTATTCGTCACCTAAGTACCCGTCATTTGAAAAGGAAAACATTTTAAGACCTTCAACCAAGGCGAATCAAAAGGAGCCAAAGTATGATATTGATATTGCCGGTGACCTGCTAGCCAGTTCTCACAAGTTTATATCCAATCTTCCCTCCACTAATAAATACGAGAAACTGTTGTCCTCTTCGATAGAGAAGACTATAAGAGAATTCAACAGATTGAAAGAGGAAAATGAACAATTGAAGAGCAAATCTCACTCCCCTCGAGAGACTGGAGCACGCCAATTGGAGGAACTGGTATACTTAAAGGATGTCAACAAGACATTAATGGAGAAGCTTCAGAAGGAAAAGGACAGTAATGAACAGTTAATAAAAATGGAAACTGAACTAACGGTAAAGGATAATTCTATCAAGAATCTAGAGGCAAAGATAGTTGAAAAGGACCAATTAATCGACACGTTGCGAGGCAGTTTAGCTGACAAGGAACAGTTGCTTGAAAAGTCAAAAAATCAGCTAGCTGAAAAGAATGACGAAGTTGAGAGTAAAAACGTTCAGTTAATCGCCAAAGACCGACTGTTAGAAACAATAAACTCTGAGTTACTCGACACAAAGAAAATAATCGATAAAGAGAACACTATTAAGTCGGGGAACTCTT
The DNA here is from genome assembly GCA_023213015.1 of Komagataella mondaviorum. Taxonomy (NCBI): domain Eukaryota; kingdom Fungi; phylum Ascomycota; class Pichiomycetes; order Pichiales; family Pichiaceae; genus Komagataella; species Komagataella mondaviorum. The sequence continues at coordinate 528,665 of JAKWBA010000002.1, read as the reverse complement.
TTGGTGACCACGACCAACATGCCCAACCACATGAAAAACAGACACCACCTAGAAAAAAAGACTCTCCTCTTAAGCAATCTGAAGCGGAAGCAGCAGTTTCCAGCATTGCTCGCGAGCTGCATCAAATCAAAGAGAGTATAAACTATCTAGGTAAAGATCCCAAAAAGATAAAGCTGTGTGAGGAGATTAATGAGATCAGAGATCAGATCAAATCTCTTGATGTACAGAGATCTGAAAAGGAAAAAGAAATTGCCGATCTAAATGAAAAGGAGTTATACATACAGCAGCTATCTTCAGGCCAATCAAGCATGTTCCAAGGTTCGAAGTTTACCAAAACGCAATGGGATTCTGTGAATAAGCAGCCTACTGCATCTCCTAAACATGACCTGAACATTCAAGATTCACCAACGTTCCGTCGAGCGCAGAAAGTAAAACCACCGTGTCCCACTTGTTTTCAATCTAATAACTCTCCTACTCAATCAAACTGGGACTCGAGAGCAACTCACTATACACACAATAACAATGCCCATCTCAATGACCTAGATAATATTGATCCGAACGATTTTCTATCCAAATTAACCGGTCCTGAGGAGAACAAAAAGAAGGAAGAAGCTCTTAATTATCTTGACTCTACTCGATGTACAAGGAAGCCCCAAGGATCTAACCACTTAGGGGATATGGATGAGATACACGAAGAGATAGCAAACTCTGAATATTACTAACTACCTAAATAGTTTCCCCATTTCCAAGGCAGGGCGTAATGATATTCTTATGTAATAATATTTTTCTATGCATTTCGCGGTTCATCTTTTCATCTCTTCCAGTGGCTAGGAAAGGACTTCACATTGAAGAATTTAATCAAAGAACACAAGATGCCCCCCATAAAATCTCTGGATATCTTTTTCAACCGCACGGAAAAACTTTTGCAGGCCAACCCCACAACTACAAAAATCTCCATTAAATTGGGCGTAAATTTCAATGATCACGAAAATCCTCAGAATAAGCACAACATGATATCGGTGAGAGTCTCAGACCCGCTTAGTGGATGCAATTATACATTCAAAGTAACCAATAAAACCGATATGCTGAAGGTTTTCAGTTTTTTGGGTCCCCACGGAATTGAACTACCGATTGCTGGGCAGCAAGGCCAGGTCAAGAGTAATGATCAGAGTCAAGGTAGTGAAACTGAAATACCTACCACATTCCACAGAGGTGCTACTAGTATCTTGGTAAATAAGCCATTTGAAAAGAAACCTCTCATTATAAAGGACTCAAGTACAACAAAGAAAGGTGGCAAGGGTGGTAAGAAGAAGGGTAAAAAATATTAATGTACATCTGATTTGAATAAATAATTGTTAAGTGAATGTTGGTAGCTATTTACCTCCTTCTGGATTTGTTCTTTCTTTTTCTTTTCCCTTTTTTGCGTGATGCCTTATTTGCTGCAGGTGTTATTAGATCGGATTGATCGTTGGCTAATACCGGGGCACTAGGGGGATTGAGATCGGTGCTTTCTTGATCTGACGAATTCGAAGTATAGCTAGGAGGTCTGGAGTTGTATTCACTTTCTGTGTGAGTTAGATAGTCATCAGAAAGAATAGAACGAACTTGACGGGGAGAAATCAATGGAAAACTGCTGGGTTTAGAAACTGAAACTTTTCCTTGCAAGTATGCTTTGGGCCCAAAAAATGTGGTTTCGCTCTCAGGGTACTCCGGGGGTAATGCCTCTCCCGTTTGAAGTATCGTATCCTCAACATCTTCTTTGCTTGATAAATAAACGGGAGGAGCTCCAAGATTGCCCTCATTGTCACCTTCACAGAAGCCAAGCTTCTTGACATTAGCTTCGATAAACACGAATCCAAGTTGTCCCAAATTAACAGAGACCTGAGATCTACCACCTGTAGATCCAACACAAGGATATAAATCTAATTTGATATCATGTAAGACCTCCATTATCTTTTTTCCGTTGTGTGTGACGTAAACCGACCCAGTGTAGTACTTATAGCCAATTCCTATCACGTCACCTTGAATCAATTGAGGTAGCAAGACGGGTGTGTCTGGATCATTTATAAAGGGTCTGTTCAGTCTTAGATGACCTGAAGACTCTATTCCAATGGAATATGGGTTATAACCGGGAAGTCGAAAGTCTGGGTAAGGCTTACAACATAAACCAACCGAAATTAGGGTATTAGAAGGGTTGAATTCATAAAGCTTGGCCTCAAAGTAGACTGTATCTTTTCGTCTGTTCTTTGTGGGGAGTGGAAAATTTAAGGTTGTAGAATGTGGTATGTCCGTGGTGAAAACGATGTCGGTTCTATCTTCGATGTAGAATGGGACTGTAATGTTTCTGGAAGCACTAGTACCTTCACCAGTGATGGCACCATAATCAGGGAATGCATTAACTATTAACGAGCTCTTTTGGTTCTGCTCTATGATTTCCTCGTCATAAAAAGAAGCTGAGTCCTCAGTCTCAGTTCTTTTGTATTTCTCAGGGTGATTGATTTGATCTAAAACCAAATCTTTGTGGCCAGTATAAGAATCAAAGTAAAATATGTTGATTCCTCTGTCCCTCAGACTCATTTGAGCATCGATGCCAAACCCTGTGCCCTGGGGAACTACGTTAGGTTTATTCAACAGGAAAAACTGTTTACCCAAGAGGTACTGTTCCTTCTCTTCATCTGTCAAAAGCGGAAGGTACGTTTTCTCCCAAAACTTGACCTTATCTTCATCGACTTGGAAGTTTTGAGGTAAACGAATATTGAAGTTATCCCCCAGATCATAGCCAAAGGTTGAAGAGCCGCTGAAGAATGTGTAGTAAACGGCTATGATTATCAGTAGCAACAACAGTAAGCTCAGAATAGCACTGAGACCAATAACAAAAGGAATGTTTAAGTCTAAATCGGGATTCCCTACGTTAACATCATCAAAGGAATACATGATAACGAAATGCGGTAACCTTGAATTAGAGAACAAAATTTTCTGTCAGGAAAGAAGTGTGGATATGGGGTTTGAAGTGTGATTTGAATGGTATTAAACTTTTCTAGATATTCTGTTTCCCGCGAAAACCCGCTGATCATATCATTTATGTGGAGAGGCAGTACTAGGCTTGCCGATCTTTTCAATCGATTTTACGAGACTACTGTACATCAAACCCTGACCGTCGAGACTCAGAAGGTCTATTACTTCTATTTATCTGAGTATAATGCAGCCAGCGCTTCGCGGGCATACTTTTCTAGGTAAAATGCTTGAAAAGAGTCTCGTAGTTCAGATTCTGAAGAGTCACTGCTAATTGACTGTTTAAGAGGATCTAACATTGGCGGGAGTTTTTCGGCAATGTTTTCTTGGTATGAGAGCAGTTCTCCAACCAGACGGTTTACTTCCTGTCTTTTCTCGTAGAGCTTCTCATTCTGGTCTCGTAGTTTATCAACCGATGACTGTCGTTTCTGTATTATGTAATGCCTTAGTTTCTCAACTATCATTATGATGCTGTCTTCGTATTCGTCCAATAGTTGAACCATTCGGGAGTTATGTAGCTGGATCTGTTTTATCTTTGTTTTCAGTCCCAAGTTTTCTTGTTTGAGGGCTGTCAGCTCGGCTTTAGATGCTTCCTCATCCTTCGTGGGATCCTGTATTTTTTGGTCGATGTGTAAAGAGTTTAAAGATGCCCTCAAACTCTGCGTTATTGATTCTGATGTCTGGGTAGACGTTGCTGAGACCGTTATTGGAGAAGACCTATCATTCTTAGCCTCTTCTTGTAGAAAGTTGGAAAGAGCCTCCATTCTCCGAAATAGCGACCTTTTCAACTGTCGATTTTTGTCCAATTTCTCAAGAAGGACATCTACCAAGAAGTACAATTGAGAGTAGTTATCCCGTCGGACATTCATCTCTGGAATTGGCATTACCTTGCCACTCCTCTCCATGGTGAGTAAAAATAAAATTACAAGATAGCAAGATGCCCGGCACGTTCTAGCAAGAACCTTAATATCACTCCGCGAACGAATCATTCTAGCCCTGCCCCTCTCTGTCAAGATCATTGTAGCTACAAAATCAGATCAACTTAACAATACAATGAAAACTAAATAAATATCCGATACTCTAAGCAGACATATCATTCAGAATCTCCTGCTCGCTTCTATGTTTGAACTGGAGAATCAGATCGTCTTTCGGGAAAATGGTGGCGAAAACTTTGATCTCCTCACTCAATGGGGTGACAGTGTGTTCAACGTCGTACAACATGGCAAGTTTACCGATCAAAGCGGTGAAAGCCATCATGACATAGTTCTGACCGAGACACACATGTGGTCCATTACCAAATACAAGCCAGTTCTTCTTGGCCTGGTTTGCAGGTGATCCTTCGACCCATCTCTCTGGGATGAAATCATCTGGATTCTCATACACTTCTGGGTCATGCAAGGCAGGATACAAAGTTGGAATTACCATGGCTCCTTTTGGTACCGTATAGTTGTCGCTAACTGGGTAGGATTTTTTGACAACGTACGGAACCATCAAGACTGGAGGTCTATATCTCAAAGTCTCCTTGACTACCATAAAAGTGTACTTCATAGAGTCAATCAGCTCTCCGCTCAATGGCTTATGGATGTCTCCCTCACGCAAACGGATCTGCTCCTCTCTGATTTTAGCCATGACGTCAGGTCTGTCAGCAATTATCTGGAACATCCAGCAACAGGCTGAGGAGGAGGCATCTTGGGATGCAAACAAAAATGTGAAAATTGCTTCAGAAATCTCTTTGTTAGAGAATTCTCTAATTAGAAGCTTAGCATCTGCATTTCTAGACTTGTTTTCTCTAGCTTGTTTCATTGAATCAATCCAAGCATCCATGACACACGTAGGTTTTCCATTGTCCTCGTTGATGTGTTTTTTAGCCATGGCAGCACATTTTTCAAAAATTTTCATAGTTTCATCAGCAGTTACTTTTCCATACCATGTTTTAGTGAAGGGCAAGATAATAGGGAAGTTGACCAACTCTAATGCAGCAGTTACCTTGTAATAGTTGTCTGCAATCAACTTAATCTGCTCATCAGTAATATAATCACCACAGAAAGTCTTCAGGGACAGAGCACACATAATCTCTCTCAGCTCGTGAAAGAAAATCATAGGCTTCTCTTTAGACATCTCTGCAAAACGGTTCAAATAATCATCGATGATCTTCTCTTGGGCAGGAATGTAAATTTCCAGAGCCTTCTTAGTGAAGAGACCATTCAATCCCTTTCTGTAGTCAACATGTTCCTTACCGTCCAAAAACACCCAGTTAGAAGGTCTCAAAATTTTCACTGCAACATCAACAACACAAGGCTTAACATAACTTGGACTTTGAAAGATTTTCCTGGCCAAATCCCTGGATGAAGCGATCACAACGAACTTGTGGAAAATCGACACACACGACAACGGGCCGGAATCCCATTTGGCTTTGTACTCCTCAAACTTTGGATCCAAAGACTCCAAGAATGGGCCAATGATAGGCCAAATCTTGTATTTTGGTCCAGCTATGTTTCCTTTACGGATTTGATACATAATCTGGTCGTAAGACAGAACTCCAATAATGACCGCTAGGGTAACCTGCCACCAGGTGAAGTCATTAGCTACTGTCTGTGCATAATGCGATATGGTCCCAGCTACTGTTGATGCGTTGCTCCCGCTGTAACTTGATATGACCTGCGACATCTTTAGCAAAGAGATTAAGTTGGAAGAGGAATGTTTTCTTTTCTGCAAGAACTTATACAGAATACTCGTAAACGAGCCAAACGAAGAAACCGCCCGATTAAGTAAGAGCGCTCGCGAAATACAAAACAGCTGAGGTAAAGAGGGTGTCAAGAGACGGATAGACTCGGAGTTGGCGCTGAGTGGTAAGTGAAAAGAAAGAGGCTTACAAGTGGTATGATTTTGATAGGTTGTCTTTATCAGATGCTTGGTTTAACAGCCCACGAATGTTCAAGAGAAGGAATGAAGCATTGTCCTGGAATCCTATTCTCATGATGAAAATCAGTATCTTTAACCTCACAAAACAGAGATAAAAGAAGACCAGGGAAGACATTTTCACATTGCGTTGAATTGTCCTTACTCTATCGTTCCGTTCGATTGTGTTTCCTCCCCTTCGATCCCTTAATTTTATGTCAATTCTAACCCTGCCCCAACCTCATCGCAAACTGAATATTTACACCCTAACATCATATAGTTTTTCAAACATGTAGATGACTCAGTGTCTCACCCGTTTAGCTAACTCCCGTAACACTAACAGGCCGGTAATACCCCTTTTTCAGATGTCCGGACTTATTGAAAAGGTCAACATTCTTGGGTCTGACTCCATCCATGTTGGTTACAATATGTCGTCCCACATTGTGGACGAAATTTTGACAAAGAAGGCCTCTTCCACTTATGTCTTGATTACAGACTCTAATATCGCCAAAATGGGACACCTGAAGACTTTCGTCGATGAATTCAACAGACTTATCCCTTCTAAAAGACCGGGCTCCAGAATTCTGACTTATGTCGTGCCCCCTGGAGAAGCCAACAAGAATAGAGCTACGAAAGCCGCAGTTGAAGATTATCTGCTTGAACAGGGATGTACTAGAGATACCTTCATTCTGGCTATTGGAGGTGGTGTTATTGGTGATATGATTGGATATGTCGCAGCCACATTTATGCGTGGTGTGAGATTTGTACAGATCCCCACTTCCCTTCTGGCTATGGTCGACTCCTCCATTGGGGGTAAAACTGCCATAGATACACCTTTGGGTAAGAACTTCATTGGTGCCTTCTGGCAACCAGATTATGTCTTTGTAGATGTTGCATTTTTAGAAACTCTTCCCGAGAGAGAATTCATCAACGGTATGGCTGAAGTTGTGAAGACTGCTGCTATTTGGAACGAGGAGGAATTTTCCAGATTGGAAACCTACTCCAAAAGATTTTTGGAGGTTATAAGAAACAGAAATGCCGACGGCTCTGTTGATTTATCATCTTTGAAAGACCATGTGATTAAACTGGTATTAGAATCTATCAAGGTAAAGGCTGAAGTAGTCACGCTTGACGAACGTGAAGGAGGATTGAGAAATCTTTTGAATTTTGGTCATTCTATTGGGCATGCCATTGAAGCCATATTAACTCCTCAGGCCCTCCACGGAGAGTGTGTTGCTCTAGGTGCAGTTCTGGAGGCCGAACTCTCTAGATATCTGGGTATTTTGTCACCTGTCGCCGTTTCGAGGTTATACAAGTGCTTTTCAGCTTATGGTTTGCCCGTGAGCCTTGCTGATAAGACAGTGCAGAAGAGAACAAACGGTAAGAAATGTCCTGTTGATGTTTTGCTACAAAAAATGGCCATTGATAAAAAGAATGATGGTTCGAAGAAAAAGGTAGTCTTGCTGTCTAAAATTGGAGAGTGTTATGAACCTAAAGCATCCTATGTCAACGATGAGGATCTTAGATTTGTGTTGACTGATGAAGTTCTTGTGAAAGATTTTTCATCTGCTCCGTCTACCGCTGTAGTTGTTCCTCCAGGCTCCAAATCGATTTCGAACAGAGCCTTAATTCTTGCAGCTTTAGGTAAGGGTGAATGTAAGATCAAGAACTTGCTTCATTCTGACGACACGGAACACATGTTGAATGCGGTTACCGCTTTAAAGGGAGCTGATATCTCTTTTGATGATAACGGGGAGACGGTTATTGTCAATGGTAATGGAGGAGTTTTCACGGCAACTGAAGCTGAAATATATTTGGGAAACGCTGGTACTGCTTCGAGGTTCTTGACTTCCGTCGCATCTATAGTTCAACCCGATGCAGGAATAGATCATGTTGTACTCACAGGTAATGCTAGGATGCAAGAAAGGCCGATTGGACCACTCGTTGATGCCCTTAGATCCAACGGCTCCGAGGTTGAATACTTAAACAGAGAAGGATCTTTGCCATTGAAAATCAAATCAGGAAACAGACTCAAAGGTGGCCGTATTGAACTTGCTGCTACGATATCTTCACAGTACGTCTCTTCTGTGCTAATGTGCGCACCATATGCTGCAGAACCTGTTGAATTGTCACTCGTAGGTGGAAAACCCATCTCCTTACTTTACGTCGATATGACCATTGCGATGATGAAGAGTTTTGGAATTGAGGTTACAAAGTCTACTACTGAGCCTTACACTTACCACATACCTCAGGGTCACTACACTAACCCAGCGGAATATGTCATTGAATCTGATGCTTCGTCTGCAACGTATCCTCTAGCATTTGCAGCCATGAACGGGACTCAAGTAACAATCCCAAACATCGGATCTTCTTCTTTGCAGGGTGATGCACGATTTGCTGTTGATGTCTTGAAACCTATGGGATGTATAGTTGAACAAACTGCTACGTCTACCACTGTTCAAGGCCCTCCCAAGGGGTCATTGCGACCTTTGCCACTAGTTGACATGGAGCCAATGACTGATGCTTTCTTGACTGCCTCTGTCGTGGCTGCTGTCGCCAATGATTCGAGCCAGTCAACTTCCATTGTTGGTATAAGCAATCAACGTGTCAAGGAGTGCAACAGAATTGAAGCCATGATCACACAACTTGCCAAATTTGGTGTAAAAACAAAAGAGTTAGAAGACGGTATCGAAATTTTTGGAATTGACTATCATCAATTGAAAGCTCCAACTGACGGAATTTACACTTATGATGACCATAGAGTTGCCATGAGTCTCTCACTGCTAGCTGGTTTTGTTGAATCTCCAGTACTTATTCAGGAACGCCATTGCACTGGTAAGACATGGCCAGGTTGGTGGGATATCTTACACACAACGTTTAATGTTCCACTCGATGGACATGAAGCCATTATAGAGCCAACGACCGCTAGAGCTAACGGTGACAAGTCTATTATCATTATTGGTATGCGAGCTGCTGGTAAAAGTACTCTTTCTCATGTTATTGCCCAGAGTTTAAAAGGTTTCAAAGTTGTAGACTTGGATGATATATTTGTTCAAAAGTTTGGTGATATCAGAGACTTTATAAAGGACAATAGCTGGGAGCTTTTCAGAGAAAAAGAAGCTGAGATTGCAAAGAATGCCTTTGAAAAATACTCTACAAATACAGTGATTTCCACTGGTGGTGGAATTGTGGAGACTGAAGCATCTCGCGGTTTATTGGAGCAACAAATGAAGGAAGGACATATAGTCCTTCATTTGCACCGAGATATCGAGGAAACTGTTGTCTTCTTATCTCAAGATAAGACTCGTCCCGCATACTTGGATGAGATTAATCAAGTCTGGAAAAAAAGAAAACATTTCTACAGAGACTGTTCTAATTACTTCTTTTTCTCTCCTCACTGTCAGACTGAAAGGGAGTTTTTCACTTTGAAGAAGACCTTTGCTAAGTTCATATCCAGGATCACAGGTGACATTATTACTAGTATCCCCAACAAACGTTCTGCTTTTGTGTGTTTAACTTTTGGAGACCTTGCACCGGTTGGATCGAAACTGGCTGCGATCACCAATGGATGTGATGCAGTCGAACTAAGAGTCGATTTACTGAAACAACATGACTCTCATTTCATCAGCAATCAGATTGGTATTCTGAGAAACCACACCAGTGTACCTATTATTTTTACTATCAGGACAAAAAGCCAGGGTGGAAATTTCCCAGATGATCATTTTGAGGAGATTGAAAAGCTACTAAATTTGGCGATGAAATTAGGTGTTGAGTATGTCGATTTGGAGTTGTCTCTACCAGAATCTTTGTTGGATACAATTGCAACTCAAAGAAAATTTACCAAGATTATTGGATCGCATCATGATTTCTCTGGTGAGATCAAGTGGAATAGTGTTGATTGGGAGAACAAGTATCTTTTGGCTTTGAAATTGAACGTTGATATCGTTAAATTTGTTGGAACTGCGAAGGAATTGAACGATAACTGGCAACTAGAACACTTTAGAAGTCTTCATACTGATAAACCCTTCATTGGAATAAATATGGGACCTTTAGGAAAAGTTTCCAGAGTTTTTAACACAATTTTGACTCCGGTAACTCACAAAGATCTTCCTTCAAGTGCAGCACCAGGTCAATTAACCTTAAAAGAGATTAACGAATATTATGGACAATTCGGAGGAAGTTCTTCCAAGATGTTTTACGTCGTTGGGAAGCCCATTGGCCATTCCAAATCCCCTGAACTACATAAGGCCTTTTACGATGAATTCGGTTTCAGTCACAGCTTTGACAGACTTGAAACCGATGACGCAGCAAAAGTTTACAATGATCTAATGAAAGGTAACAATCAATTTGGGGGTTGTGCTGTGACTATTCCGCTCAAAATCGACATGCTCAAATACGTGAACGAGCTTAGTGATTCGGCGAAGGCGATTGGTGCATTGAATACTATCATTCCAGTGGGAGACGGTAAATTCATTGGAGACAACACTGATTGGATTGGAATCAGAGACTCCCTTGAACAGGCTGGTTCCAATCTAATTCCAGGATCTAGTACCGGTCTGGTAGTAGGGGGCGGAGGAACTTCAAGAGCAGCAGTTTATGCTTTCCACCAGATGGGATGTTCTAAAATCTACATGTTGAATAGAACCCCATCCAAGCTGGCTGACATCAAGAGCCATTTCCCGTCTAATTACAACATACAAATCATTGAATCTCTGGATGCAATTAATGCTGCAGATAAACTGGACGTTGCAGTGTCAACAGTACCGGGAGATAAATCATTGGATGACCATTTGATCACCCTGCTCAAGAAGTTGTTAGAGAATAAACGTGGTCATGCGGTGCTCTTAGAAGCAGCTTACAAACCCAGAGAGACTCCAATTATGGAGTTGGCGCACTCCAAAGGATGGAAAGTTGTCCCTGGGAGTAGGATGCTAGTCAACCAGGGAATTGAGCAATTCTACAAGTGGACTGGCTACAGATTCTCATCTCAAATTGATGTATAGAAAATAGAAGTATTTGCAGGCTTAGCTGGAGTCTATCTATAGGAAGTGTACCACACCAGAATGACTCTGCAACACCTTTTCTTTTTCCCTTTTAGTTTATCCTTCCTGCATGTTATTGCGGCTTACATATCTTGTATCAGGGTTCGAGAATCCAGACGAAAGATTAACAATAACGGCGAAGATGAGCAAGAATTGCGGATAATACAGTGGTCAATGGCCGGTCTGCTAGCACCACAGGAACTTCACAAGAAACTCAATCCCAGTTGCCAACACATTCAACAAAAGAGGCGTAGGCAATTCCTTATTCTGCGAGACTTCGAAAAGGCAACAGTCAGAAAAAAAGAAACTAGCAAAAAAACAAAAAAAAAAAAAAAAAAAGATACAGAAAAAGAAATTCTGCAGACGATTCTTAGCAGATATAATAGATGTCGGGGTAAACAGAAGTATTCTTCTTCCTAAACTTATTTCTTAACTATTACTATTTCTAAAAGGTGCAATTGAGCTGCAATTGAGATAGCAATTGAACTACAATGGACAGTATTTTAACCAATCGGTGTCTAACACCGGTGAGTAATCACGAGACATTCAATTTAGTGGGTGGTTCCAAATCCATGACCTCTGCAGAGTCCAGGAAAAACTCTGATGAAAGGTCTTCTATATCAATCCCTTCGCCACCCTTATCTCCTTACCAGAGATCGTTAGATCATGAAAGAGACTACAAGATCTTCGACGTTGTGGGGAGAAGTAATGATGAGATTGTTGGCGATGTTGTTAAACCAGCATTAAAAACTCAAGAAAACCAATTGAAGCAAGGGAAAACAGAAGATCCTCTACAGATTTCTTCTCCATCAGTGTCATCCACGCAGACATTTCCTATTAAGGATCTGACGAATTCGAAGCTTACCGTCAATGCTTGGGCCTCTATAAGCAGCGACAAATCTTCTTTTAGAGAAAGTCAATTGGTCTTCCTTGACAGCTACTATAACATTATTGACTCTAGGGTAAAGAAAGCTCCAAGGAGAAAATACCCAACTGCTCAACCAAGAAGAAGGGTTTTCTTTTCCGCATCAGAGAGCGAAACTCCAAATGAGAGGGTCAGAACTAGAAGGGTTATCAAAGATAACGTAAAGTATTCTGACTACGAAACAGAAATGGAAATCTCCAGGCCTTCGACTCCAAAGAGAACTGTCAAGAGAGTCAGTAAGCCTTCCACCCCACAACCTCAAGTTTACACCGATTATGAGTCGATACCCGACTTTTCACCATCGCTGTCAACCCTTCCACCAAATAACGCCAAAGCTTTAAAAGCAGAATGGAAGGGCCAGCCTATGAATCTTTCGGATGATCCACTTGTTCACAAGCTACATCCAGCGGAAGTCACTCTAGCATCTGTATTGAGACTTCCTTGCAATGTCTATCTTGATTCCAAGAGAAGACTATTCTCTGAGAAGGTCAGTCGATTCCGCCTTGGGCTACCATTTAGAAGAACTGACGCTCAGAAGGCCTGCAAGATTGATGTTAATAAAGCAAGCCGTTTGTTTGCTGCTTTTGAAAAGGTCGGATGGTTGGATGATCACCATTTCGAAAAGTTTCTTGAGTTGTGAAAATGGAAGGAAAGGATTTATCACACAGGAGGAGAGATTAATCTGGTATTGTATTTTAGAAAGGGAAGGGGTCAGATTTTGTAAGGATATGGGTTAATTATGTATAAGTTATGGGTTAAAGAATATAATAGAATTAGTGTTTAAAAAGATACTCGCTGGTATAAATGAAATGATTAAGGGCATAGGTGCGCAAGAGAAACTATGCATGAACCGTTGTCAAAGAAACAAGGTTCTAATAACTTTTATCTCTTATTGATTATGACCTGAAATTGGCCCATGCCTTCCTGAATAGTATTATAAGTTTTTGGGTGACTGTCCATTCTCTTGAAACTTGGAATCACTGGCTGGTGGTTCATCCCCATTGATTCCTGGTCAGAGATAGACTTTTTTCGGTCCGAATGATATGGTAGGTCCTCTGGCAAGCTTTCCAATTCAACTTCATCATGTGTCTTCAATGATTGAAATTTGGTAACTGTAGAGCTGAGCGGCGTAACCGGAGAAGATTCTGTAGACGTTGTACGATGCTTTATAGTAGTTGCTTCAAACTTAGGGGACGTATTTGCGGAAGCAGCATCAGACCAGTTTGGAAATGATTTGTTTCCGGCACTGCTATTCCTACTATGGTTAGCCCTTCGTTTCTCTTTGGTACGGTTTGGTTGCTCAATGACGAATGAAAACTGTCTTCTTGATGCAGGGTTTGAGAAATTTGGATTCGTACCACCCAATTCCAATGTGCTAGAGAACTCCGAAAATGAAAGACGTTCCCCAATTGGCTTCATCTTGGATCTTTTATTCTGCGACAAAGTACCCTGTGAAGCTGATTTGCGTAATGGCTTGACTGAGTTCTTTCGGATTCCACCTCCCGATTCTAAAATAGGACTGTTTCCTGACTTTTCTTGGGGAGAAGACTCAGCTGAGGATACATCCATAGAATAAGGCATTGGAGGTTTATCAAATTTATGAATTCCATGCTGCTCCAAAACAGAGGAATCACTCAATATCCTTTGTTTGATCTTCATAGACCTATTAGAAACATTATTTTTAAGCGTGATTGGTCCAACGACTCGCTTCTTATTATAAGCTAGAGGTTGTAGTGATGAATGCCTCTCTTTCGAGGTAGTGATACCTAACCCACTAGTGTTTAACGATTCACCATGAACATTACTGGTATCGAAATCAAAGATAAACGATTGATCAAGTAAAGAATTATTACTTTCTTCCTCATTCGAAGTTGGAACGTCTACCAATGGACCATCAGCAAAAATATCCTCAAGGTCTTCTGAAAATGGCACCAGCGGAGTAACACTATCATTCATCTCCATCAAGTTTAAAGTATCTGTGTAACTATGTTGCTGAGGAATGGTACTGCTGTAGGGGGCAACAGGATTTGGTGAATGCATGGTGTTAGAAGAAAACTCATTTACTCCTACCATAGTGGTCTGTGGTGATTGGAATACGGGGTATGGGTAAGGGTGTTGCATGTTTGCCAATTGTGGATGGATCTGAACATGTTGAGATTGATCAGCCAGCTGAGTCGGTTGAACATGTTGGAAGCCCTGCATCGGTTGCATGGCCTGCGAATATGGCACCTGATGCATTCGTTCTATCTGGGACTTTTGTTCCATGGAAGGATGTTCATCCAATTCTCTCATCCCTATTGGGTTCTGTATTTGTAACGCTTTATAATTATTCGAAGGTTTATCGGAGTTTTGGCCAGTCTTCGATTCCAGCTGTGAAACTTGCTGCTCAGGCTGAACAGAAGGCAGAGGTACCTGGTTTCTCAGTGAAGACTGCTGGACAGGAGATTTCCCCATGTTATTTTGAAACGTCCCAATCGGGGGGCCTTCAATATTGTTTACTGGGTCATGGGCGACCGACAGAACAGGATCTTGAGGAACGGTGCCGAACTGGTTCATCCTAACTAGATTCTGGTCCAGCAAAAGGTCCTCATACATGCCTGTGACGTGTTGAAGAGGAGACTGGTGGCCTAGCACACCATTGCTATTAGTATGCATGGGTTCCAAGTACTCGATATTGCCGTATTGGTTATACATTTTAAAGTTGACTGAAAGTGATCAAAGAAGACCTTGTGTGTTTTCTTAGGGTACAGCGAGTGACGAAACAACAGAAGCGAGTGATGGTGGTTCTTTGACAACTTTGTGTATTATCGACTAAATGTCCTCCTACCGAACCTAAAAATGAAATTCAAAGGGAGATTCGAAGTAAAGCAGAAACAACAAACGATAGTAGGTAGGTATACCAAACAGGGTATTTTGGAATGTCTGGAAGCAGTTTAGTTCACAGGAAGTAGTTTGGTGGAAAATATGTTCTGATTCAAGAAGCTAATTTATTTATCTGATAGAGATAATCAAATGGCTGGGCGTGAACTATCCTCGGGTCGTGTATGGTCCGAAAAATGCTTGTCACATTTTTTTTCCAGTGGTGTTGGTGCACGGGGAAGGAAAGCGGAGAGAGAAGTGGTGTGAGCGCAGGGGGGGAATAGGTAGCTCTCGTTTCTTTTTAGCGCCCAAAAGCTTTTTTTAGAATACTGGAAAGCCTTCGCGAATGAAACACGATCTTCCCTTTGCGCTGGGCGCACCTACCAGATTAATAATCTGATGAATATATGACCTTGAGGGATTATGATTAAATCCTTTACAAGTTGTCCAAAACCAGGACTAATTTGGCCGAAGATGTTTGTGCGGCAATTCTTGACCAGTGGGTTCGTTTTGAACGCATACTCACCCATGTTCAAAGAGGATGAAAACTTGAAAGAGTTGAAGACAGTGGCATTTAAATACAAGTCGTTGTACCATCCGATGAAAATTGACCCTTTTCTATCGGAAGCAGAGGACTCCAAGGACAAGGTCGATTATTACAGTCATTATTTACGAGAAGAAATGAGACATTACGGAAACTCTGTCTTTCAAGACGAGGATGTAGTGAACAGCACTTCCTCACTGTCTGATTTGAGGTTGATAAAAACTAAAGATCAAGTATTCGAAGCCTATCTGATAGAAAATCCCGACAAGGACCCAAAAAGTGCAATAACTAGAATGAGACAATACTTGAAGTTTGCTGTAATGTTCATGAAATTTTTCAAAATGGGTGTTACGAATGTGTGGAAAAATTATCGTCTCAATCGTAAGGAATTCTACGGTAATTACTACTTGACGGATCCAAATGAAAATGCAAAAACGAAAGTTAAAAATTTGAGTACGGTTATTGACGAACTTCATACTGTTATTAACTGTGAAAGGAATGTTAGAAATGCGAATGAACAGAGGAGGGAATTGTATGGTACTGCTCCTCAAGAGACATTCCCCAAGATTGAACTTTCAAGATCTACTTTGCAAAGAGTTTTACGAACTCAAGTCGACTTCATCAAATTGCCCCTATTTGCAGTGTTGTTTGTATTATTGGAAGAACTCACTATTGGTCTATGTTATATATTCCCCGAAATGGTTCCGTCTACATGTGAATTACCTCAGTTGAACCATCGATTCTTTTACCAACAGATCAAGAGCCAGAAGGAACTTCTCGAGCTTCGTCAGAATGCTCCAAAGAACGAATTATTGAAGAAAACTCCCTACAACATTTCCACTAAAGAATTATTTGTCCTCAGCAACGTTCTGAAGACGAAAAGCTCCCTGATCCCAGTAATATTTTATCCAGAATCATACCTACGCCAAGCTCTATTGCGAAGACTGAAATCACTGAACGTTGATAACTATTTAATTGTTAAAGATGGAGGCGTGTGGAAAATGACAAACTTGGAGGTACTACGGTCTTGCATAGATAGAGGACTGGTTGATTTTGCCAAAGAATTGAACCCTACTAACGATCCCCAGTCAGACCCACAAAAATCTCACTACGAACTTATTGACTTCGACACTTTAAGGCTAAGACTCCACACCTTCATTTGCGATATGAACCGTTCCAACAATCATGTTTCTGTTGGAATGTTGGGAATGTACTGAATAATTCCCATCACCTGTACATAAGAATGCCGTATTGGTACATGCACCATTATCTGTAAATATATCTAAGTCATGACTTCCCACTTGAACAACCATAATAAGGCTACAACCAGCTGTCTTAATTCCACCCCATCACTTCTTGCTAAGAAAATCAAACCGAGCTCACTAACCGTCCCAACGGCAATTCGCGGATACTGATTAGAACTCATCTAGAATCAAATGTCACAGCTTGTTGGCTTTCAAGACCTGATGCCTGGTACCTACAAGTTTCGCCGAAGCTATAAGGCTTGCCTGAATTGCAAGATCCGAAAGGTTAAGTGCGATCTGGGTCCGCTCGACAACCAAAATGAGCCTCCTTGTGCGAAATGTCGTAGAGAGAAGAAAGAGTGTGTGTTTCCAGAATCCAGAAATAGGAAGAGAAGGTCTGTGAGTGATCAAGACCAAGAATACAACCAGGACCTGCATTCACACGATAAGTCAAGAAGGGCATCACGCCTACCACCAGAAACTGACAAGTATACCCCAAGCCCCCTTGGGCACCCTTTGGGTTCAGTGTTTCCTCCCGCATCTAACATCAATAATTTACTAAACACTTCGAACAGGAGTTCCTATGAAAATCATCCATCACCTATGCCTATGTCTGGTACATTGGCCCCTCAAAACCAAAGCTTGAAGCATGATTCTAGTAGTTCTTCGACGTCTGATTTGAATAACGTCGATTTCAAAACCTCCCAAGGGACTATGGTCTTCCTAGCCTCTGCTGCAGGGGAGATTGCTCGTGCAGATGAAAGAGATCATATAGATGCCTTGAAGCGCCATCAGCAACTGGAAACATCTTTCGTACAGACACAGCAAGAACAGCAAAATGTCCATAGGATTCGTAACAACTCAACATCAAACCAATCGACTGAGGGAAGACACGCTATGCCACCATTTGAAAGCTCAACTAGTGTTAGACCTAAACCTTCAAGCTCCTTGTCAGATATTGAGTACATTGGCCCAACAAAGGTACTAACAGAAACTCAAGCTCGCCGTTTGATAAAACTGTTTTTCAACACTATGCATCCATTTTTCCCTCATATACCTTCAGAAATGCACGATGCTGGTACTCTAGCTGGTTTTCCCATTCTTTTGTGTGCTATCTTAACTATAAGTGCTCGATATCACAAATTAGACGAAAACGATGACACTTCATCTTCAATTAATATTCAAGTTCATGAGCAATTGTGGGTATATTGCCAAAGGCTTATTTCACAAACAGTTTGGGCAGAGGCTTCCACCCGTTCGATAGGAACAGTTTTTGCCTTTTTGCTTTTTACTGAATGGAATCCCAGGGCCATACATTGGCGTTGGTCCGATTATGCAAATTCTGATACTGGGGAACTAGCCCCTTTGAAAGAAGTTGTCCTCGCTGCCGAGGAGGGAGGGAGTGTTACAGGACTCGATGCCATGCGCCGCAGTGACAGAATGGCATGGATGTTGATAGGATCCAGTGTTCGTTTGGCACAAGATATGGGCTTTATAGAGCATGATTCAGGTGTATTTTTGGCTACACATATAGCCGAAATCAACACAGCCATGAACATAAACAGAAGATCAATGCTTACAAGCTCGCTACATGAAATTGATATTTTAGACCATGACAGTCAAGACCCCTCTTTTGAGAGTGAACCTTTGGACTTGGTAGTTATCAAAGAAAAACAGAAAAGAAACATGTTGGGCTATAATGATGGTGGACCAGATTCAAAGCCTGTCAATAACCACTTAAAGTTCACAAAAATGCAGATGGCCAAGTTAGAGCTTTTGCAAATTACTTCAATATGCTATGAGTCATTATATGGAAAAGATCCCAAATTCAGTGGACTAGATAAGCATCAAAATTTGGCTTTATTGGATATTCTGTCTCCTCTTTTGGAGAGTTGGTATCGAAGATATCATAGGCTATTAATACCCTCTAGTCCCTCATCCCTCGCCCACAATAATCCTAGGAAGCAATTTTTGGACCAATCTGCTGACTTTTATGCCGAAATAGCGGTTCTCTTGGATAGAGAGTCTTTAATTTTTGACTATTATTATGCAAAACTATATATCTTTTCTTTGGCATTATCTCCTGAGATTTCCAAGTCTAGCATATCATCGAGGAGACAAAAACAGATGAAACTTGATGATATTGCTAAATCCTCCAAGTACGTTGAAATGGCTTTCAACGCAGCTAAAGAGATGTTATCAGTTACGCACAGGACACATAAGTTACGAATTCTAAGGTTTATGCCTGTTAGATGGCTAACCAGGATAGTTCGTGCTGTAGCTTTTGTCGTCAAATGCTACTTGACTTTAACTTCACCAGTGCCTATTGCTCCTAGAGAGTTTAACCCCAGTAATATCTTGCACGATGCAGTCAACTCTTTCAATGGCAGAAATACAGATGAGAGTACTAATAATTACCAAAGCGCAATGTTTTCTGTTATCCCCTTAGATGAGATTATTGCAGTGATTCAAAGAGCAGCCATTTCCTTGAGAGATGCATCACCCGATGAGTTACATCTTTGCACACGTTACAGCACTATTCTAATGTATCTTTGTACCCAAATGAAGGCCCGCAATAAAAACAACGGCAAAGTGATAGATTATGAAGCGGAAATTCAAAATGCCTATAAAGACGCTAAACTAGGACAGAGTGGGCTACAAAGTCCAGCAAGCAATTCATCCTCACACTCAAGTGAAATACCATTAAAGCAGAAAAATCAATTCAACATGGCTCAGCCGATAGAATCTCCTCCGCAAGACAATACTTATGATGACAACTTTTCTCAAATGATCGACCCCTCGGAAACGGTATTTAACTGGTTCTCCAATAATGATTTTGGAGTGGGATTGGAATTCGTTGACGCATGGACTCAAGAACTGGAACAAGACTACCTTCAAAAAATTGCTGAAAATCCGGTCAATTCTAGAGGCAATAACTAATTTAAACTGAAGCACCTACATGATGGCACAATCATTCTTTCTAGATGCGAATAGCTTTCGTTTCTGACCTTTCTTGGACTCTTTCTTGTTTCCTAATTGCTCTGACTTGGTGATCCTTAGCGGATTATATGACTTGGCATGTGGATTGGGTTCACTTCGCACAGAAACGACGTCTGGATGAATGCCAGAATTTTTTTCTTTTACCGAAAGAAACAATGAATCACTTGATTGATTCTTTTTCATTGATAATATATCACTTTCAGACTGGATGGAGTTTCTGCTGGATAAGAGGTCAGCGGAAATTGGTGGTTTTGATGCTTCAATATAACCATACTTGTCATACCAAGTATACCGCTTCTCAACATCCATGGTTAGCAATTGATTGGTAATCTTCTTGCTAAAAACAAGTGTCGAAGAAGTGCTTTCCCTTTTTTCGGTCGTTTTTGAAAGAGCATCTCCCAATTCATTTTGAGACCTTGATTTAGATTTCAGGCTTCCTGATTGTCGTTTATCTGTGTCATTGTTTGCCTTGTCGAGATTTTTTGTTTTGTTAGACAAGATACTTCCATCTTTCTCTGTGCTAGACGTTGTGTACTCGCTAACTATAGAATGCTTTCTGATAGTAGAGTTGTCGGTATTAGAATCCACGGCCCAAAACTTCACTTTGGATCCTTCCGGAGCAACCATATCCAAAGAGTTTGGGTTCTGGGTAGGCTCAGCAACCTTGTTAGTATCTGGGTCATTCTGTAAATCTTCTTGAGGTGTTAGTTTCTCAATTCGATAAAAAAGAAGATATGGCTCTTCTTTTTCGATGGCTTTTTGAAAAGATATTTCAACTGTCTTATCTTCCCCTGTCTGGGTGTCGTTAAAAAGTTCCCAAACAGCAACGTCTTCTTTTTCTGGCACATATGGATACTTTCTCACCAAAGACACATAATGACCAGAGTTTATAGAGTCACCCCTGTGGCATACGCAGCTTTCTAGAACAAGTTTAAAATTCTTCTGTGGTGTGAAGGAGTCTAAACTATGCTTTTTCGTATTGTCATCCTCAGAAATGAAATAGGGAGAGGAAATCACAGTAGGTATGATTATTTTAGTTTTTCTCTTCTGCGTTTTTCCATTTACTTCCATATATCGTTTCAAACATATTGGCACTAAAGGCAGTTTTCGATTTATGTCAAAATTGTATGGGTTATCACTATGTTCCTTTGAAGAAAGAAAGGGTTTCTTTCCAAAATCGAAATCGGGCTCAGTATGAAATGGGAGTAATTGCAGGAACATCCACGCAGGTAAGGACACTTCATCGGAAAATGAGGATTCACGTGCGGAAAAGTTGGAAACGCTCCCATCTCTTGGACGAACAGTAGTGAGTGTTGAAGATCGTTGTCTCGGGTATGTGGATTGAGTGTTTGCACGTTCTTGCACGTTTCTAACAAAGTTATCGATTGAGGT
Source organism: Komagataella mondaviorum (assembly GCA_023213015.1). NCBI lineage: Eukaryota > Fungi > Ascomycota > Pichiomycetes > Pichiales > Pichiaceae > Komagataella > Komagataella mondaviorum. Next base: position 507,749 of record JAKWBA010000002.1, on the reverse strand, counting down.
TGTGGAAAGCATGGTTGCTGAGGATTGCTGTCCTTTTGGTGATACCTGGGATGAAACGCTGATAAGAGATCCTTCTCTTGACAATTCAGTCTGCAAATTAATACCTTCATGTATAATGGCATCAGTACCAGTTCGTTTTAATACACCCCTCTGTACAAACTCACTAATTTCATCTTCATATTCTGATAGGTTACCATTATCCAGCTCCTTGGGTGGAGGGATTGCTCTTGCAGCTGGGTGTAATTCCCCTGCACCCACAGACTGGGAGCTCACCAAAGTTTTCCTCCTTTGCAAATGCCTTTTCACCTTGATATTGCTATTAAAATAATCGCTCAAACATTCATCCAAGGTAACTGTATTGGATTCATCATTGGGATCCGGTTCACTGACAGACAGAAAAATACATCTTTCTTGTATGAATTTTAGGTCATCTTTAATATCAAAGCGACCCTTATGAATGATATCGATTCTCAAAGTCAATAATGGGATTTGTAAGATCTCCGCTAGAAAAGCAAACATGAACGCCGTATCGTTTTGTTGGCCCGACAGCGCTTCTGTAAACCCGAGATCAGATAAGTTATGGCACAGAAGCTGCATTAACTCTTTGCTGATAAGATGCCCGCTTCTAAGCAAACTAACAACCAGCCTTAAATTCATCTTCAACTTGAGAAGGGTATTTCTTGGGATATCTCTATCTAAATGTTCCCATTGATTGTACAATAAATACTGATCGTAGTCGTCCATCCTCGCAAACATGGCAAATAATAGTGCATCGATGTAACATAAAACATTTTTCCAGTTATCCATGCCTATCAACTTGATCTTTTTCTCACTATCATCTTTGTAAAACATGCTGGTGGTTACCAGTCTATTCGCCTCACTTAGCTTGAAAAACTGGTGCATTAGCAAAGCCTTTTGTAGGTCTTTTCCAATAAAAGGTAATAGGGCCAGGAACGTAACTTCATCCTGGGAAGTTTCTGACTGGATCCCTCTTGCCTCATTATTGCGGGCAATCAATTTCGTCAGACTTTTCTGAAAAGAACTGTGAAGAGAAAGACTCTTATGCTCCCTTGAAATTGACCTGGAGTGCTTGGTTACGATATAGATGCATTCTCTCCAGAACTGGGCAGAAAGCTTAGGTAGTTAGTAAACACTCTGTCGTTGAATATCGATGGATGACACTTACCAGCTCTTGCGAAGAGGATCCATTTAGTGGATCGGGATTCATCGCTATGTCCTGAAAGTCAGTTGTCACCGGCTGCTGAGATAGGAAGAGAAGGTTCTTTTGTTCCCAGTAGTAAGCTCAAAGACAGTTGATACCCTGAATAACACAAAATTCCGATTAGTACCTCGATTAAGGCAGTTTTTAAAGGCTTATAGATAGATAATTACCAGAGAAAAATGTTTATGTAATCACTACGATGGGTACAGAGTGAGACACAGTGAAGACGACATTCCTGTGGAGAATGGTAGACATCGCAGTGGAACCAGCAACCGAGACGAGGCTGGAAATCAAATAGGGCTATAAAACAGTGAAAGTCATTCACACCTGCCCCTTCGGCCTTGGTACGGATTTACTTATAAATCTTGGCCTTGGAGGTCGCATTATTTTCTCCCTTCTAGAGTATTTTCTTCCTAGCGAACGTCTCCCGGCTTTTGTATCCTCTTATCGCTGGACTATTCTTTTTAGACAAGTACCACCTAGGATGGACTTTAGCTTGAACATACATACATCATTGGAAGTGGTCTCCGATCATATTGAAGCACTTCTATGGACAATATTGTTTCAAAGGCTGTTCGGAACAATCTCCCCTTCCCAATCCACGTTTTTTGGTATCACGTACCCAAAGGTTGACTTGCCTATCTTACAAACACTAATAGACTCCAAGATCAGTCAGTTTAAAAGGGACATTTTGGAAAGCAAAACCTTCAATCTGAATGATCATGATGACGACAATGACAATCAGTCATTAGAGGACGAAACTGAGTTGGGATCGTTTAGGTTGTCCTTCTTCGAAAAATTCTCTAAAAGAGATAATAAGAATACACTGCTCAAGTTCTGGACCAACGAGACCAAGAAAGAATCTAGTGACGATCTCACGGGTATAGTTAATGATGATATACAAAGAGGATCTTTTCAGGATTGTTGGGAAACGTGGAACCTGACACTGTATATCTCCTCAGGGAGAGATTACGCTAATAATTTCTTGGAAAATATGTTTCAGATACTGGATATTACAGATACTAACACTACGCATATTCCAACAATTCGATCAGTGGCGATATCACCATTTCCATTCAAGATCGCTTACTTGCTAAAGAAAGACTCCTCAATCGGGAGCAGTATGGAATATATCACAGAAAAGGATGCCCAGGAAGAGTAAATTCAATTCACAGTTTAGAATCTCCTGAAACCAATATACAATCACCATAGATCAAGTTACCTCTGTTCTTATAGAATCCCTTTTTGTTCAGGTATGAAATCAACCTGTCATCATAAGAATTTGGTTGAAACCAAATAGATTTCACCGAATCCCCTTTCAAAGATTCAAGTGCCTCCTTCAATGAGTTATAAGACACCTCTGGTGGGGTGATTACGGACAGGGAATACTCATTGCCAGGTTCAAGTGCCTCCAATAGTGAGCTCTTGCTTCTAACTCCCAATACCTCCGGAGCGGTTGGGTTTATAGGAACTGCATTTAATTTTCGGTCCAGGTACCATTTGAGAACTTTGTGACCATACTTTTCTGGATTTTTCGAAGCTCCAACAACCAGGTATACCCTATTACCAAAGAATGCCATGTTAATCAACTGTGGAGAAGAAAGGGAATTGAAATCGAGGGCCACTGTGTGTGTTGATTACGTCATCACTTTTTAAGACGGCTACCCCAAGGAACTCAGATTTCAGAACCCTTTTTACCAATGTATTTTAAAAGAACTAGACGTTATGATAATGTCAAACTATTCAACTCTACTTTGTAGGTTGGGTTTTAATCCAAATTTGCAAGTCAATTACCCTGGGCATCGAGTTCACCCCTGGTGATTCTGTTTACAGCTGTTTACTTTAGGCTGATGATTTAAACTTCATGTCATTGAACTATCTGGTTTCATTGGTTACAACTATTATTAGTAGAATAGTGAATGTAAATTCTCAAGCATTTACTAATGTTTAACTCTATCTTGGATACCTTTTCATATTTCTAACGAACCGTGTCTCCTTAGTGTTTATTTAAGCCATATTGTCACGGATGAGAATCTTTTCGAACGCTCTGTGCTTGGAAGACTGCTTTCTTTGACTCGTGCATGCTGTTCGTCTCTCCATTTTGCTTGATTACAGCATCGTATAGACCATCAAATATTGATTATGTAAGACATCAGTTTATCGAATATCCAAGATATAATAATTTATTCCCACTTTGTCCTTCACATTATATATATACTCTTCACTCCAGGCTTTTCATCAAAAGGTTTTCCTTTCTACCCGGGTTTATGTCAGATAAAGACATACCTGCATCTCTGACCATCTCTCCTTGGTCGATCAAACCGACTGCCAAGAAAAGGAAAACCTCACAGGACAAGTCGGAAACCGCTACACCAAGTACTCATTTGTATGGCAAAGTGATACGGCATGACAAAGAGAAAAGAAGCAAGGCTTGCAATAATTGCAGAAAGTCTAAAATCAAATGTGAAAGCAGCCTGGAACAGGATAATTCTCCCTGTAAACGGTGCCTACATAGTGGCCTTCAATGTGTTTATGAATACAAAATCCCAAGCTACAAATTTATCGGTGGCTCGAGTGCCAACCATATACTGAATGACACAAAATCTGATTCCAAACCAGCAGAGAAGGCTGATATTTCCAAGATTCTGAACCCTGAATCGTCACAAGTAGTCACCACTTCGACTCACCGACCAAATGAAACATCTTTGCAAGATTCAAATAATCAGGGCTGGAAGTCTTCAGTGGAAAACCGCTTACAGAACTTTGACTCTACTCTCACTGATATTTTAAGCTTACTCAGAGATCAACAGAATGGAAAGCCTGAAGAAACTTCCATTGCAACTACCATAGACTCGATACTGTCTTTAGAAGATGCTCATATCTTGTTTGATTATTTTGATACAAACATTACACCTCAGTTGTTTGGATTTGATCTTTCTAGTTATTCAGTGGATCAGTTAAGGACAGCTTCACCCATACTTTTTGTTACCATATGTTGCATATCATCAATTCATCATATTGACTACAAACATTTACATGAGTCACTCAAAGAACTACTGGAGAAATTATCTCAAGACGTACTACAGAATCCTCCAAATAATGAAGTCGATGCCTTTAACACCATTATTGCATTGTGTATATCTGGTTTTTGGTTTCAAAAAAATCAGATTTTCACGGGGCTGGCTCTCCAGCTGGCTAAAAATATGAACCTAAATGTCCCAGTAAGAAAAAATAAGAGGAGAAGAAGGAACTCAAATTCAAAATCAATCTCTGATAAGGATCGTTTGAAATTGTGGTATTTACTTTATATTCTGGATGGCCATCAATCACTCGCTTTTAATAGGCAACCTTTGTTAAATTCAAATGATCCTGCTCTAACACATAGTAGAGAACTGCTTGCATCAGAAAGTATTAGGGACAAGTACTGTGAAGCACTAAAAGAAAATCCTTCAACTGAACTAATACTAAATGGGACCCCTTCAGGTAGTTCATCTGATGGAGATTCACCCCCAAAAGTGAATGGTAGCTCAACTACATCTGACCACTCGCAAGAACTGAGATATTCAGATTTAAGACTGGTATCCCAAGTAGAGTATAATCAAGCAATCAGTGAGGTGTTCAAAGGGAACGCTTGGGATTTGCTGACGCCTGCTTCTTTTGGAATCCCTTTCAAAAGCAATGTTGAACTGGATAAATGGATGGTTCAATGGACAGTATTACTTTCTCCTTTAAATTCAAACAATATTTGGTCTTCAAAGTCTACCTTAGTTTACTACAATTTTGCAAAGATGCACATCAACTCCCTCTCTGTAAGGAGGCTGCATACTGATGGGTCCTCATTTCCTGAATGGAACAATGAAGATGAGGACGATGAAATTTCGAGTAAGCTAGAATACGAAAATGATAATGCTCAAGTGTCAACTTATAAGGAGAACGGTAATAGTTCTGACTCTGATGATTCTGATTCTGATGATGAATCTCTCGTTAGCTCTCCAGTAATGTCAAAGAGAGAGAGCCTGAGGGTGTCTTCTCAGATTGCAGTATCTGCGGCCGAAACTGTTCTGAATCTAGTACTTAGTGACAACGATATAATCAGTGCACTTAGGTTTGTTCCTGTGCATGTTCATGTGATGCTCTACTATGCTGCAATGCTGGTGATAAGCTCGCCAGCTCTATTGAGGACACATTTCACGGGCTCCAAAAACCACAAAGGTAAAAAAGAAGATCCTAACTTGACCGCAGTCAAAATGGTCAAGAAACTAAGAAATTTGATCTACCATCACAAACCTATAGATCGAAAGTTTGCTGAAATTGTCATTCTGGGCTTAGATAAACTCTTGAATGACAAATATTCCGCGTTGAATAGAAACAAATCAACAATTGATCCTTCAACACTTCAGAAAGTTTATAACGTTCTTCATGAAGATGAGGTGAATTTCAGAGGTGAGTCTAAGGTAACAGAGAAGATATTTGCATGGCCTGGAACCGATCATGGCCATCCTTGAAGAATCAAAACGCATTTACCCTTATTTATTTTATCTCGCGATTACAATCGATGTAAGGTACTTACACCCAGTTACACAGAATCACACCAACTAGTTTACTACTCAGAATATGAGAGTTGATTGGAATGATGTCAAGGAGAATGTCATTAGGGCCCCTCAAATTTTTCTTCAGAAGACCAACCTTGCTAGTACAAATCCTGATCTAATTGATGAAGAGATTATCGAATTGCAAACCAGTTTTGAGAACCTGGTCACAAATTCCAAGCTACTTCAAATTTCTTTGAAGAGATACGAGGAGTCTTCGAAATTCATGGTGGAATGTGCATTGCAGACTGGTCAAAGCCTCAAAAGTCTAGTTGTTGATACCACAAAAACACGAAATGAAACCGACAGTTTATTCCTCAACAGAATCAATCAGTACAATATAGTATTCAAAGACTGTAAGCCGATTGTAGTAGAAGTATTGAATTCCTTGAATAATAGGATTGGAAGTAGATTGAAACTTTTGGAGTCGCATAATAAAGCAGTAGCAAGTTTGCTCAAACAACGTGAATATGCCCTTTTGGACTACAATAAGGAATTGATTTCCCTTGAAAGGCTAAAGGCAAAGGGTAACTCGATGACTTGCAAAGAGCAGCAAAAGATTTTTACCACAGAACGAAAACTTACAGTCTGTGAAAAAAACTATACCAAACTCAACAGAGTAATCAAACAAGAACTCCCTGTTTACTTGATGGTTGCAAAGAGTGTGGTTAGGAACATTTTCCAAGTCATCTATTTCGGCACTTTGACAGTATTTTACGAACTCCAGCACAAACTGAATTCTTTGGAACATGATATTAATCTTCAGGATACCGATCAGACTCATTACAGCACCACTACAAAGAACATGGATCTAGTCTCCATATTTCAGGCCAAGCATGCGCCGGTCGCTCTTCAAGTAGACTCACTGAAAATATGCCATTTCTACGAGAGGAACTTGAGAATGGTGGCATCTAATATCCCTTCAGCGTCAACCGTTGTTACTAATTATTCAGGGCTAAAAATTGTACAGGAAGATAAAGATTTAATTTGTATTGCACGATATGATTTCGAAAAGATAAATGATCAGGACTTATCCTTCAAAAGGGGTGACCATATCAAGGTACTCAAAAAGGAGGGTCTGTGGTGGAGTGGAGAACTCCACGGGAAGGTAGGGAATTTCCCTTCTAACTACGTTGAAATGTTTTGAACCCTTGGATCTTCATCCTCGCCTGTTGTCATGCATCTATGGTTGTCTCCCAACTATTAACACACATTTTTGAACAAAAATGCCTTCTAATTGGAACATTTTTAGCATCGGCAATATCCCACCATTCATACGCTGCAGCAACAGGTTCTATAATGATATTCTCACACGATCCACAACTTTCACCATTAGTACCTTGGATCAGTGCCTTTGATGCCATCTTTAATATGTATTTGCTGGTACTTTTTTTCCACTGTTTAGCTTCAGAAATTGATATTCTGTAGTTTGATATACATCTTAATGCTAGTTCTGTAAGACGCGGGACATACGATGTGGAATCTCTTATCAGTTCCTGTTCTTGTGAACCAAAGTCTCGCTCATCCGCAAAAGTTTCCGAGATGGTAGTTTGCTCATTAATTAAACTGGGTATCCTATTAGGAGAAAGAGAGGGTCCCTTTTCTCTTTCAAATGTTGACTTTGGAGAAGTCGTTGACTTTTCGACTAATGAAAGGTCACCACCAAAACTACTGTATGCTTTGTTTAGCCTGGGAGTGACTCTAGCAGATTTCCGCTTGTTGGACCATCTGACCCGACTTACATACCTTAAACCTCCTTTCGAATTTAGTTCGATATCATCTTCAGTTGGTTCTCTTAAAGGATTAGGTCGTAGTGAGAAAACCTGCAGTTTAGTCAGCTTCAAAATGGAAGGCGGTAAATGAACTATATTGTTGTTTCCCAGGGCCAAGTACTTCAATTGGGTGAGCTTCTTTATGTTACCTGGTATTCTAGTCAAATGATTATGTCTTAGCGATAGAACTTCAATAAAAGGGACTTGAAATAAACCGTGACTGAGGCTACTTAGGTGATTATGGCCAAGGAAAACGTGTAATTGAGGAGAGGAAAGATGCCCAGTGTCGTTTACAATTATCGAATCTTTGAAATCCTCAAATTCATCAGGAATAGACTTGATCCCAAACCTTTCTAAGTTAATCTTGTTTTCGTTCTCTTCATCAAAGATCTTGCGAAGTACTTTAACAGCTTCTCGTTGGGCTTCAGTCGAATCGGTGTAAAGAAATTCCCTATGTCCTATGTCATGATCTATCGTTGGGCTAGTCGAGTAAATTTCACCATTCCTAATTCCAGAAACTCTTCCATAGTCATCTATATCTAACTCCAATGTGTCTTCTGATGAAGGATTTCTTCGGGACAATTGGGAGAATGTGGGTTGCATGAGTCGAGGTTGGGGTTGAGGAGCCATAACATCAACGGGAGAGGAACTTGACGCAGAATCCCATTCTTCTAATCTTGGAGGAGAACTTGATATGAAATTTCTATCGGGGACCACACCATCAGATGAATCTGCATAGGACGGAATCATGTAATCTCCGTCTTCATCCACCCTGGTGTTGGCTATGCCGATGTTGAACTGCCAATCTACCTTTCTCCTTTTCTCATTTCGTTCAATTTCTGTTGCCTCATGCATGCCCCATTTCTGAAGATGATTTATTGTGACCATACTCCATGAGCTAGTCAATCAATAGATGGCTTCTTCCTTCCGTATATAACTTGGGAGATGACTCCTTCACAATAGACTCGCGTTCTTTACAATAAGACTCGCGTTTTCCATCAACCAATCTTACCTAATCGAGACGATGTGTCTCGTGACTTCACGTTACATCCGATTCAAATATGGGGTAATTAGTCTTTCTTCAACGGGAATACAGTTTCTCATGAACTGTTGACTCGTTAAAACCAGTTCATGATAGATAACATACCTTGGAGGCGGTACAGATTTGAATAATGTTGAAGAAGGATGGATGTACACCAGTTGATTTTCCTTCAACGATTTGTATGTTCCACTTTTAGACAGCTTAGCAGTGTTGGGGAAAAACCCGGCAATGAATGACCTTTGGATTGATAATAGATTAGCCTTGTTGCTATTATATAGCTCAGGAGAGGTTTGCTGCTCAAGGTCAGTGTTTCCTTTATGGTTTAAAATTTCTACTCTGTCGCATACTCTCTCCAATTGATCTCGGACGTTTCTTGCCCTTGAGAGCGATTTGAATTGCAGGAAGTTGTCCTTGCACCATTGATATGAATACCCTGTGTCGACCCATTGGTTAAATATCGTCAGTAATAGCATATGGTCGCCTCCGTTCTCTACCACAAATGATTTTTTAGCCTTATCGGCCGTAACTCTGTTTTTCTTTGGTCTGAAAAATAATGCACTAGACTCCCCTAACATTGAAACTATCGTCAACACTTCTTTAACGCAATTGTACTCGTCGCTGGCCAGCAACGCTCTTGCTAGCATAGGATCTGTAGGAAATTCTGCCATCTGTCTTCCGGTTTTAGTCAATCGGCCTTTCTCATTGAGCCCTCCTAGAGAATACAATAACTCTAGAGATTTCATCAAAGCCTCGGGAGAAGGTGCGTCCATGAAATCAAAATGCAGTAGATCATTGATGCCTAAGGTAAGCAATAGTAAAACCACACTAGTAAGATTGGTCCTTAAAATCTCTGGAGTAGGATTCTTTGGCAACTCATTCTGATAAGACCATTTGGTGTACAGACGAAAGCAGTGTCCTGGGCCCACTCTTCCTGCTCGACCTGCCCTTTGATCAGCTGAAGCTTGGGAGCATGGAGTCACAACTAAGCTTTCCATGCCAGTTGCAGGGTTGTAGACATTTTCTTTAACGAATCCTGGGTCGATAACGAACTTGATTCCATCAATGGTGATCGATGTCTCGGCGATGTTTGTAGCTAAAACAACTTTTCTAGCATTAGGAGGGGTTTTCTCAAAAATTCTCTGCTGCATTTCTGAAGGAAGATTGGCATAAATTGGACACACGATCATTTCTTGAATCTTGGACCCCAGCTTCCGACATATATCAGATATATTCTCTTGCATATACTCAATTTCATCCTGACCAGTCAGGAACACCAAAATGTCTCCTGGTGATAGTTTTTCCGCTGTGTGTATTTGAAATATTGTAGTTATTGCAGCTTGCAAATAGTTTGCCTCGGGTTGGATTGTGTAATGGATATCCACCGGAAATCTCCTTCCAGGGACGTTAAAGATGGGGGCATCGTCAAAGAATTTACTGAACTTTTCAGCATTCATTGTGGCTGACGAAATTAACAATCGTAAATCCTTTCTATACTTACAAATATCTTTCATCAGGCCCAAAAGAATGTCTGTGTGGAGCGTTCTCTCGTGGGCCTCATCGATCATCATGGCCGAATAACTACCTAATTCAGGATCATTTAGAAACTCCCTCAATAACATTCCATCAGTCATATACTTTATTACTGTCTGATCTGTGCATTTGTCGTCAAATCTAATAGAGTAACCCACAGTAGTTCCAACTGGACAACCTACTTCTTTGGATACACGAGAAGCAACGCTCATGGCAGCCACTCTTCTTGGCTGGGTACATCCTACCTTTTTTCCATTTTTTGTGTAACCAGCTTCATGAAGAAATTGGGGTAATTGAGTTGTTTTACCGGAACCTGTTTCTCCCACAATTATGAGCACCTGATGATCTTTTATGGCCTCCAAGAGTTGTTCTCTATATGCATAAACGGGAAGAGACTCTCTAGTTTGTTTGATATCCATTATCTCTTGCCTTTTGAGGTCTTGAATGTCTAGCTGTTTTTCTTGCCTAATGTCTGGTTCCGCTTCTTTGGTGAAGTTAACGTGAAACTTCTCGTCAAAGACAAAATCATAATTTTTACTGTCTGGTAAGCTAAACTCCTCATAGCTTAGTTCTTTTCCGGCTGTGGCCATTTTTATTTGTTGATTTTCCCAGGCTTGATCCCTCGTTTGTTTCGAAGTCTCATACTTCTCCTTGGAGTAAAGCACTTCCGCCTTTCTCTTTCTATCCACAGTGGAATCATCAGGTAACTGGTAGCTATCTGCGTCTTTGAAGAGTTCTGATCGTTTCTCAAAAAGCCCTAAAATCTCTTTTTTGAAACTTATCTCAGAGCGTTCCTTTTCTGTTAGGTTCTCCCATCCGTACTTGGCTACATCTTTCTCCAACTCATTAACTTCTCGTTTTAGAAGTAAAAATTTCTCTTTTTCTCTTTTGGTCAGGTATTGCTCCCTTGCTAGTTTTCTTAGCTCTTTTATATCTGTGTCATCATCTGCTCTTGATTTTGTTATCTTTACCACGTTTCTATCACGATCTTTCAGTCTCTTCGAAAACTCATCTCTTTGCTTCTCATCATTGTCAATTTCATCTGCAGGTTCGCTTTTGGCATCTTTATGCTCCTGTTCAGTGTCACTATCATCAGACCAGTTGATATGCTGCCTCCGAATGCTGACACCCCTAGTTCCTTCTGACATCACACCTTCTAACTAAACTGCAAGGTTGACCCAAAGATTATGTTCGCATGTTAGATGTTCGCGATGCTTAAGAATGTCTAATGTATTACTACTCAAGTTACCAGGTCCATACTTACCAATAAACTAGCAGATAATAGAAGGCCTAGAAGTTTATTATCTTCATAATTCCAAATCCAATCAGAATCACAATTCCATAACAAATTGCGGAAGCTGGGACACCTCTTGTGATGAAGGTTCCAACAGTCAAATAAGGTTTTCCAACTCCATCCAACTGACAGACAGCTGCAACATTAGGGAACCCTGAAGTAGGTAAACCCATAGCCATAGAACACATTAGCGCAGTAATCATAATCAATATTCTGGGATGTGGATCTGGTAGAGCATTACCAATTTCAGCCACCAATGGTACAATTATTAGGGCTGCAACAGTATGAGAAACAAATGTAGCCACCACTAGGACCAGTAAACCAAAGACGAGTGAAATCGAGAATATGTCCAAGTCCATCACTTGGGCTTGAATAGACTTTGCAATATTAGCCAGCAGCCCAGAAGACGACACGGCTTTGCCTAAAGCAATACCACCCATTGCCAAAAGGACAATGTTCCATGGATAGTTATTGATATCCTCTGTGACGAGGAGACCAGCGGAGTAGAATGCGATGATAGGTATAATTGCAATAATTCCCATTTCCCCAAATATATTACTCAACTTGGATTGTAAGCACCAGAGGATAATAGTAATCAAAGTAACAAATACAATGTACCACTGGGCAAAAGAAAATGGGGCATCAATTGGTCTGATGGTGACTAAATTCAGATGCTTTTGGCTTTGAAACGTCATCAACAACAAAATCCACACCAATATTAGTGACACAACTGCTACCGGTAGCGCAATAATGAACCATTCTCCCCAAGAAGGTTGAGGATCCATACTTTCTAAGGCTACAATATTTTGAGGCGATGCAATAGGGGAAGCAGTACCTCCAATGTTCGACGCCAATGCAATTCCCAAGATTAATTGCTTTGCAAAAACCGAACCAGTAGGAAGAGTTCTCAACAGTGGTTGAATGATTGATAACATCAAAACAGGGGCAGCGACATTACTAACCCACATAGATGCAAACAGAGAAACACCCATGATAGTCAGGAGTACTATCGGAGGAGAGGTTCCTGCCTTTGAAAGAATCCAAGTAGAGATAGACTTGTCAATATGATACTTGGATAAAGCAGCTGCCAGTGTAAAACCACCCAACAGTAACATAATCACGGAAGACCACATTTGGGAAAAAATGAACTTCGACGCTTCCTCCCCGGTAAGTACATGGCCATCCACGGAATCTTTGAGTACACCCAGGACAACAATCAGTAGGGGAATTAGTAGCGCCGTGATGTAAAGTGGGATCGTCTCAGTTGCCCAAAGCAAAGAAGAGCAGACTAATATAGCAAAACAGTTTTTTTGCTGAGTGTCTTCAAATGGAGAGATGAAAAGTAGCAATATGGAAAAGAACGCAATTGCTGAGGCTTTAAGGGCTGTTTGGGATACTAAAATGGCAGGAATTCGAATGTATCTTCCAGCTCCCAATGAAATGTTGATAGTTGCAGAAATTGGACTTCCATCAGTGGTGATTTTAACCTCTTCGAGATTAGCAGCCTGTGTTTTTCTTTCCATTCCAAGCATATCTCTCCAAACAGTATTCCTCTCCCAAACAATGTGTTCTCTCAAGTGAGATCTTAACTCCGATTTAGCTATATTGAAATCGCTGTCTGTGACCAACAGAGAGTAGATAGAAATAACAGACGAAATTTTTTTGTTCAAAGTATCTAAAGTTGATGCTTTGAAAATGTAAGATGCTTCAGGTAATTTTGCTAGATACTCTGCTTTTGCCTCTGTTTCCAACGATTTGTCAAACTTCTTCAAAGCCTTAGAGAAACCTATCTGATTCAACTCAATGAACGACTTCAGTTCACTGAGTGCAACGTATACGCCGGTCAAGCTTTTCTTGGTGGTGATAGTAACTTGGGTGCTAAAATCAAGGTTAAAGTCATCGTCATCAAACAATTCAGGCCTGGATGTTCTTCTCTGAACAAGATTTTTTAGATTGTCATAACTATGACAGTTGCTATCGTCAGCGGAACTTATTGAAAATCCGGAAGGTAAAACTGCACCCTCTTCATCGGTTGCGAAATCGTTTGACTTGATTGTTGCAATCAAATCCCTTAGTCTTTTACGAACTGGTTCGTCCTGCAGTGTTGAGTTTTTGTAGGAAGATTCGAATTCTTCAATTTCCCTTATTATCTCGTCAAAATCTTTATAAATGTGCTTTTCCTTCTGTTTGTAGAAGGTGTCGATTTTACGCAATTCTTTGTCGAGTGCCTTGAAAAATATACCCACAGGGTCAGAATCCTTGAACCTACTTCTTAAGGGTTCCTGTTCACTATCATATGGTGTCGTAGTCTTTGAAAGTGCTCCACTGTTGACATAATCTCGCTGTAACGAGTAGATAAGCTTTTTTAACGTCGAGTACGAGATGTACTTACTGGACCATTCGGGTACAGCATTGAACTGAAGAGAATGGCTGAACTTCATAACGTAGGGTTGGTGTTTCGGATGTGGTGTGAGATCCTTTAAGGGGATGTATTCATGAGTAGAGCCTTTAATCTTAGAAGCTTGGGGGTGTGAATAGCTGCGCCAGAGGAAGGGAGGAAGATGTATATATCAGGACTGCTAGGGGGACGGTCAGAAACGCACGTCTGCCTTTGTCGCGGGCTCGTACCAGCGTGTTTAGAGACATTTGACATCTCCCTCAGGCTCCCTTCGCGCGGCGTGACAGCTTCACTCGCAACTCTTTCACCCATCACCTGTCGCGCATGAGAGAAATCGGAACTTCGGACAAACGCGGAAATGGGGAGTGGGAAGGAGACCCCAAAAGAAATACTAAAATATAAGCAAGTGAACTTTTTTTTTTTTTAGCTACGCTGTCTAGAACATTATATCTATATATATCTGAAGGCAGATTCCTCTTTTCCTTTGTTAAGTTACTTGGCAAAGAAGACAGATGACAAGATGGCTATAACTAAGAAGCCGGTGATTAAACCTATTTTTATCTCTGATCCTCAACAGATCGAGAAGACCAGAGAACAGGCTTTGGATGACATTAGGGAAAGGCTAAAACTCAACAAACTGAAACAAGAGCAAAAATTACAGGAAGAAAAGGCTAAGCAGGGCAGCGTTATGTCGTGGTCCCCGTCTCCCATCGTTGCAAAGAAAAGTTCCAGTTGGGGTTCACAGAGCTCTGGGAGTAGTATTGGTGGTACTGAGTCGCCTGCGATAAGGGACTTTAGGCGGAAACAGTCACGAGAATTGTTTGGGGACTTCAAATTGAACATCCCTCTAAAACAATCGAAATCTGCCCAGAGTATCATGGTGCTCAACTCCGAGAACGCTGGCCAGTCACTTAAACGACCATCTTTCAACAAAGGTCGGTCTGAAAGCGTTCTCCAGTTTACAGCTTCAAATAACAAGTTGGATTCAATTTGGCTGCACAAGATGACCACCATCTCACGGCAGCACTCGGTGGTTTCGTCTCTCGATGAGGAAGATCCCAACGAAGAGGACGATATCATGGAAAACGTGGAACAATTCCATGTGGTATCGGGGACTACTACCCCTCTGGACATCCCCAGCAGCTGCCACCATTCACCGGGGGACCCCGAATATCTGGACGATGCAGACTTTGTCGCTGTCTCTCCGAAGTCACAGGCTCCAAGTATGAGTGATCTCGCGGACTATTACAATCAGAACCAGTTCTTCTGACCCAGCATCTCGGTGGAGTGGTAATGTGTCACCCGATCGCGCGAAGATGAGAAGGTGCATGTGCATGTTGGAAGGGAAAAAGTACTAGCACGAATCTTACGGTTATTCTTTCACAGTTTTATCATCATACTTCATTTTATTTACAATCAATAGTAATCAAATTCGTATGCAGAATTGACATTCTATGGTAATCAATGATCTAACTTATTCATTAACTCTTTTATAGTTTTAGGTCTGTTTTCCTCATTTTTCTGTCTAATTTTTGGGTCTACCTGCATTCGCTCTAGCTTAGGGAGCTGTGGTTGGGTGGTAGCTGTTCCTCTGTGACGAGGTGAGCCCAGATTTCATCCGTATCAAACCAATCCTTAGTATAGCAAGACAGGAACTCTGGCTTGTTCTGCCTTAGCTTATGAAGACACTGATCTTTGTCTCCGATAAAGAGGCGCTCTACAGTACTATCTACAGGGCCCAGATCCATATAATCAGAGTTCAACGGATACTTCTTGTTTTTGGGCTTTGGCAAACGATCAAAAAACGAAAGCTGCTGTTTGCTGCTGAACAACTCCAATTGCTCTAATGTTTTAAAAAAACTGGCTGCGTCGTGATCCCTTAATTGGTTGAGGTTTATCAGCAAGTAGTTTTCCAGATGAGACTGTTCTTGGAGGTTGATGTATCCATATTGGTCCAATTGCAAAGTTCTAACGATTACAACGATCAAAAATTTAAAGAAGTCGTGACAGTTTGACATGGAGGACGAATCGTCTTGTGAGGTATACAGTCTGGAACTCAATATCAGTATACTTTCAATATTAGGCCACAGACTTTTCTTGATGAGTGAACCGATTCCAAATATCAACAGAGGTCCGAAGAAGTGAATTAGTATCATGACGCAGTACTGCTTTCCAATAGTAGAAAACGCAGTAAAGCTTTTAATCTGAAAGTCTTGTGTCCAGTCTAATAGAAATGGAATTTGTTCTAAAAGAGCTTCAAAGATGATCTCCCGCATATATCCGTTCAACATCCATTCTTTGGACGATGTAGAGATTTGGGGGGTGTTCCTGCTAAAAAGGTTGATGATTTGTTCACTGATGTTAGCCAAGTCCGCTCGATGTCGAAACATGGTACTGATCGTGGACGGGCTTACCTCCAAAGAGTTTGAATTGCTCAATATCGGCTGCGGAATATCAATCTCACTGTACCTGAAGCTTTGTACCAAATTTGGCTTCAATTGGTACATGTGAGTGATAGTTAATAATCGAGAGAAAGAATAGCAATTCCAAAATACTTTCCTGTGGTAGTGATTGGCATCTTCATTTATGTACAATTTTGCAACTGCGCAGATTTTATCTGCCAAGGAACTGTATTTGTAGGCAATATCATGGTGGCCAGAACACACGAAGTAATAGGAGATCAGAGTCAATAACTCTACCACTTGAGAATGTTCTGAACAGATATACAACATCGGAAGGAGGGTTAAAACATCCCGAATGTAAACGAACCCAGGTAGCTTCTCTGGACTTTCAAACACTACGTCGTGAGAAAGATGAATGATAGATGAGTTTGAAGAATTTTGGGACAATTTGGCTTCCCTGATCAGAGATGTGGCGACGATACACAAAAGTATGGATTTGAAAAATAAATCACTATTTTTGGTCTCTCTGGCACTACCCTCCTGTTGGTGTGTATTCACAGTGTTATCAACGATCTCAAATAGAGTGCTGATGTCTGTGCTTAGTACAAATTCTTTAAACATGAAATGTAAACCTTCTAACATAGAATAAAGCCTTTGGTTTGTAAAAGAATCAAGCGCTCGTTCGACGGCTCTGAATCTAGAGAGGTCAGACTTTTGATCCCTGGCAATGCACAATTCATTTTCCAAGAATTTGATGCGATCTTGCAAGCTTCTGAAATGGCTTTCTAATATGGAAATCCTCTTCCCCGGTGTTTGGTAAACACATTCGACCTTACTAAGAGAACATAGTTTACAAGGATTGCCTCCCGTGCATTTTGTTTTTCTTTTCTTACACCTTATACAGGCCACTTTGGCCCGGGGGTCTTGCTTGGACTTTATTGCTGGGGGAGGGTTAACCATTAAGGATGGGGTTGAGTCCGGGTGTAAAGAAGTCTGAGCACCATACTGTTGGGGAAGTTGGTACATAGGCAACCCAAAAGCCTGTCCTGGAATCACCGGCGGTTGTGGAGGCTGTGGAGGTTGTGGGGGTTGTTGTTGAAGGGGTAAAGACCGAGGAGGAAGCGGAGTGACCGGTGGTCGGCCACCAATTGCTCCTGGTAGATTTTCCAACTGAGAAAGTTGATGACTACTGTGTGAATCGTAAATAGGAGTTGGCTGGCCAGGGCCAGGATTGAATACCGGAGTTGGTTGAAAGGTTTGGAACTGCCATTGTTGAGGATACTGAAGCTGTGAAAAGTTGTGTATAGATTGGGGAGGAATGAATGGTTGCTGTGGGTGTGATTGCTGCTGTGGTTGCTCGTATAATGGCAGATTGGTATTTCTGTGTGCGGTGGGTTTGTTTTCCTGTTTGTCAGGTTTTTTGTGAGCCATAATATTAGTCTTGGATATGAAATGAACGTGCCTTTTGGTATGCTAATCAAAGATTATCTCGAAGGCCAGAGACTAAATGCTTATGATCTTGGTTATGCTCTGTCTAACCAAACAGCATACCTGTTTTTTTTTTAATTTGCAGGTAGGAAGTTAAAATTTGAAAATCAACACAGTCTAAGTATTTTATCACCTGTGTTCATGACAATAGTGACTAAACCGCACCCTAATACGTTTCTTTTTTATTACACTCATGTGTCTTTCGCGTCTGCTTCCATGCAAGTAGATGCGGCCAGAATGCAGAGCCGGCTCTTGGGGCGATGCAGTTTGAGGCGATGATACAACATAGCTCCAAGCTGGTAGTTATGGAGGCAGTCTTCTCCGGTGATAGGTCACGATGATCGACAAAAGAAGAGATTCAACTGAGAGATTTTCTCTCTGTCGTGGTTTCCAGGTTTTCAAGTGCATTTTACTAGTGAAAAAGCGGAGCGCATTTAGCTGAAAACGGCATTTACCGTGAATAGACCAGAAGATCAGATAAAGAGTTCCAACCCCTATAGTCGATCCTGCCTTGTGTTGCCTTAGTCGTTGCTTCTAACGGCTGCTACGACTGTTACGACTGCGTATGTACTATACGTGGCTATAATCACTGACAAGACGTTTAAGTAATGCCAAACAGTCTATTCTTGTTGTTTACTTATGTAGTAGTTACTACTTCCAAATTACGTTTTCATTAGCCATGACCCATTTGGATAGTTTAACTGAATGGTTATGTCGCTATGGTGTGATATAGGCATTGTAACTTACGGGTATCACGTTTTCTGCAAGGCGGAAACAACATCCGATAAATATTAGTGCACGCAAAAAAAGAAATGCTTTTTTTGGGTGGGAGAAATGGCAAAAAGCGGTAACTTCCGCTCTGTTACTCCCATAACTTGAGAGCACATGACGGAGAGGACTGCCGTATTCATAGCACTGAAAAGCACCTAGCACATTGATGCGGTGTGTTAAGTAGTTGTACATCGAGACCATATTGCTGATCGTAGATCCTCCTCTCAGCTGTTCAAGATTAATGTCGAGCACTTAAATTGGACCGGAATTTTCCTTTTTTAGGAAAAGCGCGGACCAATCTCTTGTCAAGAGCATATCAATAATTCGGACAGTTCTTCGGACTTTATTTTCCTCAAGTGTATCTACATTGCCTCAAGCCAATGTATGTATGGCGGAGCAATCTTTGCATTCAATGAATTAAGCCCGAACGCACAGAGGAAACTAGATCGTCATACCCAAAGACTTGATCTTGAAAATACATCTCTTGCAGCATTTTTCCTATCAGGTCGGCTTTAATTGGTCAAGGAATAGGCTGGTCAGAGTTTTAGGGGAGGTAGCGATCGGCATGGAAGATGACTTCCGGTCGCGTATATACAATTTTCAGGCCTATTGTAGTTTCATGGTGTAATGAAAATCTTAAAGCTTTTGTTGACGCTATCCTTTCCGAGAATAGATTAGGTTACCAATGGATACGAGAAGTAAAAAGGTTATACATTGTGTTGAGCGCCTTTTTGCCGTGAATTCGTTTGAAATTTCAAGTAGACGCACCCGTGTGATATCAGATCCAATACAGAGCAGCGATCCAATAAGTTAAAACCGTGACTTCTTCTATTTACTCCGGATGCAACAGCCGTAAGCACGCAAAGTTATTTAAAAAATTACACCAATTTCGGAACATTGGCTCCATTGCTGCGTTTACTTTTCATACAATCCAGTCACCAATTAATTTTGTCTGTCATTGTTGGCACATTTTTGGCATTCTAACAATTAGCAGACCCCTCAGTTATGTCTCTTTTGAGCGTATCCCGAATAGACTTCAGTCGGCTATAACTGAAATGTTGGCAAATTTTCTTTTTTTGAAATATTTTTTATCATGTCTAGCGCATAACTGCGCATAATTTACCATATGAAAACCCTTTTTCGAATCTATCGATGAAGGTTCTGGATTGGTAGATTATTACTTGGCAACTAAAGTTTTGTGGAATTTCATTCAAGAATGTAAGTTCAAGTATTGAGACATGTAGAGAAGCATGCACGCATTAGGTACGTCTACCAGATTTTTTGACCGTCTACTATAGGCTTCCTGTTTCGCCAGTTGAGGCTGTGCAAGTTTTAATAAATTTTACAGGTTTCGGCCTCAAGAATCAAACAGAGATTTTGTATGCAGAGCAGGCTACCAATTTATTGCATAGCCGCGTGTGTGCTGTACACGACATAATCCAGGAACCAATATTGAGATCTAGAATCAAACAAGTCTGCGTGATTCACGAGCCTTCTGTCACACTGTCTGCAAACACGGTTTGAATTGACCGTAACTCAAGAAAATAAAAAGTATCCTTTTTAATATTTCTCTTCACTTTTCGAGGCGAGGGTTGGCTCGTTAGGACATTTTTCACCCAAAATATCTCTACACTTCTGGCACAGATTTGGCTCTAAACTGTGGCCTCCCTATTTGTTTCGGCGGTAAATTTGCTGCTTTTGTAGATTAATTATCAAACAGGAGTTCGGCCGGCGATGTGAGAAACCCATCTAATCTGGCTAAGTCACGCCTGACCTTCGTTAAAGAACAATTCTTTGGTCTTGTAAAGAAAAACTTCTCCGATGCCGGGAGTCGAACCCGGGTCTGCCCGGTGAAAGCGGACCGTGCTAGCCGTTACACTACATCGGATGCGAGCAAGTAAGAGCCAAATGGCCAACTAGAATTTTGTCGTCCTACGTAGACTTCTCGGTGACGAGTAAGCACGTCTTTGGATCCTTTTGCCCTTCCCTTTATCTACAGCTTAATGGCTTTTTCCTTCACTGCTGTTTGGCCATTTCTCGCATTTTTTCCTAGCTCATGTCGTTTCTTTCTCTTTCTCCTTCCCCAGATTTTTTCTCAGATTCTCACTTTCAGATAATTGCGTTTTTGTCAGTGCAAGTCTTAGCGACCTATAAAAAGCCCTTCTTCTCCATAGTTGTCAGATGAGCCAATAGTGATGGCTCCAACTAAAAGAAAGAGGTCATTTTTTGGGTGTTGGACCTGTCGGGGTAGAAAGGTAAAGTGTGACAATGGTAAGCCATTTTGTCAACGATGCCAGAAATCCAATCTGAATTGCTTGGGATACAATATCAAACTCAGCTGGTCAGCGCCTTACACAGTTAGTAACCATGGAAATCTGGTTCGACTATCGAATTATGTCCATGACAAAGAAGATGAGACCATACAACGAAGGAACATATCTCTGGTAAAATTCTCGAGTGACTCAATCTATAAAAATGACAGGGATTTGGATTTAGTATTAGATGAGCTGGAACAGTTGCCAGTCTATGGAAACTCTCCGAACAGAAAGGGTCCTTTTATGGTGTTTCAGTCTTTATCGGACCACAAGCTAAAACCAAAGATGACCACAAGAATACTTAGTGATAGTCCAAAGGACGTATTCAGCATCAAAAGTTTGAGTTCCACTAATCTTGTTCCCTACAGGACGATGGATGTTGTTGATGTGATCAATGAGAATAGAGATTTTGTACTGGAAGCTTTTGACACAAACTTTATCCACCAAGATGCTTTCACTCATGCATTAAATACCACCTTAGAAGATGAACTCGAACTCCACCACTCTGCTCCAGCATCTTCCTTCCCAGAGAGAGATAGGATAGTTATACATGAACAGCTGAAACCTTCTGCGCTGGTTACTTTCAAAGGAATGAAGGGAGACATTAATTGTAACCCTCGGAGTGAGAGAGAAATTCTAGACTGTCTATTTCCCAACTACTACAATTCTGAAGCCATTCATAACATTTTAGAGATGTCCTTATCCAGGATCCAAGAGCCCAATAATTTAGACAAAACATACAAGCTCTTCGAAAACTTTCACCATTCTCAGGTCTCATCGATTAGGGAGTATTCTTTTCCCTGGCTTCTATCTACACAAATGTTTCAGGAACTAATCACCAATTTTCAGTCAGAGAAACATTTCATGATGCTTCTGACTTTTAGAGGGAACATTATGGATTCTGTTATTCTCCCTGTGTTGTACCGGGCTATAGGACAAATGTCGATCCTAACTGCAGATATTGAGAATGAATTTGGCAGAATTGTATCCTCTGAAATGTTTCACAAAAGGATGATGAGAATGATGGTTCTTAGTGCCCTGAACATAAGTGCCTTCTTGCTTTATCGAAAAAGTCTACACGAGCAAAGTTTTTATGGCTCTGACTACTTGAATATTGCCATAGTTTTGAGAAAGTTTATCATCCTTGAACTTTCCAATTTAATAAAATGCTTACTGGTACCCTCTGGTGTACCGTTCAAGGATGCAAAGAGAAAACTACAAATAAAGAACGGAAAACTCGTGAATTACTTAATCACTAACGACCTAATAAAAGAGTTGATTGTTGTCCTGGTGTTTGTTATAAAAATTGATGAGCTTTTTGGAGTTATAGACAACTTCACAACTTTGTTTGACGTCCTAGATCAATTAGTGGACTATTTGAACAACTACAAACCCTCATTTTATGAGAATGCCGACATGTTAGAAAAGAATATCAACCTGAAGCTGATTATCATGTACTACAAGTTTATGCAAATCTTTTTCTTCTCCACCACGAACATAGACCTATTTAACTACGAAGTCAAAGATAAAAATTTTGAAGATATGCTTGATGAGAATTATTACAAAATCAGTGCAGCCACATTAAATGACTCTTTTAACCCAGATGCATTCTTTAATATCGATTTCTTGCAAGAAGAAGCTTCTGTGTCTGAAAAACAAACCAAAAGTTTACCCGGCAAACATCCAGCTAGGTTCAACTTTGGCAAAAGCGATTCCGATTCGGAAGAGGAAGTCAATCATCAACAGTCAAGTTTGGAAAAGCAACTTTATACCAAAGATAGTGAAAACGCACAAGCAGTTGACTCACCGATTGCAAAAGATCCATTGATTCATATTCCCTACCCATACAACGAGTCTGTTTATAAGTATAGGGACGAGTCAATTGTCTCCACGTTGGAGCTGACCTATGGCATGCCAGAAACCCTTTTCCAGCTCTTCAAAAAGACAATTACTTTGACAAACCATCATAGCTTCTTTAAAAGAAGAAATCTTAAACACCCCAGAAATTTCTCAAAGGTTGCAAGTGATCTGGAGACAGAATTGAAGAACTGGACTTTACCCTGGAATTTATATGAGTCCAATGATAATGCGCCTATTTCCTTTCTTAGCACATTTCATCGAATTTTATTTCACATGGCCATGAGTTACTACAATTCAATTCTCATCTATTTTTATATTTTTGTGCAAGATTTCAAAGCGTCCGATTTATCCTCCTTGGTACAAGAATCATTGACACACTTGGAGGCTTTGGTATCTCTCTCTGTGAGCTCAAATGTAGTCAAGGATTTTACTGTTCATGTTCCCTTCTGGCCCTTCTTTGTTTGTGCCTGTGGAGCTACTCTTCAAGCAGATCAAGCTAGAGCAGTTGCTCTGATGAAGAACTTCAAAACCAATGAGAGGTGGATAGGCAAGCAACTAATTCATGTTGTATGGCAAAAGCAAAGAGAGAATTTTACAGATATCAACTGGGTCACAATAACCAAAAGTTGGGACATTAACGTTTTTCTGTGTTAGTATTTAATATACCGATTTTTCTAAAAAATCACCTAACTTAATATCATACTATAACATTTAAATCTCACTCCAAGTAATCGTACGATGGAATATCCAGATGAATAAATGGAGTCTCTGTGCTGTTAACTGCGTAATACCTGTGTCTTCCGATTTGAAGCTCAGCATCATCGTAAGTTTCAGCCGAGAAAGTACTATCATATTCATCATATGAGGTACCAATATCATAGTAGCGATGTTCGGATGATA
This sequence comes from Komagataella mondaviorum, assembly GCA_023213015.1. NCBI lineage: Eukaryota > Fungi > Ascomycota > Pichiomycetes > Pichiales > Pichiaceae > Komagataella > Komagataella mondaviorum. The sequence goes on along the minus strand of JAKWBA010000002.1, from coordinate 484,166 downwards.
CGGCATTATCTATGGTTGATCCTTTCATAGGTTGAAATGGTTTGCCAAATCCAGCGTTGATTAAAGACTTTTTAATCCATGGATTAATGATGCCACTAAAGTGAAACTCAATATCTCTGCCTGTGTATCTGCTAACCGCCTTCCTCAAGTCAACCAGTGCTTGTATGGATGTTACATCGACTCCAGTAACTGAACTGAAGTCAAAATGCAGAATTTTTAGAACAGGTCTGTTATCTTCTACGACTTCAATCTCATCTTCATTATCAATGTTGTTCTTTCGTTTGATAATGTTTTTAATACTCTTGAAGTTCCAGGTAAGTTCTCCTGGGTCGTTCCAGGGTCTGTCTGATTTTACCTTGTAAACAACTGTTTCTCCTCTTTTTGTGTTACTCTTCATGTAATCCAAAAGAGTGTCCAAATGTCTGGAACAGTTCAAGTAAGTAAATGCCTCTGCAGGTCTGTACACAACAACACCAGTTGGAGGAGGTAAAATTTCAATTTCTTCATTAATGTAGTTCGCATATGTGTGAGACGAGGAGAGAGCTATTTTTGACTTTGGAATTGGTACCCATCGGGTCGTGAAACGGGTACGTTTGGGTAACTTTGACAGATCAAAGTCGGATGGATCAAATTCAGGACTGGGATCCGAAGAATACTCCTTTGTTTGCAGTTCAATATCCGAAGCCTGATCCCCCTTCGAAAAAAGTTTGATACTGGTCCTCTTCTTTTCAAGAGTACCACCATCTCCATTGTTTGAGGAAGAAGTCTCGGAATAATCGGATCGACCAGACTTGCTCAGAACTATAGGGTCGATCACTTCAGCAACCTTGATCCTTCCAAGGAATTGTCCATGGGTACGAAGGTTCCTCCACAACAAAGTGGCAGCAGATGCAGCCATGGCAAAATAAATACCATTCTCGATTGTAGAGAAAACACTGACAAGCACACAGATTAGGAAGATAGCAGCGTCTAGTGGAGCAACCAGGTAGAAATCCCAAGTTACTCTCCAGTGAGCCATCAAATCTCCCACAGCGTGAATAATGATAGCGGACAAACCAGCTTTTGGAATGTAGAAGAAAGCCTCGGTCAAAGCGTATAGAGCCAACAACACAACAACACCAGTGTAAACACCTGCTAATGGAGTACGCACACCACATTTGGCTTTCAAAGCCGATCTGGAGAAAGAACCAGTAGCAGGGTAAGCACTAAAAAAGGTACCCAGAAGATTGGTGACACCGATAGCAATAACTTCTTGATCAGGGACAATCTTATAATCATTCACACGACCAAATGATTTAGAAATAGAAATGTGCTCTAAGAGAAGAATAATCACCGAGACTGGGATCTGACTTGAAAAGGCGGAGAATATACCAGCAGGCATTTCCATGACCCCAGTGTGTTTCAGACCAGAAGGTACAGTTCCTAAAACAGCCCAAGGGACACTCTTAGAACCCCCTGGATACTTGTTATGCGTCCAGTCATAGTACGCTCCCCAAGAAACCAGGGTAGCAAAAATGATAACAACACCATTACGCATCACTGAAGTGTAAAAGAACCACTTTTCCTTACTGGGGTACCGTTTTGGACCAAAGTCGCAGACATATTTCCAAACGTATAAAATGAACAAAGGAATAACACCAAAGGCGGCATCAATGGTGGAATCTGGTAAATGTTTGAGAGTTTCGATAATAACTTTGTAAGTAGAATCACGTGTGTTGACTAGTCTATTGAAACCTAGCAATGCAGGAACCTGTCCTGCAACAATATTCAGCGCAGAACCAGTCATGAACCCAACAACAGCAGGCATTGAGATGAACTCCAATAAGAACCCCAGGCGCAGCAATCCAATACCCAAGGAAACGATACCACAGATAAATGCCACAGCAGTAGCAATAACATGAGCAGGGTACAAATCACCATGCTTCTCTTGGACATGGGCCACGACCTTACCGACCTGTAATGACATGACCGCAACCGGACCGATAGAAACGTCTTTTGAAGTGGCAAAGAAACAATATATCAGAACACCGACAAAACTGGAATATAAACCAAACTCTGGTGTCAGCCCAGCAAGTTGAGCGTATGACATGGATTGAGGAACCATAACACATCCCACAGTGACACCAGCAATCAAGTCAGAATAGAACCATTTTAGGTTGTAATGTAAAATCCAACGGAGAATGGGAAATAACGATATGAGGTAGTCTTTAAATCTGGTCCATGGGGAATCGATAATCTCATGAATGACATCTAACGGTCCAACTTGCTTGCCTTCGTAGCTTGCAATCTTGATAGATTCGTCATTAGCAAATTTGAAGTGCCGTGGTTCAACCGGGATATCCCCACCCTGTTCATAAATCGAATCAGCCATGCCAATGTTAAGATATGAATACCGTCGGAAAAACTAGAAAACTGGAAAAAGTGGCTCCAGAAGTCTTAGCCTTTATATCAAAAATCTTAGCTGCGTAAGGGACGGATTGTAAGTTGATGTAGGATAAAACTTGGCTTTTCAGTCAAAAATATAACCACTATGGCTCAGAAACAGATTGTGTTTGCTCACGTGACAGATATTTTTTTTCAACAGGGAAACTTTGAAATAAGTGGTGCTCGAACCTTGAAAAATATCTAAAAGTCCTATTGGAGCTGGGTGCTGTGTGCGAGCCACGATTACGTGATAGCCGTTACCACGGCCTTAGAAGCCACATTGAGAGAATCTTCTAACAATTCACTGGCATACATGACGTCTTGGAAGGAGTTATAGAGCGAAACAGGTGCCAATCTTATGACGTTTGGTTTCCTTTCGTCGCATATTACCCCTAAATCGTGCAATCGCTGGGATACGATTGGCATCCATCCGTCAGCGAACAGTAAGGATAACTGCGAACCCCTTTCTAACGAAGATCTTGGCGTTATGATGGTAAACCCCCTTGACAACACAGCTGTGGGTTTGACGTAGTGGAGGGACTTTTCAAGTAAGTGTTCCATCAGTTTAGTCATTTCAATGCTCTTTTCACGAATTGCCTTGATGCCACCAAATTTGTGGATGACCTGCAATGAGCTGTGTAAAGCCACTACATCAACCACACTCGGGTTGCTTTGTCGGAATCCCAGGGCTGATGGAATTGGATCAAATTCTTCTTGCATTGAGAACCTCGCAGATGCGTTATTACCCCACCACCCAGCAAGTCTTGGAAAATAGTCCAATTGTGACGTCTCGGAATTGAACTCCCGACTGGTCCATCTTTCGTTTATGAACACGCCTGCTATTCCTCCTGGTCCACTATTCAGGTACTTGTAGGAACACCAGCAAGCAAAATCGACATCCCAATCATGGAGTTGTAGGTCCACATTTCCGACTGCATGAGCCAGGTCCCACCCAACAATAATATTTTTTTCATGTGCGGCCTTTGTAATTTCTTCCATCTTGAAGTATTGGCCAGTGTAATATTGGATTCCAGGAAAACATACGAGTGCGATTTCTTCGTGCTGTTCCTCTATAACGTTGATTACATCTTCAGTTCGTAGTGTGAACTCACCCTCCCGGGGTTCTACTTGCAATAGATCCTCCTCTGACAGATCTTTAAGATAAACCTGGTTCAAAAATGCATAAAAGTCAGATGGAAAGGCATGCTTTTCAAATAGAATTTTTCGCTTACGTCCCTTTGGTTGATAAAAGGCACATAATAGTGAGTTAAGATTCATGGTGAGAGTACCCATCACAGCCACTTCATTTTCTTTGGCACCGACAATTGGGGCAATCAGAGGTACGAGAGGAAGATCAATATCCAACCAAGGAGTTTTGGGATGTTGAAAATGGCCTTCAACACCCTTTGCCTTCCAAACTGCGAGCTCGTCAAGTATAGCTGATTCAGTCGCCCTGGGCATCAACCCTAAAGAGTTTCCACACAGGTAAGTGCTTTCATCATTCTCTGATTTCGATTCGGGTGGTGTTATTCCTAACGATTTGAAGGTGGGAATATGAAATTCCTCTTTAAGTGAAGGGAACCGCTTGTCTAAGATTTCGATATCCTTTGCCGAATAGTTCATTTCGTTGAGGTAAAAACAGAGTATGGTAGTACCTAACAGCGCGGTTCATATTTTTAGCGCGCGAAGGAATTGTGCGTGGTGTTCTAGGAAGCATTCTAGGTAAAGTTCAGGCTAACCATGAAGAGTAATTTTCACACTTACAATCGACTATAGATACTATTTCTCAGATCCTCGCAAACCCCTTAATAGAGAGGCGCCACGGCCAACAACTTTAGACCCAGTTCCAACACCGGCTCCCAAAACTTTGCCTCCAGCACCAAAACCCGTACCAAGCACTTTTCCTCCTGCACCGATTCCAGTACCAAGAACTTTTCCTCCTGCACCCACACCGGCACCAAGAACTTTCCCCCCAGCTCCGATACCAGCTTCTAAAACTCTTTCACCGGTCTCAAAAGAAAGAACACTGGTTTCAGGTCTCAACAGAACGACAAATTTAGGCCTGAAAACAAAACGAAGGTACACTTCACCCGCTGCCAGACCATCTTTGTCCGTGATAGGAACAGTCAGTTCTGTTGGCGACATAGGATCAATGTCTGCCAGAGACACATGGCCTGACCCCAATTTGTCGTTGTGGGATGCAACGTCCCAGTCTATGCATTCAATACTTAGGACACTTCCGCATCGATTGCCAACCTCAACATCAAAAGATTCGTTCCATTCAGGATTCAGAGTTTTCTTGATCTTTTTTGTTTTGTAGACCTGGTTGTCATTCAACGAAATCTCGCAGAACGGATCAGATTTTCCATTACGATCTGCCGCAGGAAGGTCCTTGGCTCTAAGGACTGTTACCGACAACTGTCCAGAGTTTCCAATGGAATCTTGCGAAGGCAGTTCACTCATACGGACGGGTATCCAGCTACACTGAATATAAACCGAAATAGGGCCCGAGTTTCCAGCTAATTTCAACAAGTAGGGTTTTTCATACGATTTTTGAAGAAGTTGTATGGTTGGAAGAGAAATTTCAGCCATGCTATTCTTCAATCTGTTGGCCGAGGAATCCTTCACATATCTTATCACTGTCTGAGAATATTCTAGCTCTTTGACTAAGTAATCACCATTGACACCCAGAGTTTGCTTGCCACCCTTACGAATCTTTCGAGTGGTAAACTGTGAATAACCATTTTGGTCAAAGTATACCTGAAGGTATCCAGACTCAGTACCAAAATCTCCACTAATTATATCGTATACGAAAACTCCCTGCTGGAACTTGATAAGCTCATCAAAAGGAAGATTCAGTTTGTTAAGTTCTGCTTCTTTTTCAAGGTCTTCAAGAAATAATAGAGTTTTAGCTTTCTCTTTGTCAGCTTTTTTAAGTTCCTTCTCCTTACCTTCAGATTCTTTTTCCAGTTTATTCTTTTGCTCTTCCTTCTCCTTTTCTCTAGCAGCCTTCTTATCAAGTTCATTCCGAGAAATGACTGGAATAGTTGGAAAAAAGTCGATGGAGTACTTGATAGTACCCTTCACTCCTTTGTTAGAAATCAGCCTAGCCTCTTTGTATTCATCAGAGCGGGTTTCCAAATAGTCCCCTTTATCATCTCTAGCGATAAATTCAGCCAAGTTGAGAGCAACTGCTCCTAATGTTCGATCCCTACCATTCTTTTCCACATCCATCGCTTCAATAGTGATCTTTTGGTTTGGGGATGCGACAGTAACGTATAAGACCTCCTTAAAAACAGGGTTGACGGTAGATTTTTGCACTAGTGTTCTACAACGTTGAAAGTTGTTGACTAGAATACGCACATATGGGTCTACAACACCAATTCTCTCCAAGTTGGGGAGCCCAGTACAACTGTCAACAAATATACGAGCAACACCGATAGGCTCCACATAACTGTCGGCTTTTTCGTTACCGGGAATTTCGACAGGTCCCCATAATGCTTTGAGTTCAAGTTCCCCACCTTCAGTGAGAGGAAACCAAGAATCTCCCACGGTTGCAGAATCCACAATGTCGATCAGACGGCGGTGCAACGCTCCAATCACATTCTTCTTCCCATCTCTTAACAATACGTCAACATAAGAGTCGGCAAGGTTAACAATCATACGATGGACTAAGGAATTCCACTTTGGTTCATTGCTTTTTTGAGCTCCAGTCTTGAGAATAAGTTCTTTGTTTAAATAAACTTCAGCATCTACGGAGATTATTTTCTCAGACTCATTGAAACCTCTTGCACCGACCACAGTCAGAGAAGTGATACCACTATTCAGTTCAGGAGGGGGCTCAAACGAACCATCAGGAAGTGTAGATCCATGAATGATAGGCATGTACCTCATATCCAAATGAAGACAGCCTACTTGCTTATTGTTTCTCAAAATTGGAAGTGTCAAATCGTTCAGCTCATCCTCTTCCATGAATGCTCCAAGATCATATAGAATATTTCCAACAACTTGGTCCTTTCTAAAATCGTTGAAATCGTACATGTCCATGTGTAAAGGTTCAGAAAAGTCTGAAACCAAGAAATGAATAGTTTCATTCCAGACTGGCTCTCGTGTATCCTCAATGATGCGAGTGCGTGCAATTTCATCTCCGCCAAAATTGAAAATAACATATGGGTCAACTGTATTACCGCCAGATGTATCAACAGCTTTGATATGAGTCGCTTTCTTAATCTTGACTTCAATAATCCCAGATGGCGATCCAAACGCTTCCCCAGCAAGCAGCATGGGGACATTAAGTTGGAACGAAAGGGGATCGAACAACATTCTTCCAATATATTTCTTGATCATGTCATCAATGAGAAACTTGAGACCTGGGATACTCAAGATTTCAAAGGATAAGATAGAATCTCCACCAAAGAGCCGACAAGTAAAATCAAACTCAGGAGGGTTGACCAACGATATGTTGACAGTTCTGATATGAGGGAACTGAGTCATCATTCTAAGACGAACACGCAACAAACACCGAAAGGAGATATCACTTACAACTATCGGCAGAGTGATTCCAAACAGTTTGAGCTTGACAATGACTTTCTGATTGATCCGATTACGCATCTGTTTAACTGTTGCATCTGCCAATGTGTTAGGAGTGAAAGAGACACCCCAGTCCATGACTGAGACGTCGTCTTTAGTTCCAGCAAGAGTTTTGCACATGTCAATTCTAGGAGGTTTCGTACCAGCAGTGAAAGCTCCCAGCCAAAGTTGCTTTATGAAAGCTGGAGCAGGAGAAGTAGCAAGTATTGGATTCACCTGTTCACAGACCAATTTCGACACACCTGGCTCCAAGAAGATCCAGTACTTATCCAGGAACACGTTTAGCCAATTCATGGTCTCATAATCGTTTTCCATATTCCTAACAACGAATTCCCTTTGCACTTCTCTTCTCAAGAAAGAACGAAACTTCCGAATGGATGTCCTATAGTACACAGCCAAGGGCAAGACAACAAAAAATACCAGAGCAAGGGAAAATTTGAATCTTCCAATGATCCAACATAAAGTGGCACCCAGAAACAATGCTGCAAAATTGTGGTACCAATCCCCGTAAGCAATCTCTGGCAAGGAGTTCTCTAAGAACGTTTGCTGAGTGAGAAGGTCCATGAGCTCATCATCAGCCGTGAGTGCATCCTTTGGTTCCCAGCCAGCGACTTCTTTCCAGCCGGTGAAAGACGTGTTATGGACTTCTCTTTTCCGGGCTTTCTCTTCATCGTTATCTACTAACTTCGATTCACTCTGTTTTGGTTGATCTGCATCCTGCTTTTTCTGGTTGGCTGTGTCAGCATGTGTAGAGTCGTGTGACTTTTGATCTGACCCAGAGCCGTGCAAAGAACTTTGTGCTGCAGACATTGAATTGACCCTGAACTAATTGGAGCCGATTCTAGGTGGATTTCTGCGTTTCAACAGCAATGTACCAGTGAAAATCGCATTGCGATTCCATTTCCCTGCTCTTCGTGAGAGGCCTGAAGACGGGTAACTTCTGTAGGTCGGGTGCAGAACGAAGAAAAAACAGAAGCAATCAGTAGTCATGTGACATCGGGAAGCCGAGCCATTCCGCCACTTCGAAGTAACACAATCCGAACACCAGGGTCTGATTTCACAGATCGGCCATGCCCCCGTGCATACTTTTCTTGCAAGGATAATTACCAGAAGTAGAAATTTCGCGTAAGTAGTATTGTTTTGACTGTATCACCATGTGGTAAAAATAAAATCGCTATGTGTTTGGTACCTTTTTTCAAGATCAAGTTTTCGCCGGAAAATAAGCACGCTGTGTTCCAATTTGGCAATTCAGACGTACCCCTTCCACTTTACGCCTGGATCTAACGACTCCTACTTCTATTTCCTTACGGCTCGAGTTCTCTCAGACCACCGCTTCTCCACTTCTTTCCACAAAAGTTGACGTGCAGGTGATTAAACTCTAGAACATTTGTCCTTGTTGAACAAGTCCAGGGTATGCACATATGGTAACAACAACATGAGCTGGATACCGATCCTAAACAAAAAGCTGATCTTTTCCGTTTATCAAAAGAATCAATTTCGGATCCATCGGCCTTACTATGCATACAAACAGCAAGTCTATTGTTCAAAATGCGCCAGTGCTGTTATTCTTGAGAATCCTGCATAAAATACACGCTCAAGATCCCAATGATTGGACTTGACCTGTCTAACACTACCAAGAGAAATCCTGACAATAATGGTTGCCTGTCTTACTATGCATGTAGGATGAGGGTTAGTTCATGTTTCCGGGTTTTTTTCTTGCTCACATTTATAGTCAACGATCTGCCAGAATTTCTGCCTTTTCTTCTTCACTAGAACCCTTTTTGTCACTCGCTTTACGAATGTTTTCTATCAAAAATATCGCTCTTGTTCTCTCAACAGTAGCTGCTGTTCAAGCTGTTTCGTTGCCTTCTTACGAAGAGGCCCTAGACCATGCCGCTAGAGGTTTAGTTCCTCGTGAGTTTGCTGAGGCCCTTAACCCAGCTGTTGAGAAGAGAGCTGCCACATTCATGTGTCACGCTGCCTGTGGTCTTGCTATTTACGGTGCTTGGGAATGTGGTCCAGAGGCTGGTCCATTTGACGAAGAATGCTTGTGTGCCGCTGACTCCGCATTCTCAACCCAAATCGAAGAATGTCTTGACTGTGGATGGTGTCTGTACATGTCCTACTTCGGTAACTTGGCCGGCCCATTGGATGCTTGTGGTTTGCCAATTGTTCCAACTGGTACTGACTGTGCTGAGACAGCCAGTACTTTAACTCCAACCCTTGGACCTTTCACCGACTACACGCCAACTCACCCAAACAACGTTCCAACTCCAACTGAAGAGCCAACCAGTGAGGAGCCAACTTCTGAAGAGCCAACCAGTGAGGAGCCAACTTCCGAAGAGCCAACTGAAGAGCCAACTTCCGAAGAACCAACTTCCGAAGAACCAACTTCCGAAGAGCCAACTGAAGAGCCAACTTCCGAAGAACCAACTTCTGAAGAACCAACAGAGGAGCCAACTATCGCACCAACCGGTGAGCCAACTGAAGAACCAACTGAGGAGCCAACCAGTGAGGAGCCAACTTCTGAAGAGCCAACTAGCGAGGAGCCAACTTCCGAAGAACCAACTGAGGAACCAACTATCGCACCAACCGGTGAGCCAACTGAAGAGCCAACTGTTGCACCAACCGGTGTGCCAACCAGTGCCCCACCTTCTGAATACTACGGTAATACTACAACCGTTCTCTCCACTATCGCAGCAACCAGCATCATCGAATACACCACCTGTATTACTGACGTTAACGGTCACACCACCACTGTCACAGTTCCATGCCACGGAAAGTGTACTGCCTCCCCAACTGTTCACCCTACTGACTTGACCAAGACCTACACTGCATCCAAGGCTGTTGTCTCTGGTAAGACAGTTACTGTTACCGTAGAGTGCGAGACCAGTACCACCAAGCCACACGTTCCAGGTACTACCAGCACTAAGCCACACGTTCCAGGTACTACCAGCACTAAGCCACACGTTCCAGGAACTACCACTCACGTTCCAGGAACTACCACTCATGTTCCAGGTACTACCACACATACTCCAGTTACTACTCCAATTGTAACTGTGTCTTCTTCTATTGCTTCTCATTCTACCATCTCTATCCAGACTCACTCCGGTGCCGCCAACAAGTTGTCCGTCGCTGGTGCCGCTTTGGTTGGTTACGCTGGTCTGATGTTGTTGTAGATCTTTAGTTCCTTAACTATTAAGTAGTGTATTAAGTTTTTCGTGTTTGTATTTCATTGAATGATTTATTTCTTAATCCAGTAAGCCATAAGTAGGATTATTATGGTAATAAGTATAGTGGTTGATGCAAAAGTAAGACCACCGTTTTTAGTTGTATCGTAGGATGTGGCCATAGTAGAGAATTCAGATTGAACACTGGATTCTTTATACTCTGCCTGCCGAGAATGCTCTAAATCTTGGTCTTTACCATCCTCAGAAATCTTCGCAGCATCTTCTTTGACCGCTGCAGCATTGTTGTAATCCTTGACATTTTCATCGCTGTTATCTTCTAGAAGATTCGTCAATGCAGTAGCAACCTTCCCATTTTGCTTTGAATTCGTAATACTGTTAATACTTTCCACTATTTCTTTCTCCAATCGTCTACGATCATCCATCTCCTCTTCTGATGAAATATCGTAATCCTCGTCTTCATCCTTTACAAAGATCTGGCTCTTTAATAAATCATTTTCCAGCTTTAGTTTTTCTATCTCTTTGTACAACCTATCATGGTCTTCTTGAGATATAGCTGATTGCTCGGTCGCTGGCAAGCCTACTTTTCTACTTGAAAGTTCGTGGTTCAGATATTCATCAAGAAACTGATCCACGGCCAACAGCTTTTGATGTTGTATATTCTCGTTATTGATAGAGATTATTAGTCGCCTTGTAACATCTTCTAACCTGTTCAACCCTTTCAAATTGGGTGAGGGAGATACCTCACAATTTGGTAAATTAGGCTCCATGTCTAAGGAGTCCAGATTTAATTCATTGGCAACAAGAGCATCAAGAATTTTGTCATTCGTATCGAGAGCGTCGCTAAACAACAGAGCATCCAGTGTATCATTGAACAGTTCAGCTTTCCTCTCATCATTATCAACCACCAATCCCTGGACGAGATCCTCGTACTCCTGTAAATTCATAGTGAGGAACTTATCCACTTTCACTTGGATTTTTTTATGCAACGGTTGGCTCTCTAATGTGGAGCCCAGGGTCAGTTCATCCCCTACATTCAACAGGTACTCCTTTTTGTGTTCTAATCTAACGTCATTGATAAACGTCCCATTAGACGATTTCAGGTCTCTCACGTACAATTTGCCGTCCTTTACAAATAAGCTGGCATGGCTTCTAGAAAGAGTCCGTGAGGCAAAATAAGCATTGGTCAAACTTGTACCGGCCCGACTTCCGGCCTGCCTTCCTAGTTCTAGCTCTTTGGGATACTCAGGGATTACCAGTACCTTGACCAGGTCAAAGGATTTATTCAAAGGTATCAGTTTTACAACATGTAGTTTCGTCGTGAGTTCCGGAGGATCCCTTTTAATTGGCTGGTAATTGCTTGTACTTTTGGAAGAGGATCGTTTCCTCATAGTCCTCAGCTTCGTATTATTGTGACTGAGGGAGACACCTTTGGTATAATGTTCAGTTTTCTGGATGTCGGACTTGGACCTATGAACCTGTCACCTCAACTGTACAGTGTTGATATGTAAGGTAGAAGGTTGACCGATGTTAGGATGTAGGTGTATCCAGGGACCCCATAATATCACGTGCTGGTTTTAGGGCGATCAAAAAGAAATTCACTGCGGGGCGGAGGGTGTGCGAGTGAAAAAGGAGGACGGGGAACAATGTGGTACGAATTCAGTTAAAAAAAGTCTCGCTCCTACGCTACCTTTGACATCATGTCATCCACTCATGTGTTCGATCTGAATCGTGATGGCAGTATGGCCAAGCCAAAGAAGAGGAAACGGGCCACCGGCCATTTTGAGTGTAACTATCCTAACTGCAGCAAAACATTTACTCGTTCTGATCACTTATCGAGGCATCGGCTGAACCACAACCCAACGAGAAGGTACGTGTGTAGCTGGGAGGGATGTGAAAAATCGTTTGCCAGAAGCGACGTTAGAGACAAACACTTACAAAGACATCAACAGAGGAACGTTCTTCCTTCACCTATAACCCCTGTCTCCGAGAAGGACAGCTCTAATAGTATTGCAGTCAAAGATGGATCCAACAAGGATATTTTCAGATGGCTTTTAAACACAGACTACACAGCACAGGACTTTCTACCTGGCAAGGTAGTTGGGCCACTTGATAGCTTTTTCTACTTTGATGTGGATCGGTCCCCGGATTCGGTCGTTCAAGACCTGTTAGTTGGAACAAAGGCTGACGATGTGGTGCAACCTACAGTAATTATGGACAAAAGTGCTTCTGACAATAGTCTTCAAGCTAACAAAGCCGTTGGTTTGAGCAGTTTGCCAGACAGCAGTCACGAGACTCATACATCCAGAGACAAGCTTAATCCAACCTTCTCTAAAATTGATCCGTCATTGACTGAGCAAACTTACTTCGATGACGTTCTCAAAAACAAGTTAATTCAACTGGTTCCCGGGTTGCAATTTCATGCCGATTTTGAACCTGTGGTAATTCGATACTGTTTGAGTGTTTTTTGGACGGTATTTCATCCCCAATACCCTTTTATACATAGACCTACTTTCAAGTCGGCTGAGGCACACCCATTATTGCTTTTGAGCATGATTATGGTGGGTCTGGGATTTGTCAATAAGAACCCTGATCAGCAGATAGATTCCATCACAATCACCGATAGCTACAGCTTGGGCAATATCATAGCGCACCCTTTAAGGTGGCTTATCTGCTCCTCCCATGAATTTACCACCCCTCCAGAATTGTGGATTATACAAAGTCTCATTCTCTTAGAAATTTACGAAATAAACTTCTCCAATAGGAAACTGCATGAACGGGCGTATCTACATCACGGTTTGAAAACTCAGCTACTTCGCCGGTCTCCTCTTTTGGGAGGCGATCCGCTAAAGAACAAGGAAGATGATGATGAGTCAAACACCACGAATGTCCAGAAATGCCTGAAGCGTGAGTCAATGAAAAGAGCAGCATTTATGTGTTTCCATTTAGATACGACCCACGCTGCCATATTTGGACACGAAATGTTGCTGAATGCCCATCAGATTAAGTTCTCTTTGCCGTGTAACGAGAACTTGTGGAATCACACGTTATCCGGGTCAGAAAAGATCAGGCCGGCCATGAACTTTCTGGATGTGTTGAAACTGCTATTAAAACAACAAAAGCCTCCATCTTTTTTAGTTGACAATTTTGATTTCTCCAGTAATCATTTCAGTGAGAACCTAAAACTCAGTGGACTGATTTCTGTTTTGTTTCAACTTGAAGAAAAGGATTTGGAATTGAAGCTTTTGGAGTGGGAATCGATGAAAACTTCGTGGAGAGATACTTTAACGCAGTCCCTAGATTGGTGGAAGGATAACTTGCTGTCCCAGCATATGTCTTCCTTTGCCAATTTGAGTGGAAATAACTGCTCAGGTACATCCCTATTATGCGAGTTCCCAGTCTACTTCATTTTACAAACGTTTATGACCATGAATCAATACGATTTCATAATCTTCACGGGGGCCCCAACACGGATGAATGTGAGAACAGGGATGAGTGATTATGCGATAGTGGAGAAGAGGATTTCCAACTGGTCGAAATCGAATGCAGGATGTGTGTCTGTGGTGTTTCTCTACTTGTTTCTCATTGATTTATTTCTGGTCAGTGATGCCGAGAAACAGGATCTAGAGTTTATCTATGACCCAAACACGGATCCAATACTTTATAGACCCAATCTTGTGGCTCTATCACTAATGATATTATGGTCCTATAACTTTATTCAAGAGGGCCCTGAATCTACAGACATGGAATCACTTGAGGAGCCCATGGACGAATTACCCATGAACGATAAAGATATTCCACAGCAGGAATGTGGAAGAGAGTACCTAAAAAGAATCCGCAACGAGTTGGTGGTTGATGAGAATCAATTGAAACTATCATCAGACCTCAATACTATAAAACTGTATTCTAAAATAATTACAGGAATAGCCCATAAAAATCGAATGGTGGGTCTACTCAAATTCTTCAAGAAAGGCTTTTTAAACTGCACTAGCACAATTTGTCATGAATACGGGAGACTTCTGGAGAATTGCATATCCCGAAGTCTGGGAAGGAGACGTATCCTTTGTAATAATATGAACCAATAAATGGAATACGTCTATTGATGTTCTTGAAGTAGTAAGTAGTTCCTCTTACCTATTTCGCGAATGCAATGGCTTTCAGCCTTGGCTTAACTAGTGGATATCTTTGCCTTAGAGTTATTATTGGAGACAAAGAGTTATGTCGTATAACAGAGGGATCATTAGACAGCTAGCTAATTGGGTGACGGCTGTGACGCTGCTGATAAACGCGTATCTCTATACATATCCTAGTTTCAATTGTGAAAGATGCTCATGGTCTACAACCGAAGTTAAACAGGATTCTTTGACGGGCTTGGAAAGTCTAATCCTCCAGACCCCCTACTTTGGAGACATTTTCCAGCAATATTACTTGGATAAGTCGAAGATTGAAGACACCTCCGACGATATTAAGCTACTAGCGCTTGGTGACCCTCAAATCAACGGCAATTGGCCCAACACTCCCTACATCAAAATGCTAGATAACTTTGGTAATGACTACTATCTCGGCCATATCTACAGAACTATGAAAAGGCGATTACATCCGACACATGTTGCGGTGATGGGTGATCTATTCTCGTCTCAATGGATCAGCGACTCAGAGTACTACAACAGAACGAGAAGATATATGACACGTTTGTTTCCACAGCCTGAGCAACATACGTTACAAGCTATGAATTTTGTGGACGCCCATGAGGATGTAGACTGGATAGAATTTTACGGGAAACTGAACAGTGATTTAGATAGCGGAAGGTTCTTACAAGAAGACGAGTACAGCTATTATGATGTATACGACTGGACCAGTCCCCGTATCACAGGGGAGCCTCTGTTTATCAACATAACTGGAAACCACGACGTTGGCTATGGCGACACAACATACCAACATCTGGCCAGATTCAGAAAATTGTTTGGTAAAGAGAACTACTTCATTGAGTATGACAACAACACCGACCATCCTTGGAGAATTGTGGTCCTGAATTCCTTGGCATTAGATGGACCATTATTAGAACCAGAGTTTCAAACGATTACTTGGCAATTTGTTGAAATGCTATCAAAGCAAAATTATTCGGGTCAAACTATTTTGATGACACATATCCCCTTTTATAAAAGAGAAGGTCTATGTATTGATGGTCCATTCGTGGAGTATTTTACTGAAGAGAATGCTTTGGAGGACTATAGGATTGGGCTGCTCAAATCAGAGAACCATCTCCAATATGAAACATCACAGAAGGTACTTAATGCTGTATTCCAAAATGGCAAACCAGGAATAGTTCTCACCGGTCATGATCACGAAGGATGTGAGAACTTTTTCTCTAAAGATGAAAACGATGTGTGGGTCGCTGATAAGACTGTGAAGAATAAGGATTTCTACATCAAAGAAGCTACTGTGAGAGCCATGATGGGTGATTTTGATGGACATGCTGGAATCATGACTGGTCATCTCAACAAATCAACTGGCTTGTGGGAATGGAACTACAGTACGTGCCCATTCTCCGTACAGCACGTTTGGTGGGTAGGTCAAATCGGAATTGCTCTCTCCATATTGTTGCAATCAGTTAAATTTCTCATATAGATAACGGGAAGATTGTCCCTCTTTTTTTCTTTTAAACATTACTAAACAGCTTGCAAATAGGTCAAAATTCATCATCAAAGTCGTCAGCCCAATCTATCTGGGTGGAAGTATACTGTTCCATTAGTTCTAAAAGTTCTTGGCGTTTAGTCTCGTCTAATGCAAAATCTTGTTTCTGTCCCTGTGAATTATCTTCCGATTCCCCTTCTAGTTTGCTATCTCTCTTGTGGGGAGGTTTGTAACCACCAGTTTTTTTCTTGGGAGTACTTTTCTTTTTCGGGGTGGCCACCAATCCTAGTCTTTGAGCCAGCTCGTTACGTTTGATACTATCAGATGACTTTGAAGTTTTATTTGCCCGAGGCGTATGAGTAAACTCTTTCCTGTGATTGTCTGGTTCTAACGATACTTGACCTAACCTTTGGGCCAACGTGTTAGTTTTCAGGTCCACAGGAGAATCTGAGGACGGTTCTTTTTTGGACTCTGATCTGTGATGGTGTTCTTTCTTTGGCTGCCTTCTCGTTTCCTTGTGATGTCCCTGCGAGGCTTCTGAAAAATCTCTACTGTACTCACCCTTGACCACTTTTTTGTGTGATTTCTCTTCTAACACGGGCTCTTTAACGTTAGCCCATCTTGACACTAAAGCCTCGTTCTTCGTGAAAGTTTTGGCCTTCTTGGGCGCATCACTTTGCAACCCTTGGCCCTTGGGCGATTTGCCGGAGTGTTTCGAGTCTTTCAACTTTGTTCTTCTAGTGACGTCATCTACACGAGCTTTCTCAGCCAATGAGTCGTCAGTGGCCCATTTAGAAATTAATCCTGACATGAAGGAAGTGTTAAGGCTATGTAGATAAGTGAGTACACATTTTATAAGTAAAAAAAAATATAGACGTCTCTCAAGACAGCGCGACAAAACGGACAAACTTGAGGACATCCAACACCTTTGAACCATGTACAGGTAGATTATTTATATTTATCCATGAACTTCTTGTGGAAAACGACCCAGTCGTCGATCCATTCGGATCCTGGGGCAAGGAACGTGGTTCTAACATGATATGTGCCAGGTTTCTGCCCAAATCCAGAACCCGGAACTGCGCAAATACCTGTAGTCTCTAATAGTTCGTTGCAGTAAAATTCATCAGGCTCAAAATCAAGCTCTTTTGCAGCTTTGATGGCCTTTTCAGGGATAGAGATTTTGGGGAAACAGTACATGGCTCCTTGGGGCTTCTGGCAAACAACACCTTCCATTCTGTTGAAAGCATCATACAATTCCTTGGCTCTCTCGGCAAGGGAAGCGTGGATGGCACCTGACTCTTCATGGTATTGTTTGTAAGATTCGTCCCCTTCCTTAGGAGGATTGATCATTAGTTCTACCAAAGCTTGACCTGTCACTACTGGGCACAGGGAGATGGAGGAAAGCTTGGTGACCTGCTCTAACACTGTATCGTCAAATCCTATCAATTCCATGTACCCTCCTCTTTGTCCACATTCACCAGTGATACCCTTCGAAGTTGAGTGCAAAGAGGCCAATTGAACATTCTCGTATAAGCTGGCCTTTGGACCCTGTAAGAGATCTAGCAACACTTTTCTCATAGAAATGAACTTGCCATCAAAGATGTTCTCCTGGTAAACTTCGTCGGCAATAACAACCAAACCATGCTTGGCGCAAACAGTCAAGATGTCCTCGATGGCCTCGTAAGAAAGAATAGCACCAGTTGGGTTTCCTGGGTTGATTACAATCAAACAGCGGGGGTCGATTCCTTTAGCTTTTGAATCCAATATAATGGCCTCTATTTCATCACATTCGATAGACCAATTATCTTCTTCGTTCAAATAATATGGCAGCGCAGTGCGGTTGTTAAGAGTCAGTGTGGCAGTATAAAGTGGATATTGAGGAATTGGGATTAAGAAACCTGTCTTCTCGTGTTGTCCCAGTAAAGACAGCAAGTAAGTGACAGCAGTGGAAGCACCGGTGGTAAGATATATTAGCTCTTTTCTGGCACATTTATGGCCATCTCTCTTGCTGATAAAGTCCGCAATGGATTGCCTTATGGAAGGGACACCTTGAGATTGGGAATAGGCACCCACTGATCCAATTTCTTTCAACAAGCGTCTGGCACGTTCAACGATGTCCTTGGGGAAAATGGCAGCACTGCGAGGGTCGTCCAATAGAGGTGGATACTGCAGTATGGCCAATATTTGCCTGTAAAATGTCAATGGCTTTTGATCTAGTTGCTGGGGATTACCAATGTTGGCATTGATGATTTTGCTGAAGGGCAACTTATGGTCTGCGTCGTTCAGTTGAGTTCTTAGAAGTTCAGCTTTGGTGGGGATTTTTCCTCTAACGGCATATTTGGCGTTCACCGTATGAGGGTTCAGGTCGGTGACGGTCAACTTTGGTGCGGGCTGAAAATCAGGTTTGATCTTCAATCCCGACGAAAGGGATGTTGTTGATGACATATGACGTAATTGACGAAAGAATTTAATACCTCTCATTTTGAAATTTCTGGGTGATAAGGTGTTTATATAGCAGCTAGCTACCTGAGCTTATCTTCAATTGTAGTGACTGATGAAAAAAAATTCTAGGCGCCGAAATTTAATTGTTATGACGCAGACCTGACCAAACGAGCATCCGTACACCACATATTGGGAGCCACTTTCGACCCAGTGAGGATATTGGTAGCGTGACAATTTGAGGGGATGGAAGGCAGCAGATGGAAGAGATTAGATGAATCACTTGGTAGATAAGGGCAAGTGGTTCGATAGCTGACAAAAAAGCATACCATTACAGAAATGAAATGCATTTTGCGAGGGGTGAAATTTTTGCTCACACGCACGGTATGTCGGTAATGAACAGTATTACTGGGGCCTAATTGGCTCTTGCATGATCACTGCTTCAAGATCTCCGATTGTGCAACTAGCACAATAGGGTGGGAATTTAACCACTCCTTCGGGATGTCGGAAGCAGACGGACCCGTTGGGGGAATTTTTTGGTATCCAAAAACCCTGCATTATGCTATGTGGGTCCCTCGCGGGGGAAACCAAATTTGCGTGAGAAGGAGAAAAAAAATGGTCCGGGGATAATATCACGTGATGTGTGAGAAAAGATGTCTTACATAATCGATGGCTATTGGTGTTAGGGTCTTCGGGCCAGGTTAAGCTTATCCCACTTTGTTCTTCTGTAGTAGAAATTGTACTTTTTGCCACACATTATGTCCAGCTTGTACGAGATACTGGGCGTAGATCCCAGGGCAACACAGGAGGACATTAAGAGGGCGTATAGGAAACTAGCACTGAAGCACCATCCGGATAAAGTAGAGGAATCTGTAAGAGTGGAAAGTGAGGCCATTTTTAAAGAAATATCAACTGCTTATGAAATACTGAGTGATGAAGAGAAAAGAAATCAATATGACATATATGGTAGCACAGACGCTGACCCGGGTAGAAATGGTGGTGGATCTGGAGGTGTGCCTGGGTTTGGGTTTGAGTTTGATTATGAGAACCCCTATGGACCTGAGGAATTCTTCAATTTCTTCAATAATCAGCACCACCAACGAGGGAACCGTCCTCCAAAAGAACGAAAGACCCCAGACGCGGTTATGGAAATGGAGATAACTCTCCGTGATTTATACAAGGGCAAAGTTATCAAAGTATCTTCTACAAGAAGCACTATATGTTCCAAATGTTCAGGCAGTAGACTAAGGAAAAATGCAGACTCAAACAGCATGATGAAATGTATGTTTTGTCACGGTTCTGGTATGAAGAGAGCAATGAGACCGGTTCAAAATGGTTGGGCTATCGAAGAGTATATAGACTGTTCTCATTGTGACGGTTCAGGTCTGCGTATTCAATCCAAGTTCAAATGTAAGAAATGTTCAGGTTCAGGATGTGTCGAAGAGAACAAAATACTGGAATTTAACATTCCAAGAGGATCTCCCAATGAAGGTGAAATTATACTTGAAGGAGAATCTGATGAAAAGCCAAACTATAAGCCAGGAAATGTGATACTAAAGTACACCACCAAGGCCCATGAGTACTTGGAGAGAAAAGGCAATGATCTCTACACATCTTGGAAACTCCCTTTGCACGATTGTTTGACGGGATTTGATTACAAGCCTTGCATTAAAACACTAGATGACCGTTTCCTTATGGTCAATTCTCCCACAGGTAAAGTCATAACTCCAACTACTGTCTTGAAAGTCCCCAATGAAGGAATGCCAATCTTAGACCAAGGAAAAAACTGGTTCTTCAAGCAAAGCGCCAAAGGTGATTTGTACATCAGAATTGATATTGAATTTCCCAAGGATAATTGGTTCATCGAAAAAAATGAAGCTACGAAGTTAAGACTTTTATTATGCCATGATTCATCTGCTTCAAAGAGTGAAATCTCCGAAGGAGACCTCAATAATGCCATTTATGCCGCTAATGTTGAATATCAATAATAATACATGAGTTTATATATAGAGAAGACTGTACATAGCATTACAGAAATATCATCTGTTCTAATTCCTGATTAGATACATTAAGATCTCCGTATATGTTTAGCTTGCTGTTGTTTGGTGAATGCAATGGGAAAGGTAATAGCTTTTCTCTGTTTTTCTGGTGGTCTTCTTCGATCTGCTTATCTAGCTGTAGCAAGAAGTCTTCTTCCTCCTTTTGTAGCTCTCTCGAGTTTAGTTTGGGTACGTGCTTGTAATCCTGTGAGTACAACGAATCTGTGTATGGTTTCAGGTCCTGAAACCTCTCCACTCTGAAGGTGGTGGGTTCTGAGTAGGTAATCCCTTCCGACTCGGTCTCTGAATCGGCCTCCTTGTCGGATAAATTGGGCTCGTCTAGTGTTGGTACTGTTTCAATTTCATCTTGAGGTTCCAGATGGTTTTCATTCAACACGGTTAAACGTTTTGGATGGACCAGGTTCCTCTTATCTAGGATCTGTTTGCTACTGACGTTTGTCGATCCCAATATGGATCGGGGTTTCGCCTGTGTATCTGGTTTGACTTGCTTTCCAAAGCTCTGGCGCAACGTCAGGCTTTCCTTTGCATTGTCTAGCTTGTTTTCTTTATCTTGATACGCTGCTGTTGTTAGTGGCATTGACAGTGAATAAGAAGAGAGAATGTTGTTTACAAACAAAAACACATACACGCGATGTACACTTATTGCCTTTTCTGGTTTTCTGTCTTCTATATAACTGGGATTTTTCCTACAGAGTTAAAAGGACGGTACACCAGAGAGACTAATTAATGAAGGAACAGCTGGGGAAACTGGTCTGCAGCCTTCAAAAATCTCGTTTGGATCCCAGGACAATTGAGTACGCATGTCAATTATTCAATAAGAAGTTCAAAGAATGTCAGAATGCAGAGAAAACTGCCCGATACGACAACTTTCAAAAGACTCTTACCTACTACAATGCCCAGTTGGCCCAGATGAACGAGACGAATCACATACCCCAGGAGCTGTTCAACGATATCTATAACATAGCCTATTTTCAGAACCGCCCCATAGCCAAAAGATGTCCTCAATGGTGGAGGCAATTTGTCTATGCACATGAGGAGCCACTTCAACAGCTTTACATTGACACACTTTTCAAGATCGAACACCGCATTTATAAGGACTTTGAGCGTATCGATGATAAGAAAACATTGCGAAAATACGATGCTTACTTTGACAAGCAGCATAATAGTCCACCTGTATCAATACTGGATAGTTTCAAAGAACTGTACAATCCCGCTGATAAAGAAAAAAAGCACACTGATATTAGGGACCTCGTAGATGGATCTCTATTGCAAGCATTTTACCAAGAAAATAACATTCATGATTCTCAAATTGTGTTTGACGAAGAAACAAAACAAAACGTCAAAAAGTTTTCTCTTTTCACAAAGTCTCCGCTGTTCAAAGATAAACTCTATTACAGACGACTCAATCCCCCTTCAATGAAAATAGAGTTCCCAGGAACTGTGTTTGGACTTCCCATTGCATTAAAGCGCCAAAACGTGAAAAAACGGAAAAAGCTACGGGAGCTGAGAAGGTTCATTTTGAATGTGGAGCCAATAGCTATTGATGATCTAGAGTATTTGGATAAGTCGCTGGACACGAGCATAGATGCAAAAATTAAACGAAAAATACTGGTTTGGGTGAAAAATAAATATGCTCTTGACAACGATGGCCAGTTCATAAGATCGAAGCTTTGTGAACGTTCTGCGGACATTGTTACTTAGGGATCTCGCATCAACTTGAAAAATAAGTACTTTTTGCGATTAGCATCGATGAAGAACCCTGCTTCCTTTTTATGTGTCATTTTGAATGATGTTGGAACAAACAAATCTCCACTAAACTCTTTTAGTTTGATAGGGGTATTGTTTCCTGGAGTTAGTTTCATAAACTCGCTAGCTTGGCCGTCGGATAATAGTATAAACGTTGTGTCTCCAAAATAATGCATATAGGATACTACCGGCATCGAAAACCCTGCCAGGTGGCGATGCTCCACATTTGCTGTAATCAAATCAATAGAGATCAACTCTAATGCGTCAGAATCCGTTAAGACTATAGTTTTGATATTGTTGCCTGTCTGTGAATCGTTAGTGGAGAATAATGTTGAAGATGGTAAGCTGATGCTCAGTGGAAAATCTTTTGAATCTGTTTTTACCTTAAGATCTTTCACAATACTAGCAGTAATTGCATTCATGTCAGTCCGGATCGTATCTTGGAGAGATGTCAAATCGTCCAAAAATGTTTGCATGACAGAGTTGGTCAAATGATTTGTAAGGAATTCAGTCACCTCCTTCGTTTTAATTTCTATATCTGGTGTATCATCACTTGTGTGTTCCAGCAGAACATAATCCAACCATTCAATGAAGTACTTGAACAGTCTTTGTTCATGATTAATTTTCCATATAAATAGGTAAGTCTTCTGTAGTAGATCTTTGCAAGCAGAAAGCAATTTTTCAAGCAGTTGTCTGGTTAGTGGGGTTGTTGCCCCTTTTAATTCGTCTAGCATAACAATCATTCTCTCCAAACATGGGAGGAGGTGGCTGAAAAGGAATTTCTTACTTCCATCGTAACAATTTACGGCTAGTTTTATCCATCTTTTGATGTTCTTGTCGCCTAAATAGTCCGTGATCCAAGTCTTCAGGCAGGGATGCATAATTCCTGTGAGCAGCAAACCATACAACAAAGAAATATCAGTTTCATCCCCATTGGATGAAATGATTTCTTCTTTTAGCAGATTCAATAATTTATTGTTGAAGTCTAGATATGGCTTGGTCTCATGGTGCAATTGCTTCAGTAGTTGATTAACATATTCGACCAACGAGTTGATCTTACCGTAACTCAGCCCTAGATTCACGATATCTCTCTGTTTTATAAAGTTCAAATCGATTCGTTTGAACAGCGTGTTTTCCTTTCTGTTGTATAGGAAGTAAAGCGTTGATAGATCATTTGATTCGAAGTGATGTAAGATCACATCATGGGCTTCAAACTTGACCAAACTTGAAATCTGGAAAAACCCCAGTAAATTAAGAGAGACAACGTTATTGTAACTGGTCAATAAATAGTTCAGCGAGTTATCTTGAGTCAAATAGTTATCTTCATCTTGCAAGGATTTATGCATAAAAACGGTGTCTGTGTTATTCAATGGAGTCAATCGTGGCAATCCTTTTGCTAAATTGAAATCAAAAAATTTCTCCAACTTTTCCTGAAGACTTGGTTCAGTTTCTTCTGAAGACTGTGACTTTACTTGGTTCACACTGGGCCAACTCAAAAAAGAAGCTGTAGACTCACCTCCAACGTTTGCAGACTCAATGACATACATCAATGTCCCCATGTTTCCATCATAGAGCCTTATCGACCCATCTTTCAGACTAACGGCAATGATCTTACCGTCTTGACGCCAACATTGACACATAATTTCACTTTTCAAGCTCACTGACCAGACCTTTTGGGCATTGACACGAAAAACACTCAATTGTAGACGGTTGGCCGATATTCCTGAGACAAGATATATGCTCGGACACCACTGGTAGTTTTCTTCGGGGGTATTCAGAGGCAATGGCTTCTGATATATCTCTTCCATGATGGCCTTTCAGTCTTTCGAATAGGACAAGGTCAATAAACCAGATCGCGGTAAAGGTCCATTAGATGGGGGAATTATTATATAATCAGATGTCTCATCTTTTCACCATCTCAGTTGTAATATCGTCTTCATAGACCTTGTGTTCACCAAAGACCGTGAAGGATGTTCAAGAAGGACCCAGATTTGAAACCACTGTCTAACCTAAAGAACTCAGATCGAAAGAAGCTGTTTGCAAGGGTCGTAGATGACTACAAAGTGGTTAATGTGCCTATCGACTACCTTTTCCCCAGTGACTCCAAACAGGGGAACTTCAAGTCACCACTTAAGATTTCGGGGACAATTTACACCGACTCGGAGAGTACGCCATCTTGGTTCAAAACCAAAGATTCTAACGTTTTGCCTTCGATCATGACGCTGTGGAGATACCCCTCCCTGCTTCCTATTGTGCTAACGAACGACATGGTTATTGGGAAACTGATCAATGGGGCAGATTTGATGTTGCCGGGCTGTATTCCTCCATTTGATGCTAGATGCGTAAAGGGTAGTATTGTTGGAGTTGCAAGCTATAAACAGCCCAACGTTGTATATGCCATGGGAGAATGTCTATTAGATTTGAGTGAGGTCGACGAGACTGTAGGTAAGACCGGTGTTGCAGTGCGAATTTATCATCATTTCGAAGATCACTTATGTCAATTGGCAAAAGTTACGTTGAAAGCTCCCAAAGAAGAAGAAGTTTTGGATAAGCTTTCTCAGTTTCAAGAAGTGACCATAGAGGAGGAACCAGCAGAAGACGATGGATTGCACCAGGACGCAGAAGCGCTCGATATTGAGGATCAGAACGAACACATTGAAGACCACGAGACCTCCAATACTAATGACCTGGCCGAAGTTTTGGATGAGCTGAAAGTGGAAGATGTGGATATGTTTTTCGAAAGAGCTTTACTTCAGACAATCACGCAGGATAAGATTCCTCTCCCAATTTCAGCATCCACTTTTATGAACCATATCCTTAAGAATATGCCACCTATAGACTCCAGCCTTGTCAGCATGAAGAAAACCTCGTGGAAGAAAACAAGCAAATATTTGAAAGCCATGCAAAAACTGAAACTGTTAGATCTAAAGGGCAAAGGAGAAGACCTCACGATAATCTCCCTGGCAAATGCGGACAATGAAAAAGTTAGAAAATTTGTGCCATATACAGTTAAGAGTGTCAGCTCTTCTAGACCAACTCAGAGTAAAAGCTCCAAGGATAAACTTACTATTCTGTTTTATTATAAACCTAACAGTTGCACTAGAAGTTTTTTCAACGACAATGATAAAGTCTCCAACGTCTTATACTCACAGCAGGAGCTGAAGGATATTTTGAATGAGTATATTCGAAGCAAAGATTTAGTGAGAGAAAAGAACAAGATATTCTTGAACCTTCCCCTTCAGGAGATCATCAGGTTAAAGGATGGTAGAACTATTGCAAGAGACAAAGTGTTTACTGAATTCTTGAAAGGGTTTTCTATTAACCATAAGATCATTCCAATCAACACCTCTGAGGAGGAAGCATCCTCCATCAAGATCAAAAAAGGGAACGTTCCAAAAGTAGAAATCGTGACAGAGATGAGGATTGGTAGAAAAGTTGTCACAAGAATATCGAATTTTGAGGTCTACCACATAAAAGCCCAAGAATTTGCCAACGAATTAAGAGTGAAATGCTCTGGATCTACCACCATAGGGGAAAATATTCAGAACAAATCATCTGAAGTAACTGTACAAGGACCCCATGAGAAAATTGTTCAGGATTTATTGGTAGCAA
Organism: Komagataella mondaviorum; assembly: GCA_023213015.1. Taxonomy (NCBI): domain Eukaryota; kingdom Fungi; phylum Ascomycota; class Pichiomycetes; order Pichiales; family Pichiaceae; genus Komagataella; species Komagataella mondaviorum. The sequence goes on along the minus strand of JAKWBA010000002.1, from coordinate 458,473 downwards.
AGGGGTTGAGTCCAGCCTGGTTTAATGTAACTAATAAGCTGAAAGCCAAGAAAAAGAGAAGTTAAATTTAGAATGGATTTCCAAAGATTTTTATTCATTTTTATTTCTTTATGACCCTCAAAAACATTAAGAAAGTAATCATGAGGATTGGACCGGTTAAAGGCAGATAAACGGCCATTTTATGTTCATCTGGGAAATATACTTGCTGAACCATGTGCTCACTAAAAAAAGCCCTGTCTGATTCTTTGACTGCCTCGTTGGATAGCTTTAGACTTTCAACAAATTCACGATCATTGAGTTTTTCGATGCATTGGTCGATCCTTTCCATAGCAGTATTGACATGTTCTATGGTGAAATCTGGAATATTGATCGTAGATAGTCTCTTGGACAAAGTGACCAAGGATTCTAAGTTCTTTACTGCCAGTTGCAAGTTTTTTATAATTTTTAATCTCATCATGATATCTAAACGTATCTGAGGAGATTTGGGGGTTAATGACTCTATGTGTTCGGGTATTCCGATCAGCCTGTATAGTTGAGAGGTAAATATGTCCAGTATTGGCATTAGGTCAGTTTCAGTGAGTTGACTATTCACTATATCGTTCAAAATGATAACACCCCCGTACTGGGATATCAAAAAGGAGTTGCGCTCTGAATTTTGAATCTTTAAAGGCCTAGTATCCTCTGATGGAATGTAAATGATAAAGTTTAGAGTCGGGTCTGTGGTAGTTGAATCTTCCAACCCCCAGTCTGAATAGTTGATAAAACTCGATAGATTCCTCTCAGTTAGGAAGTACTGACCGTCTTCTACCAACAAGTTGTCCTTGTTAATATTCAACGAAGCAAAGTAGATCACCTGAGTTTCTACTCGTAGATCCAGATATGGACGAAAGTTTTCCAGAACGTTGTCTAGATACCTTTCAAAACTGGAAGTATCCCAATCAATCGGTAAACCGTCACCTTTGAACAAATTGAAGGTCAGCTTTAGCTTATCTTGGAATGGAATTTCAAAACCAGAGCTAGTGTCTTCCAGGCCTTGATGAACACGGATCTCATACTTGAGAACTTCATCAAGAATGACTCTTGAAATGAAATCTGAAACCAGCCTATTAACAACAACATTTTCACTGTTTCTTATCACGATTCTTCTTTCATAAGGAGAAATGAACAAGCCTTCACCATTAGGATCTTCTGAGTTTACTAATTCAATTTGGTAATCCATATCAGACTTCTTGGGTCCAGCAATTAAAGATACGTGATAATCCACGTCAAATGGGTGGTCGTTAGACAACTGGACCAGTTTTGAATCAATTATTTCCTGAGTCTCGGGGATCAAGTACCTCATGGGTTTGGGTAGCTGGATATAAAACGGAATATCATAATGGATTTGTGATTTGAAAGTAGAAGACAAAGTGTCTATTTCATCAAACGGGAGTTCCGCTCTGTATAACGATGTCGTAAGAAACCATAGCGGGACACCGATCAATGCAATCGTGGAGAAAACAGAAAGGAAAATATAAATCCTTACTAATCTCTCTTTCTCCGATTCAGGAGGCAGAATCTCCGGTTTGGATTCGGACATGTATGTGATTATGGTCAAGAGATGAGGGTTTTAATAATAAGCGAATTTAGTAGGCAAGTGTATTAGGTAAGGAAGAGTATTTCAAGGCCATCAAGACGCAATCAAGTCAGCTTAGCTCTCAAGTTTTCTCTTTATGTTAACTTACTTATCGTATATACAAGTCTAAAAGTCAATCACTATTCCGGGACCGTGGGTAGATGTAATGGTGGTTTCTCCAATAAGAATAGGCTTTTTGGTTCTCACTCTGGAAATGCTCTCTTTGATAGCTGCATTAGCCTCTATGATATTTTCAAGGGTCTCTTCGTCTGTGAAGTTCGTACGGGCCACGGGGAGACTCAGCAGATTGTTACGCTGTCTGAAAGGCAAACTACCATGGGATTCGACAACAGCTTTCTGCACATCTGTGATCACCGTTCCCCTTTTAGCATTGGGCATCAAGCCTCTAGGACCTAAAATACGTGCAATTTGATTAAGTGAAGACACAATATCAGGAGTAGCAAAAGCTTTATCAAAATCTAACGGAACCTCCCCGTTTTTAATTTTCTCAACCAAATCATTTCCCCCAACTAGAGAAGCTCCAAATTTAGTGGCTTCCTCTTGCAGTGCTGGATCATTAGAAAACACGGCTAGTTTAGTCTCTTTCAAAGGACGAGGGAGTTTGACTGATCCATTTATGGGGGGAGCACCTTTATCATTCACGATGACTGAACATATAGAGATGACAGCCTCATTGACTGGAAATCCAACCTCCGCAGCTCTCAAATACCTCAAGGCTTCCGGGATTGTCATGTATAAAGGAGACTTATTGGCAGGCTGTTTGGCCTGTAAACGAAGTAAAGCCATTCTCTTTGCCTCTCTCTTTTTGGCATTTTCCTGTGGAATTTGTTTCTTTGGAGCATAAGCAAGCCCCGATGTGGAAAACAGCCTACAGTAATTGTTCACTGCAATGGAACCACGCCCTGATATACTTCTGGCTAATGACATGGCTGTGGTTAAGTGGGGACGTGGAGGAGTTTCTTCAAATTTTTTCTACAACTGGTCGAGTGAAAAACCCATAATTGCTTACATAAGTAGACTCGTTTGACGGGCATTCCATATATTCAATTCTACATTCAAGCTATATACACAATAAAATGACGGTGGAAGGACTCTCTAGTGGGAGAGATACCATCTTCCCTTCAGCTTCCTTCTGCGAATAACCTTTCTTCCGCTTAAGGTTCTCATTCTGGCCAAAAACCCCAATCTCCTCTTTCTCTTCAAAGTGGAAGGTTGGTATGTGTTTCCTCTGTTTCCACCTCTGGTACCCCAACGTCTCTGTGAAAATGAACCAATAAAGTTGTTAATAGCAAATAATGACGAAACCTCTTGAACAAGGGACTGTGATTGAATATTGGTTGGGTTAGCCACTTGAGGCCTCTGGATATATTGGCCTAAAGTTCTAAGAGTATTTCCATTAGCTCGGTACATTCCGGAAGCAGCACTTGAGGCTATCCTTTGGCTGATCGTTCTGAGCATTGTGAAAAGATGACTGGAAGAATACTTGGAAGGCTACGATGAGTAGTTAGGAACCTCTTTTTCACACTTTGTTGGTAGTTTTTTCGATAACTGGGATATTTCGCGAATGAGAATCTTGAAGGTGACTCGTTAGGCAGGAATCTCTCGTTGGAAGGAAGCACTCCTGAGGGAGAACCTCATCGCTCCAAAAAATAAAATTTTCAGATTCACTGAATCGTAGTACTCATGAGTTTCCAGTCTATAGGCCGAAATATGGCCGTCACGCACCCGATTTCCATAAAGGTTACAGGAAAAGAGCCCTTAGACCCCGAGAATGTCCAAGAGCTGCTTGACGGGTTCATTACCAAAGCGGATGAGGAAACTGCTCAAGAACTTAATTTCATGGCACTCAACGAAGGAACTGCACCCACAGCGACTAACAATAATGCAGCTAAGTTGTCTCAATTGAAAAGATTGCAGAGAGAATTGAGAGGATTGCCTCCTTTACTGGACGCTCCTACTTTTGGAGAGAAACCGCGTAAAGCAGGACCTCAAGGGGCAACTCAAACCCCTAAAGCTGAGGTTGAAGTCAAGCTAAATAAAAAGATTAGATTTGACGATGAGCCTGTTACTGTAGAGCCGGAAATTAACACTGTGATGGACCCTGAAGAGCAGTTGGAACAAGAAGGAGAAGAAATGAAAGAAGTAAAAGCTGAAGAAGATGGAACTGACCACAACTCTCATTCTGAGCCTGAAGAGCCAGAACAGGAAAGGAAACGTAGGAAGAAAGAGAAGAAGGACAAGAAGGAAAAGAAGGAAAAGAAGGACAAGAAAGGAAAGAAAGAAAAGAAGGACAAGAAGGACAAGAAAGAAAAGAAAGAGAAAAAGGAAAAGAAATAGGCATCTAAAGTATAATATCTCATGTAAACTATTTATAAATGAAATTACATTACGCTAAAGTCATCATTAAATGAGACCCTTCTTCAACAGGATCTCTCCAATCAGCACTCCCGAACCAGCAGCTCCAATGACAGTGTTGTGGGATAAAACTACCATCTTGAAATCTAAGACTGGGTCCTCTCTGATTCTACCAACACTGACTCCAAAACCATTATCACGAACCCGGTCTAATCTTGGCTGAGGTCGGTCATTTTGTTCCAATACATGAATGGTGTTCTTTGGAGCGGATGGACAGCCCAATTTGCTGGCCTCACAGACGTAATCTCTAAGACATTGCTTAACCTCCTCAACACTTGGAGGTGGTCTACGTTCGAATCTCAGGGATATACACTCAGTATGACCGTCAATGACAGGAACTCTATTACATTGAGCAGAAACTTTCATTGCGTTTTCGTTCACAAGTATGCACTCCTTCTTATCTTCAGAGATCCCACCCAGAATCTTTCTAGTCTCCCACTCCATCTTTTCTTCCTCACCACTGATAAATGGAACAATATTGTCCAGTATATCTATTCCTGGGACACCTGGAGAAAATCCAGCTCCAGAAATAGCCTGCAAAGTAGTGGCGGTCAACAAATCAATTGGTCCAAATTTCTCCACCAAGGGTTTTAAAGGAGCAACAAGTCCAGCAGTTGAGCAGTTGGAGATACAGATTTGAAAACCTTTTTGACCAGCTTTGACTTTCTGCTCAACAATCTCCAGATGCTCTGGGTTGACAATAGGAACAATTAGAGGAACATCCACCTCTCTTCTGTAGTTCTTTGCATTAGAGACGACTGCCAGACCATTAGAAACAAACTCCTTTTCAATTTCCCCAGCGTAGTCAGCATCTAATCCGCTGAAAATGATGTCACAGTCCTTGAAGAACTCTGCCTTACACTCTTGAACAATGATATCTTTTGCGGACTCAGGCAACAGATCAGTTTGCTTCCAAACAACGGCATCTTCGTATCTCTTTCCAGCAGAACGAGAGGAAGCTCCAAGAACAGCCAACTCAAACTCTGGATGACCACTTAGTAAAAGGATAAAACGCTGGCCAACACTTCCGGTGGCGCCTAAAACACCAGCTTTCTTCATCTTAGAATAAATTATTCAGGTGAACTCTGGAATGATGAGTCAAAGATTTTCCTCTTATTAAATACACACTTCGCGCATACTTCGGATGACACCAGTTCAGCGACTGTGTTGGACCCTTTCAACATTTCTCCGCATCCTTCCAGCGAACCCTAAAAAATACACCCTTCCTCTGCAGCTCCGCCTAGGGCGAGAAGAGCGGAATGCCATTGTCAGATTTTACAGAAATAGGGAAGGATGATGTCTATGACCATGTATACCTTTTATACGCAGACTCCAAGCTGAATAATGACCTGGGCTATTACCCAAGTAAAGCGGATAAGTTTGTAATATCTATCGGCGATTCAGATATAGAAATCGAACAGTCCAAGTCTGCCGTTTATTCTATGCATGGAACAGGAACGACTGGGTTCTTTCTCTGGAATGTTTCGCCTCTGTTTGCCGAGTGGATGCTGTACCATAAACATCCCCTAAGTGACATGTTCAACGGTTCCGGAATTGTGGTAGAATTGGGCTCGGGTGTCGCAGGAATTTTAGCCTCCACACTGAGCACGAGATGTGAAATGTTTATAGCTACGGATCAAAAACACCTTTTGAAATTACTGACTAAAAATGTAGAAAACAATAGACCACCAAAATCGAATATCAAGGTTGTTGAGTTTGACTGGGAGAACATCGAACTTGGAGTCTTCAATTTGGAGTCAACTACAGAGAAAAGGCAGGTTGATCTCATACTGGCCCTTGATACCATCTATAACAGCTTCCTACTGGACCATTTCATTGCTGCCACGAAGGCCATATGTAGCTGCGACACGATTGTTGTGGTAGGTGTGCAGCTGAGGGATGAGGACGTGTTATTAGAATTCTTGGAGAAAATGTTGGATGAGTCCTTTCAATGTTATCATGTGGACCAAGAATGGCTTTCCCCGAAATTGAAAAATGGATATGGTATATATTGTTTTAAACTGTGTTCTTAGAGTTGTTGCTGTCTAAAAGAGCAGTCTTTACGAATTCATGGTGTGAGAGGTCAGTGGCACTGCTTCTTTTGGTGTAATCACTTTCCAAACATGACTCCAAAAATGATCTAGCCAAGTCTGAGGCCGTAGGCGGTATTTCAGGGCGAGTTTGCATACCGATCTTGAAAATTGCTTGCATTTGACTAAAATCGGGGAAAGGATGTTTGCCCGTGAACATTTCTATTATCAAGCACCCCACAGACCAAATATCAGCTTTATTGGTGTAAACTGTCTGCTTGACAACTTCGGGTGCCATCCAATAAACTGATCCTTGTAGCGATGCTCTTTTTGTTGACGGTTTCAGGTCACTCATCCTTTTAGATATACCGAAGTCTGAAATCTTAACCGTCCCTTTAGTATCAATCAATACATTAGCACCTTTAATATCCCTGTGAATGATTTCCTTTCCATGCAGGTAAGCCAACCCCGACAAAACCTGTTTCACAAAGTTTCTGATCAATGGTTCTTCAAACGGGCCATAATTGTTCAACATGGAAGAGACCGATCCTCCAGGAATATACTCTAAGAACACATTCAAAAATTCTTCATCAAAACTAGATCCAATACATCGGACCACGTTTTCATGATCAAGTTCTTTTAATAGAGAAATTTCCTGTTTCAACGACTCCAGCATATTTTGACCATGAGCGTCATTGATTGATCTGGCTGTCGGCAATTCAACCTGCTTAACTGCCATCAACTCTCCTGTAAAGCTGTTAATCCCAAGAAACACAGTTCCAAAACTACCAGCACCAATACGTGCACCTTTCAGCCATGACTGAGGACCTTTTTCTTCTTCTATCGAAAGTTGCTTCAGCATATACTCGTCATCGCCAAAATCATCATCATCACATTCCTCAAATAACTCGATGATGGAAGAGTCCCCCTCATTCAGCTCACTATTGCGCTCTTGAATCAAATCAGGAAGCTCATTAATGGAGTTCGCTTCAAGGTTTGAACGAACCAAGTGCTCGCTGTCCTCTTCTAAAGACTCTCCATCATCCTTCGTGATTTTATTGGCAATGACCTTCCCAATGGTTTTCCTGGTGCTTGAGCTTATTATACTGGCTCTATCTCCCGCAATATTACTCATAGCATATCGGGAAAGTGATGAACTTAGCCTTGAGTGATTAGCATCACTATGATCACTAAAAATTGAAGCATTCGAAAATTGAGAAGACATTAGCCTTGAGATTCTCACAGAATTCCTCACAGAATTTCTTACAGTTTCTTGTAGTTTATTAACTTTCGTATCTGGGAAATACTCCGCTAGGTTGGTAGAAATCAACTCACTCGGAGGTCTCTGTCCAAAAAAGTTATTCAAAGAGGGTTTTCCTTTAGTAGACTCCTTGATGACTCTGCTGTTCTCGTTCTCTTGTACTGAGCTTCGACCTGATTGTTTTGACATTTTCATGATGGCAGCCGAAGTTTCGATTGCTACCGATGTAGGCGATTCGGTCTTCTTACATAGAATGATCCTGTTCTTTTCGGCCCTATCCGCAGAATGACAGACCGTGACTAGTTCGATGTCGTACATCAAATGAACTTTTTCTTCATCGTTGACGAAATATGCTGCACACATGTCAGGATCTAATTTCAGATCCAGGCCTTTTATAGCTTTTCGCTTGATCGACATGGCATTAAAGCATCCTCGTATGTCAATTTGTTTTTGGGAGCCATCAAGATTGATAAACGTCGCCAACGACTTGGACGACTTTTCGTCGATGGTGGATCTCAAGTTGGAGCGGCTGTGTCTTAATTGATTTCTAGTAGAGCTTTGGGTAATTTGTTTCGTTGGAGATATAGAGAAAGCTTGGCTGTCTAGTTCGTACTTCTCCTCTGCGCCATTCATCGAGTCCGATAGAATAATCTCCGTCAATCTTTCCAGGGGCAGGTCGTTTCTAAGCCTTTTCAGCCTTAACCTCTGAATCTCATTCTGTAGTCGTATTCTTGGGCCGACTTTATCGATTCCCAGGTCTATCAAAGCCTCCTTATCAAGATCACACACGAGATCTGGTGTTATGCCATTTTCTGTGGATGTTAGACAACGTTCAGAGTTCGGTTGAAAGTGAATACTTACTCTCAAAGGTGTCTAGATATGCGGAGCATTGCAGATCGTTTAGCCAACTGGAGATGGTTAGGTTTTCCATTGCATTGGGTGATAGTTGGTAGTTGATAATCTTTGATCTCACTCCAGAGATAAGTGTGAAATTGATGTTCGGGTGTTGAAATGAATAGGTGTTAAATTGTATTAAAGGGATGCTGGGAGACGGTATCAGGGTCAACTATGACTGCTGGTAGGTTGACTTACTAGCAGAAAGGGGTTCGTTGAACTTGGTTGATTTCTAAGTTTGTGAAATCTATTTTTAGAAGGCTCCGAAAGGACGCATAAATCAGGTGAAAATGGCCTGCAAACATTTAAGACTGGAGTATATTCTGTTTCGTCATCAATGTGTTGCATTGCATGACATTTGAAGTGGAACGGTTTGTAAAGAGATATAAACTTTACTTCTCTATCTTGAAGAGGTTAGGAATCTGGGAAACATAGCTAAATATCAGCCAATCGGCTAAGGGCTGTAGGGCTCAATGTCTAATCTGAACAAACATCTCTTTGTGAGCTTACCGTGACTTGATTTTGAATGAAACAGTGATAATTAATTAGGTCCCAAAAGATTTAGCATTTAGAGTTAGTACCCTAAAACTTTTTAATAGCAGTATCAGCCTCTATGGCCAAGTTGGTAAGGCACCTCACTAGTAATGAGGAGATCATCAGTTCGAATCTGATTGGAGGCATCGTTTTTTACCACTTTTTAATATGCTTTGAAGAGGCATCATTTTTATGAATGGTTGTATCCAGCCCTCTGGGACCAGCTACCCTCTTCAAAACTAACATTAAAGTTTCAAACTCCAGAAATAGCAGCATGTTCCACAGCTGTTTTTCAAACACCTCCACCTGAAAAGATTAAAAAATCGAGAAGTTTCGCTTTCCTGTCTACACATCCATCCCAATATGTCAGCACCAACTGATGGACCGCCCTCTGGATTCGATTGGTGGAGAAGAACTTTAAGCTACAAGACTGGCTTAGGGCTGACAGAAGAAGAAAAAGTGAAATATGAGGATGACCTCAAAATCAAGAAGGCTAAAGACGATTGTGTCAAGTGCTACGAATATAGAGATTGGATGCTGCAGTATTCTCCGACGGTAAAGTTCATGATGGAACAAATTTCTCAAGTGGGAGGTCAGATTTCTGCCAAGGACATCATATGCGACGAGTGCGATGATCTGAAAGGTGGAGGGTTCCATCCTGAAATTGGAATCCTTATTTGCCAAAATAGGTTAATAGACAAATGGCATTTGGAAGACATTGTTTCACACGAACTGATTCATGCCTATGACAACACCAAGTTTAAAGTGGATTGGTTCAATTTGCGCCACCATGCCTGTTCTGAAATCAGAGCGTCATCTTTGAGTGGTGAGTGCAGGATAATGCAACAGTTCTGGAGATCAGCTATAGGGAGATTTAATAGTGGACATCAAGATTGCGTGCGAAGAAGAGCTGTCTTGAGTCTGCAAGCCAATCCCAACTGTAAGGATAAAGATCACGCCCAAAGCATAGTTGATGAAGTCTTTGAGAGCTGTTTTAATGATACTAGACCTTTTGAGATGATATACCGATGATTGTGGTGGCAGCATGTAAATAAAAAATATATCTTTATTTAAAACACTAAGTATAGAGAACATAGGAGACTAGGCCCAGTCGATATCCCTAACCAAAAAATACAATTTCCCAGAATCTTTCGATCAGCCATAAATTTTGACCTAGAAAGATACGTTAAAGGAATTTGAGCCATTTGGAAAAATAGTAGATATCCTCTAAATCTACCAAAAATCACATACATTGTCAGCTCATGAACAAATGAACTTAACAAGAATGTGAAAAGTGTCGCATTGGATCTGGACAATTGGAATGCACTGATGGAACTATGGTACACATGTCGCAGTAAAAATCGATGAACTGGTAAGTTCCAATCTCTGGCAAATCCGTCCCATGAGACGGAATTCCACCAGTCTGCATAGAAAGACCTATCAGCAAACCCTGTCAGTTCGGCAACAGCATTCAGTATAAGCTCCCAGATCAAATAAAAAACCAGCATATACATCAACAAAAATGGTGGAACCATCTCCAAAAGAATGAAGACATATGGTGGTACTCTTTCCCTCACAGGTAACTTCCTCAATTGCATCGCTTCCAGAGCCAATGGATATAACCAGCTTTCGGCAACCATAATCATTAAGAAGATTACTCCAAAGATGCCTAGCATTTTGATGCCGACGTACTTCCACCTGATTTCGTTCGTTAACGGATAATCGATCTCATAAATAACAGTGGGGTACATAGTAAACCAGAACCAGTTTTTCAAGTTGACATTGTATGGAAATGGAGATGCGGAGCTTTGATTAGTGAGTTCAAACTTGCAAAAGTCCACTGATTTTTGAAGGGCAGCGGCCGTTTCTCTGTCTAGTTTTTGCTTCTTGTTTTTTAAATGGCGCTGTGAAAAGTTCAATTCTTTCTGTATTTTGAAGAGGTAGCCGTTGTAGAAAGCATAAGAGTGCATCTTCATTAGCATGACCAGCGAGTGTAGTAATAGGAAGATCTTTCCAATCCAGGGGAATTCCATCCTTTTGGCTATCACCAACCAGAAGAACAAGAAAACGCTCTGAAACCCGTGCTGCAGGTACAAACCTGTATTATCCCAATCAAGGAATCCTTTTTTAATAAGTGTTTGGAGGAAAAAGGTACCATACATGCTAAGATACATCAATAAGTCAGCCAGTCCAACCTTAAAAAGATCTTTTTGCATTATCCGGATAATATTGAAAGTGTGAATCCTCGTGTTGTTTCTTTCGTATTCTACCAGCTCCTTCAGGATCAGCATTGCTACTGCCATCCACGCAAGGATAAAGAATCCCCGGAAGGATGTATCCATCACAGTTGAGTCGAATATCGATCTGGACTGCCTGAAACTGATATCACCGAACCGGGACCTCAATTCTCCTTTCTTATTATAACGGTTGGACAATTGAGCATTCTTCTTGATAAGAACCAAGTCATGGCTCTTTAGGTCTTCTAAAATGTCATACTCTTTTAGATCCTCTTTGAGGGCGACACTATCAACTTCCTCATCCTTCGATGGAAAGTTAGCTATCTTCGAACGTTGCTTTTTGGCATTCTTCTTAATAGATTGCAATTGGGCAGCAGAGTCCACTCTTCCCATAGGGACCGGCATCATGATTAGAGGTCAAAGTTTGAGCTATAATGATCGGATGTTCTCCGGCTTTAAATGGAAACTATTGCGGTCTTCACCAGAACTTGAGACTCTTATCGTTTACATCCATACACCAACATCGGATAAATCAGTCAAAAAAAAAACTCTGCTTAGGATAACCTAAGGATTCAGTATGTCACGGCCTGAGCAGTTGGCACCAGCTGAGGTGTTCTATAATGAAACCGAATCCCGCAAATATACCAATAATACGCGTATCCAGCATATCCAAGCGAAAATGACACTTCGGGCGCTAGAACTGTTAAACTTACCGAGAGATACAGCAAATTTCATTCTTGACATAGGGTGTGGGTCAGGACTTTCTGGAGAGATCTTGACAGAGGAAGGTGACATGTGGGTTGGAATGGATATATCACCTGACATGCTGGCAACGGCTCTGGATAGAGAGGTGGAAGGAGACTTACTTCTAGCAGATATTGGGAATGGAGTTCCGTTTAGAGCAGGGACCTTCGATGCGGTGATATCGATTTCTGCTATCCAATGGCTGTGCAACGCCGACACGAGCAACGCAGATCCAAAGAGAAGACTGTTGAGGTTTTTCAATACGTTGTACGCCTCACTGAAAAGAGGTGGTAAAGTAGCAGCTCAGTTTTATCCTATGAACGACAACCAGCTGGACCAGATACAAAGTGCTGCCAAAGTGGCAGGATTCCAAGGAGGTGTAGTTATTGATGATCCAGAGAGCAAGAAGAACAAGAAGTATTATCTCGTTTTATCAGCTGGTACCCCAGATGTTCAGATCAACCTGGAAGGAGTTGTCATGGATGCACCCACGAAGGAGAGAAAACTTAACAAGAAACAAATGAAACTCATGGAGACAAGAAAAGACTATATTCAACGTAAGAAGGAGGTGATGAAGAGAAGGGGAAAGAGCGTGGCCAATGACTCCAAGTTCACCGCCAGAAAGAGAAGACCAAGGTTTTAGAAGGGCCCAATTTCACTTTTTGTACGATTATGTAATATATTTGATTAGGTAAGACTGGAACAGAGATCCTTTTCGATTCGCTCTTCGTTAGTACGTTTTTTTTTTCACCCAATCGACACCGTCAGGAGATTGAAAGAGGGAGCACATGTTATTGCAAAGTTTCAAAGCACTGAGGGCCACCAGGAGCGGCCTTATAGGCGCTTCAACAATACGAACAGCAGGATACAAGACTCAATATTTTGGCCAGAAAATAGTAAAGGTATATGAACCATTGCCAAAGTTACGGGAAGGAACACCATTGATGAAGTACGTAAAGGAGAACCAGTACAAGAAGTTGGATCCTAATGGTGTAAAGAAGAAGTTGCTGGACAAGGCTAACCCAGATCTGTTACGATCAGGTGATATTGTCCGTATTACTTATAACAACAAACAGCCACCTTTAGTTGGTATGGTAATTGCTGTCAAGAGAAACGGCTGTGACTCAAACATATTACTTAGAAATTCATATGCTAAGCTTGGGGTGGAAATCAGAGTGCCCATTTTCAACCCTGTGGTTGAAAGAGTGGATATACTCAAGAGACCTACGAAGTATAGATCCAGAAACAAGCTGTATTATATCAGAGGTACCAAGTTGGATGTCACTGATATTGAGTCGTCATTGAAGAAGCAGCAGAGAAGATCAAACTAGTTGTATATAGGATAGTCAAGCTGCCTGGCCTATGCCAGTAAGATGGATGGCCGAGCGAGAATAATTGGGAACCTGGAGAAGCTGCTCACATAAATTGGGATATAAGTACATTTTCATTGCTAAACGGTTTTGCGTGGCCTTTAATGGTCGTCTCCAGCCACTGTTTGTTGTAGGGTGTTCATCCGTGAACCTCTGTATGCCCTCTTCGTATGATAGCTTTACTATGGCGAATTGATTTTTCAGCGCGACGACTACTTGGCAGAGCACGTTCGACGCCTTCATCTCTCAATCTAGTCTTAACTCTCCGACAAAACAAATGCTTGCTTTTCTCTCCCTACTGGCTGTAGCTTCGGCTAAACAGATAAGCCAGCCTTACTATGAACATACTTACGAAGAACTGAAGGAAATGGGCCTCTTCCAGCGTTTAGTCACCTATAACTGGAAGCTTGAAATGGTCACCGTCTCGTTCACATTGCTCTACCTCTTGACCCATTTCCTGGGTGCAAGCTACAATGCAAAACTTGTAAACAAGTGGGTTGCATCTGCTGAAGAAGTGTTAGACAAGCAGTTCGCTCGCGTTGGATGTTCAGTGAAGGAGAAAGTTGTCAAAGACGACAACGAACACTACACTTACTTCGCCACTGGTAGAAAGAACATTGAGTCCTTGACCGTTAGATTCACTTTGAAGCCAAGACACAACTTTTTGCTATGGATATCGGAAACCGTGCTGGCTTTTTTCATTACCTCCATTGAACAATCCGTTGATAGCGTCACCATCACTGCCAAATACAATAGCGAGGCCGAGTCTAACGTTCATGAATTTATTTGGGCCATTGTGAACAAAGATGGTATGAATCAAGCTCGTGTTGATAACTACTTTCTGTCGTTGACAAAGACCTCTGAGTCACCCAAACTTCCTACTGAATATGTTTTCATGTCCGAAACCGCTGGTATTACCGAAGAGATTTACAGTGACTCTGAAAATTCTGGACTCACTACTTCCCCTACCCTGCTCAAATACGCTGCTTTCACTGACCAATCTAAAGTCAAACCTACCACTATTGAAGAAGCAGCTCCTTCCAAGACAGCAATTCTGTGCACCAATTTTCCCTCCTCTTCTTCTGAACTCAAGGCTAACCAGGAATTGTTGACTTCCTTTTTGAGTTTGGTCGACACAGTTGTAGAAAAGGTAGAATTCAGACCTGAAACTCTCAAGAGAGTTAAGAAGACCAGAGAAACTGAAATTCAGAAGATCAAAAAGGCTCTGGAAGAGGTCCAAAGAGAAGAATTAGAGAACAAACGTATTGAAGAACAACGAAAGGAGAGAGAGAGAATCGCCAAGCTGAGCCCCGAGGAGCAGAGAAAGATAGAGAAGAAGAAACAGGAGAAAAAGCAGAGAAAGCAGATGAAACAGCAGAGAGTGCGTTAGTGTGAAGATCTATTTTTATTAATATTTACTTTCCAGTAATCTTCCAGCCCTTCCCAACAGGGGTGTTGAACACTTCCAGAGTGCCTGCTCCAACGCAGTAACCCAAAACCCAATTCAAATTCAAACCTTTAAAGTAGTACCATTTCCGGTTCTTGTAGTTCCATCTTTCTTCTAGTTTGCTCTCTAAAGCTTCTTTCCATTTTGTAGCGTTTATTACTTTGAAGACGAAACTCTTACCCTCTTGAATTAGCTTCAAGAACCCTCCGATATTTGGTACGGAAAGATAGTAACGGTCAGTGTTCACGGTCGATTTTTCTGTGGAAATGTTCAGAAGACCTTTGGCAATCAGGTCGTTGATTTGAAAGCCGTACTTTTCAGAATCATTCAAAGTGATTTTATTGGCAGACTTGTTATCGTTTAGGAATTTGGTGAACTGCCTGACATTGAGGTCTTCTTCAAACGATTCCAGTATAGACGTATAATCTTCATTCTTAATGACCAGATTATCATGGAAATCTTTGTGGTTAATCTTCAGTTTTTTGATTTTACCTTTATCTACCAGCTTTTGGATTGCTTGGTCTACAAAAGTTGGGTTAGAAGGAAAAACCGAGTATAGTTGATTGACTAGCACTAACTTAGGATAATTTTCTCTTTTAGTTTCAATTTCTAGCTTTGCTTTCTTCGTCAGGCCCCCTTTGGCTATGGGAGGATAGTTGTTATCAAATTGACTCAGTAAAATATAGTTTATAGCTGTAATCAAGGGATCTTCCTTTTGGGAACCGTAGTACTCTGCAAGATAATCATCTACTCCTCCATCCCCTTCCAGTTCCAAATCCAGACCATCATAAAGCTGACAATCATAGTTCAATACTTGAAGTTTTTGTTGCTTATCAAATTCCTCCTTGCGCAGTAGCTTTTCTTTGTTTATCTCGTTGACTATGGCCTGCTCTGATGGCAAGTAGTATTCCGGTTGCTTGCTATCTATATAGCCCTGTTTTTGTAGTTTCGTCTTCTTGAGTTGAGATTTGATCAGAGAACTGTGACTCATCTTGGAAGACTTGGAGCCAGTCAGTTTCATCGTATTCGGCGCCATAATGAGCCAGATAGATAGTCTGATGTGTTACTTGTGATTTATTTTAGGTGAAGCAATAAGTTGAAAATTCCAACGGCTTAATAATAGCATTATGTAATCTTTTCCCCACAAACGATACGGTCATGAAGTGAAGAGCTGTCATATCTGCCAATATCGTAGCAGCTAGCAAAACTCACAGATTAATTTTTAAGGCCTAAACAACACTATAAATACCTAAGATCTCTATACAAAGTCAAAACTCTAGATAGTGAGCTTCTCCTTTAACACCTTCGTTACAGCCTCAAGGGCTTTATCAATTCCTTCGGGGTTGGTACCCACTCCTTGACAGATGTTTCCTTTACCACCAGCTCTTCCCCCGATAAACTCAGAGGCAGTGTTAGTGACCTCAGAGGCAACAACTCCCTTTGAAATCGCTTCCTCAGAGACATAGCATCCTTGGGCAACCTTGGGTTCGGACTCGTTACCAACAATTAGATACAGAGATTTCTCTGGACTTTCCTTCTTGATATAACTGAAAGCTTCAGTTAGCAATTTGGCATTGCTAGAAACTGGAACGTGGGTGACGAAGAAGGGGGAATCTTTGTGCTCCTTGAAATAATCTTTAACAGTGTCCAATAGTTTTTTGCTCTCAGCCTTCTGTCTAGCCTTCATTTCGTCCTTCACTACCTTTTCAATGTTGGCGAACTTGGTCTTCAGGTCGTTCTTGCTGAGAACAGAGATTTGTAATTTGCCTAGAGCAACGCTAAATTCTTTGAGTTTCTTCTCCTTGGATTCACCAAAGCTCATCTTAGCAATGGCATCCAGTTGGTCATTCTTTTCTCTAGCAATACGCTGAACTGTATGAGCCTCAGTACTGGTGACTGCGACTATACGTCTTATTCCTTTGGCAATTCCACTTTCTTCGATAATGACAAAGTCCTTGATATCACCAGTCTTGGCTACATGTGTACCACCACAAAATTCAATAGAGGCATTGTGCCATTCAGGGTTGGAAGGATTTTTGATCAGCTCTTCGACAGGAACTCCGATCGACACAACTCGAACTGGGTCCGGATACGTCTCACCAAAGACAGCTCTTAAACCATTGATACCTTTACCGACAGCAAGAGTGACATCGCTGGCAAACACTGGAACGTTCTTCTTGATGACTTCATTAGAAATGTCCTCAACTTTCTGCAGTTCACTCAGGGACAAAGCTTTCTTGTAGGAGAAATCAAATCGGAGCTTCTCTGGGGCAACCAGGGAACCCTTTTGATCAACTTCATCACCTAGGACATCTCTCAGAGCAAAATTAAGAATGTGGGTACCGGTGTGGTTGTTTTTTATAGGCCAGCGGCGCAATTCGTCATAACCAGCAATGATTTTATCAGAGACTGCAAAAACACCCTCTTCGACATATCCGGTGTGTAAAACATAACCAGCGTATGATTGTACATTCTCAACACTGAACTCAGCAACTCCATCGATGACAATCTTACCAGTATCGTATATTTGACCACCTTGTTCAGCATAGAAGGGAGTCTTATTGAGTAGGATTCCTAACTGTTGGTTTTCAGTAGCTTCCGTAGTTGACTTAATCAATTCCTTACCATTGTAAATAGCAACAATAGTGGCATCGACGTTCTTGGTTCCATACTTGTAAGAATCATCTGTCTTTGGAATTTCGGAGTTCTTTTCAAGTTCGCCCAAAACGTGAACATCAAGCTTAACCAACTCTTTACCTTGGGACTTTCCGTTACCTTTAGAAGCTTCTCTTGAAGCTTCCTTAGCAATCTCAAAGCCTTTTTCATCAATCTTTAAACCAGTCTCTTCAGCCATCAATCTAGTCAAATCAACAGGAAATCCGTAGGTATCATACAACCTCCAGACATCTCTTCCAGCCAAAGTTTGTTCTGGTGTCTTGGATGCAATGATCGCATATTGTTCAAACAGTCTCTCACCACGGTCCAAAGTTCTGGAGAACGAAGCTTCTTCCTCATCCAGAATTTCTGCAATGGTATCAAAGTTTTTATCAACTTCTGGGAAAGTATCTTTGACTTGCTCAATCAAAGCTGGTGCCAGCTGAGAGAAGAACTTACCAATCGGATAGTTCATGTATTTTCTGGCATAACGAGCACCACGACGTAAGATACGACGCAGAACGTATCCTCGGCCTTCATTGTTAGGAACACCACCATCAGCCAAGGAGAAGGTCAAGGTACGAACATGATCGGCCAAGACACGATATGCAGTGTCAATACCATCCATATCATCCTTTCCAAAATGACCAGAGTAAGGTCTCACACCAGTAATTTCCTGAATCTTGGTGAAGAGAGGTGCGAAAACATCAGTGTCATAATTTGATCTTACGTCTTGAAGAATAGAAACCAATCTTTCAAATCCCATACCAGTGTCAATATGCTTAGAGGGAAGGGGTCTTAAAGAACCGTCAGCTTCACGGTTGAACTGAATGAACACAATGTTCCAGATTTCCAGCACATCAGGGTCATCTTGGTTCACCAAAGAAGCTGCATTTCTTCCACCAATTCTGTCGTAGTGAATCTCTGAACATGGACCGCAAGGACCTTGGTCACCCATTTCCCAAAAGTTGTCCTCAACAGACCCAGGTAAAATGTGGTCTTCAGCAACACCGAGAGCCTTCCAGAACTCCTTGGCTTCCAAATCAGGTTCCAGTCCAAGGTCTGCATCACCACCGAAGTAACTGACGTAAAGTCTATCCTTATCCAACCCATAGACTTTGGTTAACAACTCCCAGGCATAGCCAATGGCTTCCTTTTTGAAGTAGTCACCAAATGACCAGTTACCAAGCATTTCAAAAAATGTGTGGTGATAAGAATCCCTTCCAACGTCCTCCAAGTCGTTATGCTTTCCTCCAGCTCTGATACACTTCTGGGAGTTGGTGGCTCTCTTTAAAGTGGCGAAGTCAGAGGAGGGATCAACAGTACCCAAAAAAATAGGCTTATACTGGTTCATACCGGCATTGGCAAACAATAACGTAGGATCATCGTATGGAATCACAGACGATGATGGGATGAACGTGTGGTCTTTGCTCTTAAAGAAATCAAAAAACGTGGAACGCACCTTGTTGGCAGTCCATTCCTTAGATGCTACAGTACTCATTGCAATTCTTCCAATTAGCGTTTTACTCTTGATTGATGAAATTCCTTTGTGGGGGAACTTTAGCATCCAATACTTGGAGAGAATGAGTAATCGGGAATTGTAAGTGGTAAGCTACCAAGATTTACAGGCTTTCAGTATCACAGTAAAAAAAAAAATCGAGAAGCCAGGTCACATGACCTACTTAGAGGAGAAATCTTGCTTTACACGAAAAGGGAAATACGATACAAGTTGTTCTACCATTACCAGCCTCGCCTTGCAATGTCTTCGCCTTCGGATGATCCCACCACTTTGGGCGCCAGATCGATCTTTTACGAGCCCCAGTGGAATCCATCGGGGAAGGCACCGAAAGGTTTCAAGAATATACCCTACCCATTGAAGAATCCAAAAAGCTACCCTTCAGATCCTCTGGTAGTCAAGATCCCTCTACCTGAAGGACCACCACCAAAATACTACAAAAGAAAAGCGACGGCGATAGAGGCCTCAGAAGAGAGAAGAGATTTGTACAAGGAAACGCTCCAGTTTGTGCCACGTACGCTAGCATCAACCCAGAAACCTAAGACTCCATAGAAAAATATCATGTATATTTCGTTTCATCTAACAATTTCAATTTTTGATATCATAGCTCTCTACTGTTTCTTTGCAAAGACCTGCTCAACCTGGTCAAGAGACTGAATCAGGACCTTCTGTTGGAACTTAGGGTCCTTCAGTTGCTCTTGGACCTTAGAAATGACAGAGGATGCCAATTGCTGTTGTTCCATTTGTCTCACTTGTGATTCGTATCTAGCCCAAGAGTCCAAAACAGATTTGGCCTCAGCGGCAATGTCAACTTGTTGTTTCAATGCGAAAGCCTCGGCCTCCAACTGAGCAGTCTCCTTGGACAACTCGAAAAGGGTCTTGGTAGTAGAAACAATGTCTTTCAAGTTAGCAACCTGGTCAATTCTACCCTTGACAGCCTCAACATGCTTAGTTCTAGAGCTGTTCAAAATGTCGGTGATGTTCTGGATAGTGGAGGAAGCCCATTCACTGTAAAGAGGGCCCAAGACCTTGGCTACAACACCAACGGTTCCAGCGAAGGTCAAGAGCAGAATTGACTCCTCGTTGACGACGTACAGTTCGTTGGAAATGGCATAAATGGCACCAGCAACAGATGTGGCAACGATTCCAGTCTTGGACAAAATGTTGTTACCTGGAAGAGCGTCGATGATAGAGTTAGCCTTGGCCTTTGGTTCAACTTGAGTAGATTGCAGACGGACAGCACATGGTTGAAATGCTCTTAATCCGACGGTCGATTGACGGGCAGCTCTGAAAGAAACTCTGGCGAGAGACATTTGTATATGTGTGATGTAGTTGGAGTTTACCTGGTGGTTGAAGGAATTCAAGGAGAGGTTTTTCGACGGTAAGAGGGAGAGACGCGCGAATGTCTGTGATTGGTCGTTTGGTCCAGTGTTAGGAGAGCAGACGTGGTTGGCCAAGGTGGTGACAAGTGGTAATATGGGGCATCAGAGCAGAGGAAAAGAACATGGCGCCGGACTCAATTCAGTGACATTCATCAATCAGGAACGTTACGGTCTACGAGTGATTTTGTAGAAGTTGTTCATCACATTCGACTTCCTAATCAATCCCCCCTTGAGTCACATGACCAAATCTTTTCATCAGTAGCTTACATAAACAACTGAACATCATCGATCTCATCATGTGACCGAGAGCATCGTAAGGAAAACCGCGTTCCTTTATTTGTAAACATAGACATCTAAACTTCTATTGCCAACGAATGAAGTCACTTTCTGGACTAGGATTCTCTCCTGACTCCAATCGGAGTGAAGAAATCCCACCTCCAGAACTTAATGTAGTCACAATGTCGATGTTGGATGAAGTCAGCTTTAAGTCAACTTTGAGGCCCAAGCGGGAGAAAACTTCAGTGTACAAGGATCCCTCCATATTTGACAAGTACTCTAACGAGTACTTCACACCTCATACACAAACAAGGGCTCCAATTACTCCACCATCTCAGCAGTGCATAGAGTCTTCAGGAAGAGGATCTTCTCGCTTGTCAAAAAAGTACAACCGAATAGGTTTGGGAGCTCCTAGGCGACTGTCTCAGAAGCTAACAGATGAGTTTTCAATTGAAAATATAATACAAAGAGATTCGAAAACCCAACAAAGGAGGCAACAACTGAATCAGAAGCTAAAAGACAAGGACTTGGATCCTGACAACTTGCAGGAGATTCAGAAAGATCTTGAATCCCATCGCTCAAAGTATCTCAACGAACTAAAGAGGCAAAACCATACCCCGCCATTAACTACAACGAAAGCTCAACTGCCAAACGTGGCGCCATATTTTGATAGAAGTACACCAGTAGAGAAGACTCCATCCAGAGAACCCTTGCGTCCAATTTCCAGCAATGTACGATGCCAAGAATCAAACACAGCAACAACAAACACTAAAACTTCTGTGCAACCCCAATTACCACAGGATAATATTCAACGGTCAAAGCCCATTGTTCAAATCAATAACAAGCATTATGAAAAACTTGAACTAATTGGTAGAGGGGGCTCGTCAAAGGTTTATAAAGTCAAGTCTTTCACAAATAATAAAGCTTATGCGATCAAGCGTGTTACGTTGGATCAATTTGACAGCAATGCAATTAAGGGGTTCAAAGGCGAAATTCAATTGTTACAAAAGCTAAGTAACTCTGATAGAGTTGTGAAGTTGATTGATTATAACTTCTCTGACACAACGATACATCTCGTCATGGAACTCGGCGAAATAGATTTGGCACATGTATTGACATCTCAAACTGGTTTGGACCTCAATACTGTTCGCTTTTATGCCTCAGAACTATTCAAATGCGTGCAGGCAGTGCATGAAGCAGGTGTTGTACATAGTGACCTTAAGCCTGCTAACTTTCTGTTTGTGCGTGGAGTGATGAAGATCATCGATTTTGGAATAGCCAACGCTTTGGATGATGTGACATGCAATATTTATAGAGATTCTCAGATTGGAACGCCCAATTATATGGCGCCAGAAGCTTTAATAGAGTGCAATTCGAATGGTGTTGCATCTTTGGGTCCGGAGTCTAGCACTTGGAAGATTGGGAAAGGCTCTGACATTTGGTCTTGTGGTTGTATTTTATATCAAATGGTTTACGGGAGACCCCCTTATGCCCATTTAAATGGGAATCAGCGATTAATGGCAATCATGAATCCTCAAATACAGATTGAGTACCCAGAAAAAGGTTTAGACGATGTTAAAGTTCCTACTACTTTGAAGATATTGATTCAGCGATGTTTAGAAAGAGATCTCACTAAAAGAATTACATGTGGAGAGGCCCTCAAGAGTGACTTTTTGAATCCCAAAACTGTTTCCAAGGAGTTTATTTGTGATCTAGTCGACCATGCTTTGAAGTATGGCGCAAACAACCAGAATATCACGCCGGATGTAATGGGTTCGTTACGTGAAGAGGTATGGAATAAAGTCTGTCAGAACAATAACTAAACTCTCCACTCAGAAAAGAAAAATGTAATCAACCTCATTTGTATAGATATCTACCAACTTACGTATATCAATTATCTTGAGCCAAGTTTCTCTAAAACTCGAGGACCCTGCTCTTCCCATTCCTGTCTACTGATCCACATATGGTCTTTATCGGCCATGATGTTGGCCAGAACTGCACCTCCAATGAAAACCATTTGTTTCCTCCTGGGAGGGTCTTCGATACGTACCTTGAATTTTTCCAGTCTGGTTGGATCTCCATGGAGAACCTTATGGAACCATTGCTGTTTCAACTCCTTTTCCAACCTGGATGGCAGTCCCGGGTACATACTAGATCCTCCCGAAAGAACAATGGCCTTGAATAAGGTGGATCTGATATCAACGTCAGCAGATTGAATTACGTTGAACAATGACTCACCAACACCGGGTTGCTCTACGTCAACCAAGCTGGGCTGGAACAGGCACTCGGGAGCTTCAAACCTTTCTGAAGAACATTTTATGACCCTTCCATCTGGAAGCTCATAACTTTCCACTAATGTGGTAGTATCATTGGCCAGCTTGGTGTCAAAATCCAAATCGTACGAAACGTAACATAGTTTCTCCTTAATTTGGCGAACTGTTTCGAAATCAGCAGTTCTGTTGAACGCATATCCCCTTCTGAGAAGTAGATTGATAAGATTTCGTGTGACATCTCTACCGGCCACATCAATACGCTTTGTCAGATGGCTCAAAACCACAGACTCATACACAGGAACAATGTGAGTGACACCGTCTCCACTATCAACGACTACTCCTGAGGACAATCCTTGGGCGTAAAGAGCTAAAACGGCCTGAATTGCCACGTAGACATGTCCGAAACGGTACTTTTCAAACATAACGCTACACATTTTTTCTCTATTCTTGAGCGGGTTCATCGGGGGTTCTGTAAGCAGGACTTTACGATCCGTGGTATCTATCTTCATCCGCTCGTAAAACGCGTAGTCCCAAAGATGTTCCATGTCTTCCCAGTTCTTGATGATTCCATTCTCCATGGGATACGATATTTGCAGAGCACTACGGACACTGCTGGCTTCGTCTCCACACATGATATCTTTAATTTCCACATTCCCAGTTCTTTCTTCAGCTCGGAGTATAGGTCTTCCAACGATAGAAGGAAACGTGTGGTCAGGGAAGTTGGTACCTCCACGGCCAATCTTAACGAATCCTGTTCCTTGATCCAGAACTAGATATGTTGTTAGTCGTTAAAACCTTTGGGAAGAAAAGTGGACGACATGGGTTGCAATATTACATTAAGAGGGTCTTATTCAAACCCTGTAGACAATACTCAACACCGTTCGACCAAATTGAAGCCCAGGCGGCAAAATAAGATTGAGAACTTACCAATTGGTTGTTCCATTGATTTGGTGATGTTGTGTGTAGATGGTAGGCTTGGACTTGTAGGTGTTCGAGTAATGTTGGTGGGTAAAAGCGAGAAGCAAATATTTCGTTACATAAGCAGATATCGGATTAGTAGAGTCGTTTTCTGTGTTTAGGATCTATGTGATTTAACAAGTCCAACAGATTGGCCATTGGCCATCCTTTTCTTAGTCAACGCAGCGATAATTGCTGCTCCAACCCCTGAGCCATCTTCTGCTGGAACTATAGTTACCAAGTCGGAAGTTGAATGGTCCCATTGGAATATATCTCTAAGTGCTCTGGCAGCCCTATCACGGAAATAAGGGTAGCGGTTGAAAACAGAGCCATCCGCAGCACAATGGGCTTTCTTGTAGCCTCTCTTTTTGCATATCGCTGCAATGCTACATACTGAAAGTCTGGCTGCTCTTGTTCCTATGAGCTCGCAAATTCTTCGAATCAGTTCTCTTTCGGGCACTGTCGTTCGAACTCCTAGGCTGTTGAAAATCTCTCCGGTCTCGCATAGATTTTCAAATGGATCCTCTTCAATCCTTGCAGGGAAGGATGTATCCATGACGAACGGTTCAGCCAGCTTGGAGATAGTTTGTCCGCAGAAAATGAGCCCTTGATAGTGTAAGTCTACAAGCACAAGCCGTAATAGCTCTCCTAGATAGTATCCTGAAATCATCTTTTCATACGATTGTTGGCCTGGCCGGGGAGAATTTGAATCAATTGTTTTGTCATATTTGGTTCTGGGTAGAACCGAAATGCTATTGTCAAATGCACCATATTCGCAGTTGATGGCCATCGTAGTATCCTGCTGGATATCTGGCGGAAGTCCATTAGCTATCTTGGGGATAGCACTCACTGTATCGTAGTATGCACCATTGACCCCAGTGCCAAATATTAATCCCATTTTGGTCTCTGGATCAGTATAGGTAGAGGCTACCAAAGTACCCGTCGTATCGTTAATCAAAGCCACTACCACAACCGATAATCCCAATGACTCTAGAGCTTTTTGTAGCATTGGAACAACGTCGTGGCCTTCGACATCAGGAATATCAAATCCCTTCGTCCAGCGTTGTAGAATCCCAGAATTGATCCTACTTTGTAACGCAGGGTATGAAAAAGTAAAGCCCAAAGGAATTGGATCGTCTATAATCTCCGAGGAATCAAACTCTTCATCAATGAAAGTTTTGACACATTCAGCAATAAACAGCCAAAGCTCATTTGACGTAGAGGTTCTAATCCATTTTGGCAAAACATATTTGGATTGAATAGTGTCAAACTTCCTGTTTCCGGACAGTCTGACCAGTATAACTCTTATATTGGTCCCCCCTAGATCAATGGCAAGATAATCTCCGGTCTCCTCCCCCGTAGGAAAGTCCATCACCCAACTAGGTAGCATTGGTATGTTGGAGTTACTGGACTGTAGGCCTTCCTTCAGTTCAACTACAAACCGGTTCACTATGAGCTTTAATCTGGGAGTTGATACAACGAACTGTGCCTCTACCTCCTTGTAAGCTTTCCGTAATTCTGGGCTAAGCTGATTGAAAAGGAACCCCTTATGGTTAATGACATGTCCAGTCTTATTTCAGAGGTGAATACCCACTTTTCTGTGCTGAGGTTTCTTGGCCCCTAAATGAACCATTGTGCACCAAGCTGGAAACTGGGTTTGAAGGTAAAGATCGGCTTTGATAAGAAATTGGTGCTTTTGTGGATAAGAGATTCAGAACTCACATTTGAGCTATCGACCAAACAGAGCACGCTGAGATTTTTTTGAGATTGGAAATGATGATCTAATCACTTGGATGGAAGCAAAAGAGCCATAGGTGGCGAATTGTACACATTCTGACACATCTTGTCTGCCTGTTGGTTGAACAAAGATTCTAGTCTACTCTGTCTAAACATACCTCCATCCAACATCCTCACCCAAGAATCGTGCACTACTCACACTCTAGCACTGGATCAATCTCAGCTATCACCATTTGCCTTCCAAATCTTATTAAGCTAAAGAAACCTCAAGATGGCCAACTACGCATCAGGGATCCCCAAAATTCCAGACTTTGACGTGTCTAAGCTTACTTTCCTTGCCCAAATAGCCGGAGGCGATGGAGATGCAGAATTGGTAGGTAAAGTCGTCCAGGGCGTCGAGACCAACGAGATGGCTCCTTACTATCATTATCTTTACTACCAACTAGCATTGCCAGGCTTGGAGTGGGATCAAGGCCTGTACGACAAACTTATTCTACAAAATGAAAAGAAGGTAGAAGAGTTGAAAAATAAAATAAAAGTCGTAGATGAAGAGGACGAAGGTGAAGTGGAGAACGCCGAGTGTTGGGCAGAACTTGGAAACTACTACGCTCAGATTGGAGACAAGAATAAGGCTGTAGAAACGCTAGGGAAGGCAACTGATTTAGCGCCAAGCATCGGGGCAAAAATTGATATTAAACTTACCTTGTCTCGTATTGGATTCTTCTATGATGATAAACAGTTCACCAAGAAGTACTTAGATGAAGCAAACGCCTTGATCGAAAAAGGAGGTGATTGGGAAAGGAAAAATCGTTACAAGGTATACACAGGAATCTACGACCTTTCAATGAGAAGATTCAAAGAAGCTAGTGATCTTTTGATTGGAGCCTTGCCCACCTTTACATCCACAGAGCTATTGACATACGAAGACTTGGCATTGTATGCCTTGATAGCAGGTGTTATATCACTAGAGAGAAAAGATCTCAAAAAACAGTTGATTGATTCCCCAGAAATTCTATCAATTGAATCACACAGCGATCTGTTCAAGCCTATTTCCAGTTTATTGAAGGCATTGTATGATTGCAAATACGACTCCTTTTTCAAGTACCTTTTAGAGACTAATGACCAAATTTTGACTAAGAGCGTCAATCTTGCCCCTCATGCAAATTACTATTTGCGAGAGTTGCGAGTGAAAGCCTACTCGCAGTTGTTAGAGTCTTACAAGTCCCTCTCGTTAAAGTCCATGTCTGAAGAGTTTGGAGTATCAGTCGAATTCTTAGATCATGATTTATGTCAGTTCATTCCCAATAAACAGCTAAACTGTGTAATTGACAGAGTCAATGGGATTGTAGAAACGAATAGACCGGACAACAAGAATAACCAATACAACTTGTTGATCAAGAGTGGTGATGCTTTGTTAACAAAACTTCAAAAGTATGGAACTACTGTCAGATTAAGTGGTACTGAGAAAGCGAACTAGCATAATTTTTTAGACACCTATAATACTTTTAGATGGTTTCCAAATATGTAGAGAGTTATCTTCGCCGACACTTGAAATCATTGTTTCATCCCAAGGATTCCACGAGATGTCATTGACTCCAAACATGTGACCGCCATGTGTGAATTTTAAGGGTTCATCAGTGTCACTGAAATCCCACATCTTGACTGTCTTATCCATCGAGCATGAAGCCAGAAGAGAATTATGGGGATTCCATTCAATTGTTGATATCGATTCTTCATGAGCCTTAATATCTAGTAGAGCATTCTTCATATTCCTGAGATCCATGATCTTAACCTGACCTTCTCCATCACCTGTTGCAACCATAAACGGAGCTTGATTATTGAAAGAGAGCGAGTTGATGCCGACTCGATGTACATGTGCTGAATTAACAGGCTCCAGTCCCTGCCTGGTATCCCAAAGTTTGAAACCTCCATCTTCTCCGGCAGTACCAAAAAGGGATGTGTGTTTCGGCATGAACTTAACGTCGTTGCAACCGTTATCATGGGCAATGAATATTTTATATGGGTTGAGGGAGTCATTGTCTCTAGTGTACTTTTTGATATCCCATAATACAACTGTTCCGTCCATTGAGCCTGACAACAGCTCACCTTCGACACTTGAGTTCCAACTCAAGCCAAACCCTTCATCTTTGTGATATGTACAGTTGATATCCGGCTTGATTGTGCCACTCAATGGCTGAGAAGGATGTTTGGTTCGATCAAATATTGAAACACTCCCATAATTATTAATTGTTGCTATGATGTCCGGGTTTTGCGGAAGATGTTTACATTTATTCACTTCTCCATTATGTGCTATGCGTTGTATGATGTTCAACCTTTCACAGTTCCGATTCGAACTTTTGGAATCCTTGGAGGTTTGTAGAACCAGTGGTGAAATTTCTCTTTTAATGCTGTCAAAGTTATCCAACGAGTTCCTGAGCGATTCTCTCAACGAAACTTCATTGTGTCTACTGAACATTCCGAAGTTCAAAAACTCATGGCTGGTGCCTGACGTAAAAGTTCCAAAGATAAGCCGTTGGTAGTCGAACTCATCTTCATCGTTGCGTTCAATATCGGGCAAAAACTCTATGGATAAAGACGGCCAGAGCAGAGACTTGCTTTGAAAGTAATCATATAAATATGGAGAGTTTTTCTTCCATACCTTATATCTGAGAATCGTCTGCTCACCCAGACTTACGGGGTCAACCTCTTCAGCCATGGTATCAAAGACGTGAACCAACGCGTGCTCTTCAAACACCATAAACATGGTGCACTACACAAATTTTGATTAGATAATCACTCTTAAGTACTAACATACTATACCATATTACAATATACAATTAACTCTATAACTGGAAAACCTTAAGCCCAGGCTTTGAACTTCTTGATCAGCTGAGCGGTGGATGAATCGTGAGTTTCCTCAACGTTAGCATTTTCATCTTCCAAATCTTTCTGCACAGCTTTGGCTAAAACTTTTCCTAACTCAACACCCCATTGGTCAAACGAATTGATGTTCCATATAGCACCCTCAGTGAATGTGACATGCTCATAGTAAGCGATCAAAGAACCTAAGGTAGCAGGGGTAATCTTTTGGGTCAGAATAGATGTGGTTGGTCTGTTACCTGAAAATACTTTGTGTGGAATCAGACCACCGGTAGCACCAGCAGCGGCAACTTCTTCTTCAGTCTTTCCTAACAATAAAGACTCAGCCTGAGCCAGGAAGTTGGAAGCCAACAGGATTTGGTGAGCATTGTTTGCAACAGGGTTGTGGGACTTCGCAGCCAAAATGAAATCGGCAGGAATCAAATGCGTACCTTGGTGTACCAATTGGAAGAATGAATGTTGGGCATTAGTGGTTGGTTCACCAAATACGACGGGGCCTGTGCTGTAATTGGTAAAGACATTGCCCTTGGTGACAGATTTACCGTTGGATTCCATAGACAATTGTTGTAGGTAGGCTGGGAATCTATGCATATATTGGTCAAAAGGACTGACCAAATGTGTTTGACTTCCAAAGAAGTTGGTATACCAAACAGACAATAATCCACCAATGACTGGAATGTTTTCCTCCAAAGGAGTTTCCAAGAAGTGTCTGTCGACTGCTTCAGCACCCTTCAAAAAGTCTTCGAAGTTTTCAAAACCAATGTAGATGGCTACTGAAAGGCCGATAGCAGACCACACGGAGTAACGTCCACCAACCCAGTTTTCAAAACCGAACATGTTCTTGGTGTCGATACCAAACTTGGCGACCTCCTCAGCGTTAGTGGATAAAGCAGCAAAGTGCTTGGCAACTGCCTCCGTTTTGTTACCAGTTTTGGAAAGGAACCAGTCCTTAGCGGTGTTGGCGTTACGAATGGTTTCAGCGGTAGTGAAAGTCTTGGACGCAATCAAGAACAGAGTGGTTTCAGGATTCAAGTACTTTAAGGTCTCAGCAATGTGGGTACCATCAACATTGGAAACGAAGTGAACGTGCAATCCCTCTTGTGCATAAGGCTTTAGTGCCTCTGTCACCATGACGGGGCCTAAATCAGAACCTCCGATACCAATATTCACAACATCGGTGATCTGCTTGCCAGTGTACCCCTTCCAGGATCCATCGCGAACCTGCGTAGAGAACTCTTTCATATGTTGCAAAACACTATCGACTTCTGGGGCGACGTTCTTGCCGTCAACGTACATTGGGCGGTTAGCTCTGTTTCTCAGAGCGACGTGGTAAACAGCTCTGTCTTCAGTGACATTGATGTGGTCTCCGGCAAACATCTCGTTTCGGAGCTTCTCGACGTTTGACTGTCTAGCGAGGTCGAACAGTTTGGCTAGAATCTCATCATCGATTAGGTTCTTGGAGAAGTCGAAAAACACTTCGGAGCCATCAAAGTTCTTGAAAGTGTGACTGAACTTGGAAGATCTGGCTGGATCCTTTTGGAAGGCCTGCTTGGCAGAGAAGGTCTTTCCCTTTGATTTGTAAAGCTCCTTCAACTCTTCGAAAGCGGGTAGTTCAGACGTGAGCTTGAAAGTAGCATTGTCCTCTTGCAGTAGAGACGGCATTGTATCAATTGTTTGGGGATGAATTATTCCGGAAGAGAAGAAAGTCTTGGGTGTGAATAAATTTTAAAGTAAAGCAACCTGAGACGCTTAAATAGACAACGAAATTGAATAGTAGGATGGTCTGCAATCGCTTATATACTATTCTCTGAGAATAAGGCTACCCGGGATTTCTTTTCTTGCAGACGGGCAAGTGTGGTGCGCGGCCAAATGTTTTCCATCAAAAAGAATTAGGTGGGAGGCATCGGTCTGGTCGGTGGGCGAGAGTGGAGTCCGAGCTTGGTGGAGCGTGCGCGGTCTGGCCGGAAACTCACTTTAAGGCTGACAAACTACCGGATGTTCAAACATTAGTAATAACAGACGTAACAGACATCAGACATCAGACATCCTGGTGGACGAAGTGCAATTATGCTAAAGCACGTTCCTAAGCTCTGTTGTAGTGTCTTCCAACTCTTGAAGCTTCTGCCTGTAGGCAGTCTCATCCTGATTCCTGGACTGTTGAATCTGAGCCAGGTCCTGCATTTCTTTCAACAGCTTCACTTGCAATCCCTTCAGTGTTTTTATCTTGGAGTAATGATCTTTGGGGAACACGAAACCTTTGCCTTCCTGCTCCATCTGCGACGACAGCTGTTTGACATCATCAAGAATGTTGATTTCCGTCAGTAGTTTGTCCTGGTAGTTGACTCCTGGACGGATAGTCTCGATGTTGTCAGCCATACCACTTCGTGTCTCGAACGTAGTCGTAACAGATAGTTTAAAGGGTAGTTTTCAATGTATGGGGAAAATATTACCTCAGCAGCTCGTTTTATTTTCAGTACCACGCTGCCATCAGGGTTTCATCCACACCGTTGCCCATAACTTTCTTCTTTAGAAAGAGTTTTGGGGTATTGTTCTGGAAGCCCTACTGCTCTTGCTCCGTGCTCAATTTTGATGGCTCGTCATCCGTGGAAGAAGCTGCTATGGTTGAAACAGGATTATCCAGACAACTACACAGATTCATCCTTCCTCTCCCAATTGAAAAGAAATACCACGGTGGCCAACTACTCTTATCTTAAACTGGTCAATGACTTTGCGTTGATCGTACTGAACGTGTCCACAATTGCCCTAGTGTCAATCGTGTTCTACGGAGTGTACCATGAGGGCTGGAACCCAGTAATCCCCACGCTGGTATCCACTTTGATTACTTTTATCTTCTGGATTGTCTACATGATCATCAGTTACTTGAACGACCTGGAAGTCGCGTCTGTGGTGGGCACTTTGAAGTCTGCACTGCTCATCCTGTTCACTTTGCTTACTTTATCTCCAGTTCTCAAAAGTTTAACTGACTCTACGTCGTCAGATTCCATTTGGGCTTTAAGTTGTTGGATTTGCGTTGTCAATGTGCTGTTTAATGACTATGTGATCGAATTCTCTGGTGCAACTCATGTTTCAAACCTGCCCAAAAATTTGGCCCTTTCGAACGCCATAGTCCTTGCGTCGAGACTAAACTCCAACCTGGCAGCATTCAGCTTCATATTGTTCTGTATACAGGTTCAAGGGCTCTTCCCAATGTTCAACAATTTCACTCGTAGGTGCCAGATGCTTACTTTTCACAGGTCTCAACTCGTCGCCATCATCGGTGGAGTGGACTATTTGGTGTACTCGATACTAGGGACGAGTTCTCTTAGCTGTTTGATGGCTCTTCAAGGACTCATTCTGTTTGTTGGTCCATCATACTTTATTAGGCTACAGAAATACAAAGAGGAATTACAAGGACCTTGGGATCCGGTCAAACCAAGAATAAGTGCAACATAATTTCAGCGAACAACAACCGCTCAACCTCCAAACACACCACCAGCCAGACATAGGTTTCTTCTGGTAAAGTGAACTGTATATACAGGGGTCTTTTTAGTGAAATAGACAGACATATGGTCATTGGTGGCCACTATCTCCTTACGACGACGCAGCTCTTCTGTCTTCTTCTGGATTCCTTGAGCCGACACATCATTTATAGGCTCTGGTTGCGCTGAAGGTGAGTTGGTGTTCTTTTTCACATCCCACACTCTAACACTGTTGTCTGCACCAGTACTGACAAGCACAGTCCCTTCCCGAGAGAAAGCCAAGGAATAAATGGAACTGCGTCCATGGCCTCGCATGGCTTTGATCCTTCGTCCAGTTGAAATATCCCACAAACAGACAACGCTATCTTCACCAGCAGATGCCAGCCATCTTCCATCCGGTGATACTGCCAGACAATTTATGGCGCCACTGTGTCCCATGAACACCCTTACACATTCTCCACGCGCTATATCCCACATTCTTGCAGTCTTGTCACTTGATCCTGTGAAAAGGTAGGTCGAGTTTGGATGAAATTCGACACAGTCAACGTCATTTAAATGTCCTGCAAATATCCTCAAAGGATATATGTGATCACAACTCCATAAGCGTGCAGTTTGGTCGTGCGAAGCTGTGGCAAAGTAGTGTCCCATTGGAGAGAACTTGACGTCCCATACTGCAGAACTATGCCCCTTATATGAAACGAGACAGGTATACGTATCCAACGACCATAACCTGACAGTTTTATCCTCTGAACATGAGATCAGATATCTGTTATCTGGACTGAAGTCAACACCGTAAACAGCACCAGAATGACCTACAAGCCTCCTAGATCCCTTTACCGCTACTCCGTCATTATTTTGTT
The DNA here is from genome assembly GCA_023213015.1 of Komagataella mondaviorum. Classification (NCBI taxonomy): domain Eukaryota; kingdom Fungi; phylum Ascomycota; class Pichiomycetes; order Pichiales; family Pichiaceae; genus Komagataella; species Komagataella mondaviorum. The sequence continues at coordinate 425,890 of JAKWBA010000002.1, read as the reverse complement.
GATTATAGGGATCATTTTTTAGTAATGATCTCAATGGAGACCCATCGATGCTCCATAACTTAATAAACGAATCCTGAAACCCACCTGCAACCATCGTAGAATCGTCATTGAACTTTAAGCAAGTCAAGTCGTTGTTTGTGTTGTGAAATGTGTACATACACACACTTGGAAGAGAAGCTTGTGCTGCGCTCAACTTAATCTTAGCCCTGGAATCTTGGATCATGGCAATATCATTACGTAAATCTTCTGCTGATTTTAACGGCAAAGGTAAAGTGTCCTTCGAAGGATTGTTTTCATCATTTGGGTCGACTTTGAAATTTTCAGTGTATTCTTCTAGCAATGTGGTGCTAACGTTTTTATGAGCAGCTTGTTCCTGCTCGTCCTTGAGCTTGAGCTCTGCTTCTAGCTCTTTGGAGTATTCGGGGTCAACCTGAAGTTTTCCCAACTTGACAGGTTTTTTATTGAAGGCATCAACACTACTACTTTCTCTCTGCTCTCCTCCAAGTGAAGTATTATTCAAAGTGTGAAGCTCCACAATACCTTCAGACAAATTAAGCTCCCCTTCTCTTTCTACGGCTATAGCCTCAGTCGTGATCACAGGCTGAATGTATTGGTTAATCAGTCGAAGAACTACTCCTCCTCCAACAGCATCGTTCTCATTAAGGAAATACAATAACAGATTGAAAGTTGTTCTTCCGATAAGTACTTTAAACTTGTGACTTCTGAAAATCTTGGCCACCTCATTCTCTTGCAAGTGCTCTTTCAATGAGATACCTCCCAGTTTAGATATCTCGTACTCGTGTAAAACTGAATGATCCTTAGAGAATTTATCGTAAAACTCTCGAGCATGGCTGGGGAATCCCCTTGCAATCAAATCAAGATAGCAATGAACAAATACTGGGTACAAGAACTTCTCTAACTCTGGCCTGTAGAAATCCAAGGATGATTCACACCAAGATTTCAGTATCGAGTAACCTCGTTTTATGGTAGCAGGGTCATCACTATACTCAGGTGCCCTTCCAGGAGCAGTAGGTTTAGTGATATTTGTATTTTGGGGAGTGGGGATATTTGATGGAGGGGCCGGAATGTGAGATGATTCCATTCGTAACATAGATTCTGTCTTGTGGTAGCCCTTTTTGTTCAGGTACTCCAGAACAATCCTGTTCAAGTCTGCAGCAGAAAACTGCTGAGGCTTTTGTGGCTGCTGACCCGACGCATTAGCTTGTTGCGGAGGCTTTTGCTGGGGAGTGATTGAACCAGAAGGAGCGGATTTTTCACTCGAATCCCCAGGCTCTTGCTTCATTGTTACTTTTGGTATTTGGCAAGAAGGAGATGTTGTTTGATGTTGACGAAAATCGAGAAACTCAAAAAGATTAGGTAATCCAGAATATCAGATTCTACTATGTGTATTGTAAAAAAATTTGGTATTAAAGTGTTACACATTACACTGTCCATCTCTATATTCTATACTCAACCTCTACCACAACTCTGTCTTTGCCTTTGTAGGATTTGTTCAGTTTTTTGATTTTTCGTTGCAAACTGGCAATTCTGTTCTTAACAGTGTAGCTCGATTTGACATCATTGGCCGACATTCCTACTTGCACAGCCGTGTTAGTCTTGTCTGCGTTCACCCGTGTTATTACGTTAAAGTCTATCACACCTGGACGTATATTTCCTCCGGGGTGTACTCCGCAAATAACAAACATAATCTTGCCACAGTATTTTGTCCAGTATAGTAGTCTTTCACCATCGTTTGGATCTGACTGGATGACCAATTTCTCCAGCTTGCCGTAGAAAACCTCTTCTGACTCAGGCAGGTCAAATCCCCAACGTTCGCAACATGCTAAACCTATTAAAGCTCGAACTTTGTGAGAAAGACCATGAGTTCCGGCAATAATACCAGAAGTAGCTATGTGCAACGCTGCTGTAGGTTGCAACTCTTTAGGATATGAGCAGTGGACAAAGGCTATGTTGCAAAGAGCCGGCACTATCGTCTGGGTGATTTCAGAGGGAACATTCTCAGGGAGAGCACCTAGCAGAAGTTTCCTGTATTGCTCCGACAAAAGGGGCGCATAAGGACGAGTGGCAGTCAAAAGAGGATCTTCAGATCTTATAGAGGGTGAAATTCTACTGTACAGTACTCCCTCACGCACTCCTCCTTCACTAAAACTGACAGTCTTAATCTTTGGCAAAACTTGGAATGCTGCACTCATCAACAATCCAACGGCAGGAAGTTGCTGTTTTCGTCTCTCTGAAACTCTGAAAATCTTAGGACTTCCTTCGCTGAAATTTGGAACTTCTTTCTTTAACAGAAGATAGTTCGCCAACAGCTCAACTTTCTTGAACCCAGTTGTGTAACCGTTGATAATAGTTTGAATTGGATAATTTGGATCTTCATGAAGTAGTAAGTGTCCCACACCACGAAATCCTCCACCACAGGTGTACAGATTAAAGCCACCATTTCTTTGTGCTTCTTCGATGAGCTCCACAGGAATTTTTATTTTGTCCAATGCCAATTTATAAGCCTGACGAATCTCTTCGTACACTTCTCTTTCGTCTTCATATAGTAATCGCCGGCTTAGAGCGGCAGCTCCATAAGGCAGTGATATAGGATACTCTGCTAGTTTGACGTCTCCGTTGACTGTGGACACCCAGCTCAGCTGAGTAGATCCTCCCCCAACGTCCATGAAGATGCCAGAGATTTTATGAAACGAAGATGCAACGCCAAAAGCACCACATCGGCCCTCGTCTTCCTTTGTAAGCAATTCAACTTCCCATCCTGTGGTCTTCGCAATTGCATCCCTGAACTCTTTAGAGTTTGGGGCTTCTCTAGTGGCTTCAGTTGCAACAATCTTCACATTATCATTTGAAACCCCAAAATCCTCACAAATTAACTGAAATCGTTTCATGGACAGACAGATCTCCGTGATTGCTTCCTCTGGAATGGGTTTGCGTGCGTTGATAGAACTGGCAGAGCCTTCGTCGATTTGGGCGTCAAACAGAGAGATGCCCAATCTGTCCTTGAAAACGCATGGCATAATTCTGGCATGATGGGGAGCAGTCGAAGACACAGAGAATCTGATTCCATTGGAGCCAATGTCCACGATGGCTACCAATGAACGTGCTACTATTTCAGCTTCATTTGCCTGTAGCTCTGTGGACATGTTTGCTTGTAGAATGAAATACGGAGTAAAAGTCAAAAGAGGGTCTTGGGGGCGGGGCCGCGAAATAGCACAATTTCTGGAGAATTTTACTGGTTCTGCAAGGGAAACTTAGAAGGAGGATGCAGATATCCTACAAAAGAAAAAACTGACATCTAACATCGAAGTGCTCCTACTTCAATATCTCTCGAATTAACCTCACCTTAAGGTGCTTGATTCCCCTTCCTTCCTTCCCTTAGACCTCCTTTTGATATCCTCTGTTCAGCGTTTTGTTTTATTATGGCAGAGTTTGAAATCGAAATCGACCTCCCCTCTGAAGCGGTGGCTGAAGTTCCCTTGAATGCTGAGCTTTCACTCTCTCAGGATGAACCAACAGACTCCGTGGATTCACAGCAAACAGAGATGGAACTCGAAGACTCCGAGCTAACTGCGAAGAGAGGCCTCTCGGATGTATGGTCTACTGTATCCAGCATAGCTATCAACTTGGTGTTACCTTTCATAAACGGAATGATGCTGGGATTTGGGGAGATTCTGGCACACGAAGTGGCATTTAGATACAAGTGGAGAGGAGCTAAAATACAGCCTCCCAGTAGAATGTTGAAGGCTGCTAGTAACTCTTCGGCTGCTGCGCAAGCCGAAAAGTCTTACAACAACGAGAAGTCGCCAGTCATTTCCCAGAGAAGAAGTCTTGTATTATAGGTATGAATTAAAGGTTTATTTTAAATCCTTGTCAAATGGTAGTTAATGGGTCCTGCCCACTAGAGCGCGTTCATTATATGGTTTATAATCTGGATTCTTTCCGTATGGGAATCTCTTTATCTCTCCACAGATGCATTGTATCTGTAGGATATTATTTTTGGCTGTCTTTTTCCTTGATTCGTTTACGACTTCAGGTGAACAGGTCACACCGGGCTTCAAGTGTCTATTACATTTCTTGCATACAGTTCGTTTGACGGTTGGAGAAACTTTGAGAACGGTTTTTTTGGCTACCAGATCCATTTGTCGGGAATACATCCTGGAAAGAATTCCACTAGAATTTGCACTAGCCTGGAACAGGTAAGATATTCTGGTGTATTGATCTCTTTTTGGCGTCTGCTTAGGAAGCTTCGGTTGCTTCAAGGGTTTAGATGAGGAAGGATCATTGGCCATATCTAATCTCTTCCGACGCTAAATGCTTGGCCATTTGAAAAACTTCTGGGAGGAAGAAAATACACCGTAGAGAGCGAGCGCACAGCTCGCTAGGCGGAGGAAGCGGTTGTTGCTCCCCACTGGATGGACTTGTGCGCGCGCTCAACATGTATTTCACAACGCCACCAGTTCTTCTCTTCCATATACAAAATGAGTGGCTACGACAGTGCCTTATCAATCTTCAGGTAAGTCAATTCAACTATGCAGAAAACGGCAGAGAACTAACAGTTTAGTCCTGATGGTCATGTGTTTCAAGTCGAGTACGCCCTTGAAGCTGTGAAAAGAGGAACTTGTGCCATTGGAGTGAAGGGGAAGGACGTAGTAGTCCTTGGAGCAGAGCGAAGAACGACCCTCAAGCTGCAAGATCCTAGAGTAACACCATCAAAGATAAATAATGTGGACAAGCATGTGCTGCTGGCGTTTGCCGGATTGAACGCTGATGCACGTATTCTGATCGATAAGGCCAGAGTAGAGGCTCAATCTCACAGGCTGAACTTGGAAGACCCTGTTTCGATCGAATACTTGACCAAATACGTTGCTGGAGTGCAGCAAAGATATACGCAGTCAGGAGGTGTGCGACCTTTTGGAATTTCCACCCTTATTGCTGGATTTGACGGAAACGACAATGTGCCTCGATTGTACCAGACAGAGCCATCAGGCATCTATTCTGCATGGAAGGCGATTGCCATTGGACGTAGTAGCAAGACTGTCAACGAATTTTTGGAGAAGAATTACTTACAATTAGAGGAAAATGAGGTCACGTTGGATCGTGATCAGACTATCAAGCTGACTATTAAGGCGTTACTGGAAATTGTCCAGACAGGTGCTAAGAATATTGAAATTTCTGTCATGGCCCCAAATGAAACTATCCAGTTGTCAAACGAAGAGATATCTGCTGTGGTAGAACAGGTGGAAGCAGAAAAGGCTGCCGAAGCTGAGAAGAAACAGAAGAAGAAGTAGATTCATATAATGTAGTAAGCAATTGATTAATTTCGCTTGCCCCCAACTGTGGACTCGGAGTAGTAAATAGAGGGAAACTGATATTCGCTATTTCGAGGTTGTTCCAGAAAAAGACCCTCGGCGCTTACCAAGCGATGCAGAGATGATGCAATGAAGATGGCGACTTGCAACGGTATGCATTACCTAGTTTCTAAGCCTGATTTGTAATCTCTATCCAGAAGTGTGAAAAATGGAGCACTCCTGAAAGTATAAATAGCAATGCAATTCCCCTTACTTCTCAATATCCAATTAATAACTTTATTCTATCATGGCTTCCAAGGTTTTATTGACAGGCGCTTCCGGCTACATTGCCCAACACATCACTAACGAATTACTTTCCCATGGCTTCCGTGTCATTGGAACTGTAAGAAGACAGGCGCAAGCAGACCAATTGCACAAGCAATTCTCTGAAGAGACTCCAGCTTTGCAGAAGGATCCTTCCCTTTTGACTTATGTCATTGTACCAGATATTGGTGCTGCAGACGCCTTCGATGAGGTTCTGAAGTCAACCCCTGACATTGAGTATGTTCTTCACACTGCTTCCCCATTCATTTTCAACGATGACAGAGCTCTTGAGGAAGTGTACCTCACACCTGCTGTTGAAGGTACCAGAAACATCTTGAAGGCTATCAAGAAGTACGCTAATGACAGCGTGAAGAACGTCGTCGTCACCTCTTCTTTTGCCTCCATCATGAACTCTGATAAGTTCGAAGACAAGAGTTTCGTTCACACCGAAAAGGTCTGGAACAACAACACTTGGGAGCAGACCAAAGGTGGAAACAAAGAAATTGCTTACATTGTCTCCAAGAAGGAGGCTGAGAAGGCTGCCTGGGAGTTTGTCGAGAAGGAAAAGCCAAATTTCAAGTTGTCGACGGTCCTTCCACCTTATGTCTTTGGTCCTCAGAAATTTGACGTCTCTGCCAAGAAGGAATCTTTGAACACTTCTGCTGAGATTGTTGGATCTCAATTGCAAACAAAATACCCATCTGACGACAAGTTCTTCGGTGACGCTGCTGGATTGAGCGTTGATGTTAGAGATGTCGCTCTTTACCATGTGCTGCCACTTCTCAATGCCGATTTGGCTTCCAAGAGATTATTCCTTGTTCAGAGCAAGTTCACTGCTCAAAGAATCTTGAATATCATCAACGAGCACATCCCTGAGCTAAAGGGTAAGGTTGCTGTTGGAAAGCCTGAAGAAGCTGCAAGATTTGAAGCCATCCACCTCCCAGAGTACAACACTAGTGTCACTATTGGATTAACTGGAGTCGACCCAATCCCATTGGAGAAGAGTGTCGTAGACTCTGTTAGACAGATTTTGCGAGCCAACAAATAGGTGCAGTATAGTATATAGGTGATTTTAAGGAACGAATTACAATACGTTACTGTAAGGATCTAGCAATATTATCTACTTGACTTGAATAACCATCTTTTTAGAAGCAGAGGGAGGGGTTCAACAAACTTCCAGCGTGAGACAGTTATGTTAACCAGATTCTGTTATCCAGCTGTTGAAGATACAGCAAGCCTCTCGAACCCCTGACTATTTAAAAGCTTACTGGGGCAAAATCTTTCAATGCAGCTCGTTATCATCTCCAGCGAGCGTTAATAGTTCCAGTGCCACCCTAGATATCTCAATTTGAAAAACGGTTAGATTAAATCTGCGCGTGAATTTCAATAAAACACATTGCCTCCTCTGTCGTATTTCTCCTCAATTCTTCTGTGCCTTAATAATGTGATAACAGCCTCAATTAGCGGGTGTTGGACACGGGATGCTCATACGCTGAGATTGAAGGACCCTATTTCGATCGAATAGTAGACTACACGTAGCAAGTAACCCCTGTTTTGGATCAGGGTCAGTAGCCCGCATTCTCAGTCCGATCTGCTGCCCAGAGAATCCACACTTGATGATTACTAAAAGAGCGCGATAGCACAATAGTAAAGTTGGCACTGCTACTTGGGATGGTCGACCATTTGTAATCCACATTTGCAATAATAGAGGCGTATTCGAATTCCGGAAAAGTATAAATAACAGTCCAATGTCTGTCTCTCATCCATTTTTTTTCCTGGATACAAATAATGGTTTCTAAGGTTCTGTTGACAGGTGCCTCTGGCTACATCGCCCAACACATCACTAACGAGTTGCTTTCCCATGGTTTCCGTGTCATTGGTACTGTAAGAAGACAGGCGCAAGCAGACCAATTGCACAAGCAATTCTCTGAAGAGACTCCAGCTTTGCAGAAGGATCCCTCCCTTTTGACTTATGTCATTGTACCAGATATTGGAGCTGCAGACGCCTTTGATGAGGTGCTGAAGTCAACCCCAGACATTGAGTATGTTCTTCACACTGCCTCTCCAGTTAGTTTGGATGCTGATAGACCTCTCGAGGACGTGTATCTCAAGCCTGCTGTTGAGGGTACCAGAAACATCTTAAAGGCGATCAAGAAGTATGCTAATGACAGCGTGAAAAACGTCGTTGTCACCTCTTCGTTTGTCTCCATCTTGAACATTGACAAATCCGAAGACAAGAGTTTCGTTCATACCGAAAAGGTCTGGAATAACAACACATGGGATCAAACCAAAGGTGGAAATTCACTTATTGCTTACTTTGTTTCCAAGACGGAGGCAGAGAAGGCTGCTTGGAGCTTTGTCGAGAAGGAAAAGCCAAACTTCAAGTTGACAACCATCCTTCCACCTTATGTCTTCGGTCCTCAGAAGTTCGATATTTCTGGTAAAAATGAATCCCTGAACTCGTCAGCTGAGATTGTTGCATCTCTATTGCGCACAGAGTATCCATCTGATGACAAGTTATTTGATAATATCGTCAGTATATCCGTTGATGTTAGAGATGTTGCTCGCTATCATGTGCTGCCACTTCTCAATGGTGATCTGGCTTCAAAGAGATTGGTTGTTGTTCAGGGCAAGTTCAGTGATCAAAGAATGCTTAACATTATCAATGAACACTTTCCTGAACTAAAGGGTAAGATCGCTGTTGGAAGACCTGAGGGAGCCGCAAGAGTGGAAGCTCTCAAGGCTCCTGAATATAACAATAGTACTACCGTGGCGTTAACAGGAGTTGATCCCATCCCACTGGAGAAGACTATAGTGGACTCTGTCAAACAGTTATTGCGAGCCAGTAAATAACTAAGTATATTGAGTTTAAGTCGATCTTAAATCTGGTGTAGCGTAGTTTTTCTTCAAAGCAAACTTTTGACTTGATAGAAGAAAATTTGCACTAAAAAGCTTTCGAAGTGCATGGGTCCTTTACGAGTTCATACGGGCGAGAGCTCATTGAGGGTCATACTGGTTAATATTCTATCTATTACAAGTGTTCTAAACTTTGGATGTACACAAACGACGAATTGGATAGGGAACTATACCAGTACATAATACTACCCCCCGGTCCTTGAAAGCAATGAAAATTGAAGAAGAAAATAATTGGAACCAGCTCAGAGGTTTCAAGTTCGTTCCGTAACCATACTTCGCCATAAGTGAACAATTAGACTGATATGAAAGTACTTCTTTCCTGATGATATGTATTGAATGGAATGTTATATCTTTATCTTCATGTCGCCAATCTTTCATGTTCTTTCTTATTTGAGTGCCATCAGTCATTTGCTTCGAGTTTGGATCCCATGAGTAATTAGCGTTCACATTGATATAATGATTTACAGGTCATGAACTTATTACATCAAAGAGGACTGTTGTACTGTAATAGAATCATTCCAAATATTCTGATAACAGTTAAAAACAGTATGCGTACCCTTCAAAGCTTTTTCGTTTTTCAAGTATTTCGTGTTGTCGTCTTTCCTTTTACATCGATGACTAGATCGTCTTCGAATTTCTTATCCTTGGTGATAAACACAGGCCTAGAAAAACTCCCTAGTTGAACTTCGATAGCCATTTTTCGGGAGGCAGAGGGATTCAACGAACTTCCAGCCAGTGAGACAATTACGTTGGCCAGTTTTCGTTTTCCGTCAGTTAAAGGAAATAAAAATACCATCAGAATCTCTTCAACCCCCGGGGTGAAGTATCTCGAGTCATACTCAATTCTTTCTGCTTCTTCCAGAGCTAAACGGGGTAAAATTCCATCCTCGTCAACTTTCAATCCCAGGAAGTCCTTCAAATGCTGCTCGTTGTCATCTACAGCAATGATTAACCGGTCCAACGCCGCTCTAGAAACTTCAAGTTGAGAAACGGCTAAGTCACCCCTAGGTGTGAATTTCAAGTTGGACGATAATAGCTGTTGCCACCGTTGCTCCATTTGATTCTGAACTCTTCTGTGTCTAAATCTGGTAGTAAAATAGCCTCCCAACAGCAACGGAGGCAAGATAACAAATAGGAACGGAGCAGCAACAAAAAAAAATAACGACGCTGTCCCCACAAGGCCAATCAGCACCTTTAATGGATCAGGAACTAATTGGTAAAGCTGCTTGGTGGATCTGCTGGACCAAGGATTGTTACCCCCATACCTTGAGTATGACCTAATCACGACACTCCTGACGACTGGAATTGGGACCAGTGGTATTTTGAAGTTGGGAAAACTCCGTCGAAAAGCAAAGCTAGATGGGATTCCCCCTATGAATCCAACTTTTCTAGAAAGATGCGCCAATCTCCTGGGCACAAGAACGGGTATCATGAGCCTGTACTAACTCACAGTTCTTTCCCCGATGACTATAGCTGGCGCGAATTTCACTACTAGATGTACTATTAAAGATAAAGAGTAAGCATTGCGAATGACTATTAGGCATGCCAGACTCAACACCACGAAAGTGTGAGCCTGTACCAGGAATTGTCCACTCTATCCACACTCAAATTCCACCGAAGGCATTTGAGTTCTTTGACTCGTCACACGAAGATATCATTCTGTTTGTAGGCGGTCTCACAAATGGCATCCTGGGCGTTGGATACCTGCCGTTGCTAGCTCAAGCTTTGGCTCCCCTCGGGTTTGGTCTTGTGCAAGCCCTACTCTCCTCTAGTGATAGAGGATGGGGGACGTCCTCTCTGGAAAAAGATGTCGCAGAGCTGACTCAACTGGTGAAATATCTGAGGACAAATGTGGGTAAGCGCAATATTATTTTAATGGGTCACTCAACTGGGTGTCAGGATACCATTCACTATTTGCTTAATCAAAGTCTCAAGGAACCAACTTTGCGAGTTAATGGAGGCATTTTTCAGGCCCCTGTATCTGACAGAGAAGCTAATACGATGGAAATGTCAGTTGAAGAGTTGGATGCATTGAATGTAGAAGCCACAGCAATTTTGGAGTCAAAAGGCCCTAACGAATTGCTCCCCCAAAAATTCCGAGAGTTGGCCTTTAATACCCCCATCACTGCCTATAGATGGCTCTCTTTGAATGCTCAAAGAGGGGATGATGATTACTTTTCGTCGTATCTTACTGATCAAGAATTCAGCAACACTATAGGTTCAATTGATGTTCCCTTCCTACTACTCTATTCAGGAAGTGATGAGTTTGTTCCTAATGCTCTTGATTCAAACAAACTAGTTGGCCGCTGGAAGGAGATTGTCCAGACCAATGGCTTATCAAGTTGGAGTCAATATTCGGGTATTATTGCTGGAGCTACTCATGATCTCGGCCCCCAATCAGCTGCAGGTGTAGAGAGAGTTGTCCAGTTTATCAAATCTCTTTCTTGGGAAAATGAGTGAACTTTATCTATTAATTTCTATAGGCAAATGTTAAATAGGATGTGTGTGACTTAATTTCAGGTTCTGAACGTGTGACATTAATCCATTTATATGCAGGGTCACCTTCTCGGATGCGGAAGCCTTTCCCAAACGGATTGTATCCACGGTCTTTGGTGTTTTGGTCAGACTTTCGGTTGACCTTGGTTTCACCTTTGGCAGCAAGTTTCTTGGAATCCTGACCGTTCTCCTTGGACTGAACATTATCATCCTGTTGCTCAACTGCATCAGAAGTCTGATCTCGTTTTCTTTTGCGCTCCAACCCCGCTGCTGCTCTCTTTTTAATGTCCTTAAGACGTGCCACAGCTTCATCCACCTCTCGTACCATCTCGCGATGAGCTTCCCACTTGCGTCCAGCAACCTCAACCATTTCAATGCCACTCCAATTTTTCGCCGTTAACGCATCTATGGTCTTCAGAACCTGTTCTAAACATGGAGAAAAACAGCATATCGAAACCCGACGATCCTTTGTCGTTACTTCGTCAAGATGTTCAATTGCTTCCCATGGAGCTGGAAGGTCTAAAAATACAGCATCACCGTCTACATCGACTCCATCCACCAAAAACCCGTTCTCACAGACATCTCGATGAGTTAGTGTAACGTTGTTCAGCTTGTGGCTTTCAAATTCCAACTTGGCTTCTTCAAACCGTGGCTTATGAAACTCATAACTGAAAAGACGTCCTTTTGTGTGTATCGTACGAGCAAAGGCGTGGCTAAAAGACCCAGATCCCGTACCAGCTTCGATCACTCGACTTCCAGGCAAAACTCGCAATCTCTGCACAACGTACGAGCTATCGAACGTGTACACAATCTGAGTCCTATGAGGCAATGACAAAGTCCACAGCTCTGGAGTAGGCTGAAGCAAATGAATGAAGCCATATCCCTTAGCACTGGCTATTTGTTCTCCATAGCGAGCTCCAATCATCAAGTCGTGCGGGAACACCCCGTACCGAGTGTTCAGAGTCTCTCCGCTTTTAGCTATTACCGGTTTGATGTCATTCCTCGATATGAATGCCATCACCAAGTCCCCTTCTTCTATGACATTCTTATAATGCAGGAACGACATTGGTCTTTGGTAGTGAAATATCGATTTGAATAATTTTTAAATGTCTAAAAAAAAAGCTGTATTTATGGTGGCACGTGATTGTTCACGTGCGTAGACCTATTTTTCCTGATTATGAGCTATGCAAATTACGATACAGACAGAATGGTCCTAACTCTGGGGTTCGAAACCTTTACTCAACATTAGTTCTCGTTCTCTCGTTATCTTGGCCTGCTTAGCAGCTACCAACTCCTTGCGTATTCTCTGGGCTTCTGGAAAGGGGATCTGTGCCCTTTTCTCTAGCTCTTTGTCCTCTTGGTCGAGGTCTATCTCTCCAACCATGGATACATTCTCACCCCTGATCAAAAACACACCCTGGGGAGCTTCTGCGTATTTATCATCACCGATATAGATTCTTTCAACAGTATCTTGTAGCACCAAGTTGGCAAACTGGTCAAAAGTACGGAGGATCCCGATAAACACACGACCCTCTCTAAGTGTAACTGTAACTATCTTATCGATGCTTCCAACCAGAGCGGCAGCTGTAGTGTACATATAAGACTCCAAATACAAGTCTTTCTCTGAGTCATTCTGGAAAACGTCCGCCAAACCGGCCGACTGCGATCTATTTTGATTCTGGGCCATGGATAGTTGTGTAGGAGGAGCTCAAGGATTATGTTGATGAGTTCAATGTCGGTCGAGATAGTGGTGTTAGGATGATTAGAGGAAAAATATTTCTCTAAAAAAATTATTGTATAGTCTTTGAAAAGCGTTTCATACTCCCACTAAAACACATATTATGGCTCAAAATCACAGAACAAAGGGTTCCAATGACCCAAAAGTTCGTCGTAGACATGAACATCGATTGGACGAAAAAGCTGCCATTTTGAACCCCTCCGGTGCTGCTCCGTCATCTTTGTCTGCAATCTCCAGATTTGGAGTTGTGACGAATAACAAACTTTCCACCAAAGCTGTCAGAAAACTAGAGAGGCAGAAACGTCATATTGCAGCCGATAATGGTAACTACGCATCGAACAAGACTGTTGATCTGGACCAGGATATGTCTGATGTGCAAGCTGCTGCTGCGGATAGAAGTAAGGCTACAGCTCTGGTAAGAGAAGCTCTATGGAAAGTAGTAGATGAAGTTGAGGCTACTGGAAGAATACTTCCAACTCCTTCTGCTAATGGAACTACCCTTGGCGAGCCTGTGTTTTAGTTCAAGAATGTAAATGTATAATAGAGAGAAATAATCAGTCAAACTGGAAATGGAATGAGATATCTTTTTATGTTTTATCTACTCGTCCAAAAGACCCTTTTTTTTGAGGCTCTCTTGCACGTTGTCACGCAAAAATTGAATAACTTCACCAGGATCTTTGGCCCCAAAAACTGATGACCCGGCCACAATCACGTTGGCTCCAGCGTCTGCTGCAACGCCTATGGTGTCCTTTCCAAGACCGCCGTCAACCTGGATATCTAGATTGGGAAATTTAACTCGTAGTGCCTCTACCTTGGGCATCATATCAGCCATGAACTTCTGTCCGCCAAACCCAGGCTCAACAGTCATAACCAATGCCATATCGAGCTTATCTGCCAGCGGATACAGCACGTCAACTGGTGTGCCTGGTTTGATGGCACAAGCAGCTCTCAATCCATGGCTCTTGATAAGCTCCACCAGCTTCACCGGATCCTCAGTTGCTTCGTAATGAAAGGTGTACTGATCTCCCCCGGCTTTGGCGACCTCTGGAACCCACTGTTCAGGGTTGGCGACCATCATGTGGCAATCAAAAAAATGTTTGATCTTTCCGTCTTCTTCCTCCCTAGGAACAGCCTTTCTCAGCGACGAGATAATTGGAGGACCCATGGTCAGATTTGGGACGAAATGGCCATCCATGACGTCAATGTGAACCCAATCCGCACGGAGCTTGAACATCTTGTGACATTCACATCCCAAGTTTGAAAAGTCCGCGGACAGAATTGAAGGGGCGATAATAGGTTTGACCATTGTTCGAATATTTAATAGATAGGAAGTGAAGGCAAAAAAGTAGACATAATTTGAGATCTGGGGCAGACCAATTGGTGGAGAGAATTGTCCACCAGAAAGAAAACTTCTTCGCGGAATCGTCTCCGTCTAGCAAAGCATCCAATTTGTCATTTTCTCTTTATGGACGTATATCAAAATCTACTAACTATTACTACTCATAGGTTTGGTTTTGGTCTAGCTTTCTTCTGAGCTTTTTCCACTGTATTACGCAAAAACTGGATAACTTCACCGGGATCTTTGGCCCCAAAGACGGATGATCCTGCCACAATCACGTTGGCCCCAGCATCCGCTGCAACGCCTATGGTGTCCTTTCCAAGACCACCGTCAACCTGGATATCTAGATTGGGAAATTTAACTCGTAGTGCCTCTACCTTGGGCATCATATCAGCCATGAACTTCTGTCCGCCAAACCCAGGCTCAACAGTCATAACCAATGCCATATCGAGCTTATCTGCCAGCGGATACAGCACGTCAACTGGTGTGCCTGGTTTGATGGCACAAGCAGCTCTCAATCCATGGCTCTTGATGAGCTCCACCAGCTTCACCGGATCCTCAGTTGCTTCGTAATGAAAGGTGTACTGATCTCCCCCGGCTTTGGCGACCTCTGGAACCCACTGTTCAGGGTTGGCGACCATCATGTGGCAATCAAAAAAATGTTTGATCTTTCCGTCTTCTTCCTCCCTGGGAACAGCCTTTCTCAGGGACGAGATAATTGGAGGACCCATGGTCAGATTCGGGACGAAATGGCCATCCATGACGTCAATGTGAACCCAATCCGCACGGAGCTTGAACATCTTGTGACATTCGCATCCCAGGTTTGAAAAGTCCGCGGACAGAATTGAAGGGGCAATGATAGGTTCAACCATACTTTCACACAGTACCAACTGAATGTCCTAACCCATTTCAGATATATAAACTCCTCCTAATTGCAGCCTGCACCCATAGGCTATCCTAGCCCATCCCCCTCGCGATACTCTAGATGACGATGTAGAGGTGTAATGTTATTAGCTATTGAATTACTATCTATCTACTTCCTCCAAACGTCTTACTTTTTTATCGTCTTCGTTGGAAAGACTCTGTGTAGAGGTTGGCTCCATCATTTGGACATCCTCAATATATTCAGTTTGGATTTCCTTCTTGTCTAGATCTTTCTGCTCCCAGTCGTCAATGTAATCCTGAAGATCGTCCAAGTTGGAAGCTCCTCTTCTCTCCGGACCTAACAGTATCACAATGAAGAGGAAAGCAAACACAGCTCCCATGAAAATGGCCATTACTTTAGCATAATCATAAACTCCCTCTCTGCGCACTCCGTCTTCGTCGTACATTGGAAATCTTTCTCCAATATCAGCCAAAATAGTAGAAGATCCAGATGATGCCAAGTTTCCTAACTGGTAGGTAGTTCCTGTAACGAAAGCTCTGAAATGGGGTGGAGACATCTCGGCAAGATGAACTGGACATACACCCCATCCCCCTTGGACTGCAAACTGCAAGAAGAAAGCACCAGCATTGATCCTGGAATCATCGAAAAATGCCCATGGATAGATGAAAGCCCCGCCTACTATACAACACAGCAGAATGGCAAGACGGCGACCGATAAAATTAGACATATGACCCCAGAAAATACCTCCGACGATTGCTCCAAGGTTGGCGACGACGTTGGTCACCGTGGATCTGTCCTTTCCAAATTCATATTGAACTGTTAGCAAAGTAGGGTAAAGATCTTGAGACGAGTGAGAGCTGAAGTTGAAGGCAGCCATCATGATAATCATGTACACAAGCATTAACCAGTAAACTTTTAGTGCCTCCTTACCCTGTTTGACAAACTGTTGTGAAGCACTCAGGCCATCGCTGGTCTCCATCCTTAAGTTTTGTTGTGCGATAAATGCATCCGTTTCTGGTAAAACCAACCTCCATAATATGATAAGGACTGGAGGCCCAGCACTAAACCAGAATAATGCCCTCCAGCTTTTTGACGCATTGTCGGTGATAGCACGTTGAAACACGACGACTAGAAGGTAGCCAAAGGCATAACCCTGTTGGAAAATACCACTGACAATTCCCTTGGCCCTTGGAGGACAGTCATCCAAAGCTAAAGAGGATGCATTACCGAAGACGGCACCCATAGCGATACCAAATAAGGCTCTAACCCCTAAGAATTGTTTATAAGTGTTGACAAATCCCAATCCAATTTGAAGGACAATCAGAAGCATCATGTTAAAAACAAATGGCCATTTTCGTCCTTTTCTGTCAGCCCAGAGACCAAAAGAAATAGCACCAATCGATCTCAGCATTAAAACCAGAGTCAACCCCCAGGTGACATCTTTGGTACTGACATTCAAATCCTTGGCAATATTAGTTACATTAACAGAAACGGAAAAAAAGTCCACGGCATCCCAAGTCCAAGCAGCAAAACCACACATGAAGAAGTTCCAGTTTTTAGGAGTCAGCTCTCGGAGTACAATGAAAGGGTTGAAAATATATCTCTTGTCTTCAAAGTCTTCAGCTTTTGGCACTAAGGTGGAAAGTCTAGTAGCGAAGTAATGTTTGATAGATTTGGCAGACAAGTCTGGCTTGTGCATAGGAGTTACTGGGTGATCGTGAGGATGTATTCTGTCATGTTGCTTCTCAATATCGGACATCACGCTCTTGTGGGAAGCGGAGTGGATTGAATGCGACATGGCGTTGAACTCTGTCTAGAAAGAATGGAAAACATTACCTGATTTATAGCTCCAGAAAAAAGATAACGAACGCATGCGTTAAATGGTTGATAGTCATGCCCATATTCTGGAGCTGCGGAGATGATTTATCACGGGTGCCGTATGAAAAATGAAATTACGGGGTTCGGCTTGCTAATAATCGGGGGTGCGTGTTTTCCCAAGATTGCTTGGCAATTATGCAGTGTATCCTGAACCTTCCAGCGCATTGAACTAACGGTCAAAATTGCTTGGCAGCTTAAGCCGTTAAAGGTAACTACTTTAGTTGGTAGGGCTCAAGGATGCCTATTTACCAAATTGTAGCTGTGTACAAAAAGCTCCTTTTCATTTGTTGTGAAAATTCTTCCAGATGCTACAGTCGTACTCCGGAAAATATGTCGTTCTGATCGGGCCATTGCATGCAGGTATGCTGCAATCGAGCGTCGCAATATCGGAAGGAAAAAGATATGGAGAAGTTGTAAAATGCAAACGATTGGTCCAAAAGGTACATGCCTACAGATCAGGGCTTTTGCAGATGCTAGTAGCTAAAACAATTTGAAATATGTACTGTAGTGTAAGATAAAAGACTTTTTATCTTAAAAACTGGTCAACTTGTATATAAGCTTTTTGGCTTGGCGTTTTTAAGCAATTTTGACACCCCATAATACAGATTTTCCGCTTTTAACAATAGTGGAGATCACCTCAAACACAGCAATACACACTTCAGATTCCTTCTCCGCAATCTGTTTCAAAGTGCATGAGCATTCTCACATCAGTTACAGTACCTATCAATTCCAGTTAAACAAATTTATCTACTCTAAAAAAACCCATAGAATAAGAATGGTTGGTTATCAGTTGTGGTCGTTATGGAGCCCCTGTAGCTGTTGATTTCGAAACTGCTGCTGCTGCTGTTGTTGTTGTTGCTGTTGCTTGTAAAAAGCTAGGTATTGATCAGGTGCTGCGGTTGAAGCAAAATATTGCTGGTATGTAGTAAGCATCGAATTAAGGTTTGCATTCTGATTTAATACCACCGAAATTTTAGACTGAATTCTTCTGCCGTAGGGGGTCGACTTGATAAATGGTAACATTGGTTTGACTGTTTGAATCAAACGAAATTTGTATTCATCGTCAGCCACATCTATGGCTGTCTGTACCACATAGTTACCATACTGATCCTTGATCAAAGCATTTAGATTCTGTGGTCTGAGAATTTCCTCTAGCATGGCATTCTGAGAGGTTTTGTTCGGAGCGTTTTTCAAACACTTTTCCATGACATTGGAAGAAAACTTCTGAACAGACAACATTGAAATGGAAGGCAAAATCTGATAAACAAGTTTCTCATTGATGGGAAGGTTGTTCATGGATAAAAGGTACTGCACGACATAATTCCCAAATTGATCTTTCATCAATACAATCGCATTGGCAATAATCTCATCACCCAACTGCACAAGTTGTTGTTGGCTACACTTATTGAGACACTTTTGGAGTACGCAACAACCATGCTTGTGGGTAGAAATACGTACAATATGGAGACATATAGCGTCAATGATAAACTGGAAATCTTTATGTGAAAACTTATTGATACATTTCTGAACCACATGGTTACCATTGAGGTCTTGAATGAGCTCGACCACATAATCTTTGAGTGAATCGCGTACCAATGAAACCTGGTAGTTGGTACTAAGGCAATCGATGATTTTCTGAAGAGCTCTGGTACCATGTTGGTTTAGTGCAACTGAGAAAAAATTGGATGCACTTTGTTCCAGCAACAGATCCTTTTCATGGTTGGTACAAAAGTTGAGAAGCTTTTGAATAAGGTAATTTCCAAAAGGATCTACCATTAATTCGGAGGCATGAGGACAGATTTGGTCAAAGATAACCGGGAAGTACAGGGTACTGTTCTCGTCCAACTTTCTCTGCAAAAATCGACAGCCGTACTGGTCTTTGGACAAGCTTACGATCTCATCAGTAAGAGCCTCGAAAGGGGTCGTATTTAGCCGCGTGACTAGCTCCTTCTCATGAGACTTTTTAGGGTATATAGGAGTAGTTGATGATGAAGTAGAATTGTAGACATCCAAGTTATTGTTGTTTTGTAGACTCAGTGATGCTAAGCTTTTGTCAATGTTGAACGATACTGCAGGCTGTAGTTGTGGAAGTGTGAGGAATCTGGATCGAGGGTTCGTGGATGAGACCGGGGGCATAGCGCCCACGCCAGAGTTTCCTGGAGTGCTAGAAAAGGGAAACACCTGAGTTGGGAACTGAGTGGTTGAAGCGCTACTGAGAGCTCCATTGCTATTTGTGTTCCAAGGAGAGAAATGCTTGTTGCCGTTATTAGCGATCTCGGGTGGTGTTAGTGGCTCACCACCGAATTGGTATGCCGAATCATGAATAGATGTAGAAGTATTGGAGTTGAAAGAGTTTAGTGAGTTGAGTGAGTTGATGGAGTTGATGGAGTTGACGGACAGACTTGGCTGGTGACGGAACTGTGGCTGGAAGGACACCGTATTAGCAGTCGATCCGGCTCCTATGGGTGGTATCCCAGGGCTCAAGGCATTTCCAAGGGAGCTCTGACCCTGGGGCGAGCCCCCGCCGACGCTCAGAAGGTTTTTAGTCATGTATGGTTCTTGAATGTCAAAATGGGAGGACTAATAGTTAGTACAGGTAGCTTTGGCCATGCGGACCAGGGCTGAAACAAGCCAACAAAACCAGTGCATAGGCTTGATCCATCTGATCCGCTCCAGTTGGGAACAGGTCCGGTTCAAAAGGAGCACCCTTCGGAATTGGACCGTTTCTGGGTTTAGAAGTCACTTACCATCATCTGGACCGTTGGCAATATATCCTTGCTGTCAGTGGAAGGAGACTATTTGGGAATGGAATGAAAGATGGGATCACAGAAAAGGAACGCAAAGGGAACTGGGAACGAGCGTCGCGAGTGCGGCTGGATGTTGGATGTAGAGGTGAGTAGACACAAGAGGGGGATTGACGAAGGTGAGAAGGTGAGAGGGCGAGGAGGCGAGGAGGTTAGGAAGGAGCAGTCGACTGGGTGGAGGCGGATCCGAAGAATGGTGTATGAAAGGAGTGAGAGGAAGAGAGAGGAAGAGGTGTAACTTGGAAAAATTTTGGCAGGAGAGAAGCCTTTGAAGAGGGTAGCATCAGATGTCCTCTGCTTTTAGGCTCATGGATGGTGAGAAAGGCTCCCAAGGAGGTGTGGTTAATACGACCTTCCAGAACTATCTAATGGCCCAACATCTGGATACCATTCACCGATTCGAGGCTCTAAAAATACATGTCCTCCTCACCACCATTCAGTACGCTGCCCCTTTCGATTTTGTCAACAAAAGTTCGATGAAAAATTCGGATGTCTCTGGATCTCCCATTTAGTACTTAGTCCCTGCCCCAGGCTGTGCAAGTCCTGCCACACGTCTTTCGCAAATCCGTTGGATTTCCGTGGACTCGCTTGGGTTATCGGCTTCCCGGTGGTTCAGAGCTGTGTGAACAACATTCACACATGATCCAGACCAACTGCCGTGATAGACCTCTACTACGCGGCATCGACTTTGGTGGTTACAACTTACATCCCAACCTCCAACCTTCAAAGTCGTGGAAACGAAAGCTAAAAAGAAAAGCATATGTTCCCATGACATCACTGGATTTCGCTGTGTTGTCAACACTTGAAACGATCGCGCCAAGTAAAGTTGTACCATTTTGGGCTTTCAATTATGGGGCGAGAGCTGCCAATATCACTTGTGTCTTAAGACGAGCAGCTTTTCGTTTCATAATCCGTTCCTTTTTGTGACATTTACGTCCAAGTATTGCACGTCCGGAAAAACTTAAAATAGATTACAATTTTATATTGGTGCTATGAAAATGGGAATGTAATGGGTAGCACACTACGCGCGTTTGTTTTCCTGATGTGTGTACGAAAAATAAAAAAAAATGAATCTCATCATGCGGCGCACCACACTATTTCTAGGTTCCCGATTGGGTAAATAATCTGGGGTAAAATAGGGAAGCAAATTACATGGTGGTTACAGAAGGCCTAAAAGGATGATTCAAACGATTTTTTGGAAGTTTGCTGAGAACTTGCACTGACCTTGTATTTTTCCTTCCTTCCAGGCTTGAATCAAAGTTTCTCCCTGTAATTACGGTGACTTTTGCAAACTTTTTGCTACTTAACATTGTAAGCTCCCTTCCCCACATAGCTAGATCACGCACCACTTATTTAAGTCGTGCACAGACTAACATTCAACACATCGTCCCTTATAATTATAATTCATCCCACCTTAAATTCGCATCTCCCCGAACTGAGCGAGCTCTTGATCTACAAATTTATATTATCACAGTAATTACTCCCACTTTTGGTCGGTGGCTATGATTAGAAGCTCCCAATTTAGTCCCGACTCTGACTCAAAGTTGCGATTTTTCTGCCAGCATCCGAAATGTGACAAAAACTTCACTAGGAAAGAGCATCTGTCGCGTCACGAACTAAATCACAACCCTAAAGTCTTGTACAAGTGCCAATTGCCTGAGTGTGGCAAGTCATTTGTCAGGAGTGACCTGCTCAAGCGTCACATTCGTCGCCATGAGCTGAGACGTGACAAGTTTCAACGGAGGAACAACAAGGTTGCTGTTAGTTTCAGTGACACTCCAGTGGTCTTGTCTGGTCCGGGATTGAGTGTTCCCCAGGAAAAACCCTCTGGGCCAACAAAAGCTGCTGATTTTGCAAGGTCCTCTATTGATGCTTCTGCTCCAATGGAGACTGGTTCTTCTGCTTCTGAGCATAACCATATGAATCAGACTACTGCTGGTCCTAACGGATCTTCTCAGCCCACCCAATCCCATATCACTTCCATCCCACAAGGGACGTCCTTGGGTACTTCCAAAAATGACGGAATTAGAGGCGTCCAGAAATCCACCAGCTCTGGGAATCTCCTGTCCTGGCTCTTTGACGATCTCAGCTCTACTGATAACAATATTGAGCCAGCCATGAGGACAAGAAATGACTTTTCAGATTTCATGTTGAGTGAGGATATGCTCTTTCAAGAAACACCCCGATTTTCTACAGGGTTGGCAAATACTAACGGTGCGGATATGTCTTGGAGTTCCCGTTTGCCTCCAATAACTTCTCCATTGGCAGATCTTGCCGGAAATGAAACTACCAACGGATCGACTTCAATTGAAAACCAGACTGCTAATGCGCCAATTAATAATTCGCTTTCCTCACCTCCTTCAGAACATATCACATCTTTGGTTTTAAATGATTTGCTTGATGTGATTCCCAATCTTAGCCAGCATCTGGACTTCACAGCACCTAAAATTGATTTTTTTCTATTCAATTATTGGTCTCTTTACCACCCAGTTTTCCCAATTCTTCACAAGCCGTCATTTTCCAGTTCTCGCTGTGAACCTCTTTTGCTACTTTGTATGCTCATGATTGGTGCCCATGTGACAGCTGCAGCGCCCTCAGGCACAGCAGGCTGTCAATTCCTTAACATCTGCGATCCCCGTTCACTGGCTGACTGTATAGCAGAACCAGTAAGGTGGGCTCTTTTCACGTCTCCTGACTTCCATCCTCCAGCAAAACTATATGTAATCCAGAGCCTACTGTTGTTGGAATGGTACGAAAAGAATTGCTCCACCAGAAGGATCCACGAACGGGGTCACTTACACCATGGCACCACCGTTAACCTACTGCGCCGCTCACCTTCACTTGGTGGAAACCCCCTGAAAAGTTCACAGGAGCTGGAGCCCAATGAACCAGAAACTGTATACACTCAATGGCTCGAAATGGAGTCCATGAAGAGAGCTACATTGATGTGCTTTTATATGGATGCAGTCGATGCTATTAGCTTCGGTCACCAGGTGGTGCTTCACTGCCACCAAATCCAGCTAACGATGCCATGCGATGATGCATTGTGGGAAGCACCATTACCGGTGAGGCGCATACCTAAATCCATGCCCTTTCTGCTGGCCATGAAGAGCACTTTGAACAGAACATCGTTCAACGCAACACCCTTTGGACGCCGGATGGTACTAGCTGGTCTATGTGCCATTCTTTTTCAGATGCAGCAGTTGGATCTCCAATCAACAATTGGCTTGCAAGAGGGAATGCACCCTATCAAGAACTGGAGAGAAGTCATCATGAGGGCTTTTACTTTCTGGCGTAACGAATTGTGCGATTCTAAACGGTTAGACCCCAAGGGAGCACCATCTTGTAAAGGAGCAGGTTCTTTGACAAAAGATTACTCTACATGCACCAGTCCTTATGGTAGTCTCTGCACCAGTTCGACTTTAGATCAACTTGAAGCCGATTCGTCTTGTAAACATCCCGTTTTCCATATGGCTTATGTATTCATGTCAATCTCTCACTTTGATTTGACCACATTTGCAGGGGCTCCATGGAGAATGAACGTTAAACCGAGTGACAGTGACCGTGCTGCGGTTAATCGTCGAGTTAAAGATTGGACTCGCAGTCTTCATGGACGAATTGCAGTCATACATTGCTATCTTATGCTGTTTGAGCTGTTTTTGTCCCCAGAAGATGCACCATACGAATTCAACCATCCGTTTGACCCAAATAGTGACCTATTTTGCAGATCCAACATACTTGCCCTCTTAACTGTTGTCATATGGAACTACAACTATGCTGTAGACGGGACTGAGTCCAACATTCTATTTGGATCTTCTGACAAAAAGCTATCAGACATCACACCAGTGGAAAATGGATACGCCTATTTGCGACGGGTTCGCAAGGAGCTTTCAGAGTTGTCCGGGGTGATGATCCACACAAAAGTCAAGCACGTCTCTGGAGATGAGTTTTTCAAGTTGACCTGTCGATATGCAGACCTTCTACCAAAAGTCCGAAATAAACAGAACATGAGTGGCCTCTGCGTAATGGTATCGTCCATGTTGATGCAGAGCACCTTCGCTTTACCAAAAGAGTTAGCCAAGTTACTCAACCTATGTGCTGAACGAAGTTTGGGTTCGCCGAGGAACACCGAACTTCAAATGTACGACCAATAAATGCTAGATAAAACGCTCTAATAAATAATTCAGTACTGTATGTAAGATACAACACTTTGAATGTCGCGCCGCGTATTATCGAAATATTGATGTTTACCGTTTCGTTACTCAGACTTCAGTGTTTTCTACAGGAGTACGCCCAGAACTCAGACTGAGCCTCAATCCCCATGTCAGACACGACCCATTTGGCTAAAGAGATTGACGAAGTGTCGAGGAGGCAATCTCTGCTATTAGGCCAGCTTCTGGACCGTCTGGAAGAGAAAGAAGCCAGTGAAAAGAAGCTTCAGGCCAAGATCAGGGTTCTAGAGTCCAATCACTCACTGTTGCTCTCCAAAATTTCCGAATGTCCTTCCTGCTCTTGCTTCAGCGACCAGAGGCTTTACAGCTCACAGACGCAGGTTTCCATGACCCAAGAATCACAGTTCCAAGGAGTCCCATCGTTCAAGAAACCCAAATACCAGTCCAGGTCTCCTCTGAAAGAAATAACCAATTTAGAGCCCACTCTAAACATGAATGTACATACTAATAGCTTTGAGAGCTCATCTGCCGACTCAATAGAATATGTCGCAGTAGCATCTCCTGAACTGATCACTTCCGACATAGAAGAAATCATATCCGACTCTCAACCAGAAGTCACGCACGACGATATCTTGACGCATTACACACCTCAAATGAACCCCTATATCACACCAATTACAGATTCAAAGGTGAAGGTGGACTTGAGCACGAATCCCAAGTTCAAGAGGGAGTGGTTCCTGGAAGATTTTAAGCGCAATCCTGACTCAAAGTCCTCCCACACCAATAATTGCATGTGTAATGATTGCTCCAAGCTTTTTGAACTGGCCCCTGTTTCAAACTTGAAAAACGGTATCAATTGGGACAGCAATAGCACAGAGTCTGGAGAAACCCCTTCTAAGCGTACAATCCCGGCAGGTTTCAAAAGGAAGCATGGAAATATGGGAGAAAACACGATATGGGACGACCCTTGCACACCACCAGGATTCAATAGATCAGAGTTCCCTACCACTCAGGAGCTCAAAGACGATCGAAAAGAATCCAGTAAACGAGTGAAGAACATAGCATTATACAGACTGAAAGAAGCGCTAAAAGTTGACGGACATGGGAAGCAAATTGGAAAATTCATTTTCAAGAACAGTGAGTTCAATGCCATAGTACATAATGGAAATTTTTTAACTTGACTGGAGTGATCTTATGAGGGTTTATATAAAAGGTATAGATATACAAAAGTCTAATTCTAATCATTAATCATTTCTTTTCGTTGACGTAGTTGAAGTAGTTGAAGCTATTCAGCTTTGGGTTGAGATCGAATGACGTATTGACGACTTTCTTTGCATGTTCACTAATAGAATAGTGAACGTCTCGGGCATTATCTAACTTAGAGATATCCACCGGAGTCAGGGAGTTCAGACTGTTTCCTTTCCCATCTGTGATGGCTCCGGCAACTTTACCTAAAGTCTTGGTCTGGCTTGGATCTGGGTAGAAGACAGATAATGGAATGTAAGTCTGGAACAATTCATAAGAGGCCAATGTAAAACCGAATTGGGGAGAAGAGCGGAAAACTCTTGCTAGACCACCCTTGAACAGTGCTGAGAATCCTTCTTCTTTAAGTATTGTCTTGAATGCATTGGAGATACCAGTATACTGCATATCACCGGCTTTGTGCTCCACTTGCAGCCTGGTTTTGATGACGTCGCATGGCGTCGTGAAGTAAGCAGCAGGCATACCAGCAAGAGCACCAGAAACTAGCAGTTGCCAAGATTCTAAGGAACTGTTCTTTGTAGGATCCTTAGGGTCAAAGTCAAATAGATGTTTCTTCAGGTTAGCATAACATGGGAAATAAATGGCAGAAAAGGGGACATCTCTCAGTAAACAAGCAGATGCACCTTTGTACAAACCACGAATACCAAGTTCTCTGACAATATCGACAGCAGTCTTTTCAACAACGGTTGAACCTTCAGAAAGAGCTTGCTTGATAGCTTCACCTTGGACTTGAAGACGAATCTTAGTGATTTCCAATGGGTTTGTGAAAACAACCTGAGCTGCACCAGCAGAACAACCAGCCAGGATTTCCCAAGGCATAGTGATTTCTCCATTTGCAGACTGTTTCACACCTATACTTCTAACAATATCATTGACTGTAAGTTTGATGGCTTTCTCAGGAGCAACACCGACCAATTGAGGCAATAGACCAGAGTAAAATCCTTTAAGACCTTCACCTTTGAAGGTCTTTTTGAAACAGTCTATGTAGGAGCTGTATTTGGCATTACCCTTCTGGTTTTGCATTCTGGTTTTCACCAGATCAATGGGGTAAACGATAGTAGCACCAATGGCACCAGCTACGGAACCCAGCAAGAACGAGTATGCAGAATTCAGGATCGGATAGAGAGAAAATCCACCATCTGTAGTTTCCTCCGTTGTGACCATATCATCTGTTAGAATGGCCAAAAGATCACCCTTCAATAAATGGTTCTGATTAGAAGAATTAACGATGAACGAAGTCAGCTGATAGTAGTAATCCAAAAAAGAGTCAGAGACGTTGTCCTCGGCCTTGATTGTATCCTTGAGAACAGCGATGAAATCTTCCTTGCAGAGTTTGTCCTTCAAGCTGTTGGATGCCCTGAATGTGTAGTAGTTTAGCTTGGGGATAGCCTGAACAAAGTCGAACAGACTGGAAGCTTCTTCGAAACTGAGACTTTCCGTGCAAAGTCTTCCGATCTGGTCGATAGCGCCGGCTGGCAGTCTAGACGAGTAGATAGACGATATTATGTTACGGAAGTCCTCTGGGAGGATTTTGCCATCACTGGACACAACTTTGTCAAACTGGGACTTGAATTGATCGTTCAGTTTGGTGGAAATCAGAGACTTGAACTCGTCCTCAGACTTATCCTTGAAGGAAGAGTCCAGGTTCTGGAACAGTTTATAGGTGATGCTGCTCTCCTCCTCGTTCAAGAGCTTTTGGGAAAACGCTAGCCAGTTATCCAGAGAAATCAGGCCATTGTTGTCCTTTTCCACCAAAAGATACAACAACCCCAGAGAACTGCTTGGAATTTTCAAAAAGCCGCCGCCAAAGTATTGCGACGCGTAGGACTCGTTAGATAGAATATCTATGAACCCATTGTAGTCCAGTTTGCCCTCCTTTGAGTACGAGTCGAAGATCTCAGTCAATGATTGGGTAAGCTCCGGCATTCTTTCTTTCTATAGAGCTAAACGCAGAAGTGAAAACTGGAATTGAAAATGAGCTGAAGGCTGGGTTGTTTGCTTGAACGAACAGAAACCAGAACCAAGAAAAAAAAAAAAAAGGAGACAGATGGAAATACTTTGAAAACTTCCTTGTGTCCTTTTATAACGGCGGTCGACTAAATTAATTAACCGACAGGTTTGGGGTTGAATTAGAGTGGAGACCACGAAAAAATAAAAAGAAAAACTGCAACGGAAACGTAGTGCGAAGGTCAAAGAGCAGGGTCAATGGGGGTGAAATAATACAATCAGGCAGATCTTCAAGATGCTACAAGTGGGGCTACAGGCCTTGAGCTATGCCCAGTAGCAGGCTGAGAAATTCAGACTCCTTGTTGAGACCGTCATTGGTCGAATATTAATGGTTTCATTTAGCAAGCGCTTTGTGGACTCGTGAGGAATAGCCTCTTGGGGCGCGTTCCGAAATTCGCCGGCGGTTATATGGAAGTGATCCTAGGCGGTATGTCCTAGAAGGGTTCTATAGAGTGCATATGGTCGTTTGAAGGGGGGTTCAAGAAATTTTCGTGAACCCCGGGAAAGATAGGGTGTCAAAGAGATTCCTCGGGGAATTGGATCTTCCTGTTTTGAAAGGTCAATGTGGGGAGCCAACAATGCCGTTATTATTTCAGGAGTCCCTCCAGGAACCAAGGGAAGCTGAACTTGTGAGTTTAGCAGTGGTGATGGTTGCTTAATCTCGTATCTGTAACTTGAAAACGTTATTTGCAAAGATAAAGGTCACGAGATTGGAGAAGCTTGGGTTTTTTTTTGGGGTTCCACTGCCCCATGCCCTCTTTAGATCTTGGATGCCCGCTTTTTAAACCCCGATAAACCTAGTCATTTCCTTATCAGTTGGAATTATGGGGAGCTACTCTTGTGTTTGAGTGTCCATTGAGCTCGGTAGTGCTGTTGTATCCCTATCAGTCTGAACATGTGAAATCTTGTTTTCCATGGTGCTTACGTAATCGACTCATCTTTGGTGTATTCGACTATCGCTTCCCTACTCTGAGGTGCAATGTCGTTACAAGACTACTTGGATTCCAAGTATGGCAAGTCCAAGTCCAAGAAAAAAGATAAATTGCCTAAGAAGGCACACAAGTCTTCCATACAGAAACCGTCCAAACCTGCAAACCCTACGAAAATAGAAAATACCACCTTATACAGAGATTTATCGGGGAACGTTCTCTCCCATGAGGAAATGCTAGAGCAACAGAGACAGAAATCGCAGCAAGAAAAACAGAAGACCAAACTGGCGGCTGAAAACTTGCGCAATATGAATCTACCCGAAGTTACGCAAGTGGCCAATAAGAGGGTGGCTCCGCCAAGTTATGTAGACGACCCCTTACTGGCATTTTCTCCAGAGAAAGTCGAGTCTCTACAAAGAGGCCGTTACATTTCACAGACGGGGCGCAAACTTTACAGATCCTCTTTTCCCGATAACCGGTTTTCTATAGTGCCGGGGTATAGATGGGACGGCATTGATAGGTCCAATGGCTGGGAACAGAAAGTTTTCAAGACTACTGCTCTGCGGCATGAAAAGAAGGCTCTTAGCTATACAATGCAGGATGATTATTAGCATCATTTAATTCAATACACTAATATTACACCATAATTCTATTTCAATCGGAGGAACCATTCTGATTCTGGTTTTTCTGTCCTCCTCTGCCACGGCCTCGGCCTCTTCCTCTTCTGTTTCCTCTTCCTCGCCCATTGCCTCTACCTTGGGTTTCATCTCTAGCTTGAGGAGTAACCTCAGGAAGCTGTTCGTTCACTTGGACTCCATTTACAGGGTTCGAGAGACCTCTGACAGGTTGCAACTGAGGTTGAGCACTTAACACCTGGTTGAATATTGTTCCATATATTTGTTGAATAGAAGTCCTGGCAGAAGGTTCCTGGGAGCCTTGCGATTCGTCGCTGTCCTTACTTCCCTTCAGCAAACGAAGTAATTCGTGTTCGTCCTGGGTGTTGTTTGAAGGCTGGGAAGTTTCTCCCGTAGTAGTCAGCACTGGAGCATCCTGTACAGATGCAGTAGGTGGAGCAGTGTTACTGGCAGGAACTTGGGGGGTCGTTGCGGGTACTGATTGTTGAGCAGTAGTGCGTATCTGTTTAACATTAGCTGCACCGTTCTGAGGCTTCACCGTTTGCTTTCTGGAGTCTTGTTGAGTCTTCTTAGCAACTGGCTTTCCTTCTTTCCTGGCGGGTTTCTTATCGTGATAAATCAGTTGACGCTTGGTCAAGTTCAACACCAAAGAACTATCGACAGTCACTCCTCTAGGAGTTGCAAGCCGCCCATCAAAGGTATTTCCAGACAGCAGTGGCAGGTCAAACAACACATTCAGAGTCACTTTTGTACCAACACTTCGAACTCCAACAACTGTACCTTTACTAAAGTTAGGTACCTTGCCTGAGTTTTCCACATATATCACTCTATCACCCAAGCTAAAAGTCTGCTTCGAGAGGAACTGTGATGAGTTACTGATGTCCAGTGCAGCTTCACGAGGAACTCCTTTCAGCCCCTTTTGTGGAATTTGTGCATGTGGCTGTGAAACAAACTTAATCACTTCCTGCTCAATCTTTCCAATACTCACCTTGGTCAACGACTCAGACTCCAAGCTTGCAACGACGAAGCTTTTCTTTTGGTCTTTCACCCACGCCACAAGCTCGTTGACTTTTTCATCCAATTGGTTTGCAGGAACTTGAGGAAATAGTTCTTTGGCCTCAGGAATTGAGGAATCATTTCGGAGGGAAATTATTTTGAAAACAGATGGGAAACGTTTCTGGTACTGTTGCAATAGATTTACTGCTAAAGCACTGTATGACCAATGTTTCTCGTTTCTTTTCGTATATCCAAGAACTTTTAGCTTCCGTCCTTCAAACTTGAGATCCAATCCGATATTTAAAGTCTTTTTGGCTCCATTAACAATTCTAAACGAGGAAGTTATTCTGGACAGAGCAAGCGTAGTAATTCCAACAATTTTGGCAACTTTGAAAGAAGGATAATATATGTTGGTATGAGCCTCCCTCTGCGCCTGAATCTCACCATAATTGAAATCCTGCTTGATAGGCTGGTTAACAAACCTGACGGTGATGAGGTTATCCTGGTGATCGACAACGGTAGCAGGAGTTCCATAAGCAAAAGCTCCCAGACTTATGAGAGTACTACCTTTGGGAAATTCTTCTTCTAATGAGACAGGAGGCTTTTCCATTAATCGGCGATCCTTGTTGACCACGTCATCAACAACCAAGTTAATGGGGTATTTATCAATCTTGTCACTGTATGTCTTCACATAAGCACCCGATCGGGTACGGATAACACCATCAGCCTTTTTCACGAACACAATCCCTGGAATTACATCATCATTGTAAGGCGATCTACGAGGCTCGGGTGTCCCTTGAAGTTCTTCCTCGGTGTACTTAACCAGCAGGACACCTTTCCTCTTAAAAAGTGTCTCGCTGATATAGCGTACATCATTTGCGAAATCAGAAACTTCAGAGCTCTCCATGCGAGTAGTACGGATGGATTTGTTTCCCAGTTCAAAGACGTTCAAACCATCAGAAACTGCAACAACTTTAGCTTCCTTCAAATATGGCCAGTTGACATAGACATTATGGCCTAGGTTCTGGGCTGCAAATTGCTCCACAGTGAGTCCTTCAAACGGATTCTGGGTACTTAATATCATCGATTCTGATTTTGTTGGCTGGTTAAAGATATGACATTCCGCCAACATGAGCTGCGAAGTGAAGGGAATAGTCTTCAAAGTTGGGAATCCAGCCAACAAATTTATACCTTGTTTGGCACCTTTAATAGGTTTAGCATATGTTGAGGAATGAACCTGGTCAAAATCCAGTACAGTTTCAAAACAATGATCCTCAGTTATATCAGGGAACACTGTTGGAATCGGGGAAGAGTGTACTTCGTTCACTTGGGGATGGTAGCTGAACTCAATATTGGTACCCAAAGAATTTCTTTGGCGTTCTTCAGCGTTCAGTTTACTATTATAAGGTTCCAGGGCTGCTAATAACCGTTTTTCATCGACAAAGTTGATTTTAACAACGGCTTCCCAAGAAGCAGTCTTCCCGTTCTTGTCAATCTCAACTTCATCAGGATAGAACTCTATAATGGAGGAGTTTGGATCAGTCATCAAAGGTCTATAACAGGCAGGAACTAATTGCTTCGATCTTGCTGGAAGGACTGCCATTAGCTGTTCAAATGGTTTAAAAGGAGTACCTTTGTCAAACTTCAAAGAAGCTTTGAGTCCTAATTTTATATCAGAAATTCTAGGAGCATAATAGTAGGGATAATACCATTGCCAGGAAGGGACACCTTGATAGTAGTAGAACAAAACCCATTGAAGACCCTGAATATAGGACTCAGTCAACTTGGTAATGTCTTCAGTATCAGAAAGGGTAAATCCAAACTTTTCCTTGTAGTATTTGTTTTTCCAGTTGACGAACTTGGTATCGTAAATGTTCTTCTGTTCTTCTAAGGTATCTTCATCCTCAACAAAGATGGAATTTTCGTACTCTTTGATCTTTCTCCTGATATACAAAACACGAGCTTCAAAATCTTCGTCAGACTCATTAACATTGATGCCATCAATGTCAATTTTAGCGTGATAAGTATTTTGAGATACACTATGCACAATGAAGAAACCAATATCGAGTGCAAACTGCTTAATGAAGGGTAGCTTGATTTCTTCTTCCATCAAATCGGTATCCAACTGCAGCGTCGGAATTAGAGAGTCGTCATCATGAGCAGAGAAAATGTTGTCTCTTGAGGAATAAAACTCAAGAATCCACGGTTTCAGTTTTGAAATCAATTCCCGTTGACGTTTAAGCAGCAATTTTCTTCCCGTTCTTTCTCTCTTTCGTTCACCATCCAAGGAGATGTTTTCTAGCTGCTTGTTAAACCATTCTACATCCACATCAACCTGCTCAAAATTCTGGAGCTCAAACTGTGACAAATGGTCAAGCCAGAGACCAAATCGTTCCATATTGATGACACCTCCCTCTTGAAGGTATCCGTCTGAATCTATCATTGTTTCCTTAATCGTCGCTAACAGCCTTGGGAATGCACCTTTATTGATATGCAGATCTGGTAGGTTGGGTAAAAAGTCATTTCCGATGACGTACATGATAAAAATAAAATCATCCAGGATCCTCTCCAAGTCATAGCCAAACTTTATCTGATCTTCTAAATCTTTGAATTCTAAAGCAAGATATTCACGTAGCAAGGAGAGATGTAAAAGATAAAACTGTTGTTCCGAGACGTCTGTTGACGAAGATTTGGATCCTCTTCCAAAGACAACTTCTTCTCTCAAAATGGCAAAATGAGGATCGTGAATCACCAATCCCAGCATGATCAAATCTGCATCCAGACCGTAAATACAATGTCTCGTGTTTGGATCATAGCCTTCTTGGGCTTTCAAAAATCGAATGTAGTCCATAATTTTGTGTTCTCCTTCACCTGGAACTTCATGTCCACTCAAAATGACCTGAACTTTCTGCCATTTTGCGTCTGAAGAGATTTTCTGGTGGATAAAAAACTTTAAATTAGTGGTAACTTTAGCCATAAACTCTGTTCCAGGAGTAATACAGTTACTGTCAAAGTTTTCATCCTTGTTAGTAATCAGTCCATTCTTCTGAGCTATCTCCACACTTTTTTCTGCCTCAATGGCTGTTCTGAATCTTCTAGATCGTTGCTGATTCATCTTTGCTCTGGGAGCAACACCATCAATGGCCATGAAGAATGTCTTTCCGGGTTTGATTAAAGTGAAAAGATGCTCAATATAAGCAAAAATAGCACTGAACATCTCTTCTTCTTTCATTAGGTCAACTGAACCATCGTTACTGTGTGTACAATTATGAAGAATTGAGTTCATATCCAAATACAGATTATCAAACTCAGCAATTTGGCTGTCTTCTATTGGCTCAGATATCATCGGCCATCTCTCAGAGATGTACCGAAAGAACTTTGGAATACCCATTTTGTAACGGCAATCAAAGCTTAGTGGAATACGTAGTGAAGTTTGAGCGTGTAGTCTGTGGATTGGAAGAAGAGCGAGAGACCAGAGTGGGTATTACCCGCCCTTACTGGAAGGAACTATGCTAGCTCGAACAAATTTCGTGAGAGCGCTGGAAGGAGCGCCTAAGCAGTTTGCCCTCTAACAGATCCGCACGAAAAATTTGGAGAGAACTTTGTTTCCTTTCAGTCAAAACAACTCTTTTTATACTGAAAGTCCAAGCCAAATGTTTGGAAATTCCAACAAGAACGCCACTAACTCAGGCGGTATGTTTGGAAATGCGTTGAATAACACTGGGGGAGCTTTTGGAGGCAGTTCCACTGGTAATTCCGGAGGTTTGTTTGGAGCAAAACCTGCTACTAATACAAGTAATACAGGAGGTTTGTTTGGAAACAATACGACTTCCAATGCTGGTGGCAACACCGGAGGTTTGTTTGGAAATACAAATGCATCTGGGAACACTAGTTCAGGAGGTTTGCTTGGAAACAATTCTGGTACTGCTGGCACGAATCAATCTGGTGGCTTATTTGGTGCCAACACTGGAAACACTCAATCGCAAGGATTGTTTGGTGGGAATTCTGCCAATAACAATAATCAATCGGGAGGATTGTTTGGAGGAAATGCTTCCAATGCTCAGTCAAAAGGCCTATTTGGAGGGGCTAACACTAACACTCAATCCGGAGGTTTATTTGGAGCAAATGCTGGTACTGGTAACACACAGTCAGGCGGTCTGTTTGGAGGAAATGCTGGTACGGGTAACGCACAGTCAGGGGGTCTATTTGGGGGAAACTCAGGCAACACACAATCAGGAGGTCTATTTGGAGCCAATTCAAATAACACACAAAAATCGGGTGGTCTTTTTGGAAACAACAATAATAATACTACCAATAACAACACCCAAACTGGCGGATCATTGTTTGGAAATGCTAATAAACCAGCTGCGGGTGGTTTTTTAAACTCAAATAATTCCACCGGTAACACAGGAGGACTTTTTGGAAGTAATAACAACAATAATACATCTACAGGGGGGTTGTTTGGAAACAACAGTAATAACAACACTGGTGGCCTTTTTAATTCAAATAATAACAATTCTGGTTTGCTGGGCAACAATGCAGCATCCAACAACCCTGCCAATGGAACCTCTCAACCACAGATCACATCACTTACAAGAGTTGCGGATTTGCCAGAAGCTTATCAAAAGGAATTAGAACAACTTGATCAGTATATCCAGCAACAGATGGATGTTGCCGAAAGCCTAAAAGATGACCAATCAAACCATAAAGAACTGATTGAGTCAGTTCCTAGAGACATCAACTTCCTAGAAAACAAATACTCATCTGTTAATCAGGCTATACACAACGACCTGAAATTTGTGGAGTCATTTAAATGCAAGGTATTGGAGTCATTCAACGACTGGGTAGAAAAGGTAATCAAGCTCTACCTGCAACTGACGAACCCAGTGTTGCTCAAGGAAATCACTAATAACGATAAAACGCTCAATCTGAAAGAGGCTGAGCCCCCTAACAGTGCTGTTCTTCACACATTTTACGTTTACAAAGTTAAAGAAATCCAACAAAATATCCAAAGGTATCACTCAGTTCTCCAGGAGATTGAGAATGCTGTTGACGAACTCGATAAAGTAAGCAGCAACGGCATAAACAACAGCTGGGATCTGATCATCCAGACGCTCAAAGAAGAATTCCGACTTTACCTAGAGCTTGCAAACAATCTTGCCGACGTGCATCACGAGATAAAGCGGATATCAGTGTGATTAAGCGTTCTATCAATTGGACTAGTCATGAACCTATCTATATAAATAGTACTTGAAATCATGGGGAAGACCCGACATCTCTAATCGCGGATTGTGTCTGATACGTCCTTCTGTTTCCTTATCTAATCATCTCATACACAC
This sequence comes from Komagataella mondaviorum, assembly GCA_023213015.1. Lineage (NCBI taxonomy): Eukaryota > Fungi > Ascomycota > Pichiomycetes > Pichiales > Pichiaceae > Komagataella > Komagataella mondaviorum. Next base: position 390,859 of record JAKWBA010000002.1, on the reverse strand, counting down.
AACACTAACCAAATTACCCCCCCTTGTATCGTATTTATCTATGAGTTTCGAAGAAGTAGACTCCAGCGGGCCAGACATGGGCTCTTGGTCGATGATCCTCAGCGATGAGGACACTGAAAGTAAATTAAGTTCCGACTCCGAACGAGCTGGTATTGCTCGGGGGCTCGCCGCTAACAACTGCCCTTTACCCCAAGAATTCCCTCAAGACGATAATCTGTCCAAGGAGATAACAAATGAGTACCAGTCCCGAGTCCGAAGCTGGCTCAAATCGCTAAGTCAGAAGGATCTCCCCAGTGACACGAGCAAACATCACAGTTTGTGTGTAACAGCTATAGTTCTATTGATGGCGGCCTTTGCGTTTCGGTTTCAGTCCGTAGGCAACGAGGTTTCAGTGCCTCACCCGGTACCAGTATTGACTCAAACTGAGTTTATTGTGCTGACCCATTCGGTGCATTATACAGAGGTTCTTACGTTCCAGGTCACCGAGACAGCAACAGTAACAACAACACAGACAGAAACCAAAATGGAGACCCAAACAGAAACTGAGGTTGAGACCAGAACCCGTACATTGACTGAAACTATGACTGATTCTGCCTCCGTACAGCACGAAGTTTTGAGTATACTAAAAGAGCAGTTTGACAACGTCAACTGCGGTGTAGACGTTATCAACCAGAAGATTATTTCTGTCGCACGATACATGAAACAGCCCACCAATGAGATTGCTAAAGAGGCAACTTTGTATGGAAATAAGGGCAAGCTGGCTTGTCAATACCTGGTTCATTCGGTTTCCGATACAGTTTCCCTGTTGAAGGACAAAGCTGTCGATCAGCGTCCAAAAATAGTTGCAGCAGGCAGATGGATCCAAAAGGAAACTCATGACACTATTGACTCTACTTCTGATTCTATTAGATATTGGTGGAAGTCGAATGAACCACGAAGGCGGTATTGGGCTGAGGTTAGTAAGGAATTCGGTAATGACCTGCAAAGTCAATCTGTTAGATTGAGTAATGATTTTGCGAATGGAGTATCAAGGTTATTGGCTGATGTTCCCGAACACACTCAGAAAGTTGGAAACTGGATCGAGCTAAACTTGAAGAGATCACACCTATACCTGACGTCGTCTTGGCGAAAGGTAAAGGCTACTCCTCTGGAAAGAATAGCTGATAAGATCAAAGTCCGATGGCAGCAGCACAGCTACAGACTGCCTAAATGGATGTATGCTTCCAATGACACCCGGATGAGGGCCTCTTCTGTCTCATTTCTAGCCTCGTACCCCGATTTCTGGTATCCTTCCATGCCAACGTGGTTGAGAAGTTATGTTTGATCGTTATCGATATTGTTGTTTCTATTCGATGTACCGTTAAGAAGATTTTTCGTGTTTTCGTAAACTGCTAAGGTGATGCAAGTAGCAGGGAGGACCCTCATTAAGTTGGGCAAGAGCCCCTTATAGAGCCCTGGTACGCCTTCTTTCGTGACGATCTCAACCACCAACTGAGTCATCCTCTGTCTATTCTCGATCAATTCGAAACCTTGCATTCTGGAACGTAAGACCTGTAACGGGTAGAAGGCCATAGTCGCAATGATCTTGGAGATGCCGCTTATATAGATGTATTGGTAGGTGGAAAGGACCTTTTGGTTTTCAGGGTACAGGCTGTCCTTGAGTGTGTCATATAATGTGAACTGTAGGGCCCCTTGGGAAACGTTTAGTAGTGCTGGTGTAAGGCCTTTCCAGAATCCTGCTATACCTTCTTTCCTGAGAATTTGAGATGCTCCTTCCCACAACGAGTTGTACCCTCCAGGGGTGGAATAGTGGGTTGCCACCATTCTAGTTTTCAGTACCCATATGGGATTGGTTAAGATTGAGGTAGTCCATCCTGCTAGGAATCCACTCATTAGATAACTTGAAGACGTCGGATACTTGAAGAACGTCTTATATTCGTTATAGGACATAAAATACAGAGACCAGGAGGCCATGTTTCCTACCAGGTTTGGGCTTATTCCTCTGTAAAACTCCTTGACCAGCGTTTTAGGGTCGAGTCTTCCATCTCTGGTGGATAAATGGATAATGTCTTTCACCACAGAGCTTATCCCCCCTGATAACGAAGTTTGATTGGAGTTCAATTGTAGTCTCAACTTGATCAGGTCAAGCGGATGATTGACCAGAGTGGAGCAAAGTCCGGCATTAAGTCCAGAAATTATCTCTACTGACTTGATACCGAAAATGGGTTGGTCAAGCATACGGAGTAAATTTTTCAGGCGCTATGATGTTAGCGAGGGGCCGGAGTTGAAACTCTGAGCTAGAAGGGAAAATGCTAGGAAAGGCTTGCGAAAGGAAGATCATCTACAACGGAGAAATAAAGGCTTCCTGCGCTTAAACAACTTCAGGAATCAGATACGTGGTATTACCGTTCGAAATCAAACGGCTTGTACGAAAATAAAAGTTTCATATCAACATTGGATCCATTCCTATATACAATTAGCATTCAAGTTTCTCATACTTAAGCAGATGGTAAAGGAGACAAAAGGCTATACTATGTTAGTACTCATGAAAACACAAAGGGCGACAGGTGATAACGTACTTGATTAATGATGGTCTGTTGGGGGTGGAGATCCATCCAACGTAAAGAACAAATGGAATCCATCCATAGTGAACGACGGTTGTGGTGGTATCCAAGATCTTAACGATTCTCTCCTAAAACATTGTTAGTAAAACGTTCTGAGGCTTTGACGATACCAACACATTTTCCACGTACTTTAGATTCTTCAGACAAAGCTAATCCTGACATTCTGAGCAGTTTGGGGTTTCTTGGTATGGGGATTGGAAGGAAAGAAAATGATCGATGACGACTTTTCACTTTCGAGATTTGCTTGTCGCCTTTCAGCGTCTAGGCGGACAGAGGTTTCCTCTCGCTGGCAGGGACGCGAATAATTCCTCAAAGGAATTCTCATCTCACTTAAGGTTATCTCAAGTCTGTCATTCAGTTTAGTTTGCAAGAGCTGTTTCCATCATTCTAGAGTATGTCTGCAAATCCCGGGAATAAGCTTTCCGCCTGGAACCCAACACCCCCTCAGAGAGGGTCGTTCCCTCTAGATCATTTTGGAGATTGCACTGAACCAATGAAGAAATACATGGAATGTTTGAAGCTGGTAAAAAATGACAATGCACCGAACTGCCGTCAATTAGCAAAGCGTTATTTGGACTGTAGAATGAACAACGAGCTGATGGACAGAGTCCCTTGGGAAGATCTGGGGTTCAATGATGAGCCTAAGAAGGATGCTCTTACTACACCGAAACCAACAAAGGAGAACTAATGGATGTCATTAATAGCTGGTTTGGATGAAGTAAATAGTCAAAAAAAACTTGTACATATATAATGACTATCTGTAAGACCAAAGTTGATCTAAAAAGAAAGATAAAAAGTAATGGACGAGTTGGGAATCGAACCCAAGACCTCTCCCATGCTAAGGGAGCGCGCTACCAACTACGCCACACGCCCAAATCTATGACAATTGTGTGTATGTGTAATTAGTATAATAGTTGAGGTGATTAGAAACTTAGGATTAGAGGTACAGAACTTCAACCTCACCTAATTGCTAATCAAATATTCACTTTATGCTTGGAAAGTTCCAATTTTGCACATAAAACTGAGGAAATTCAATGGAGCCAAATTCAGAATATTTTCTTGAGAGCTATACCATCATCAACTATAAGACTCATCACTACGACTGGAAAGTAATCAATAATTAGTTACCATTTGGTTGACCAGAATGTAATTACAGGTATAACTGGCTTCAGTAGTCAAATACTCATAGTGACAGTGCTTTTAGGTTCTTCGAGCTCAGCTCTTCCTTCGAGTTGAAGGTGAAGAGCACCTGTAAACTTGCCTGTTCTATAGCGCGATCTAATCTAATCTTATCGACTAACCTGCGTTAGAATTACGGTTTCAGGTGATATGCCACCACTGCTTTGCCCAATGAGGAAGAATATACCAATGCTCTGCGGTTCTGAATCCTCCCTTGAACTTTCAGTGCCTCCTAGAAAAGCCTATGTGTTTCTGTAGGGCACATTTGGAAGGCCTATGACACCAACGTCTTACCAGCGTATGCCAGCAAGCCTTTCGATCGTGGGAATCGACTCAATTCCAAAGAGAAGTTCCAAAGACCGCCATGGCCGAACTGTGGAAGTTACCAGTTGCAATAAAGGTCGAAATTTCAACTCCTATCATTCTTCACATGTTTGAGGGTCATTGAGCACATTCACACAACCACACTGCTCCAGCTGAAACAATACGTGAACTCTAGACGACTCACTCTAACCCCTAGCTCATTCCCAGTTGGCACACATCCCCATCATTGGGAATATGAATTCTCTACCTAGAATTTCGCCTGAAGCGCGACTATTTAATGTGCCTGTTCACTCAATCTCATCTCTTAAACCTACAGCCACATATGGAGACTAAACTCAATGAGTTGCCACAATTCGACCACGGCCCTGAGTCGACAGGCGTGTCATTCATAGGCATAATATCTCTTCTTGGATTGGCGACCTTCTATTATGTTTGGAGCTCCAAAGTGCTCTATCCTTTAGTTCCCAAACTGTTTGGCCTAACTCATGTCGATATGAGTAAATTGAAAAGTATAACTTCCATTTCTTTGGACGACTATCAAAGCAAAACAGTAGGCATTCCTGATCAGCAGACACCCATGGTATATGTTGCTAAACTGGTCTTTAGCATTGTCGTGAGTGCATGCCTGATGGTCATATCTTTAGTCCTATTTGAGATTCAGGGCTTTTTTGACCTTGATTCGAAACTGGTCATATGGAAGGTTGCATTGCCATTGCTAGTTTTCTTCTTGGTGTTCATTGTTCCTGTTTTGTTTGTGTATCATCTCATCAACAATTGGGAACTACACAGAGAATTCAAGCTCAATAGTAATATAAAAGCAATTCTTTTGACGGGCATCACAATTATTTGGCTACTTGCCCTGCAATTCGTCAAAAAAGTATTCTTCTGGATAGATGACTCAGGTGACGGGTATCTGGTTAAATTTTTGAATCAGTTAGCATTACTTGGTATAATATCCTTAGGGGCGCTATCAGGAATCATCACTGTTTCAACTCCCTACAACACCTACAGAGGAGAGCAGCAGTACGTATCCATGCCAGATCTCAAAAATAAGGCTAGACAGTTAGAGTCTATTCAAAACCAGCTAAACTCAAAACGGAGCCGACTGGAGGCCAAACCTAAAGCTTCCAGATTTAGGCTGTTTAGTTTCTCCAATAACGATAGCAATTACAACCGCATAGAAGTAGAGTCTCTAACATCCATGAGAGACTCATTGAAGCAAGAACTTCATCAACTACTTGAGAAGTATCAAGTTCAAAAAAGTAAAGACTCTTTTACGGGGAAAATTGGTCTCATGTGGACAAAAATCTTCTCCTTTTATTGTATTTACAGGTTTACCAGCGTGCTGCTTTACAAACTTCCAGTCAGTTACTACAAGTCTTATTCAAAATCCAATGATGAAGAGCCGAACGTTGCATCAGATGCTTTATCTGCGACTGTATCCAAGCTGATCGTTTCCCTCAACTTTTCGTCTGTCCAGCCAGATGAGAAGGAGTTGACTAATCAAATAACGTTTCTGCTATCATTAGGATTGTTTGCATCGTCAATTTCCAGTCTCCATTCTACTTTTCATTCCATCAAGAAGGCTCTACCCTCACATTTATCCATTTCTGTCTCTTCGCCAAATTCTACCAACGAAAAGTCAGTTTTCCGGAGTCTATTTATCTCAGAAACCCTTGGAATCTACACAATATCTACGTTGGCATTGTTGAAAACTAACATACCCGAATCTCTCTCCAAGAGTTTCGTTTCATTTTTGGGAAAATCTTCCAACTTCAACGGTGCTCACGTGGATTTTCTTTTCGATAAGATATTCGCAACCAGCTGTATTGTGTCACTAGTCATACTCCTTGTCTCTTCCCTCTTTGGCAACGATGACGAAATATACGACGAAGAAGTCCTGTTGGAGAAGGAGCTATAGAAATAATAATCGAGCTAACACCAATGTGGACATATCATGGCAGCTCTGTAGTTCTCGTTTTTCCCATAGATTTTCCATCCACACACCACCACAAGACTCCCTCTTCAACGAAAATTTGTTGAAACATACTCTAGACAAGTCATCCAGCTACTGGAACCCAGCAAGAAATGTCAACTAAGCTGCGTTCGTCCAAGTGGATCCAAAAGAACGGATTTGCTCCCCAGGTCTATCTTTTTCGAAACATTGAAACCAACCAGGTGTTGTATTCTCAACTTCCTCACATCTCCAATTATCAAATCAAACAGCAATTCTGGAGACCCAACTGGCAAGACCGTAAACCCCAAAAGAGACGTGACATTTGGAGATGTATGGCTGTAGCCGATTTTCACAATTATGACAATGCTCTCAAGGCATACCATGCTTTGGTGGAACTCAGGTATCTTAGACAAGTCACAAAAAAGGATGAGGCAATGGCCATGAGGAGAAAGAACAAAGACGGTAACATCTGGTACAGTGCCCAATTCAGACCTGTGCATTCACAAGAGGCTGTTGCAGATCTTTCCACAGTGATAGACGAGTTTAAGATGCCCTCAAAGATATATTGGGAGAGTTTATGGAGACGAGGTGATGAAAAGTATTGGAATAAAGATCTCACTTCCCATGAAGAGATGGATTTGAGAGACCCCAGATTCCGTACTGTCGTCCTAAATGATATAAAGGAAAAGTCGAAAGCTGAGATCGGTCTGGACCAAGCCCAAGAGGCTGCATCAAAACTACAATAGACACTGTAAATAGAGAAGAATAATAACTTTTTGTAGTTAAAACAAAATCATCCATTTCCCGTAAAATACAAGATTACTTACTAATTTTTAATTACTGTTCTTTCTTTTGGTTGTCTGGTTCATCCTCGCTATCGCTGTAGCGTTCAACCTTGGAGTGTTGCTGTTGTTGTTTTTGTATGCGTGATTTCTGTCTGGACTCTAAGAACTCTCTGTACTTTTCCAAAGTTATTTTCTGTTGGGACTCCTTATATTGGTCGATTCCATGGAAGGTTGTACCGAGTAGCTTATCCCAAAACGTGAAAAATGGTTGAGAGAAATTAGACTTGATTCCAAAGTGTTGGTGATGAATATCGTGATAGATTGAGTCATTAGGGAATATGATTTGGAAAATGTCAAAGGGCAGGGAATATCCACAGTGGTCATCCACAGTTTTTAGAGTCGAGAACCCAAAAAGAACCATGGACTCTCTGGGAGTTAGCCCTGTAACCATGGCGGCTATACCTGCTCCAACGGTGTCCAAGAGGAAACCTTCGAATGGATCGTTGAAAAGAGCACCAAAAGCATATGGAACGTACAACTTGTGGTGACGAGAATGGAACTTTCGGTACAGAGTCTTATTCACATGCATTAAACGATGCAAAAAGAACTGCCATGTATCGATAATGACGAAAGCAATGACAATTTTGATAGCAGATAGCCCATAGCAATAGCCGTAGTACACCAGCAAGTTTGCTACGGTATCATGCGATCTGAGAGCAGCAGGTAGTCTCTGTTTCAAGTACCACATTTCCCGTTGTTCGAATCCAGTAGTAGGAACTGGGTCCAACTTGTAAAAGACCAGCCCTACCAGTGTCTGGATAATGTGTTGTACGATGACATCTTGGATGACGACCCTTAGCGTGACTTTGTTACGTTGAAGCACTTCTTCAGACGGATGGATTCTGTATTTTTCTGCCAACTCATACACGTCCACAAGGTGGAAGAAAGTTGAATAGCTCCAGTAAAATACAATGGGGACACAGAGACTCAAAATTCCGTCAGGAAGGCCTTGAATCAAATCAGGCCGCCTGATGACGACGGAGGTGGGCGGGTACGCCTGGTTTAGAAACCCAGTTGAGTTCTTGGGGATATACTGACTGAACCTGTCCATCTTTGGCTGTGGATTGTGGTATGCTGATGAGATGGGGGAACGAGTTTAGAAAACAGAAGGTCTCCTGTTTTTGTAGAAAAAGAAACACCAGCTGATTACATAATATTGTACTCATCGTGGTGAGAAAGTAAACAAAATGTTCAAAAATCAGGTAACTCTGGGTGCGTGTTGGCCGAAAGAGGAGGTTATCAACTGCATCGGTGTAGCATAGAATGGTATCTCACCAGAGGGGTTCAAGAGTACAGCAGAGCTGTCTAGAAAAAGTAATTTCTGGGACGGTTTCTGGCGTAAAACCCTGGAAACCTGGAGTGAGGACTACAAAATGAGATGGTCTGACCGATATGTCTGCATTTCTCTAGCAATTGAAGCTCGGCACATAGAATTACCGGGAAAACGTCAGACTTTTGAAGAGGGCAATGGAGGTGTTCTTTCCCGTTATCAGTTCACTCAGCTTCCAATTGGAGGTTGACAGCTTTTACTCGCTTCCCTACTATTCCGGAGCTTCCGAAACGGAGTCGCGCCTACGATTTCAAGGCGAAGCTCTGCCGGCGCAGTCTACCGATCACCCAGTAAACTATTGCTTCAAACATCAAGCGCGCCCATCGCATCAACTTCTTTTCATTATACTTGTATAGTCAGTCCCATTCTCTCGTTATCAATAGACTGCCTCTCCTGAAGGTTTACTGGATGAACACGCTAGAAAGCACACGGAACTTCTCATCAGTATCCCTACAAAGTCTCCCTGAGGAGGGGTTCAATGAGCTTTCCTTGGAGGACGACAAGACGGTGTTCATGGAGGATAAACGGGCAGCTAAGCACACTAAACACCCATCTCCGTCAAGTTTGTTGAACCAACGCTCAAAGAGCTATACAAGCGTGAGAAGGCTAGGCACTCCCACACAGACTAACAGTGGACTGGGGATAAAGATGCGACGTCCTGATGGAATCAGCGCTCTGAAGAGAATTAATACCTTTAGTGTTGAAAGTGAGGATTCAGAGTCCTCCAGGACTAACGCTTCTATTGACACTGCCTCCTCAACAATGTCCACTTTACCTTCACTTGATCAACCTCCTCTGGTTACTAGGCCCTTGTACTCCAGAGTGGCTCAGTCAACACCAACATTAATTACCATGAAATCCAGGCCTAAACCAAAGCCGAGGAGGAAATCACACCAACCAGAAGATGATAAGTTTGACGTTGATTTTTCAGATGATGAAATTCCTGATGACCAACTCATTTACAACGTTCCTGTGACTAATGGCAGCGCCCTTTCTTTATTCGGATCAAACAATATGCCTGCAAAAATAGTGAAGCTGGCTTTACAAAGTGTAGATAACTTTCAGAGTATGCCTCCATCTCCTCTTCCAGGAAAACTGGAACTTTTTAGCGATGGTAGTGAACCATCTACGCCGACCATAGAGAACTATGAGAAGAAGTTTCATGCGTTGTCTCCCGAAGCCAAAACTCTTACTAAATTCTATGAAACTAGCTCTACAAATTTTGTACAGAATGAGCTTTTGAAACGGAAGGAATACAACAAGTTAAAGCTCCCAAGTGGAAGCGAACACGTTGAAGATGCAGGATTAGAGAAATTAGACCTTATATCTCAAGAAAAGCTGGATACGTTGTGCAAAACTAGACCGCAATGGTTGCCACCCAAGAGTTTCAAAGAGGCTAAAAAACACGAGAAGCAGGCTTCTGCTATGCTTGACTCGGCTGCAAGAAAGCAAAAAAAGCTTGTTTCCATCAAGAGACAAAGTGAGCGTGATTTGTTGATATGGAAGGAAAGATTACCATATCTATTAAGCCATGAAACATGGAAATCGAGTTACAAAACTGAAGTCATTAAGAATACTTGGAAATTCCCCGTACCGAATGAATTAAAAAGCCAAGTTTGGTTGAAATTTTTGACGGATAGAAAAGGAGATAAAGGAGTCCATGAAAAGTATCAAGAGTACGACGACTTGATCAAGATGGACCATTTAATATTGAGAAAGCTTCCAAAGGACATTTCTGAGGATCGCATCAAAAGTTTAAATCAGATTCTTACAGCGAGATCGAAAACGGACCAAGATTTGAAAAATGGTGATGAAACTATAATTGTTGCCCTGTTTCTCTTGCCTGCGTTTTCGAATGATGACATATTTGAGATCATGAGGCTTCTCAATGCCAATCTTCGTAACGCGGCTTTCATCAGCAAATTTGACAGGAAGGTCATTAAAATTGTTTCTTTCATTAAAGCCCGAGTTACGAAAGAGCAGTACACAAAGTTTAAAACTCAGTCTTCGGACGTGCTTAACTTCCAGTTCATATTCAACGAGTTACTCTTGAACCACATCTCCAGAGACGCCATGATACGAATTTTGGAGTTGTTCATCTTGACGCAGGACTATCGATTATTCTACGCGTTATTCATCACAGTTTATTTGCACTATCATTTTGGGTTTAGCCAGATCTCTGATTTGTTATCTAAAGAGTATCAGAATTTCACGTTAGAGATGGATTCTAAATTTTGGGAACGGTTGTATTATTATTATTCAAAGATTTGAAAAGACGAAAAAGATTGCTTTCAGCCGTTGGAACGGCACAGCTTTCACTAATGTATAATATTGGGTCTAAGTAGGTAGACAATACACCAATTGGCAGGGTATCACCATTGTAAGAGCATGGATTACATAAGCACGAGACATTGCTTCAAGAAAATGCACGGAAAAAAATCATACTCATCTCAAAGAGACCTTACCTGCTTCCTACACAACATGCTTCGATTGAACCCCATTATAAGTCACAGGAGCCTGTTTAGACCACAGTTATTTTCGAGGAGCATTTCACTGAAGCCAGATTTTACCAAGCTCAAGTTGAAGGAGCAACCTGCTGGATATGTTGTAGGAACAGTCAATGACGCATATATTCCACCAGAAGCCGACCATTTCCATGGTGGTTACCATTGGTCTTATGAGAAGCTCGTCACAATTGCAATGGTACCTCTGTTTATAACTCCTTTTGCGGCCGGGGTGGAACACCCTCTGGTTGACTCTATTTTCAGCGTCCTGACACTGTTCCATTGTAGAGCAGGTTTCGAATCCTGTATCATAGATTACGTCCCAAAGAGAGTCTACGGAGTTTGGCACAAACTAGCGCTGTACCTGTTGGACGCAGGCACGGCTCTTAGTTTGTATGGTGTTTATGTCTTGGAAACGGAAAATAATGGTCTATTTGACTTGATTCAGAGACTGTGGGGTGCTTGATGCTAACCAGACCGCACTTCAGATACCTACCATATTAATGTACAAGATTGCAACACATAAAGACATGATAGCACACTTTTTAATAAATACTCCAAAGTTTAGTTTGGTTAGTAGTGAAGTCCCAATCGGGGTCCTTGTGTAATGCTTTAGGTTCCACCAGCTTGTAGCAAAGTTATTGGACGAAGGAGTCACTTGGTCCGTTTGTCCCACAAGTATCGTCGAAGCAGGTCCAAAATTGTCGACTTCTAGACCCTTCACATAACTTGCCAACTTGTTTCTAATTGATCTCTCAGCCGATGGTTGATATCTTCGTCCCCTAATGTGAGTGTTATTCCAAAAAAATATGATGACGACAGTCAGAGCTGCAAGTAGGACGTAAGTTACCACGTCTCTGTACGGCCTCTCCAGATGACATACGGAGAAATAAAGTTTCTCATCTTGTAATGTAATTAGTTCAACTGCAGGTCTCTGAATACCCATGGCCATTGACATGGACTTTACAGTAATCTCCTTTGCAGTATATGTTGTTTCATTGATGTGGTAATGGTGGTCATATTCGCAGTAGTCATGGTCATCTCCTGTCAGTATTAGATCAGGTTTGAAAGAAACCAAGATTTCTTGAGAAACGTTCTCGTCCAAAACGGTTTGGTACTGATAACCGGCGGTAAGAGGAAATTTTCCGCCTTCCCGCAGAGGACCACAATCAACATCTGGGTTCCTGAATAGAGGAACATGTGTAAGTAAAATTCTGGGACTATGCTTCGTTAACTCTTTGTAACTGTTCATGAAACTTCTGGAAGGCCCATATATAGATTCAGTAGCAGTGTTGGACAATGACAAAGAGTCTAAGAATATGAATTGATAATTATCTTTAAAAATTGCCGTGTTTGATTTTCCAAAATACCGGTTAAACCTTCTAACAGCGTGTTCTTTCACACCATTCGCCCAACCTATATCATGGTTCCCCGGAACGCTCGTCCACAACTCGTAAAGCTCTGAGCGAGGAAAGATTCTCCTGAATCTGGCGTACTCTCTTTCGTAATAGGCGTCCTCTGAAGACCTCCCATTATCCATTAGATCGCCCACAAACATCACAGAATCTGGACGCAATGTTTCCGTTAAATGCTTGAAGTTACGTGCCAAATACGTGTCAACGGTATGCTTTGATAGGGCTAGCAGCATCTGGTTCCTGCCTGGATAGGTATGGTTGTCAATCAATTGGGGATCTGCAATCAGTAGCACTTTGTAGTTTGTGGAATTTGACTGATGAAAGGAGCACTGTTCTACAACTTTTCTCGGTATGCAAGTCTGATGAAGCCAGAACACAGCACACCACGCAAGAAGTAACAGGAAGACATCCACATTGCGTAGGATCGAAGATGCCCGTGTCCTTAGTCCCATGTTTGATTGTTGCAGATGACACGAGGAAGAGCGCGTGCGAAATATCGAACTACTTTAAAAAGAGGCTCTTAGCTTCCCCACTGCTACACCGGTCGGACTGTGCCCAATAATAAATAAAACTAATAATCCTATAGTTCTACTCTTCTAATACCATCCATAAGTAGCTGCCAATCTCTTCAAGAGATGTTCTTTGGCGGTGATTGCCTTTGACTGAGCCCCAGCTCCCCTTCCCTTTATAGCTCTAATGAAGGGTGAAGGAACGGGCTCTAGCAAGGTATCATCGGCAGGATGGGAGAAAAAGACAATAGAATATCTGGACTTTCCCTCCTTTACTGACTCTTCAGGAAATTTGACTCGGTGTACTGTAGACTTCAGGAGCCCGTGCGTCCAATAACTCAACAGGTCTCCGATATTAACAACTATAGGTGCTGCAGCTCCTTCGCTTTTGAACTTGGGAGAAGCATCCACGAATGGCACAGGCGTCCATTTCTTTGTGAGCGGGGAATGTATTTCCAGGCCCCCTTGTCCTTTCTGCTGGAAAAGGAGTGTTACTCCTCCGTAATCTGTGTGCGCACCTGCCCTGATGGTCTCCTCTGGGCTGAGAGATTTGGGGGACGGATAATGTAAAAACCTGAACGTTGTTCCGCTCGTGTCAGCCAGTCCATGACGCCGGACAAACCAAGCTTCGCCACCAGCTCTTTTATCAATCTCAAGACCCATGGCAAATAAAGTTAGCAGTTTATGAACCAACAGAGAGTACTTCTTGATCGCAGATTGGACTACTTTGGTACGTTCTGCCTCTTGAAAGTATTCGGGAGTTGCACCGTCCCAAGTGCCCTCAAGCAAGTTCAGGTTACTGAAATTGTATCCTTCTTTAGGATCACCTTGGGGTTTATCAGGGTTGCTCTCATCCAAGTTTTCTCCACCAAAGGTAGTATAACCGTGGTTATCGTTGGCAGGAATCTTGTATTTCTTCTTCTCTTCCAGAGGCTCCTCAAAAAAGCCCTTGGAGACTTTAAAAAGTTCGTCCACTTCTTCTTGAGAGAACCCATGGCCTTCCAACATGAGGAAGCCTTGAGATCCAGCTGCACTTACCACCTCTCTAGCAGTAACGGTGTCTATGTTCGTAATATCGATAATTTGAAGAGGGTTTTCCAGGGTCATTTTGTTTGAGGGGTTAATTCCAAAATGAAGCTGTCTATTTCAAAAGGGCTATTCGAACGGTGTCTTTCTCCCAATTTTATACATGCCTTCCCCAGTTATCAGATAAGTTCAACTTAAATGAATGACTTCGCGTACTGATAAAGAGCACGAACCGACATCTGGATCTACTCTAGCTATTTTTGGGCCGGATAAGCTCGTTGAGATACGGAACGACGTGTGATAGCCCCGTCTTTGCGCCCCACGTCAGGGATTACTGTTGAATCTGAATTGTCACGGCTAAAATCATCATAATACCTTCGTATGTACGTGCCGCGGGCATACCTCGGCCTTGTAACGAGTCACAGTGAGACACTGTAGAGATCAGACACCAGGATTCGGGATAAAGAAAAAGAAACTATACAACCTACTGGTACCACTGCCCAATTGGGCGTCATTGAACCAGCCCCGATGAAAATTGCTGTCACATATCGAAAGCCGAATAGCGTGCCCTCAAAGTATGTGTTGACCTGCCATTTTTCAGACAACATCGAGCATCCCGAATCAGCCCCCTCCCCCATCTCCTATGTAGCGCACGACCCATCTTTCCCAGGCGGGATGTCGCGGTGTACCAAGCCACCGCTCTTATTTCTCAGTGAAACTATACCAAAACAGAGCCTTAGTTAAAGGGAGACATTCCCCCGCCTACATTGTCATACCTGGAATTCGTATTCAATCCTTCCTAGTCATCATTACGAGCTATAATGGAAGCATTGGACATTAGATCCAAGTCCTACTTCATAAAATGGGTAGAAGCTCCGGCAAGAAGTGTTCTCCACTGGGAGATCAAACCCTTGAAGAAAAGCATCAACTTTGGAATTTATTCGTCTAAGAAAGGCGAATCTCTCTACGAAACCAAGAACAATTCAGTATCATCGTTCAATACGGAATCCCCTAGCTTAAGACCCTCAATGCAACCTGCCATTGATAAGACTGAACATTTGACCTTGTCCTCTGGAAGTGCGGTTCTACCATTAGAACGAAACCCGTCGGTGAAAGAGAATTCCAGCAGTGCAGGGACTGGAAGGCGCCGCTCAGACTCCAACATTTCAGCTATTTCATCCACTAATTCCTTGTCGCTTGAGCAAAGGCTTAAGCAGTCTAATCTGAAGAAAGAACAATGGGTGGGCAAATGTCAAGGTAATGAGCTGATTCAAGGAACTTTCCAAATTCAGGATAGCTGTTTGTTGGCGTTTGTTTTTGATAACACTTTCAGTAAGACTACTGCCAAGAAGGTGTTTTTTAATCAATACGTGGAGGACCCAAGTACACCCCAAAAGGAAACGAATGGTACGATCTACAAGAATAATAACAAAACAAATTCCACTTTATCGCTCAAAAAAGTTGACTCTTCTTTATCTACAGGTGTCAAGTTCGATCTACCGAGTGAAACCGATAAGAAAATTGTCGATTCTACGGTTTTGCGTGTCAAAGGTGGTAGATATTTGCAAGGATTTTTACTCAAGAAGTCTCGTAAAGGCCATCAAAAGTCGTTTCATAAGCGCTTTTTCGTATTGAATTTCAAGTACGGTATTCTCAATTACTTTGCCAACGACAATTCGAAACAAGTTAGAGGAAACATGCTGATTAAATCTGCTGCTATATTTGCCGACGAGAAGACTAAAGTCATAATTTTAGATTCTGGTCTAGAACTCTGGGTGCTTAAAACACCGAATGAGAAAGATTGGAGTACGTGGATTCAAGCATTCAACTTCTTAAAGGGCGGTTCAGGCCTCAACGAGGAGACAAGGCCACAAATCACAAGAAACAACACACTTGATAGTAATTTACCATCCTTAAGTGACCGTGATATTTTTCTGAAAATTCATGACAGTATCTCTGCCTTGCGTTCGAAATCTTCGAACCTAATTTCCTTACTTGACGACCATCAGAATGCTCAAGAATCTATCAGATCAAACACCCGTCGAACTTCATTTTGGAAAAAGTTCAAGAAAGAAAAAGATGATCCAAGTGGAGACCAAGCAAGCGTGTCATCTTTTTCATCTGACCCCTTAGTGTTGGCTAAAGACATCAACTCGAGGATTGATACTTTGATTGCATTCATGGAGAACGCCAAAACTTTACAGACCTCGCAACAAATTTCAAGATCAAACACAGTAACAACAGGTGGAGCTTCCCTTTTCTCTCAAGAATTTTATGATGCACAAGAATACCTCCAAGAAATTACTGGAGAAGTCGTGTTCCTGAATGAACAAGACGAGCATGCGACGTCTACAAATGGACATGGACATGGTACACTTCCTATGGAAAATGTTGATGAGATAGCGACGGATTCTTCTGAGTACTCTTTGGAAGAGTCAGAAGAGTCAGACGAGTCCCTATCTTCAGAATCTTCAACTGAGCGAGAACTGGTGAAATCTATCATGTCTCAACAAGATAACTTGGAAAGCAACGATTTGTATCCTCTAGAAGAAATAAAGAAAGTTAACAGGCGGAATGATATACCAGAAAGCACCAGCGATCCTCCAAGTATATTATCTTTCATTAGAAAGAATGTTGGGAAAGATTTATCCAGTGTCGCAATGCCAGTGACGGCCAACGAACCATTATCCATGTTGCAAAAATACAGCGAGTTGACAGAGTATTCTGGCTTAATAAATGACGCTTTGGACTCTGATAAGGGATCAGGAGAGCGATTGATGAAAATTGCTGCATTCGCCACGAGTTATTTCAGCACGCTAAGGGTGAAGGAGAGAAACAGTAGAAAACCCTTTAATCCAATGCTAGGAGAGACTTTCGAGCTTGTAAGAGAGGATCTTGGGATTAGGCTCATTAGTGAAAAAGTGGTTCATAGACCTGTTATTTTGGCGATTAACGTCGATAGCAAGAGGTGGAACTTGAACTATTCACCTTCGCCATCACAAAAGATATGGGGTAAAAATGCTGAGGTTACTGTAGGAGGTGTTGCAAGACTAACTGACCGCTCTACTGGAGACGTTTACCATTGGTCTCTCCCTAACTGTCTTCTCAAGAACCTGATAGCCGGTGAAAAATATATCGAACCTACCGGATCTATGGCCGTTAAATGTTCAGATGGTTATAAGGCCGTGGTAGCATTTAGGTCAGGAGGCGTTTTTTCTGGAAGATCTGAGCAGTTAAGTATCACGCTGCTAGATCCCAATAATAATGTAATTGAACCTAAAGCTACTGGAAAATGGACTGAATCCATTTCATGGAATGGGGAGGAAATATGGAAGGTAGGTCCTTTGGTTTCGTCACCAAATTCAAAGTTTGGATTTACACAGTTTGCTGCGTGCTTAAATGAAATTAGTACACTCGAGAGAGGACATATTCCACCTACAGATTCCAGATACAGACCTGACCTTCGAATGTACGAAAACGGAGATGTCGATGGTGCTGAAGATAAAAAAGTTGAACTTGAAGAGTCCCAAAGAGCTCGTAGAAAGACAAACGAGGCTGCCAATCAGGAACATAAACCCAGCTTTTTCTACAAGAGTAAAGATGACTGCTGGATGCCTATTCAAGGAGAAAACAGTTATTGGGAACGAAGAAGAAGGTCTGATTGGGACAATATTACAAAACTATGGTGATTGATATCACATAATTCTATTTTTTGCATTCATATATAACGAGGAATTTAAAGAATTCAAGGTTTGAGTTTTTTTGCTGTGTGAGGTTCCGAGTCTGTAGAAAGCTTCCGCTTCCTTTGAGATCCCTCTAGATTGTCGGGAGTATCTGTCTGCGAGTTGGAGTTGGATTGGTTGGGTGAAACTTCGTCATTGGCTTCGGGCTCTGTACTTTCGTGACTTAGTTTTGGTGTTTCACTGGCTGGAGACGCTGACATCGTAGGTTCAATTACCGGTTTTTTGTCTTCGAGTGGAGACGCCTCAGCTTGAGGCAATTCAACATTTCCTCCAACGTCTTTGTCTGCAAGCGATAGTTCACCATTAATCACTTCTTTATTTTTCTGCTCTTCAGGTGTGTCCATAATATCTGGCTCCTTTGATTCAGCAGCCTCACTTTTCTTTTGTTTCTCTAGTTTCTCATTCTCTTCATTTTGAATTTTTTCCATCATTTCTTTTACATCGGAAGGAATCTCCTCTTCAAAATCTTCGTCCATCAAGAGGCCATCATCAAGCATCCCCTCCAGTCCAACTTTCTCATTCGTCTGTTTCAGCTTCAACCACTCATTGTTTGATCTAAGAAATCTCATCGACTTCCAATTCAAATAGTCCTTTTGACCTTGAATTTCTTCCTTCCGCTTAGGATCCAACTCTGGTTGTTGCAGTTGGGAATCTAATGGGTAAAGCTCCATTCTAATGTCCTCGACGAATTCGTCTTTATCAAACTCTTGATTTCTCAGATGAGCTAAACTGGTTTCAATTCTCCAAATACGAGATAGCTGAGCTGTCCCCAGCTTGTGGTTATACTTCGGAGGATGTTCGTACAGGAGTGGGAGCTTTTCATTGAATAAAGCGACAGACTTATCAAACTTACCCACTTCAATACTGGCCAGGGAGTACTGAAGCAATTTCCAATCAGTCCATGATTGTTCTGACGTGGCTATGTTTAGTAATGTGTCGTGGAAAATACCATCAAACTCTTTGTAATGCTTAATTATGGTGTTTCGAAGGTTTGAGCATGCGTCTGTTAAATCTCTATCGTATGTTAAGCTAGGCATTCTGTTTTGTAACTGCTGAACTAGTTTTTGATCTTTAGTGGTCTTTCTTAGCCTCGCAATTCTGTCATCGACGTCTTTTTTCCTGAGTGATAGAATGTATGTGGTTCCAAATACAATCTGCAGACAGATCATCTGCCTGAATGAATAATCTTTAAGCTGTTCTTGAAACAATTCTGCGGTGACTGGCAATTCCAACTGAAGCACCTTTCTGGTAAAATGCTCAACGATCTGGGAAACCTCTCTATCTGATCTCTCCATCTCAGGTAGCAAAAAACTCCGATTCTGCAGTTTGATCTCACGTTTCTGTTTCTTGTCCATGTCAATAAGGGTCTTCAAAAACTCGAAAACAAAATTCAATGAGTTTTCCATATCTGATAGATGTCTAAAGTTTTTCCCTCTTTTATCAGCTTCAATTAGAGGTACGGGATCATTCAAAAAAATCATCAAGTCAACAAATTTTTTGAAATCTTCCTGAATTTTTCTATTCATTTTGTTGTCAGCACTAGAGACACCTCTGGTTTGTCTCAATTGCTTCTGTAAAGCTAGTAGAAACGTTTTAGTATTCGGGTTCGTTTCCCATTTCCTAGTAGGCAGTAACGAGTCGTCGAGCGCAAAACTTGTTCTAACAAATGTCCTGAAGTATCCACCAAACAGTTCATGTGATTCTATATGTTTGAACAATCTGTTCAAAATCTTTTGGGAATAACTCAGTAACACCAAACCGGGCGATTTCTTACCAATCAAAGATCCATTCTGTTGCAAAATCAACTTGCGCTCGTTTGAAGGGGGCCCTATTATGATTGGACCTAACTTGTCGCAAACAATGTCAATGTCCAACTTGGCAAAGGCCTGCAATACGATGATTAATGGTAGACTTTTGTTGACTTGTTTCTTATAGCCATGGATTGCCAAGTCTAACAGAATCAAAATCTGTGACACTAAAACTGGAGAGTCTTCGTTCTTTTCAATTATATTAAACAACACATTCAAAACTGCGTTCTCAATTACAGCGGATTTGAAACTTGCACTGCTAGGTTCGTCTGCTTCAGGGAACTTGTCTTCAAAATGTTTAGAGTAGACAGCTGCCAGATCTGGGTCGCTATTGATGGATGACGAGAAAATCTGGTCATTTGGAAAACGACCGCTCAATGTCTCCAAGTCGTTTTCCAATTCTGGAATTATCGAGCTGGAGTATTCGACGTAACTCGCTAGCATCGTGGAGAGAACAGTGGAGGAGTGAAGACGTCGTTCTCCTCTGAGTGTAGTTGATGTTTGAAATTTTCGAGAGAACATTTACTCTTCGCTTAATTGACCTTGATGGAAAAGAGGGCCTATAATAAGACACGGATAAAAGTCACGGCAAAATTCCTCCATGGGAAATACTGTTGATCTCTAAATAAGTCGTATATACAAATATTATCATACCCACCAGTGGTCTTAACATTTTGTGGTCTCTTCTGGTTCCTCTTCATCAAAGATTTTACTCAACTTTTTCCTGATCTCCTTTGGAATGTTGCTATGATCAACTGAAAATATTTCGGAAGTCTCACTCTCAGCAAAAGACAGAGGCCGCACTATACGTACCGTGTCACTGGTTCTATCTAGGTCCTCAGAAGGGCTAACCTTTTGATTTAATGTATAAGAGCTAGGAGATGTGTCTGTGAATAAACCTCTTCTCTGATATTCTTCCATCGATCCATAGTCGGAGTTATTATCAAAGTCTCTGAAATGATAGAAGTTCCCTTGGTTATGAGTCGATTTGTACTTGACAACAGAATCAAGGAAGAAAGAGTCATCAGAATCTGGTGTTGTCTGTTGCGTCTTTGTGGTTGGTGTTTTCTCATCACTTATCACTCTAATAAGGTTGAATGATAAGCCAGAACTGCTACGTTTCTCGTGGGATGGATGTGGGTTCTTGAATGTTGATGATTGGTGAATGACACCTGTTGATGCCGCAGTGACTATGGGCGACGTCATACGAGAAATATTCAGTGGTTTAGCTTTGTTCTTGATCCAATTTTCAAATTCCTCGTCCTTCTTTTCAGAACCCTGAGGGGTACTTTGAGAGTCATAAGCTATGTTTTGAAGGACCGACTCAAACAAATCAACGAACTCCGGTAAGTTTTTGGATCTGACATCCGAAAGAGAGTCAATTGTAGCCGTGTACTTATCAGGAGCCGAGTTTTTCAGCATGATCAGTTTCGATGAGAGCCTGTTCAAGTTGGCGATCAGCTGATCGTGAGGAGATTGTTGGTGGTGCAAATCTTCGGAAATAAGATCAGCTTGGAAATCTGGTAAAATGTGATTGTTCTGGGCTTTATAAATAGATAGGTGTGTGTTTAAAAAATCACCAGTGAATATAAATAGTGGGATTTGACTCCAGAGGACTTTGCTAAGAATTCTTTGCTTCTGTAAAAAAGATAAGCTGCCTGAAAAGTGGCCAGGCCCTTGACTTGCTAGAGCTAGATTCAACCATTTGTGAAACACTTGGGCGTTGGACTGTGTCTTTCTTTCGTGGTTCTGTGAGAACGAGTAAAAGCTCAATAGACAACATAGAAAGATCTTTCGAATTTGGTTATTGAGAGCTAGCAAGTTGGACAAATTTGACTCTTCCCAAGGTAGGGATAGATACGACCCATCGCGTGATTTCACCACTGATATGCTATTGTATGGGGAGTTCAACTGATCGTATATTTCCGTATTGTCCGAGCAAAAACAGCCGAACACTTTATAGACTTGAAGATCGGTATCAAAAATCTGATAAATTTCCAAGTAGTTCACAATTAGATCGATATTCAAAAATGGAAGCATGTTATAAATTGCTGTAGCTCTATGGATAATGATCAATCGTAGTTGGTCAGAAACCATTTTGTTCAGTCTTTTGCAAGTCTCTGGAATGATGCTGAACATTATATTATCCATGTGCCTCTCTGATTCAAAATCCTTTTCTAAAAGGTTAAGGTTATTAATATTGTACAATTTGGTCATGAGATATATGAGTTTGAAGTAAGAGTTGATTAGTGCTAATATGAATAGAAAGAGAAGTCGTCTACTGGGAAAACTAATCATTGATCCCAGTCTCTGCAAGAAATAAATCAGCCTGAAAATCATTATCAAATTGAATACTCCATATAGCTGAGATGGACACGATGCTATCATTTGGAGATTACGATCAACCTCGTATTGACACCGTTCACTCGTCTTCCACATTGGCTTCTTCCAATTGCCGAGTAAACTTGACGACTTCCTACTTGTGGGACCAAACATCATGCCATACATGTAGTTTTCATTCAGGTAGACAGAGGAGACCAATTTGTAGTTGAAATTTTCCTGGTAACCTTCCACTTCACTCCTATCAATTTGGTTTCCCGCTATCAAGGAATCCAATACCGTCGTAAAGGAACTAGGGATACCGGCCCTGTTCCCTTCAAAGGACTCCGAATCTCGCCAATCTCGTTGCGGCATAAGTATGAAATACTCTTACAACTCCGAATGAGAACGGCCACAGCTTTTATTATTGATTCTGTTGTGGTGTCTTTTATTGTGTGGCCTGGTTCTGTCCCTCATATAGGCTAAACCCCAATAAATATCTCGAAAAACAACTTAAATAAGCAAAAAAAAATTAAAAAACAAAATCGGACTGATTGGCATATGCTTTGCCAATCTATTGAACCGATATTACCTACAAATTACATTCCGAACTGCCACTATATAAACTGCCCCAGCTACTTGCCCTTTAGAATCTTCTTCCTTCCTTTGGAGAATATTCCCTTGCCTATATCTCCCACCTTTTCAAGCCTCCTATTGGAAGTCTTCAAAATTTTCGGCGTGTGGTAGTTGTTCAATATAGAAGGTTTACGGGCAAGGTCGCTCAATTGATGATGTTGGTGATAATTTCCTTGGTCAACATCTTCATACGCCTTACGAGCATGTGGCCCTAGCTGGTCGTTTTGGTACTGGTAGTTGTTGTCTGAGGATGAGCTACTGAGCATAAACGTCAGCCACTCATCTAAGCCGGTTTTGACTTGATACTCAATATTTCTAGCTTTGGACAGTTCCTCCACCTTCATACGACTATTAGTCATGGTCATTATCTTCTTATAATCGTAACTTTGCTGCGGAGCCTTATCTTGTTCACTTACAGGTATTGGACCGCTGATACTGTTGATAAGCTCACCTCTACCAGAGTCCTCCGAACCTCTGCTCTTATACAAAAGATTCTCGTGCTTCAGTGCATTCAAGTCTTCGGGGCTTTCCACTTCAATCTTGTCATTACTATCATCTAATTCCTTGAAGTAGGAATCTTCAACCTCTTTTACTTCAGCACGGCTATCTAGCAGTGAAGCACCGGGCAAACTGCTGGTCACTGCAGAAATGTTGTCAATGTCAATATTGCTTGGCAACTTGATGGCTTCATCGGGCTCAAAATCTTCAACTTCCTCTGGTTCTTCAAATATCGTGTGTCTGTCTGCAAGGTCTTCGTTCTTTATGAAATTATCTCTAAAGTTAGACGTATCCGGTCTCCAGTGTCCAAAATTGATGGAGTCACCCCTCTGTTGTGAATATTCTAAAGAGGTGGCATCAATCTCTTGGTTATCAAATAATTTTTCCCCGTTGTCCTGTGAGTTGACATCCTCTGCTTCCCGTTGATATCTCTCATGATCAACATCGTCGTCTGAGAAATCATACCTATTCTCATGCTCAATATCCAATGCTTCTAGCTTGTTACTAAGCGTAAAAGAGTTATTATCGCCTTGATCCATTTCTGGCAAATCTCGATCATCTTCACTATTGGAGCTCTTTAAGGTGGAGGAATATCTGTTCAACGACTTGGAATTCTCAGCAAGTGATTTATCGCCGACCGATTTGTGATAGCTAGCAACAGACCAAGAGCCTGTAGATAGTGAACCAGATGAATGCGATCTAAGTGGTTGAGGGATTTGTAGCGTTCCATAAAGATCGGCCGAAGCCTCTTTCTCGTCGTCTTCACTCGTAAGTTCTGGTCCCTGCATTTGATCGGGTTCATGTTCCATTTCTTGTTCACCCTGTTCAAGTTTCAAATCTTGTTCCTGTACGTTGTAACTAAGGGCGTCATTGGAGCCGGCCGATTCTCCTCGGTGCTGCTGATCATCCTCTGATACCTCTTCATCAGCTAAACTGTCGGGTTGGTCGAATTGCTCAGATTTTTCAGCAAGTTGTCGTTGAAGATCACTCATTTTTTTCCAAAGACCCGGTGTCTCTTCGAATTCATCACTGTCTTCGTTCTTGTCCATCCAATCGTGATTTCCATATTTCAGTTCTGGTAGCAAGTTTGGTGCGTTTGGAATAGGCGGTATTTCCAAAGTATCAACATTACTAGGTACAGTTGGTTCTTCTGTAGACACCTCATGGTCGCTATCATTTGATAAATTGACTTCCTCATTCGTATTGTGAACAATGGCTGTGGGAATGACGATGGGAGGAGCATTTGAGTCCAGTTTGGGCAAATCTAAGCTCTCTGCGTTATGCGATAAATCTGCCGCCTGTTCAAGTGCGCTATTATGGCTCAATACCTCATCATGAATTGAGTCGTGAACTGAGATCTCCTTAAGATCCTCTTGATCTAGGATATCATGGGGAGCGTTCTCAACTGGGGTATCACTATGATCGGCACCGCCTATATCATCGGTCTTCTGCAAAACTTCACTTTTCCAGTGTCCAACCTCAGTGCCTATATCCTCATCCTCTTCACTTTCGTCGGTCCAGGAGTTTCTACGCTCCTCTTGACTAGGCGGAACACTGCCGGTGTCACCAACTATTGCGGAAGGTATCTCCAATTTGGGAAGACTTGGAACAGCTGGAATCTCCGAATCAGACCCGGAAAAAGCGTCATCATAGCCCCAGCTATCTCCATAGTCCGCCGTGTGTTCTATATTGGCCCATCTTTGAGACTTTTGCCTATTAATCTTCTCCTGATCCATATTGGTATGCGTTCTGTTTCTGTGTGCCCCTTCTTGACCAAGCCTTGACATCTGGTGTTTGGGTGAACAATTACCAGAATGAAAGTAAAAATAAAAAATAAAACCTGGAGATGAGACAAGTAGGTGGCTCTGTTCTTATTTCCCTTTTATTTTGATCCACGATGTCGGACTTCTCCGATGAAGAAGTCAAAGTTTTTGAAAAGTTCTACAATTACAATTTTGCTGATTCCAAAGGCTACCAAGACGGGCTGTTAGCCGTTTACGAACAGTATTTGATAATGAAGTTCCAGAATGATCCTGACATTGAACAGAAACTAGGCACAGATGAGAACCGAGACTTTGAAAGACTGGCAAAAACACACTTGGAACCTGCTGAGATATCCCAATTGCAAAGCCAGGCCAAGGTCTACTTCTTCTGCAATGAGACTGGAGATATACTGTCGTTAGACGACTACCAGAGATGGGAAATTCAGCACAAAGAAACCAAAAGATTACGGGAACAGGAAGCCAGTTCGGAAACAGCACCACACTCTTCAAACTATGACGAGCTGGTTGATTTAATTGTACAGGGAAAACCGATTCCAAATATCAAAGAAATCCCTGATATAGTACATGACAATACAAAGATATCGCAATCTAGTCTAAAACCCAGGAAGAAGCCATGGGAAACATGAAATTCACATCGTGATCACATTGAACAGAGCTCCTTTCTAATGGGCGTGCATTAATCTCATAGTGAACTCAAAAGCTGCGAGAGCAGATGCGTTTGCCGGGAATGAACGTAGCATGGTGGGTACGTAACCCCTGAAGAACCCCCTAATTCCACCTCTGTCTTTATATATGTGTTTTACAGCCTGAGAGTATGTCTTAAAACGAGGATTGGTGACGTTATCTGTCATTATAGTTTGTTTTACCACGTCTGCTGGGTAGGCAAAAGTCCAAAATACGGAGGCACCCAACCCTCCAGCCCAGAAGTTGACTGCTGGCTTGGACAGGTTCGTGTAACGTTCTAATGCATCGGTTATCAGGTCGTATGAGCCCCACCAGAACACAAAATTCGTTCGGAAGATCATCGTGGGGATCAATCCCCTGTATAGAGTTTTTAGTCCATCATATTTCAGTAATTTCACCAGACAGTCAGTGGGGCCATTGAAAACCTTTGATTTAGCGTCGTACTGCACCTGTAGACGAGCTTTGATCGTTTCCACTGGTGCTGCTACAAATGATACCGTCCACCCGGACCCGACTGCTGCTACCAGTAATCCTGGCATAGGCAATTTCTTCTCCTCGGGGTAAAAATTATCTTTGATCAACTGCTTATAGAGATGTAAAGATCCCAACATAACCGAGTCCATAATCAACCAACCATACATGGGGGCCAAAGCACCTTTGAAAAACCCAAAGACGCCTTCATTTTTCAGTGTCATAACGCAGCAATTCAAGGGCCCCGAGAATCTACCAGGTTCAGCCGTTTGGAGTCTAACTTTCACCGTATCAAACGGGTGCCCGACGAAGTTCTTGGTGATACCACTGAAACATCCAGCGACAAACCCAATGTACTTAGGGGGCCTCTTATCCGGGTCCAGATTTTGGTCTTGGTTCATCGAAGGAAGGAGGTCTTCAAATTGACAGTGAAAACTAATTCACCAGCCTCTGCAAATCCTCAATGCCTAACCCCCAACAGCTTAGGTAATCCGTCGATTCATCTTTCACCGTTATTAAATAAGGTGCGCTTATGCCGGGCATAGCGTCGCAAATTGTGAGGGTCGAGCGCGCGGATGATATCTCCGGGTCGGTGGTATGTCAGAAAACACGGTATAGCTGAACCGTGTCTCTTCAAAAAGAAACAGTCCAACAATAGCATTAGCCACCTCCCCACGGGAAGACGGGAGATTGAGAGCGTTGGCATATACCATCACATGGCCCTAGACGATTACGCCAGCACACTGGAAAAACTGGCTTTGCAGTTTACTGTTTCTCCGGACAATGACGATAATGACGATAGTAGCCACCATTCAGCGTCTTCTGAGGACACCTTGGCCATGAACGACAATGATATTCAGTACTTGAACGAAAAATACAACATGATTAATCAATGGGATGTGATTGACCAACTGGTAAAGGATTCCACCAAAGAACTTGAAGAAAGACCCATAGAACAGAATACTACAACGGAATCCAACTCACAGATAGACAGACCTCCAAAGGAGAAAGTAAAGCCCAAGATCTCACGAATACTGAATAGCAATATTAGTTTAATACTCTACACAACTGTCTTTATACTGGCAGCGGTGTCTACGGTGATATGGCTGGTAATTCAACCAGATTTATCTTTTGAATTTCCTTGGAGAAGCGGTTCTAATACTACTTACATTTCTGCTAACTCTTTAAGTTCTATCAACTCTAAATTTAGGGATTTGGAATTGAAGGTGACACAACTGGAATTCACTGATAAAGACATATTTCAATCATTGGAAAAAGTTGATGAGAAAATTCTTGCTTTGGATGGTGGTCTCAAAAATTACCAGTCGAATGTTGAGCAACGAATGTCGTTGGCAGAAAGCCAACTCGATCGTTTAAAGGACATCAATAATCTGCCTGATTATATTTTAGATAATATATGGAAGCAGCTTCCTGAGCACCTACCAATAATTGTTCAATCGAACGGAAAGATAGAACTTACTCCTGAGCTTTATGATTATCTGATTACAATGATCAATGAAAACAGCCCTCAACGAACTTGGGAAGAGTATCTGGAACAGAACAGAAAGTCTATAGAGAATGTTTTAGCCGATAACATTCAAAGCTTGGAAATGGTTGACAGACAACTTTTGAGATCAGAACTTGACAAATCATTGGAGAGCTATACGAAATTGGTAGATCAAAAGATGCAAACGCTTAAAGAAGATCTAATACGGCAATATTTGGACAGTTCCCGTAGATCGAAGCCAATTATTCCGGAAATGGATGGTAAAGACCCTGCTGTTTTGACTTCTTTTCAATCACTTCTCAGACA
This sequence comes from Komagataella mondaviorum, assembly GCA_023213015.1. Taxonomy (NCBI): domain Eukaryota; kingdom Fungi; phylum Ascomycota; class Pichiomycetes; order Pichiales; family Pichiaceae; genus Komagataella; species Komagataella mondaviorum. The sequence goes on along the minus strand of JAKWBA010000002.1, from coordinate 363,390 downwards.
GGTTCTTGGTCATTCAGAATCATCAAGTGAACATGAGATGTCTAAAAATTTTGCAGATTATTCTCTTGGATCCTCAATAATTCCAAAGTATACCTCCAAGACCTTCAAGCAACGCCGAGAGAAGAAGAGAAAGCATCCTGTAGAAAGAGCACTCTTAGGTTGGCTGGATTTTCTGTACCGAAACTACAAATATACCAAAAGCTACCTTTCTGACAATGAAAACTATACAGATGGTTTAGGAAGAGTTATCACGTCACCCACTAATATTTTAAAATCAGGAAAGGGTCTATATTGGGATACGCCAATTGAGCCACGGGCCAGCGTTGGCATACGAACATCAGAACCTTTTTACATTACCAGGTTGCTACTCTCCTATCCTGAACAAGTTTCAGAGTATGAGTTGGCGATTAGGGAGTTTTCTGTTTTTGTCAAACCGTATCATCCTCAAGATTACGGGAGGTTGTTTAATGCTCTGTTGTTACTTTATGAACAAGAGCCTCTCATCAAAGGCTTTGTCCAGATCAAGAAAGACACATTCGTCATCAACGAACTTTCTAGAGATGAAGGTCAAGAGTTCGAATTTCCTCAGCTATTCGTAGACCTTGCAATTCCTATTAGGGAAATAATAATAGTCGTCAACTCAAACTGGGGCGATCCGTCAAGAACAAGAATATACCCTATCCAATTATTCGGCTTCAACGAACAGGATATAAAGAATGCAAAAACCACTCTGGGACTTCCTGCCAACTTTCCAAATACAAAGCTTATCGAGAAACTTCGGGAATATCAATAGAATAGTATTCTGTACGTAAACTAATAACACCTGTAATTTTTACAATTTGTTAGAGAATCTATTCAACTCTTCTGAACTTTCAACTGGTGAAATTCCTCCAACTCCTCCAACTCCTCTCACAGCACGATTCAAGTTTCGTCTTTCGACAAGAAGGAATTGCAATTGCTGTCTCAAGCTGTTGATAGCTACTCTTTGGGCATTGATCTCTTCACGATAATGCGAAGAACTATTGGCTAAAGTGTTCAGAATTTGTTGTTGTTGCTGAAAATCGGCAACTATAGGACGAACACGCTCAAAATCTGTTCTCAATCTTTCAAACTCCATTACAAGGTGTAAGTAATCTTCATCCAACAAGTTCTTCTGATTATCTTTGTTTTGACGCTGGGATCCAACTTCTTCAACATTCAGAGTATAGCCAACATTGGTAATTTTTCCTTGAATAATTGAGTCTAAAACTGTCGATAACTGGGTGCTTAAAGTTCGATTATCCCGTCTTAGTCCTTCAATTTCTTTTTCCTGTGTTTCAAAATAGGGCGACAACTTGTAAAAGACACATCGATTTGTATGAATAGTGTTAAGTAGATCCTTCGAACCTTTCCAATCGCATCCATAGGCTTTTGCTGGACATTTGACGTGTATTTTCTCACAATACCTTTCATGGTTTTCAAATCCTGTAACAGGAAAATCAAGCAAGCAACCATTGCACTGCTTTAGGTTCCTTTTACATTCCTCGTTGAGATGATATTCTTTTGATGCGGATGTGATATACTTCCCACATTTGTCACATGGTTCAGGTTTATGGGGGCAGATATGTTCTCCCTTATCATTCTCCAACAGATGACGACGTTCTGTCCATTCTTTGCATACTCTGTAGTGAGGTTTGTTATTGTTTTCCTCTATTTTTTTATCGTTACTATTGCTATCTTGATCTATTATTGCTGGCTCCTCAACAGTGCAATTACATTCGAACTGTGTATATTGGCACTCTTGCACAAGATGTTTCTTTATCTGCCAACGAGGTCCGATCCAGTCACACCCTCTTTCCAGATTCAAACATTTAACTTTGAGATCATCGGTTATGTTGGAAATAATGATAGGAGCGGGATAAACATCGTCATTGTTCTTTATATCCAGCGGTGTGCGATCCAATGGACACCTACTACCTAGTGGAGATTTTAGGGCCTCCTCCAAACAAGTATAGCAGTACGTGTGGCCACAAATCGTCGTATATGGGTCAATAAATGGCAATTGGCATATGGGACAATTGAGATGCTCTAATGGTTCTAAATAAATAAGGGTTCTTAAATCGATCTTGGACTCTTCGTCGCTGACATAGTTGAACCCTGCTTTCGAAATTTTCATTTCCACCAGAGAAGTTGGTGGAAGGCCAGATTGTCCCAACAGTGACTCTGGTAAATCTTCAACGAGTGAGTCCAAAGGCAAACTTGGGCCTGACAAGTCTGCCTGAGATGATATCTGCAGTTCTGCGCGCGGCTCAGTTTCCGGAGACGGTTCCATCAAACTTATACCTCTAATTGGGTAGCTTATACGTGGGTCGCTTGAGTGATGGAGAAGAGAAAGAAACCTTACCCAGAGTGAGAAGACTATGCTTGCCCTTTTGATAAGTGAAGAGGGGACTTTGGAGCAAGTTCGCGCAGCAAGAATGTGGGGGCCTAACTTACGATACCACTAGAAACGGCGAGAACGAGGAGTCAGAAATACAGTTTTACGTTTATTACATAAACAGATAGGGCAAAAAACAAATTAAAACTGTAAAATAAACCCTAAAAAAAGTACCACTTAGGGTGAACTAATTATTAATGAACCTAAACTTTAGTAGCTGTGGCTCTACGGGAAAGAGATCTCTTCGATTCACGGGTTTGCTGTCTCTCAATAGTAACCTGCTCCATCTCAGCTTCTGATGCTTCTTCATCCTTAACTCTATTGTTGGACTTAGGCACTCTGAATACCCAGTAAAAGAAGACCGTGAATATTATATTGACGGCAATAAAACAAAGGAAGATACCCCAATTTCTCCATCTTTCTGAGTATTTGGCTTGGACAGAAGACAGGAACACGTTCGTGGAAGAGGCCGTGCAAAAACGACAGTCAGAAGTGGCGTTTAGATCTTCCTCCCGGATGTAACCAGTAGTCGTCAGTTCGATGTAAGGATCAAGATACTCCGAGCAAGTCATTCCACTTGGCGGCTGGATTTGAAGTAACTCAACATCAGAGCATTCCAAATCGGCATTAGCTAAACCAACAGTAAGCACACCTTGAACCCAATAAGTGAAGGGTGAAAGTCTGTACATGAAAATCCAAAATCCACTAGGATATTTCAAAACACCACAGAAGTTCAATGACATGGTAAACAGCAAAGACGACAAGTTGGCAGCATTGTCGTATAATTCCATACCAGCAACACAGGCTTGACCAAGAGTAGACGTGTAAACGTAGAATGCTGTAATAAACAACCACATCAATGCACCTCTTTCATGGATATCTGCAGAGGTGGTATTATTTTGGAAACCAACAGTATAGTACCAACAGAAGAAACCAATAGTACCAATACCCACTTGCCAAGGGATCTCAACAGTAATCTGAGCCAAGATAAAGGCTTTCCAAGAAAATGCTTTTGAAGGTCTTTCTCTAGCTTCGTACAGATCTCTTTGCGCAGTATAATGAGGCAACATTTGTTGGATCATTGTCAATAGAATAATTGTGAACATGAAAATTGAGAACATTTGATTTTGTAATCCTTGAAGAGAGTTGTTAGCTTTGAAGAAAGAAAAACCGTTGAAAAGAGTTGCAACAATAGTCAGAATAATCTTTGACCAAATATAGGATGGGGTTCTCCAATACTGTTGGAATACTCTCTGCAGAACAATAATGTACTGCTCCCATAGTGGAGCTGCAAACTCCAACCTAGCCTCTGGAGAATTGTCCTTTGGAATTCGAACCAACTCTTTCTCCATGGAAGCTAGCTCTGCACGAACGGCAGCTCTCTCAGCGGACTCTAGCCAGACTTGATGGTAATCTTGATCAGCAACAGTACCAGGAGCAGCACCAATAACGGCTAACATCCATTCCGCAGGATTGGCCTCTGGTGGACATTTTGGAGAACCATGACTTTCGAAGTAGTTTATAAGTGTGGAACAGTTTGTACCCAAGTCCCCGAAATAGATCGTCTTACCACCTTTTTGCAAAAACAGTAATCTATCAAACTCCTGAAGCAAAATAGCTGAAGGCTGGTGAATTGTACAAAGAACAGCTTGGCCATTGTCTGCTAGTTTCCTCATCAACTTACAAATAGACCAAGCAGTTTGGGAATCCAAACCTGAAGTTGGTTCATCTAAAAACAGTAGTAACTGAGGTTTAGCAGCCAATTCAACACCTATAGTTAATCTCTTTCTTTGCTCCACATTCAGACCTTCACCAGCAACACCAACAACGGCATCAGAGTACTTAGACATCTCTAAAATTTTGATGACATTCTCGACATAAGCATCTTTCTCAGCTTTTGGTACAGAACTTGGTTGACGTAAGTAAGCGGAAAACCTTAGAGCTTCCCTAACAGTTGAAGTTTGTAGATGTAAATCTTGTTGTTGAACATATCCAGTTGATCTTTGGAAAGAAGAATCTCTCAAACGACCATTGACAAACATGTTACCGGTGACAACACCCATAGTGACACGGTTTGCTAGGACATCAAGCAAAGTCGTTTTACCAGCACCAGATGCACCCATAAGTGCGGTTAACGTACCTGGCTTGACCCAACCATCAACGTGATCCAAGATTCTTCTATCAATTTGCTTGATGTCGTAACAAACATCTCGCCAGTGAAAGATATCCCTACCAGCTTGTAATGCACCAACACCTTCGCCTTCATCAGAAACATCCTGCTCGGTAACTACTTTCTCGTTCGAATCACTTGATTCAACGTCAGTTACTCTATTTTTAGCCTGTTTTCTAATCTTTCGTAAAGTGGAAGCCTGGAAAAGAACGATTTCACCCTTCTGCATAGCACCACTCTGTATCTCACATAAAATCATGTAGACAACCAAGAAAAAGATGGCAAACGAAAGAGCAATTCCAAAGTTTTTCCATTTCCAGTCATTTTTGTAGTTAAAAGATTCTACAAGATAACGAGAACCAGAAACAAATGTCTCACCTGGAAGGGCTCCGACAGTAGAGCAAACTTTATTGTCAATTCCAAAATCTTCAAAGCCAGGTCCATCAGGAACAAACTGTGAACATTCGAAGTCTCTGCCATGAAACTCGTTGCACATTAATGCCTCAAAAACATAACCAATTGGATTTATATAATTGATCCAACGTGACCAACCAAGCATGTTTGGTGTGGGAATAACGAAACCAGTGTAAATAACCATAGCAAGTAACATCAAAGCAGCTGGAGTCATTGCCTCAGACAAAGTCTTGGTAGCAGCACCTAATGTTCTAAAAATATGGGACATAAAAAGTGTTGAAATATTTGTGATAAGGAAGTAGTAAAAGAAACGACCTGGATTTCTCCTAAAGTTTACCATGAAATAGTAGATTAAGTTGAAAGCAATTGATGTTAAAATTTTGGGAGGGAGTTCAGTAATGATGGACGCTAAAGCATCAGCAGATGGGTGGTAAAGTGCATACTGCTTATGCTTCTCTACAATCGGACGGGATTCAAATAATGCCATGATTTCCAACATGGAAGAAAAGGCATTGAAAAGCACAGCAAAAAATAATGCTGCAGTACGGGTATAGAACGAACCTGTCGTAGCCGATAAGTTGTAAAACAGGGATGATAAAATAAGACCCATGATAGAGTTAGCAAGGACCGAAAATAACGTAATAGAAGGATCGGCTTTAGTTCTCAGAACGTTTCTATGCATCACATTCCTGACTTGCATCCAGAATGATAAAGTGAAAGACGAGCTTGGACGAGCTGACTTTGCCTGTCTGGCAACGTGGGCCTCGTGGAAAGCCTGGGCACCATGTCCATCTTTGTTGTCTTGGATGTAGGAGTCAACACGTTTCGTCAATTCAGCATACTCTGGTGATGCTCTCCAATATTCAGAAAACTCTTCAGGAGTTTTTGGAACTTTGGCTTCAAAGCCTTTACGTGCGACTCTCTCAGCAGGGTTCGTTAAAGAGGTTAAAAAGTCAGCTGTGGTTTGTCTTGCAGGACAATCGTAGCCCATCTCAATGAAGAAACTTTTGGCAGAGTCAGCAGTTCCAAAGAAGATCTGATAACCTTCATACAGTAAAACAACATTATCAAAAAGATCATAGGCATCTTGTGAACATTGATAAATAGCAATTAGCGCAGTTGTATCCAGAATGGCAGTTTGAGTTTTCAAAGCCCTGATAAACTCCAAAGCAGTTGCCGAGTCTAATCCTCTAGTGGCATTATCCCAGCACTGTAATTGGGCTCCACAAAGAGAGACCTCTGCGATGGACACACGCTTTCTTTCACCACCAGACACACCTCTCACAAGATCGTTACCAACTCTGGTTTTTCTTGTGTGACTCAGTCCGTAGGTTGCCATGTACACTTCTGTCAAATGATCAGCATAAATTTCCCTGGTAACACCTTCAGGACGGTTTTGAGGAGTACGCATACGAGCGGCAAAGTTCAAGGTATCACCAACGGTCAAATGGGGGAAGTGTACATCAGTTTCAGCAGAGTACACAACCTCTCCTCTATAGTTTTTGATAATTTGTGTAGGGCTGAGACCATCGTAGGATATCTCAGACTCTGGTGCGATCTGAAAACCATGGGTGTGAGCAGCGATAGTCTTCAACAAAGTAGAACAACCAGCACCGGGTCTACCTAAAACAACTGTAACTGTGCCCGGCAACATCAGACCATCCATCGTTTTCAGGATATCGAAACGGCCCTCTTCGCTGGTCTTACTTCTCAAAAGAGAACGGACACCATCAAGCATCTTGAAAGGTTGGTTGGAAACGGTTGCTTGATAATCCGCATCAGAAGCGACACCTGTGGCTCGCAAGTTCCTGTAACCAATACCCACGGAGGAAGGCTTGAAGTATTCTGGGTCTTGGTCCATTGTTTTTCTGAAGTTCTTGATCCAGAACCTAGCATTGAACTCGGGGGCATTAGGGTCCAACCTGGGGTCGATGTCACCTTCAAAAGGCTGAAGACCGGGAACCTGTGAATAAGAAGTTAACGTTCTGATCAGATCTTGACTCGATTCCGTGACATTTGCAGCAGACTGGTTGGTCAGTTTACGAGCAAGATCTCTAACTTGCTCCTCAGCATGCTCATCAAAACCCTGATATGGAGCCAGTTCAGAATCTGGTCCATTCACCGAGATATTTTCGATTTCATCCTCAAAACTGCGGTTGCTCATCTTGAGAAGTCTTCAATATGGAATTGAAGATTGATTAAGTTGAGTGGCAAGAATAGAAATTTAGAATTTAAGGGTATCGGGATGTGCATTTATAGAGCTTATGTTATGAAAACAAAATCTTTTCGGAGACGGCAGAAGTTTCTTCCGAGCTCCCGTATCCCGCCCGAAAACCATAATATTGACCATACGTCTAAATTTAGGCAGATTTACCAAGAAAAACAGTTGACCGATCTGCAGCGTTCGGAGAACACAAGTTAGCCGGTTTCTGTGCTCTCCAAGGGAAGGCTTGAGCTGTTTGTAGACAGCAAGCCTCCAGAGTTCAAGGGTAAGGCAACCGGATTTGATTCGGGTAGTTTTTTTGGTTGCCCTGAAGATAATTTGGTGCGAAACAGCAGTGCAAACCAAATTGGGATAACTTTAAACAGGTTGTTCGAGAGTTGTGTACAAACTACACTGTAAGAGAGGAGACACACCCTGTGGTTTGGGGAGAATTAGGATTACAAATCGCCACCTCCCCTTCCGGTATTGACCATAATTATGCATAACGTCTCGGGAATAATTAAGTAACTGAAATTTACCCACATCCTGCCGCATTCTTTGGTACCATAGCCGCGTTGATCTTCGCGCCCTTCCGGAAACAATTAGTTCCGACTGTTAGATCGTTTCTTTTGGGCCATCGTATTAATAATTATGCGATAGGCGTTGGTGGCTTAGAGCATGAAATTAAGATAAGGGGTGAAAAGTTTAACAGTTCGATTACCATATGTGATTTTGTTAGGTGTGCATGTGTCTGCTCCACACCCCAGCAAATCCTAGGCGCAATGCTTTTCTTCTTTCTGGGAGGGGCTGTTCGCTATTGTCCCTTCTGAGAAACTCCATCAGCGTAGTCAGTCTCTCAGCGATTTCGTCTTTTCTTCGTAGTAATGCATTCCCATCATTCCCATAGCGGAAGCTACGTCTCCCATGCAACAGACTCCCTGGACGGAATAGTGGACAGAGCCATTGAGCTCAATTTCCAGACGTACTGTCTTACAGAGCACATGCCCAGGTACAGGGCCGAAGACCTCTACCCTGAGGAGATCGAAAGAGGATTTACCTATACGAGCTTAAACGAACAGTTTGAGCAGTTTTACAGGCATGCGCAAGCCATACAAGAAAGGACGAACAGGGATCCACAGTGCCATACAAGGTTTCTGGTTGGATTTGAAACAGAAGGAGGTCTTGGCGATTTCCAGCTGGATCAATGCTTGAAACTTCGGGAAACGCATCCTGTGGACTTGATTGTTGGTTCAATACACCATTTAGACTCTATTCCTATCGATTTTGACAGGGAAAACTGGCTACGGGCTAAGGAGGCAACGACTTCGACTGGTTCGATCAGAGACTTCTATTATTACTACTTCAAGACTCAACAACTGATGATTCGAAAGTCAAAACCGGAGGTAATTGGGCACTTTGACCTCATTAGACTCTACAACGAGGATGGAGACCAATTGTCCGAATGGCCAGAAGTGGTAGCGTTGATTGAAGAGAACGTCGACCTTATAAACTCATACGGTGGTCTAATTGAGCTTAATTCAGCTGCTATAAGAAAAGGCTGGTCTTCGCCCTACCCGAAATCTGATATCGTTAATTTAGCTCTGGGAAGAGGTGGAAAGTTCTGCTTCAGTGATGATGCTCATAGTGTTGGGCAGGTCGGATTGAACTACTTGAAAATGCTAGAGTTTGTGGAACAATCGACAGGAATCAACGAGATCTGGTATTATGATCTGGACGAGAAGGATGAACTGATCCAAAAGAGTGTTAAAATTGGCAAACTGAGAGAGCATAAATTTTGGAACTCCAACTAGATAAATCATGTGTCGAAGCTTGGAGCATCAATTTTATCCCAAACGTTGTTATAATGATTCATCATTTCTTCAAACCCCACAAAGTTATGAGCTCTTATAGCTTTCCATTTATGGTTCACTTGGCCTTCATCTAAGGCAAACAACTTCTGCAATCCGAGTTTAACATCCTTCTTAGCCTTATACTTGTTGATGGGAAGCCCATGTTTAATGGAGATATCCTCAACTAGAAACTGGAAGGGCAGCCAAGGCTTATATTCTTGATTGTCATACCCTTTGAATCCTCTCCTGATAAAAGCTGAAATGGTTTTTTCGTTGAAAATAATTCGCATTGGATGGTTACTGTTTCGCAATTCCAAGACAGGTTGTTGCGTTTCATTTTTTTCAATCTGAGGTATTAGCCATTTCAGAACTGTCTTCACTTCCTCAAGCGGTCTGTTATATAGCATGCAAAGAATCAAAGCCCTCCAAGTTTCAGGCTTAACCGAGTTTTCATCCACTTTCAGACCTGTGAACATTATCTTCACCACCTGGATCTGATGCTTTTCCATTTTTTGACTGGAATCACGTCCCATTTTGTCCATATGAGCCCAGTATTTGGACAAGCATTCCATGAGGGCGAACATTATAGAGGGATTGATATTGACTCTTCTCTCTTTGGGAAGATTTTGTATGTGTGTAAATATAATATCCAGATGTTGCAACCCCTGCTCCAAATGATTCAGTTTAAGCATCGCAAAAGGGAAAATTAAGGATATGTTCACAAGTAATTGAGTCTCGTAAGATGTAAGCTTGGTTAGATCTTTAGAAGTTAACACCACAGGCATTACTTCATGAGTAATTCCCAGCACTTTCTCAACTAGTTTCATCTTTGTTATAAATGTCAAAGTGTCAGACTCTAAAACTCCGTTGATGAACCCATTTATCAATGAGTGGTTGTTTTTCAATCTAGTGATTCTTTGGGCAGTCTGTATGTTTTTTCTATCAACAACTTTAATATGTGTCCTTAGTAGTTTGAGTGACTCGTTGAACAAAAAATCATTTTCCAAAGAAGGAGATGAATAGCTATCATGTTTCAGCATCACCTCGATGAACTTACTGATAACTGGAATAGGTATAACCTCATTGGATCCAACCAGCTTCGCAAATGAGTTCATAAACTTGATTTCATCTTTTATGTTGAGGCATTCTTCAAATAGTAGTTTCAATGGTGTCTCGCTGCAGTACAACTCTCTCTTCTCCTTGAGGTAATCCATACTGATTTTTTCTTTGTCGCTGTATTTCAATAAAAGGAGCCAACGCTCCGGAGATCTTATGTTAGGATCGGTCTTTAGAATACTCAAAAGCCTATTCAAGGATTTCTGAGGTTCTTGGGTCAGATTAATGCACTTGATGAACATTATAAAAGTTTGAGTGTCCATCCAACGGTTAGAGACCAAAGTAGCCACGTTAGGGGTTTCCATGACAGAAAGTAGTTTCTCAAATGCTTGAATGTTTTTATGCTTGTACAGCAAAGAAAGCACTTTTGTGAAATACGGTGATGATTTACATGGAAGATCCCCATTCTTAAGCAGTGCCTTGTTCCACTGAAAAAGAAACTTGGAGTTGATTGGAAGTTTCAAAAGATACGGTATGATGAAGTTATAAAAAGAGTCTTTTTCTAGATCAAGCTCATTGTGCAGCTCCATTAGTGTTTGCATGGATTTATTACCGTCGTCTTTCGAAGCATTCAGTATAGCTATTTGGATTATGGGAAGCCAATTAATAGTCGAACCATTCGAACAGACCAACGGATATAGCTCTTTATGATATTTTATCACATGGTGGTACAATTTGTAGGAAAACAACGATGAAATAAAGTTCTGATAGATGAATGCCAGATCAATTTTTGAATTCTGTTTGGCAGATGCGTCTTGCAGAAATTTCAGAACCGTTTGATCGTAGAAGGGTAGTTCAGAGATCCCCAGTCTGTTGCTGTACAACCAAAAAATAGATCTCTGGCCGGCACTCATTTGTTTGAATTGGTCCAGTAGCTCTGTTCCATCATAGGACTGTTTGTACTGACCCCAGTGAGCTTTTATTTCAAGGAGAACTTTTTTATCTATAGTTGGAAGCCTGATTATTTCCCTATTGATATTGAAAGGCAATTCTTTGTTGATATGCAAATCCTCTATTAAAACCTGTGTGTTTTCTATCCATGGCAATAGCTTGGTTGGGGATCTTCCCTTATATCTTTTTGAGTACGGTCTTGAGTGGACACTTGGTTGAAGAAGTGCCGACGATAAGTTACAGTTACAGTACCTTGGCCGGATTCGAAAAGTGCAGAGTTTGATCATCGCATTTTAACTCGCTGCAACAAGTTGATTGAGCAAGGCTTCTTCTCTGTTGTTAGTGCTTGGTCCTTTGGAAATAAATTCAATACTTAGTTCTAACGATTTATAAATTATTAATTACAATTTCCAATTATTATAATTAAAAGTGTATAACACTGATATCCAAACTTTGTGACAACATTGCACCCACTCAGTGATAAGAAATCCGCTAGGCGATTGATACCCACGGCATGACAGAAAGGTTTTCTGTAGACGTTCCAGTGACCAACCTTGATGTTCCACTCGAAGAAGACAATGACCTACTTGATTCCACAGTTATCAATCTTCCAGAATACCAAAAACCATCGTTTTTTAGCTCCATCTGGTCCAAGATAACCAAGAAACCTTCAGATGATGAATTCTTTCTGGAGGATATTGAGCTGGAAGGAGGCGATTTTGCAACCTCAACGTCGTTTAATTTTAACCAGGATAAGAGGGTTAAGATTAAGCGATCCCAGATGGCTTTACTGGTAGGGTTTATTGTCTCGGTCGCAGTTCTTGGTGGCTGGCTTGTTAGGGGAGCTCTTGGCTCTGGCTTTGAAAAATCTACAGACATAGAGACCCCAGTTGCACAGAACAAGGTTTCTGACAAGAAAGTACTGCTCAATAACGGTACAACTTCGTATAATCCGACGACCATAGTGATATCTTTGGATGGATTTCATCCTCATTATATTTCCCCCGACTTAACCCCATTTATGCATGAACTGCTCTCAGAAGGCTATGGGGCTCCCTATATGATCCCATCATTTCCCTCTTCAACATTCCCTAATCACTGGACCATGGTTACTGGTCTCTTTCCATCTGAACACGGTATTGTTGGAAACACTTTTTTCGATCCAAGTTCAGACCGCCAATTTGTCAACACCAATCCTGCACTCAGTCTGCATCCAGAATGGTGGGGAGGCGAACCTATTTGGAAAACTTTAGACTCACAAGGTATCAAGACCTCTGTTCATATGTGGCCGGGAAGCGAAGTGCCTTTCAAAGCGGGCCGGCCATTACAGGTAGATCCGTATAATGGGTCGGAGAGTTTGGATTCTAAGAGATCTACCATTTTAAACTGGTTGGACAAAGATATTCTTGAGAGACCAGAGCTGATTTTGTCCTATGTTCCCATCATAGATTCTTTAGGCCACAGATATGGCACTCATGGAGAGAAACTGACCGAAGGATTGAGGTCAGTTAATTCATTCTTGAGTGATGTGTATCAAGGTATATCCGAAAGAAATTTGACTGATATTGTCAACCTCATAGTTGTTTCGGATCACGGTATGGCTCCTACTTCCAACAAGAGATTAATTTATCTAGACGATATGGTTGATATGGATTCAATTGATCATATTGATGGATGGCCCCTATTTGGAATTAGGCCAAAAGTTTCAGTAGACAAATTTTTCAAAGAGCTAGAACTTAGTTGGGAAAATCATTTGCTCAAGGATCATTTTAACGTTTATTTGAAGGAGGACATTCCTGAAGAATGGCACTTTGGAACCATTTCGAATCAGTATTCTGATCGAATTGCGCCTATTTGGGTAGTTCCCAAAGTTGGCTGGTCCATCACTACTCATAAAGACATGGAAAGAATGGAATTTGACTACAAACCTAAGGGGGTTCATGGTTACAATAATACAGAAGTTCTCATGCGAGCACTATTTTTAGGGGTTGGTCCCTACTTTACAAACACACTTCAGGGAAGCTTGAAAGTCAACCCATTTCCCAACACTGAGCTCTACAACATCATATGCAGCACCTTCGACGCCAAACCTGCTCCTAATAATGGGTCTTTGGAGGTTTTCAGCATCAACAATTTGCTGCCCAATGACTGGCATGACATCCTCGACTACCCTGGCATTCAGGTGGATGATGAACCATTCATGGTAATGAACTCATCGTATGATCAGATATGGCGAGTCTCTTACTCTGAAAGTCCTGGATTGTCAGAAACAACAACACAAGCTGCGGAAAGCTCAACATCAAGTTCACTAGCCAGCCCTTCAAACACTGCTTCCACTGGAAACAAAATCGGCGAATTCATCAGTGATGTGGTTGAGGATATTGAGGACGCGATAGAAGATGCTATAGAAGATGCTGCTGATTTTTTGGACGAAGTCGGGGAAGAGGTATCAGAAGCTGTTAAGGATTGGAAATGATGGTAGCAAGTTACATTTTCGGTAATGAATCTGTATTTGAATTTGTTTCTGAGGGTGGCTTAATTTGAATGTCTATGAGGACCGATCTTTTCCTGTCCAAGTATACCTGAATACCTTGTCTTAGAGATTCTTCCAAATCTTGGCATTTTGAAGCCGAAAGTCCATCAATACCCAAAGATTGACAAAGCAAATCATAGCGAACTGACTTAGTCTCATTGAATACGATGCAGATCACAGGTAAATTAATGGCCGTGGATGTTATCAAATCTGTCACACTAAAAGCCAAATCAGTGCTTTCTCTGAAGAAGAATACTGATAGCCTCGTCTTTTCAATTGCTTTGAGAGCCATTGCGTAAACCAGTCCATTGCCAGGCACTGGAAACGAGCTAACATCTATCAGCTGTTTAGGAAGAAACACAGGACATAACAAAGAAGTGACACTACTAAGAGAATCAAATCCTTCCAAAACGTTGTACACATCGTCCTGATAGTCTTGAAAAGCATCTCGTATCGATTTGAAAGCGGAATACAAATTCACCGAGCTTTCGGGTGATTCTGCTGTCTCCAATTTTATAAGAGCATTCATCGCTTGATCTCTGAGCTTTAATAGGTTTGCAGGAGGAGGTTTTGCGATGTAGTCAAACGTTTGCAGTTTTTCATTCAAACCTTCTAATACATCGTGTAAATCACCAACTAAAGCAAGTTCGTATACCGAGTCAATAGAGGGGACTATTTCATCCTCGATTTCCTCTGGTACATTATCTATCTGAATAACCTTTACCTTTTTTTTCTTGGTATTGAAACCGAAATTGTTTTGAGAGAGCTCTTTCTGTGAAGTGCCAACCAACATTAGGAAGTCTGAGTTTTCGATGCTTTCTTTAGCTACAACCGTGAAACTGTGTTGACTGAAATCTGACAATGTTCCTCTCGCCATAGGCATAACCACAAATGGGATATGAAAATTCTGAACCAATGACCTCAGTTGAATGTGTACATTTGAAGAGGAAGAAGCAGTCTTTCCAACGACGATTAGGGGATTACGAGCTTTTGTCAATAAAAACACTGTATCATCAAGTTTATCACTCACTGGGAGAAAACTGTGATTCAGGAACTTCGTGTAAGGGTTTCTTATAGTTTGTTTGATACTGTCCTGCAGGGGTGAAGACATTATTGAGGAGTTGAAGTGTACATGGGTTGGGCCCGCCCTACCGTTTATGGAGTATTTGAAAGCCTGGATCAAATACTTCGGGATTGCATCAACGGTAGAACATCTTTGATGATACTTTGTGAACGATTTGGACATGTGGCTAAAGTCTCCCTCGTCATCTGAGACAGTGATCACGATGAGCGGCCATCGTTGGTTTTGAGCATTTGAAAGCGCAGAGAGGCATTCTAAAAAGTGACCATTTCCGGGAACCAAAAGTACAGCTGGCAGCGATTTGACGTAGCCGTAAGCAATAGAGGCAAAAGATGCTGTTTTCTGGCTGGGGAGTCGAATCACATCAACCTCTGACGATTTGAACAACTTTAACAAAGGGTCAGTGGTAGGGTCATCTATCCCGAAAACCGTCGCAATTCCCAGAACTGCGACAGTTTTTGCTATCAACTCAGCACCGTTGGACATGGCAGTTCAATGAATGAATATAAGGAAGGAAAGGAACAGGCACAACATAGCATATGGTTGATAAGTTGTCGGGTATTATTACCGTATTGGCAATATTTCGTGGGGAAGGGACTGGATAAACTTCCAGATCGATTGCAGGATTAATCTCCTTCGAAGATGGCCTTTCGCGAACCCTTCTACGGGCTGACAACTTGGGCGAGGAAGAGCTGGAGTCCATTCGATAGCTGTTTGATTCAAGTTGATTTAAGTTGATTTGAGGAGGATCAAATACTTTTCGAAGTTGAAACCTCCCATGAAATAGCTGAGTTCAACCGTAATACCCATCTTCACCCTTTACCACCCTCGCTCCTCCTGGCCCCGTACCTGCTTCACGCACTCTCCCAGCATACCTAACAATAAACTCAAACAACCGCTAAACTTCAATGAAACCGATACAAGACCTCGGATGACCCTTTTACAATGCACCTGTTAAGCCTCTCTAACACTGCATCAATTTCCCTTTCTTAAAGTAATTTGCATGCAGTTTTAACCAGGGCATGCTTCACTTCTGCGTCAGGTCACCCACAGCCAACATTTCACACACCTAGCGAAGGCTGATCTAAAAATACATCCTTACCTTAATCACAGATCTAGCGCATAAATCTACCTGTAGAGTACCAAACCCTGCAAACTTATGGACTACAATAACAGCAGTAGAGCTCCTCTACGACCCAATCCAGACTACAATGGTTATCAGCAAGACGACGAGGACGACGACAGGTATTCGTTCTACCAGGGTTATTCCAACATCAGCGAGAATAATATTCCACCCAACAACAATCAGAATGATTCCTACTTGCACCCTGGCATAAGACCAATTGAAAACTCGTACGTTCCGGAGTATAATCGGCCATATTCCTATGATGGCAGTGAATTTGATGACAATCAGTACAGAAATTATCCAGACTATCTAAACACGAGTCGCGTTGAGCCAGAACGTGTCTCCTTCCCTCGTGATCAACCTCCTGAATATGATCAGGAGTCCTTTGAAATGGACGAGCTGAGAAGACCAGCTATTCCTGTTCCTGGAACGTTTGACGTGTTCCAGGAAAGACCGGAATATGGTGGAGTCGACGAAGAAAGATTCATAGAAAACAACTTTCAAGCCTTTCCAGAGGGGGAAGATTACAAGATCAACACATATGCCGACGAAGAGATCGATGGTGATTTACAGGACCTAAACACAATGGATTCGTACCAGGATGGTGATGAGTCTGAGGGAGAAGAAGATTCTACTGGCAAGATCAAAAGATCACCTACAACGACGAGGTTGATCAAACTTATCCATGGTAATCTGATTTTAGACTGTCCGGTTGCTTCTAGTTTATTGGAAAAGTACCGAAATGTCAACTTGACAGCTCGTGAGTTCCAATTTATGAGATACCAGGCCGTTACCTGTGATCCAAAGTTCTTCTCTCAGAATAATTTCACACTAAGACAGGAGTGCTACCAACAGCCTAGAACAACGGAAATCATGATCGTGGTCACAATGTACAATGAGAACGATATCCTTTTGGCCAGAACTTTGAAGGGTATTTTTAGAAACATCAAGTATATGGAGAAAATGAAAAATCACGGTATTTGGGGAGAAGACTCTTGGAAAAAGATTGTCGTTACAATTGTCAGTGATGGTAGACAAAAAATAAACGAAAGAGCAAGATCACTGATTGCATTACTGGGTTGTTATCAAGATGGGTTTGCTAAGAACATGGTCAACAATAAGGAAGTGGTGTCTCATGTTTATGAATATACTACCAAGATTGATATCTCCGAAGTGACTGACGATAGAGTGAAACTGACTTCGGAAGACGTTGTTCCTGTCCAGCTGATATTCTGTTTGAAGGAAAAGAATCAAAAGAAAATCAACTCCCATCGTTGGTGTTTTGATGCATTCTGCCCTATCTTAAAACCTAAAGTCATTGTTCTCCTAGACGCTGGTACCCAGCCATCTTCAAATTCCATTTATAAACTATGGAAAGAGTTCCATGATGATCCAAGAGTTGCCGGGGCATGTGGTGAAATTCGTGCCAATCTGGGTAAACGTAAAAAGTTACTATTAAACCCACTTGTTGCTGCTCAGAACTTTGAATATAAAACATCAAACATTCTGGACAAACCTATGGAATCCGTTTTTGGATTCGTCTCCGTCCTACCTGGTGCTTTCTCTGCTTATAGATATGTGGCTTTGCTTAACGACCAGAATGGTATTGGTCCTTTAGAAAAGTATTTCAAGGGAGAAAATTTGCATAGCACAGATGCTGGTATTTTTAGTGCTAACATGTATCTGGCAGAGGATCGTATTCTGTGTTTTGAGCTTGTTGCCAAAAAGGAGTGTGCTTGGCTATTGAGATACGTAAACTCTGCACATGCATCTACTGATGTCCCTGAACAACTTGATGAGTTCATATCTCAGAGAAGACGTTGGCTGAATGGTTCATTCTTTGCTGCCATTTACTCTGTGTTTCATTTCTACAAACTATGGGGTTCAGGACATTCATTAGGAAGAAAAATTGCGCTTCATCTGGAGTTTGTCTATCAATTTCTAAGTCTTCTGGTCTCGTGGTTCTCTATGGCTTCATACTTTTTAGTCTTCAGAATCCTGACATCTGCTTTAGGTGATCCTGGGATGAACATTAAACCTGGGAAAGTTTTAGGTGTTATTTTCTTATGGCTTTACTTGATGTCCATTGTGACTACTTTTGTCCTGGCATTTGGTAATCGACCCAAAGGAACGCAGAAGTTTTACATTGTCATTGTCTGCTTCTTTGCCATTATGATGATTTATATGATATTTGCTGCTGTATTGATGGCTGTGAAAGCTGTCAATGACATCTTAACAGAGCATGCTAATGATTTCCAGTTTTACATGATTTTTACAGAACGACGATTTAGGGACTTGATTGTTGCCACAGCTTCTACTTATGCGCTCTACTTCATAGGGGCTTTGATGTTCTTGGATCCATGGCATATGTTCACTTCATTTGCACAGTACATTCTGCTAAGTCCGTCTTATGTGAACGTGCTGAACATTTATGCATTCTGTAATATTCATGATATATCTTGGGGTACGAAAGGTGAAGAAATGAAATTGGATTTGGGTGTTCTGAATGTATCTTCTGGCGAGTCCGAAGTAAACTTGCCCATATACAAAGTGGATATTGAGGACGCTTACAGTGAACAGATGAAAGTTTTAAGTCAACCATACGAAGAACCACAGTTTAAGCCTTCAGAAGAGGAAAAGGAAAAAGATTTCTTTGCCTTTATCAGATCGATGACAGTTCTTGTCTGGATGTTTACCAACTTCGTCATTATCGCATTGGTACTAGAGACAGGAGGTGTGAGTGAATTGGGCATAATCTCGGAAAGCTCCAATAAATCTGAGATTTTCCTTACTGTCATTTTATGGATCGTGGCATTCATGGCTCTTTTCAGATTCCTTGGTTGTACTACCTATCTGATAAGCAAGTATGTTAGGAGATTCAAGGTGAAAGTCCGCCGGTGAAAAGTTAGCTTGTTGTAATTCTATTTTCTCCATTATATGTACAAGTAAAACAATATTATTGGCAACAGAAAGCATCTCAATCAACAGACACAATCGTTCGAACTTCTGGGAAACGGTATTACGTCACGGATGTTTTCAACACATCCCAGATAACATAGTAGTCGCTCAAAACCCATACCAAATCCTCCATGAGGAACAGACCCATTCGATCGTAAAGATAAGTACCATTCAATATCATCAGTCTTCATGTTTCTCCGCTCAATTTCGTCGAGCAAAAGATCGACGTTGTGTTCCCTCATCGATCCTCCAACAAGTTCGCCTATATCTGGAACCAGGAGGTCGAAACATGCCACAGTTTTCCCGTCAGGGTTTTTAGTCATATAGAATGGTTTAGACTCTTTTGGGTAGTTCAAAACAAAGACAGGAGACTTGAAATATTCTCCTGTTAACCATTTCTCATGTTCTGATTGAAGCGATTCCCCCCATGTAGGCTTGAATTGAAAGTCGACATTTCCTTTGGAACTCTCTGTGCTCAGTATATCTATAGCGTCAGTGTACGTAATGGTCTTCCACTCACGATTCAATAGTAGGTCCCATCGTTCGGTCATTTTGTCTACAATTTCTTGATCACGTCTTGAGTTGATCAAGTTGGAGCCTTCACCTTCCAAATCTTTATGTAAAGAGTTTACCACATGCTTTATCATCTTTTCACAAAATGCGGTAAGCTGTCTGACATCAGTAATAAAGGCAATTTCTGCCTCTAACATCCAAAATTCACTGAGATGTCTGTTGGTATCACTCTCTTCAGCTCTGAAGCAAGGAGTCAGTGTCCACACTCTACTTAGAGCCATGCAAAGCACTTCCAAGTGCAACTGGGTGCTGACTGTTAAATAACTATCCTTACCAAAAAACTTGTCTTCTTTGTCAGTCTTAGATGCACTTTCAATCCTGAATAATTCTCCAGCACCTTCACAATCAGACGTAGTTATGAGAGGAGGGTGGGTCTTAGTAAATTGTTCTTGGCTGAAAAACTCCATCAGCTTCATTTCTACATGAGATCTGAATCGTAGCAACGAGGATAGAAACTGAGTTTTCCATCTCAAGTGTGGGATCGTTCTCAGGAACTGGGCAGAATGGAATTTTTTCTGCAATGGATAGGAATCTGGCACTGCGCCCAATAACTTGACGCTAGAGGGATCCGTTGACTTGAGCTCGATACTTTGTCCTTTGCCCTTACTCTCCTTTATTTCACCAGTTATCTGAACACTGACTCCGGTTCGTAAGTTCTCTGTCTGGTTTGGAGGAACCACGCACATCAGATTCTGAAATGATGTCCCATCACTGATGTCTATGAAAGCAATTTTCTTCTGGACTCGCACAGCTTTCACCCAACCGTTGACAGTGATTTGAGACTTCAAAGGAGGATCTTTTAAGATCTCGTTTATACATTTTGACAGCGCATGTGAAGACTGAAGCCTCTTGAACTGAAAAGCGAACCTTAGAGGTTTCTTGAACATCTTACAAGAAGTTATCAGGAAAATTGACTTAATCCATCTAATGTGCCAACTGAAAAACCACTGCACTCGCGCGCATAGTGGTTCCTGATGTCTGCCCTACAGTGGATACACAACTATTATGAATGTTCTATGACAACTACAGATCTATAATTATGAACTCTAAAGAGAAGCCGAGCCTTTGAAGGCGAATGGAGGGAAAAAATGACATAGGTGAACTGAAAAGGGAAGGAAAACAAAAAATAAAGAAGTCATCAGAAAAGGTATTATTGTAAATGCCAAAAGTCGTGAAATGATGCCCTTTTTTGTACCATCCATTCGAACCTCATTGGACCCAGATCAACTCGTTGATTAGTAAGAACGTCCAAACATACAGTACTGAATAGCAGGTTTGTCACATTTGACACACTTTTGTCCAGCCTTGAGTTCAGGTTGCTCGAAAGGAATACACAACGATTTAGCACCCATACTTGGAGCTTTTTCGTCTTCTTCCTCGTCGTCGTCGTCATCCTTTTTGGCTGATGAGTCCTTGATGTCGTCCTCACAATCAGCATCTCCACACCATGGAGACAGCAATACATTCTTCCTGTTGAGAGCGGGTACAAAGTCTTCCCAGTTGTCAACAATAATACGATGAGAGTCAAATTTAGCTCTGGCTCTAGTTAACATTTCGGCTTGCATGGTCTCCAATAGATCTGGGATCTCCTTTTCAAAGGTGTCCAAAGATATGTTGGTCTTGGAGAAATCGTCACGACGAACAGCCACGACAGTGTTCTGCTGCAGATCCTTTGGACCCACTTCAATTCTAAGGGGAATACCCTTCAGTTCAGCATTGGAAAACTTCCAACCTGGAGAGTAATTAGTTCTGTAATCAGATGTAACTCTCAAATCGTTTTGACGTAGTTTACCCTCAATCTTGTTACAAGTGGCAAAAATTTTCTGTTCCTCCTCTTTCGTGGTCTTCGAAGTGATTCCGACAGGGATAACAATAACCTGGTATTGAGAAACCCTAGGAGGAATCACCAAACCCTTGTTATCGGAGTGAACCATGACCATGACACCAATGACACGGGTGGACAAACCCCAAGAGTTTTGCCATGCAAAAAGTTTTGGTTTATCGGCCCCATCAGGATTTTCAACACTAATGTTGAACATTTTGGAGAAGTTTTGACCTAAGCAATGAGAAGTAGCACCTTGAATACCTCTACCAGTAGTTGGAATATAACCTTCACAGGTAGTAGTGAAAAGACCACCAGCAAACTTCTCGTTCTCGGTCTTTTTACCCTTTACAACGGGAACAGCCAGAAGCTCTTCATAGATACCAACGTAATAATCCAAAATCTGCAAAACTTCTTTATTGGCCTCCTCAAAAGTCAAATGCGCAGTGTGGCCTTCTTGCCATAGAAATTCTCTAGTTCTCAGGAAAGGTTGAGGGTGCTTGAATTCCCATCTAACGACAGAGTTCCACTGGTTCAGCTTCAATGGAAGATCTCTGTGAGAGCGGATCCATTTAGCGTAATAAGGGTACATGACAGTTTCGGAGGTAGGTCTAATAGCAATAGGCTCCTCTAACTCGGAAGATCCTGCTCTGGTAACCCAAGCTACTTCCGGTGCAAATCCTTCAATATGATCTTTTTCTCTTTCGAGGACCTTGGAAGAAACAAACATAGGGAAATATGCATTTTGTACGCCCAGTTTCTTGATCTTCTTGTCGAAATATTCCTGGATACGTTCCCAAATAGCATAAGATGCTGGACGGAGGATATAACATCCAGAGACATCATAATAGTCCATCATTTCACCTTTGGTCAAAATCTGTTGGTACCAGCCTGGGAAGTCCAAATTCTTGTCAACAGTGACACCGATAAGTTTGGCATCGTCTAATTTAGCAATGCTCTTATCCTTCTTTGGTACTGCAGGTTTTTGAGCTGGCTTTTTCTCGGCCACGGCGGAGAAATCTGCAATAAGGATGTTGCTTGACAAAGAGGACAAAAACTCCTTGAGGGTCTTTGCGGAAATGGACAGCTTAGAGTCATTGTCCTTCAACTCGTAGACTTTATCATCTGAAGCTTTCTCAATGTTGATGTCCAGAACAAGCTTACATTTGGAAGCGTTAGCCGGGGTAAGATGACCCAATCCAAAGTTAATGGCAGTAGTGGCAAAGAAAGGTTGTGTTAAATCGTCTTTAGCCAATCTTGGATCCTTAACCTCAGCAGCACCAGCAATCACTGCGGCAGGGGTCGGAGTAGTAGTCTCGGCTATAACGATAACTGGAACAGGATCCTGCGACTTGGTGGTCTTCGGTTTGAAAACGAGAGCCTTGATAGGAATTCCGCCCTCGTTTTGTAGCAGAGACAGTGTAGCCAGAGACGATACCAGGGCCATTTTATTGGTATGAACAAACGCTGATCAAGGGTAGGAAAGAGAAAAAAAAAATGAAGCGATATCCTCTGTTTTGGTTGTCCCACAGGTAGCAATAAAGTATGACAAATCGTGATATTTTGAAACCAAAAAGTTCGAAAGACGTTTCAAAATTGAATATGTGAACCCTTGAGCAAAGAGGCGTTTCTCGTTGGCTTTGAGGCGATGATAGAGACAGAACTTATCAGAAAAGGCTAATAGTCAATCGAAAAAGCGTCTACCCCAATAAATGGTCGTGTGACACACATAGGGCTTAATCTAAATGATATTCAGCGCGTTTGAGACAATGCTAAAAAAATTTGCAGGCTTTTTTTTTGGTCGTCGTAGAGTCCACCAAACGTTCGGCAGTTGTAAGCGACATGTTAGGTGCACTACTTTCTTCAAACATTTCTCAAAGCATCGATATTTGAACGACGGACTACTAGAGATAAGGAAAAGAGTAATGTCTACCACCTATTACGTCAACGAAGCTTCCGGCAAGGATGAGCCTAGTTTTGGATCCAAGGAGGCCCCTTTCCAAACTGCTGCTTATGCTCTTTACACGACGCCAGATGCCAAATTATTTGTGTACAAGACCTTAGATGATGGTGCCCAAGATTACGTTGAGATTTCTGCTTCTGCTTTGAAGAAGGCAAAAAAGGGTGCTGAGGGATTGAGAAAGAAGCTGGAGAAGGCCAATTTGGCCGCTGACAAGGAAGCTGCCAAGAAGGCTGCCGAAGCAGCTAGTCAATTGGAAGCTATGAAAATCACCATCAAGGAAGATGAGTCATTGCCACAAGCTAAAATCATCAAGTTGCGAGCTTTACAAGATAACTTAGGAACCCGTGTCCAGGTCCAAGGTTGGATCCACCGTCTTCGTGCTCAAAAGGGATTTGTTTTCATCGTTTTAAGGGACGGTACGGGCTTCTTGCAATGTCTGTTGTCTGGTGATCTGGCTAACGCATATCAAACTTCTACTTTGACTTTGGAGAGTACCGTGGCTTTGAGAGGTGTCATTGAAAAGCTTCCCGAAGGAAAACAAGCTCCGGGAGGGGTCGAGTTGAAGGTCGATTATTACGAGATTATTGGCTTGGCTCCTTCTGGTGATGACTCTTTCTCTAACAAGATTCAAGAGGGGGCTGACCCATCTTTGTTGTTGGACCAACGTCATTTGACCATTCGTGGTGAGACATTGAGTGCTGTTTTCAAAGTTAGAGCCAGTTTATTGCGAGCCATTAGAAGAGTATACGATGAGGAAGGTATCACTGAGGTGACTCCTCCATGCATGGTTCAGACTCAAGTGGAGGGAGGTTCCACATTGTTCAAGCTTCAATATTACGGCGAGGAAGCATACCTGACTCAGTCATCCCAATTATATCTTGAGACTGTGTTACCTGCTCTTGGAGATGTTTATTGTATTCAAGAGTCGTTCAGAGCTGAAAAGTCTCACACCAGAAGACATCTATCTGAGTACACTCACATCGAGGCTGAACTGGCTTTCCTGACTTTTGAACAAATGTTGGACCACATTGAAAAGGTTATTACTACCACCGTCAAATATGTGCTTGAAGATCCAATTGCTGGTCCTTTGGTTAAACAATTGAACCCAGACTTTGTAGCTCCCGAGCTTCCTTTCAAGAGAATGGAGTACATAGAAGCACTGGACTGGCTTAACGAGCACGGTATTCCAAACGAAGAAGGACAGCCATTCAAGTTCGGTGACGACATTGCCGAGGCTGCTGAGAGAAAGATGACCGATACCATTGGTTTACCAATTCTCCTTACTCGATTCCCATTGGAGATCAAGTCATTCTACATGAAACGTTGTGCTGACGATCCAAGAGTCACTGAGTCTGTGGATGTCCTGATGCCGACTGTTGGAGAGATTACCGGTGGATCAATGAGAATAGACTCTCTTGAGGAGCTATTGGAAGGATTTGACCGTGAAAAGCTTGACAAGTCTGCATACTACTGGTTCATTGATCAAAGAAAGTACGGTACCTGTCCTCACGGTGGTTACGGGCTGGGAACAGAACGTATTCTAGCATGGTTGTGTAACCGATTCACCGTCAGAGACTGTTCGTTATACCCACGTTTTACTGGACGATGCAAGCCTTAATTACTGATTAGATAATATATTAAGTAGCCATAAAAAAAAGGCCAAATAATTTTGATGATTCATTTTTACCGCGCTGCCTATTTTGGCAATTCTTTCACTATTTCTTTTTTTTCTTCTTCATAACTATTTCCAGCTAACTATGTCAAACCAAGAAGAGGGACTTAAACTGTGGGGTGGAAGATTCACTGGGGCTACTGACCCTCTAATGGATCTGTACAACGCTTCCTTGCCTTACGACAAGAAAATGTACAAAGTGGACTTGGAGGGCACCAAGGTCTACACTGAGGGCTTAGAAAAGATTGGTCTATTGACCAAAGATGAACTCAGTGAGATTCACCGCGGCCTCAAGCTGATTGAAGCCGAGTGGGCAGAAGGGAAGTTTGTTGAGAAACCCGGTGATGAGGACATCCACACCGCCAATGAGCGTCGTTTGGGTGAGTTGATTGGCCGTGGAATCTCAGGCAAAGTCCACACTGGAAGATCTAGAAACGACCAAGTTGCTACCGATATGCGTTTGTATGTTAGAGAATCTCTTACTCAGTTGGCCGAGTACTTGAAACAGTTCATCCAAGTGATTCTCAAGAGAGCTGAACAGGAAATTGACGTCCTGATGCCAGGATACACCCATCTGCAAAGAGCCCAACCGATTAGATGGTCCCACTGGTTGAGCATGTATGCTACTTATTTCACTGAGGACTATGAGAGACTGCTTCAAATCGTGAAGAGATTAAATAAATCTCCATTGGGAGCTGGAGCTTTGGCTGGTCATCCTTACGGAATTGATCGTGAGTACATTGCTGAAAGATTGGGATTTGACTCCGTCATTGGTAATTCTTTGGCCGCTGTCTCGGACAGGGATTTTGTCGTTGAAACCATGTTCTGGTCTTCTCTGTTTATGAATCATATTTCCCGATTCTCGGAAGATTTGATCATTTACTCTACAGGAGAGTTTGGATTTATCAAGTTAGCAGACGCTTATTCTACTGGCTCTTCTCTGATGCCTCAGAAGAAGAACCCTGACTCTTTGGAGTTGTTGAGGGGAAAATCTGGTAGATGCTTCGGAGCATTGGCTGGATTCCTTATGTCCATTAAATCCATTCCATCGACGTATAACAAAGATATGCAGGAAGATAAGGAGCCACTGTTTGACACTCTTGTCACCGTGGAGCACTCAATTCTAATCGCATCTGGTGTGATTTCTACTCTGAACATCGATGCTGAAAGGATGAAGAGTGCTCTAACTATGGATATGCTAGCCACAGATCTTGCTGATTATTTGGTTAGAAGAGGCGTTCCGTTCAGAGAAACACATCACATTTCTGGTGAATGTGTGAGAAAAGCTGAGGAGTTGAACCTTTCTGGAATTGACCAGTTATCACTTGAACAGTTCAAATCCATCGACTCTCGATTTGAGGCTGATGTCACTGCTACGTTCGACTTCGAAGCCAGTGTGGAAAGAAGAACTGCCACTGGAGGAACTTCCAAGTCTGCTGTACTAAAACAGTTGGCTGCACTGAATGAGAAGTTAGAATCCTGAAATCCAAAGTCTAATCTATCGTTTATAATCTAACATATTGGTACACACATTTACAAACCCCAATCTAACTTGGGGGTCCTTCTCGTAGAATGCAATAAATATCCACTATCTGGCTCTCATGGGGCCTAGTGGTCTCTTCTTCAATCTTCTGCAGGTCGAAAAATCCTCCGGCTGATACGGACCTTCTAAGGCTGGGTTGGTGGGTATCTTGGGTTCTATCAATATACACTGACTGTTTTTCAGCAATGAATCTAGCACCGTCTTTGGTTGCAGCGTCGCATAATCCTTTTGTCATCTCATCAATATCTATAGTCACTGTGGTGGGAGCATCCAGCGTCGTCTTTCTGTAAACCGGTACAGAGTTCCTACTACTAGAAGCTTGGAAAGGAGAAGGTTTCACCTTCGTATCCCGATATTGTGATTTGAAGTAAAAGTCTGAACTAAAGTCCTTCTCGGATTCGTTGGAAGATATCTCTGTATTGGACCTTCTATGAACAGGTTTCTTGGGGTAGGAGAAACTGTCGATAGACTCTCTAGCAAAGTGAGAACTGTTCTTGGACCTGGGTGAGGTAGGTGAGGATGTGGAAGATACTTCAGCGGACGAAAAAAGCGAGTTTCTTCGCTCTGGTGAAGAGATTGTCCCATCTTGATACTTTGGGCCGGCATCGTGTGGAAGCTTGGAACCGAAGGAACTTTGAAGTTGCTCATCGACAGCTGATACGGGATAGCGCGCGACATCTGTGGGGAATTGAAACGAAGTGTTCAGCATCTTTGGTTTACGATAAGATAACAGCAGTCCGTTGCACTTTACTTCTAGAAAGCTCCTGAATTATGGAATTTGGGTTTATATATTGTGCAAATACTATAAAAAACAGCTTAGACGTTTCGGACCATAATAATTGCTTTTTTGTCTTCCATGCGTGCATATTTATTGTTCCGAGTGCATAATAGGTGCCTGTATTCTTCATGTACCAAGATAGGGTTTACGAAACTGAAATGGGAAGAGTCTCGGTCTTTTCCTTCCATTCCGTTCTAGATTCGAGACATCATCGCATAAACAGTGGAAGCTTATACTTCATGGTAGGGATTAAAATTAGTGTGCTGCCTGGTATTGTTTCGCTGGAACTTCTGGTCCTGTACCGAAGCATAGTTGCTTTTCGACTTATTATCAGAAATGAGCTGATCACTTCCTTGCCCCTCTTTCTCCGCTCATGCCCTGAAATTAAAGTTCAAAAACAGGACCAGTGCCTGCTGATTTCCACCCCCTCATGTCAACGTTCCAGTTGCGCCATTGCTCAAGGCGTTCCTTCACATCTAGTGAGTCCACGTAGTCACTGGATACATTGTAAGTGTTGAATTTTTGAAAGCTAGAGCTGGATTTCAGTTGCGAGCGTGTGGAGTCAAGACTATTTTTGGCAACAACATCGTCTTGGCCCTTGACACTGGACACCACCGCTTCTTCTTCCTCGGCCAGAGATATTTCTTCGGTCTTATTCACATCGGAGGGTTCAGAACTTTTTTCATCCTCACTTGGAACGGCTCTAGAGTCTAATTTGGGAGAAGCGTCATCATGTTTCTCCATATTTTCCCGCGATGCAGTATGCAGACTCGCAGAGTCATCACTAGAGTTCTTCAAGGATAAGTTTTGGAGCTTCGAGAGAAGATTTGCATTTTCATCCTGCAAACGACTATTTTCCACCTCAAGAGATTGCTGCAGTTCTTTGGCCGAGCGCAATTCAGCTTCGAGTCTCTCAATTTCTAGCTTCA
The DNA here is from genome assembly GCA_023213015.1 of Komagataella mondaviorum. NCBI lineage: Eukaryota > Fungi > Ascomycota > Pichiomycetes > Pichiales > Pichiaceae > Komagataella > Komagataella mondaviorum. The sequence continues at coordinate 335,352 of JAKWBA010000002.1, read as the reverse complement.
AGTTGTCCAGCTCCTGCTTTTCGGCTTTAGCGTCCTCGGTTACCAACGCAGAATCCGAACTTCCTAAGTTGCTAGTATCATCGAGTCCGTCATCATCGTTGCTAGTCGTCCCAGCGTGAAAGTGTGTACGATTGACAGCATTTGGACCCGTACTCGCAAAATGTGGGTATCTATCTGCTTCTAGTTCGGGATCACTCCCCGAATGCGGGGCATCATCATTAGACTTGGCAGGGTCGATGGAGGAACTATCTACGAGTACCTGGGGTCGGACTGGTGTCTCGAATGTGGTGTCATCCTGTACTACTTGCGGCTCATTTGAAGATGATTCGGATGCGAGGTTAGAGATATTTTGAGGGAATATTGAGGAAACATGGGTAGCCGTATCCGCAAGACTAGGCTCGTCATTTTTGAACGGGTCGTATTCGTTTCCAGTATCCTTAGAGGTAGAATGTGCGTTTTCTTGTCTATCTGTTCCGAAATAAATTGAGTCACTATTGGGCTCTGGGTTGGGCGCAACTTCTTGATTTTCTGCCGGAAAAGGATCATGATTGACCTCCGAATGTGATGCTTCGTGATCATTATTGTTTTCCAAACTGAATCGATCATAGTTCTCTTGGATTTCTGCACCTATTGAAGTAGATTCTTGCCTGCTTTCTGTGTTAGGTTCCTCCTCTACTTTTTTACTCTCTACACTGGATGTTTCTTGCCCATTAAGGGGCTCTGAAGCAAACAGATCGTGTGCCTCATCTGTTTGAGAACGAAACGGATCATAGGTCCCTTCTGTAATTTTGTCAGCAGAATGTTCAGAGCTGAAAGGGTCATACTCTTGATTAAAATTGGTATCGTTAGTTTGGGTAAAGTCTCCGGGATAACTTTGCGTTGAAATCTCAGTTGTTTTCTCAACAACGTCTTCCTCTACTCTTATTTGTTCATTATCTTCTTTGCCTTCAGTTTGAAGCTGTTCAGTTTCTTCCGGATCCTTATGCACATTCAACTTCTCAGTCAAATCTTGATCAGCATCTCTTGTTTCATTAAAGAAAGGGCTTAAAAAATAACGCGGTGCAGGTTCATTGATCGCAGATACATTCTCTGTAGTCCCACCAATATCAAGTTGGAGATCATCATCCGAATGGGTATTGGAAAACGGATCGTAACCCTGACTTGTAGGTTCTCCCAAAGAGGATGCAACATCCGGATTGGAAAATGTAGCTGGTACTGAATCTAAAGGTGGGCTCTCTATTTTTGGAGCTTCTTGCTTTACAGGTGGATACTCAACACTTTTGGTTACCTCGTCCAATGAAAGTTCCTTGAACGCACCCTCCACTGTTGAACCTTTTTCCGTTTCATCCTCAACACTCAATTCTTTTTCGTTCACGAAAGCTCTCTCATCAATTCTAGAAACGTCCTGTTGTTCCTCAATTGGTTCAGTATTCCAGTCTTCTTCCACTAACAACTCATCCCTTCTTTCCTCTTTCACAGGTTCAGCCTCTGGCTCATCCAATAACTCATCATCATCGTCACTGAACACACTTTCCAGCATCATTTCTATTTTCTTCTTCTCCAACTCCTTCTCAATCTGCTCCGTCTTCTCAGAGGATCCATCAGAGTGAGGATGGGAATCTCTTCTCTTGTACTTGAACTTTTTCTTCAATTCTTCAAACTTTCGTTTGGCAGCCTCAAGCTTCTCCAATCTAGAACTTTCAATACTCATTCCAGGAAAAACGTTTCAGGTGTGTGGAATGGGATGCCAACGGTCTCTGCAAATGCCTTATCACTGTCACTAAAGTCTGTCTTACGTCCGGCAGCGTCTCCCACGAAAAATGAGCTGGAAAGATCAATGTTTTTAGCATCTTGAGGGCTCGAACCGGGGGAAACTTGGACACGCTCCACGAAGTAACTCCACATTCCTACTTCAGGTTTCCGATACCTGGGTGGCTTTTCTGATTTCACTTTTGGGGCAGCTATCAGGAATAATCTCTCCTGAAAACTGCTGTCCAAGGCTTCCAACTCCCTGCGAATTGCATTCCATTTAGTAACAAACTGTAGAAATCTCTTGCTGGAAGATTTCACTGGAAATCCTCCTTGGTTACTGAAAATTACGATTAGGTAATCCTGAGAGACGAGCTCCTGAAGTTTGCTGATGGTGTTGGTGTTAAACCATTTCCAGTCTTTCTCGTGTTTTGCAAAGGTGCTGCCTGATTTAGTGAGTATCAGCGTGCCATCCAAGTCGAACCCTGCTATCTTCAATGTCTTCTGATCGTTTTCAATCTTTGGTGGGATATCACTGATACAATCCAAACGAACGTCCCATCCTTTCAATTCTCTGAGTAATGTTGTTCCCGCCCCCGAGAGAATCGATGCTGGGGCCTTCGTGTTGGCTGGAAGTGTAGACTGTCTTCTTACGGAAACATTTTTGCCCATCAACGACAGAATATCCTTGGGCATCGCAAACGCAAGTGAGGGAAAGGAAAAAGGTAGTAATTTTCAAAGACGATGCGACGCCTGGTTTGTTTATTTTGTCTATTTTGCAAATTTACCTTCAGTTGCCTACTTTCTCTGATAATTTGTACTCTTTATCATTCCTATTAAGTCTATTTACAGTTAAAGATCCTTACCTAGCACGGCAAAGCACCTCCCCTCCGACGTATCTCTCAGCAGCTTCTTGCAACTCGATAAGTTCCTTACTACGAGGAAGCTTTACAAACATAACTTCTCCTGGTTGCAGTGGGTCGATGATACGTACCTTCAAACCACTTGCTAGAGCCTTGATTTCTTGTTTGGTGAGGACTAGTCTTCTGTTGGGTTTGGACACTAATGATAGCTTGGAGAGAACCGGTTTACTATTTTTGTATTTTAAGTTCAGCCAAAGTCTTCTGGTAGCAATGTTGTCTGGAGTTACTTCGGTGGGAACCAAGTCAGGCCCAGCAATAGAGCCTTTCTGAATACCCTTGATGAATCCATGCTTATATAGACCAGTGGCTACTTGGAGGTGTAATCTTGTGAAGGGGACAGCAGCCATGTTAAAATGCACCCGCGTGCAGTTCTGAAGATGTGCACACACGTTCGCCAACTGTACCAATGACATTGCTAAGCGATACTCTAAGTTTAGGTTGATCCAACTGTGCACTTGGTGTCGAGAGGAAACTTTTTGGAGTTGAGAGATGTTACAGTAGGGTGTTACCCGGTCGAGGATGGGAAAGGGTGGCTCTCAAAGAACGGACATTAGAGGGGGGACAAAGACTTGCTATAGGCAGTAATGACGTTCAATTCTAGCTAGCTTAGTTGTCTATATATTCCCTTGATCTGACAGTTAACTTTCGGTTCTTTAAAAATTATCAACCAGTAAATTATTCAACATATTCATACTGACAAGATGCTGTTGGATGTGCATGATATGCAATTCTGTCATCGGGAAGAAACCTGGCTCTATCCTCCATCCATAAATCATGTTTAGGCAGACCTTTAGATTAGGAACTACGATAGGGCGTAGTTCCAGAATCTTCCGAACTCCTCAGATAGCTAAGCCATTTTCCCCCATTGTTACAAGAAACTACTCAAAGCCTCCTTCATCATCTTTCCAAAACGACGGTGGGCCCAAAGTGAAACATTTCCTTTTTGTAGGAGTCGTGGGAACCATACTTTTCGTATTGGTGGTAAACAAAATAAACGAACAAGACCCCAAGACTTCATTGGCAAAGAAAAAGAACTCGTTCTCGGAGCAAGAGTGGGAAAGCTATGTTGCTGGTCTAAAACGTAAGAAGCAAAGGTTCGATTCCTCTTCAAACAAAGAGTTTTATGCTGTTCCCTTTGCCAATAAAAACCGCAAACAGGTTGAACGCCTAAAACGTGAAGTTTCCAAGACATCTTCTGAGGAAAATGTCGGTGTCGTCGATCTAAATGAACTTATTGCCAAACAAATAGACAACCCGGAATCACCCTATGGGCTTTTGTTGAAAACAACTTTGGTGGAAAACGATCCAAGCTCCCAATCTTGTACATACTCTTTCAACTGGAATTTGGCCAAAGGTATATTCTCAAAACTTGTTTGCGACGAGTTGGTCAGAATGACCGATGCATCTCCTCAATTGAACCGATTCCTATTGCTAAATTTTCCAAATAACTTGCCAGAGGCTATCAAATTTGAGCAAGATGTTGCTAATGTCACCAAGCTGATCGTGTTCAATGAGGAGCAAAAAGAAGACGTTGTTGTCAAGTATTTTGACACTGTTGATAAAGTCTCAATCAGCAAATAATAAGGGTGTTTCTTCCTGTATATAAATAAAGATGCCGTTAAGATTGTTTTGTACTTTTGAATCCAAGAACGGGTTCTATCTCTTGGGCTTGTTTCTGTCTTTTCAAGCGACGCCTTTCTCTTCTTCTTCTGGTCTCCTCCTCTTCGAATGCCTTTCTCTTTGCAATCATCTCTCTGACGTTCAACTGCACGTCTTCAGATTCAAACATTTTCTCTGTCCTCTTGGTATTCAATTGTTCTATTCTCTCTTTCACCATTTCCAAAGTGATCTCCCTCGTGGGATTAGTATTGGTACCAAACCCAGCCTTGACCAAGTGAGGTTTACTGTTGAGATGATCTATAAACTGGAGATTGTCTTTGTAGGTAAGATTACAGTATTCACAGTAGAATCCGGCATTTTTTCCTCTTTTACTGACTGTTGCTTGGTCTGCAGATATCAGGCTGATCTTGTTCAGGGTATCTGCCTTTTGAAGGAGTTCCTTCCTCTCCTTTATGTACTCATTAATATCACGATTCTTTGCAGGTTTGGATTTGGCTTCTTTTAGCTGCTTCCTTCTTTCTATAGCAGTTTTGGCATACTCCTCCTTATTCCAGGATCTCCGGCCATATTGGTTCAGCGTAGGCTCTGCCATTTGGTGATAGGAGGAAGGGTTGGGGGAGTAAGATAGACATCGCGATATCTGAGATGAGCTTCGATGCTTATGTAACCTACACATGGAAGAATACAGTTAAGGACTGGGGAGGAAGGGATCAACAGCTTAGCTCTTTCGTCTACAGAGTCACTCAGATAAACATTATACGCAAGAGGAGCGGGAACGCACTACTACCAACATCGAACTATTCCCGGAAAAGCTACACCTTTCAAATTCCATGACTTTTATTAGTTATACATCTATTCGTCTTGGACAATAGTTCCCTTCTCGGAAACGTAGATACCATCCAAGAACTTACGGATATCCTTGTTTCTGACACGGCAGATCTGTTGGACGTCAGCACAAGTTTGAGAAACACTCTCGATGGAGTTACCCTCAAAGATCAGCTCATCCTTTTGAGCAGAAGAGTTGGAAGCAGTGACACCCTCGTAGACCTTGACCTCTCTGACTCTCTTCTCACCCAAGAAGTTTCTGATCTCAACGTATTGGTTACCGTCCTTCTCGATGAAGTTAACGTTAATTGGGAAATGCGCATACACCAGTCTCATCTTGTACTTGTAACCCTTGGTGACACCAGTGATCATGTTGGAAATCAAAGACTTGACAGTTCTCAGAGCAGCAACGTGCTTTCTGTTACCGTGGTGGACAATGATCTTAATCTCGTTGTCGCCAGATTTCTCAAAGGCAACGTTGATGTGCTTGAGGTCCTTGGTCAGTTCACCTCTTGGTCCAGTAACCTTGATGACTCTGGCCTTGATGGACACAGAGACATCTTCTGGGACGGTAAGAACTTGCTCAGATAGAACGTATTTCATCTTGTTCGATTGGTGTACTATTCTAAATTTTTCACAGTCTAATGGTCTACAGTGACAGAGAGATTTTTCAGTAGAGTACACGTCCTTTTGGAGAATTCGTGGAAGAGGAAATCGCAGTCACAGGATTTTTGTCCTTAATGAGCGAGCGTCATCACGAAGTATTCTAGAAGGTAAGGTGCATGTTACATGGAACCAAACTGTATGCACTGTACCTTTTTACGACAATAGGGGAGTCTTTCTGTCCATCTGTGGACCAATAGCTATTGTGTTCAACGACAATAATGAATTCTGCAATTGAAGACGTTCCCTGACGACGACTCCATTCGCTGAACAGCTGAGCTCATCACAATGTCAGGATCCGCTCGTGTCCAAGAGGGTGTATCTCAATGGGATGCCTAGTAGTTATACAACCGCATAGGAGACTAGTTACAGTGCCATCCCTTAGAAAGCCTAGACTGGTATTCGTTTGCGTCACTGGCCAGCTGAAAAGTCTATGTAGAAACCTCAAACTTCTTGACTTATGACAATAAGTATGCACTATATGCAGAAGCCGTTCTTTCGTCTTATTCAACCAGCCTACAATACGCCTATCAGAGCACGTCCGGTTGAACAAGTACAAACGCTCTCTAGCTCCCAAGACTACGGGCCGTCTAGAGTGCATACCACTACAACAAAATTACCCTAACACTTTTCTCTTACTATAACCATAAACAAAAATAAAAACCCAAAAAATGAAAACGACCCCTAAATAAAAGCCCTCAGTCTTCCAATATTTTCTCCCGAGGAATAGATCCAATACACTTACACTTTGTATCGCAGAGATCAGTCGCAGCTAATATGAGAATTGCGCGCCACATACCTCGCGTGAAAATAACGGAAGTCCAATTGGTAACCTATTCCTGGAATAATACAAAGTCATTCAAATCAAATGCATTAGCGGTAAATGGTGCTGCAGACCACGAAACTTAAGTTTGCTGTTTTCTTTTTTGTTGCCAATTGGTTCATCCTAGATTAACTACGCGTCTCAAACAAAGGCAATTGTTCCTTTCCCAAGCTAAAGATTAGAAAAAAGTGCAGTAGTAGTAGGTACGCCAAGAACGGTTGACTAGGCATACCAGTAAACAAGAGCAATCACCTGATTATCTCAATGTCAACTGATATACGCCAACTGAACTCGCTAGCCTACTACACAACATCTTCCTCCACTTGGAAAGCAAAAGCCGATGGAGCCTCTCGTAGCGTGTAAGAATGAATCCATCATCACTGCTGGATGATGCAACCGATTCGACTCGCTAATGTCATAAGAATTGAAGAAATCGTTGATGGAGCCTGATGGGGCTGTCAGAATGTACTCAGAGTCATCCTCATGTTTAATTTCTAAAGTATTTGAACCCAATAAGAAATTCTCATCGGATTCTATTTTTAGGTTCCCTGGGTTGATGTAATCGCTCGAGTCTTCGGGTAGACTCAAGGGAGTAGAAACATAACTGTTTACTCCTTCTTGCTCGTGCAGCTCTAACTGCGAGAGTGTTGACTTTTCTTCGTCTCCTTCCGAAAGATCGGAAGATAACGGAGATGGAAGCTCATTTAATTTCTCCTGTGTGATTGTTGTGTTCTTTGTCTTGTTGTTTGAGACGTTCTTCTTCCTTGGCAACTCCTCTTCTTCTTCGTCCTCGTCATATTCGGCGATATTATCTTCGTCAATATCCTCACTCAGAGACCTACGACTTGACGTGGAGGTCTTTCTGGATTTGGAGGAGGTTGAGAAGTCAGATGGCATTTCGAAATCGGAAGATCTGGGAACTTCTATTTCTGGAACTGTTAAATCCAAATCTGAAACAGTACCGCCTAAGGCTTCCAGTCTCGAAACAATAGTATCCTGTATCTGTTTCAATTTGTTGGTAGCTTCGATTGAATCCCGGAGAGTTGATTCCAGGTTAACGACGTGATTCTCCAAGAATTCAACGTGTCTTCGTTTCTTCTCTCGGGAAGCGTGGGCCGCTCTCCTGTTACGAAGTATGCGTTCCACCCGACGCTGTTCCTTTTCCTCTTCCGTCTTAGCTCTCTTGCGAGGTGGAAGTGGACTAGCTAGCTTGTGAGAAGTATCTACAGCCATTTCGTGTGATGAACCTGAGTCGACTAGAAACAACCTAAACTATTTCTGGAGTACTCGTAAGAGAATATCGGTGGCGATCTAATCGCACTTATAAGTCATTTCCGAATCAGCAAGGGATGAGCCGGGTAACACGCTCCTCCTTCGGTGCCTTCAATAATAAGAATGGGACAGAGACTGATTTTATGCCCGAAAAGGAAGTACCCTTTGAGATATGCAGACTTTTTCGGATTCAAGAACCACCCCATCACAGTAGAGATATGAAATTTCATTGAATTTTCACCGAAATTTCAAAGATTAATAGGTGACATGCCGTGTTTAGATTCCAGTTCATCGTAGGCTGTGAAGAAGGTCATGCTTGCTGAGTGAGCTGCATAAAAGCCGTCTCAATGGTTCCATTTGCTCAAGACAGGTTGACAAAGCCGCAGCGGGCGTAACGGAAAGTTTTGTCGGTCACAAGACTCTGACCAATATTCCCAAATGGTAAAATTAGCAACGAATCCCAATAAAAACCGTTTTATTAATAGTATCTGCGCCACATAGAGCGCGATGTGAAATTTCCATGCACAGTAATCAGTATTCAATTATCCTGTGCGATTAGTGCGATTAGTGCGTTTGTATAGCCTTCGAGCTAAAAGGAGGGCCCGCCGGGTGCACCGTGCTACTTGTTGAGGCGTGGAACAGGACCTGGGTATTAGCTCTGTCTTCTTTGATTCTAGGACAGGGTTTATGTGGTGAGAGGGAGTCAAGATGAGAAAGCCCTGCCAAAAGAGAAATAACTTATCGTTGTATCCACCATGAAAAATCGGTGTTATCATGTCCATCGATTGGGTTAGATAATACCAGGAAATCAAAGAATATGTGATTTCCAGCCATGTCCTGTTTTGTTCTGTAGGAGATAAACAGCATCGCTCGGTGACTTATCTTTCTCCGTCGATTGGAGATGCGATAGTGTGATCATTTAGATAGCGTGACTCCTTTATTTCATCATTGCCATGAAAACTGGCTTAATAAGGTGATCAATAAGTAATCGTGCATTGAGGTCCTGAATATGACTTAAGTCGGGCTACCTCAGGTGGATTGCAGTCTACTGAAAATCACCGATCTTTTCCTCTCGGCAGTTCAATCCCCCTCTTTGCTGGGTATAAGTGAATGTCTGTTAGGGGTCACTTTGTTTGCTATTATGTCTTCGTTGATGAACCAACAATCATCGAAAGATTGAAATTCGATAGTCAGTTTACGATCTTTCACTCCTGAACTTGCTGGCACTACCAATGATTTGGAGTAGTTGTTTGCAGTTTCATAGACGGGCAATGGTCATTCCAGCCAAGTACAAATAATGCTTTCCGGAAAACTACAACGTTCTCTCTGGCTGGCTCTCTGATAGCTGATGGGTCCGACCGGTATCTGCCCATCCTCATACATTTGTTACCATATTGCTGCTACCAACTGTTCACCTGCCATCATGTGGAGCATGTCCCTTCCGGATAAACCCAACCAGCTGTCCTTGGTATATATGCAGGGTTCATCTGGGGTCTTGGTGGCAGATGTCGGTTTATGGTCGCTCCCCTTTTTGGCCTGGTATCACCCTTCATGTCATGCATACTTGAGTGAGACACCGGATCTTGGTCAGTATCCACACTTAATACAATGCAAGGCTGTACAATAGGCTGCGTCGGTAAACTACGCTGAGACTACCAGCGACCTACCAGCGACACAACGCAGCATAATGTTGACCATGCTCATACATGAACTGCTCCATGTCAGAGAGAAAAGGCAGGGGTCAGAAGTAGGCTGTTCAACCGAGTTAGCATTGCAAATCCAGACGTTTTTCTCTACGCCAAACACACTTCGCCCACATGTAATTCCACTTTGCCAAGAATTAGAATTGCATCTCTCTCCCAACGATAAATAACGAAACAATCCGCCCCAGCAGGCGAACATATTACCGAATGATTGTGACCCAATTGGCAGTGTTATGCCTAGCCATTGACCTAGCTGTTGCCCAATCACGTCCTCCATTAAAGGCAAACAAGGTGCCCTTCAAAAAGGTCCATTATTCTTCAGACCCTAGCGATAGCCTTATTAAGCGAGCCAACTATGAGAAGCTTGACTTGAGACATCTTGGCGTGTTGTACACTGCGGAGATCGAAGTAGGTTCACGCAAAACTGACATCGAAGTCATCGTTGACACGGGATCCGCTGATTCATGGGTTTTTGACTCCAGTTCTGCCGTATGCGACTTGTCCTACCTGGAAATAGGGGACAGTCGAAACGGTTCCACCCTACGTTATAGTGACCAAGTCGCTACTCCGTCGAGTCAACTCCTGAGTGGACTAGAGGAGCTTGGTATCGCCATTGATGCTGAAATTTCAGCAAAATATCAGGGAAACTCTCTTGTTAAAAGGCGTGTGACGCCTTTTTTCTTTGACATTGACATTAACAAACCTGTCTGTGATCAGTTTGGATCCTTCAATCCAAGCTCATCGAATACTTTTGAAAGCAACGACACAGAATTCACTATCACGTACGTGGATAACTCTTTTGCCAGTGGAACCTGGGTGCGGGACACCTTTCGTTTGGGTCAGTTTGAAATCGACCAGCAAAGCTTTGCTCTGGTGAACACTACAAATAATTACATGGGAGTACTGGGTCTGGGTCCTTCCACTCAACAGATAACCAATAGTGATTCCAGCGATAACGGTTACACCTATCTCGGTGTGGTGGATTCCTTGCGGGCCCAAGGGTTCATCAATTCGTCCTCCTACTCCGTATATCTTGTTCCCGATGGCCAAATGAGGGATAATAACCACGATGATGGTGAGATCTTGTTTGGTGCCATTGACGAGGCTAAAATTGATGGCGAGCTGAAACTGTTTCCGTACGTGAACCCTTACAAGTCACTATATCCTGATCAGTACGCTTCATACGTGACCATTTCCAGCATCGCCGTGACAACGTTTTCTAGTAGCAGACTCGTTGAGAGGATCCCTCAATTGGCTCTCTTAGACACGGGTGCCACCTTTTCTTATCTGCCAACATATACGCTGATTCGGGTTGCTCTTGCCATCAGTCCTTATTTTGAGTATGTTCCACAATTGGGCTTGTTCGTTGCAAATGCAGATTCCGTCTCTGGTGCGATATTCGACACTATAGACTTCCGGTTTGGTGACGACGTAGTGATTCGATCTAACGTCACAGACCACCTGATCGATGTATCACAATACTTTTCGTCTGGGCGGTACTCTGCCTTGACGATCCATGAAAGCACTGATGGTCTTTGCGTTTTGGGTGACACTTTTATCAAGTCCGCCTACTTGTTTTTTGACAATGAGAACAGTGAGTTGGGTATCGGTCAGATTAGGGTCACTAGAGACCAGGATATTCAAGAAGCTGGTGAATTCAGCTTGGAAAGAGATTCAGGCTATTCTTCTACCTGGTCCATTTACTCCTATGAAACATCTATAGAGGCGTTTAGCACAGGTACTGGTCGGGGAACGTATGAACCTTTTACTCGCTACAGTCGAAGTGTTTCATCAACGACTCGACCCTCTACTACTTTACAACCTAGGACGACTGTTACTTATTCTACTAGCAGACTTCGGTTGAACAGCAGAACGGACGAAGATTCCCAGACTGAAACCTCACTTGACAGTGCAACCTCCTTGAATGAGACGGGTATATTGACTGCTTTAAGATCTTCATTCGACGATATCTCCTTGACTCAAGATTCTTCCTTCATAAATTCAGCAAGTTCAACTACTTTTACATCCAACGGCGGGGCCCCGATTCTATCTTTGAGCTTTGCTTCCAGTATTTTTGCGCTTTTGTCACTCATTCTATAACATTAATATCTGAATTGACTTGGTAGCTACTATCAATTTGAAGCGTAATTTGAATTCTTGTCATAGCCTTGCTAGGTAGTTACAACGTTGGAAGACAACTTTGGATCTTGATACCTCTCAAGGGCACTAGACTATGGAGCATGAATGGTTCTCTGAATCCACCGTTTATTCTCTTTTTACTTTAAATAGGTCATTCTACAAACAGCTTGACTATAGAATTCTACAATACTTCTTGACAGCGCGTAGAACTAGGAACGAGTTACAGTGTACTATCGACAAGTAATCATCTCATTAGGCATGAATCCTGACTAAGATGAACCCTCAACACTAATCGCGATGAGGAAAAAGTTTCCTTACTTAAGCATAAACTCTTGGTTCTACCCTTCAAGTGACAGAGACGATGTTTCCCAATTCATCACAGTTTAGGAAAATCGCCTGTCCAGCAAAAGAGAAATGCAGAATCATAAACTGCATGTTTGATCATTCGTTGGAAAAGGCCATAGAGCGGACATCCGGTGCATCGCAATCTGAGGAACAACAAAACTTAGTCGTTGCACCAAAAGGAGATGGGGACGACCCAAAAGAACTGTCTGGAACAGTCAATAGACTAACTAAGTTTTCATCCGACCCTATCAAGACGGAGTCATCTGATTTCTTAAGCAAAGTGTTCCAGGATAATAAGGAAAATGACGAAGTTAAACAAGTCAAACAGATCTCTTCGTTTCCTTCATCGGCACCTCGATCTGATGAAAAGACTGACTCGGAAGACTCGTTTCTATCGAAAGCAACAGTGACCAAGAGATCGGCTGAAGATTCGAATGAAGATGAAACTCTGAAGAAACAGAAACCTTCTACGCCAACTAAGCTTCTTCCAAAGAACGTATCCAACCCTCCAACTACTGTTCAAGAAAGGATGCGATATCTGAAGAATGCATACGAGTCATTGAAACGCAAGTTACGCAACAAGGATGACAACTACTGTACGGAATTGGCTGTCAAACTCGAGTTGGAAGCTGCCAAATCGACCACTAGTAAAAATGTGTATGAAAGGGCTCTGAAAATTGCAATCTACAAGATAAGAAATGAAGATTCTCCTCCAGGGTCATCTGCCTCACCTGCTTCATCACAGCCAGTATCCAAAATCGATGACCCGGACTGGGTGATTCCCAAGCTAAGTAAACTAATAGCACCCAAAAACAAGCTCAAAAGAAACTCCTTCATACTTCAAATACCACCCCCTTATGAGGGTGACTTATCCAAGAAAGTGGTGCAATGTGCGCACTGTGGTGACGATTTCATTCTTGGTGAGCAAATGTTGCATGACGATATCTGTACTTATCATCCCGAAAGGTTGAAACTGACAAAACAGGTCGCCTTAGCAAACAGCAGATATAACAACAGTTATAACACTCGAACATACCCGTGCTGCAATACAACAATAGATGATGCCACTGCTGGATGTACTACGCTAAAACATCATGTTTATAAACTAGAAGATCCTATTGAAATGCATGAGAAGATCCCGTTTGTCTTTGCTGAGGATCGAAACGTGGAGTATTTGGCTGTAGGACTGGATTGTGAGATGGGATGGTCGTCATTTGGATTTGAGCTCATTAGAGTCACTGTGGTTGATTTCTTTACCGAAAAGAAAATCTTAGACACCATCGTTCGACCTTTGGGTGAAATGATTGATTTAAATACCAAATTCAGTGGAGTTTCCGAAATTACAGATTCCAACTCGGTAACATTTGAGAAAATGAGAGATCTCTTATTCAATGTCATCAATAAACAGACCATTATCATAGGTCACGGATTAGAAAACGATATGAATGTCTTAAGATTGATCCATACCAAAATTATCGATACCTCAATTTTATATTCGGCACATTATGACCCTAAAAGGAAAGACCCTCTACGATTGCTGGTGTCCAACTTCCTAAACAGAAAAATCCAATCTGGAGAACACGACAGTATGGAAGATGCACTAGCCTGTATTCACATCATTAAGCACAAGATTCTAGAAAGATACACATAAATTAATAGCTAATTTAAGCGCTCCTTTATATCCCTTTGATATCGAAGAACCAACTCCTGATTATCAAGGATTTTTGACATCAATTTGGCGTTATCCGTTAGTAATCTGTTGATCTCCTTAAAGGTCTGTGCGTTGATGTCTTCAAATCCTGAAACTGATGGTTTTGAAGAGCCAGCTCTTCCTATGTCTTGTAAATGTGTATTTGTAAGAGTACTTCCGGCGTCTTCTTCACAATTTTTTGGTTCATTTGTGTTCTTTGTGAGCGTAGAGAAGTCTAATAGTTCAAATTTTGTATCGCCTACATGATTACTGGGTGTCGCGTTCCTTTCAGAAGACTTGGAACCCATTGGAGTCTTCTTGATAGCAGCTACTTCCTCTCTCAACCTTTTAGGTGTGAAAACCTCTCCTAAAGAGGGAGCTCTCTTCTTTAGTGGGGATAATCTCTCTGCTTCACCGAGCATCCCAATGATCGGTTTATTCTCCTTATATGATGAATTTGAGCCCACAGAGGAAATACTTCGCCGTCTTTTACCATTGAGCTGTGTTGTCGTGGTCAGATCGTCCTCTCCGGCGTAGATGCCTATACTTGGTTCCCTTCTACTCATTTACAGACTGTGATGAGGTTTGTTTAGTGTTTACATTTCATAACGATTATGTTGGTGTTTGGGTGTATTCGCAGTGATTCCAAGATGTGAGTATGAAGGTGATGATGTCACTAGGCTGTCCTGGTAATCCTTATGATTCTGTATATATAGATGCTTTATCACTATTTATTGCTAAAAGCTATGGTCAAAGAGCGTATGGTAAAAGACCAACGTGATTAGGGTATCCTCGATGCTGTGAAAGCCCTTCTAGAGAACAGTTTATGCTTATTAAGTAACAGAGGATTTCTCTGGGCATATTATTAAACCAACCCACTCAGACTCAGTCTTTCTAAAAAGGGAGGCAAGTCTTCCTTGCGAAGCTCAATTAATGAGCTCTCAAAACTATCAACTTTGGCCTTTGCTCCTATTTGCTCGGCAACTTCTTGGAAAGCCAATGAAAAAGTGTTCAATAATGCAATATTCTTTAACGTCGATCCATCGTCTTCAGGAGGGAACTTCGGAGGTAGCCCACAAACCAGATAGGTCTGAGAATCTGGATCGAAACATGCGATAACTAAGGGAAGTATAGTGGAATCCATCTCCGAATAACAGTCTAGTAGCCAGTTGCCCAGTTTCATCACAATCAATGGATTTCGGAAAAGCTTGTTGTAATTGGTTAGAAGGTCCATTGTTAGTTCATTCTCATCTAGTGAAGTCTGGAAACGTTTCATCTCATTGGAATGGATACTGCTACTCCAGGAAACGGAAGCTTCTTTCAAGACTACTAATCTGAAAACCTTCAGATTCGTAACCATCCTTTTCTCCAGAATTTCAAACCCTTTGTCAAAAATGAACCGCTGTTGCCATTTAGCAATCTCCAGTCCTTTTTTAACGAGTTTGAAATCTGTGAGGGCATCGTAACAGTGCCAAAAATTCGATATGAATTGAGCTTCTCTTTGGGCAATGATTTCGGATAGCTCAGCTTCCTGTGTTTTGGGTGTTGCTTGGTTGTTGACGGTTTTTGTCGCATCGTCATTCTTTTCAGTTCTAGTTTTAGAAGATTTTCTCATCCTTCCTTTTAGATCTCCATTAAAATCCAACAGAGCTGTAATAGAATCCACGTACTCGACAGCACTAACCACACCTTTGAATCCAAAGTTTCTAATAAAACCTTCTTCAATGAGTCCGTCCAATTGAAAATCATGCAAGTATCTAGTCAGAATAGCAGGTAAGCGCTTCTTCATTTTAATATCTAAATAATGCCAGTTCTGAGATGCAGCTTGTAATGAAATACCCATCTTGGCAAACATCTTATTGATTCGTTTCTTTCCATCATTAGTATAGAGTTTGAGCTTCGAGTTAACAAAATTTGAGTAAAAGAATGAGTTGTATAGGTTCCAATGGCGCAACAAAAATAGCTTATAGTCCTTTTCTATTATTAAAGTATTGGTATCCAGACTTTTATTGCTGAGTACATGGCCTCCGTTTTCCACTACAGTGTCACTGTGTTCATTAATGGAGTTGTTAATCGAGCTTTCCAACCTTACCACTTCATCTTTCAAGGATGGGACAATTTTCTGGTACACGTTAGAGTATAGGGCCATTAACGATGTGGTGCCTAGTATAACCAGCCACAAGTCATCGATTTTGGTTTCACCAATGGAAGAAATCAATGTGTATGCTTGTAAAGCGACTGAAGTTGCAATAGTTGAACCTTGGTTGTAGTAATTATCTATTGTTTCTTCGCTTTTATGGAGTAAACGTTTTCGTTTCTGAGAAGGCGGTGATGATTGCGAACAATGCCTTCTTTTTGATCCGACTTCCCCACCTTCATCTGAATCCACGTCGCCGTCGGTCTCTCCGCCTTGATCGTTTTGCTCATCGTCGTCTGTCTCGACTTCTTCGTCTTCATTATTCGGCATTTCATTCTCCAGCCTCAATAGTTCATTATAGGCTTCACGTTCTTCAAGGAGTTCTCTTTCTATCTGACCGTCGTCAAAACATATCACGTTGTCACTGGAGAACAAGTTATCTAAATTCCAAGGTCTGTGTCCATCCATTATATATACTTTTTTGTTTGAGGCGTGTGGGCTATTGAGGTCCAAAAACGTCACCATGTCGACCATCGCTCCACATCCCAAGATTATAACATTTACCACGTCAAAATCAAGCTGGTCAAACTTCTTTTTGAGATCTGTGTAGCCAATCACCGGTACCAACTGGAAACTAATTAGGTGTTTTTTGAACATTGTCGTGAGCATTTTGGATGAGCAAATAGCGTCAACATCCAAAGAGGAAGCAAATATCACTAATCGACATGTGGTATGAGATAAAGACGACTTGCTTATACTCTTGAAGGCTTTGTGGAACTCTATTGGGTTCAAATACATCTGTAGAACCCGCAAGTTATGGTGTTTGGCTTGAATGGACTGGTATGAAATATAGACGCGTTCGCGTTTTTTGGTATCCCAAAGTTCTTCTGAGGGCTCTGCGACGAAGATGACAGATACCGAACCCAAGGGCAATCAACAGGGAATCAAGGCTGATAGTTCTAATAATAATACATCTCTTTTCTATTTACATGTTTAATTCTCCTCAAGATACTGTTTGACCAGCCTCTTGAGCTCTCTGTCAATGGTCTTCAACATGGACTTTTCTGTGAAGTTGTTTGATATATCTGCTACATTGTCAACTTGGATGTTGGACAGTCTTCGCTGGGCAAAGTAAAGCTTAATCTGTGCAAGAATTTCCAAAGTACGGAGATTCCCGTTGACACCGTTCGTTTTCATCTCTTGAAGAAGGGCCAAAATTGAATCCAGGTCCTGTGTTCTGAGCCAAGTTTGTTTCAAAATAACGTTGTAGAAATCGTTAGTGCAAGTAACCATGTACAGGTTGATATCCCAAGCCTTGATTTTCTCAAAGACGTTTATCGCATAGTCATAAGAATTGAAATCCACGATCAATGACATGACGCAGTGTAATATTAATGCTTGGATCACTGTCGGGGTCAGGAGTGGTGACTCTGGGGTTTTGGATGATTGGAGGGCTATCTCTTCAAGGCTGAAAGATTTTTTCTTGTTTTGTTTGTTGGTTTTGGATTGTTTCAGATACTTGTCTGTTATCTTTAATGCAAACCTGTAGACCTCAACATCTGTGTTCAATGAGTTGATATATCCCAAAGTAGGCTCCAACTTTTCAAATAGTTCTTTTCTGACGGCCTCCTGTTCTTTAAAGAACTCAACACTCTTCGTCGCATTGAGTTGGTTGTTGACAGATTTCTGGAAATAGTTGGACGTTAAAGATAATGGAAAATCCCTGATATCCTTATCGGTTAAACTGACCTTGTTATCACCCTTTGTGGTTTCATTTTCCTGGAATAACGCATGCAAAGATTTCGGTTTGACTGTTCTGCGACCTCTTTTCGGTATGCTAGTGGGGCTGATTAGCGGCTGTGTCTTGCTCTTCTGATGCAGAGATTCAAAGATTTGACTGAACACATTTCTCTCTTGGAGAGATGGTCCTGAAGTCTGGTTCAATTGCTGAACTTTGGCTGTCTTCAGGTGCATTTCCAAGATATTGTCAACCAATCCATCGATCTCTGTGTCTTGTTTGGGCCTCTCAGAGGAAACTTCCCTTAGTTTTTCACCGAAAGTTGGTTCTTTATTGTCTTTGGTCGAAGAATAGCTAACCCAATCATCCAGAATTGACCTAATATCATTTCTGGCACTACGGGTACAGCTCAGCAGCCGGATCTGTCTATTCATCTTGCCTGGCTTCTGTTCTGTATGCCCAGGAGATTGAGAGAGAGATGATAATTTTCAAACTACTTTTTTTTTTCTAAGGGTGCGCCCCTGCTAGTACTCGAGCGATGGTTGGTCCCCTTGGATTTTCTCCGCCTAGAATATATTGTTGTATATACATGTAACTATCTAAATTAATCATGAGCCTTTCCACTGATTTTTGGGTACAGACGGCCGGCATGGTAATTTATAGATGATCTGGTAGCCTGTGCACCGCCCTTATTAGTATCCATACAAGCTTTCAGAGACAGCTCCAACTCCTTACAAGCCTGACTTCCCTCTCCATTAGATGCCCAACAGTTCAACAATGTCGACATAACAACCATGCAAGGGTTAGACTTGGTCTGAAGCAGTGGCTTTCTGACCTTCAGTCTCGGCAAGGGAGGCAATCTGACTGGTTTCTGCGTCATCTTTGTTGGCTTTGAGTGTGGAATGGAAAAGACAGTGTACGGTTGAGTCAAAAGAATTCTTCCCAGTTCGCGACTAGAAGGATATTCAGTTCACACGGGAGGAGCCCGGCTTCTACTTGAAAGATCCTGGGGAGAGATTTCCCTTCCGGCCCGGTCGCGGATTCAACATCAATTCCAACTACCTGCTACCATCAACAATACCGTTGACATGGATGTCTTTGAACAAGGACTCTCTACTCAACAAAATGGAACACAAGAATCAAATATCGACGTGATCAGCTTAGACTCACTTTCTTCGTCGGACGATGAGGTTCAAGCGGAAACTAATAACGCTTCTTCGACGAGTTCTCCCTCGTCAAAGACCTCTGAAAGTAACGATATCTTAGCTGATTCTCCCGAGGAATCTGAGTATGAAATACCGAGCCATGAACCTATGAGTTATAAGGAGGCAATAGAGTATAATCCCACAAAAGAAGACTGTTATAAAGCTAGACTTTGTTTGAAAACTATAGGTATCTCCAAATTCATTGACCTTTCGTTATCAGAAACACCAGGGGCCAGTGATTTTGTTTATCTTATCAAGTTACTAGGATTTGCACCCAAGCAATACCCTGAGGATGAAAACTCCACAGAAACAGTATACACACTAGTCAAATATCTTCAAAGGGCAATGCATCGGGTGGTGACCACGAGGACGAGGAGGCTGGATTTCAGCACGATAGATCGTTTGGTAGAGGCAATCAAAACCTCTAAAAACATACTCGTACTTACTGGAGCGGGCATAAGTACATCCTTAGGGATTCCAGACTTTAGATCGTCCGAAGGTTTCTATACTAAGCTGCAAGAACAAGGGTTGGACGACCCTCAGACGGTTTTTGATCTAGAATACTTCAAACAGGATCCCACTTTGTTTTATAGCATTGCCCACCTGGTTTTACCTCCGGAAGGTTCTTTCACTCCTCTTCATGGATTCATCAAGTTACTGGCGGATAAAGGAAGCCTATTAAGAAACTACACCCAGAATATCGATAATTTGGAGGCAAATGCAGGAATCCCATTGGAAAAAGTGATTCAATGTCACGGTTCTTTTGCTACTGCTTCTTGCGTCACTTGCAAATACAAAATTCCAGGAGAAACCATATTCGAAGAGATTAGAAACTGTGAATTACCCCTATGTCCATTTTGTATAAAGCGAAGACAAAAGCTAATGAAAGAAATCGAAGCGTTTGATGATGGACAAGGAAACTCTTTCTCTATTCTTGGTACGGTAAGAAGATGTTATACTGAAAGTTACGGAGTTATGAAGCCTGATATAACATTTTTCGGTGAGGATTTACCTGGGTTATTCCATGATAATATCGTACAAGATATCAAGGAATGTGATTTACTACTGTGTATTGGGACATCGCTGAAAGTAGCTCCTGTGAGTGAAATTGTGAACAAAGTGAAACCTGAAATTCCACAGGTTCTTATCAATAAAGACCCAGTGACGCATACAGAATTTGACATCTCTCTGTTAGGCTACTGTGATGAGCTTATAGTTTACCTTTGTGACAAGCTGGGATGGAAGATTGATCATCCAAAGGTTGATGAACTTTTCGATTCCATTGAAGGACTTTTAGAGCTAGAAGAGGGATCGGGGAGGTTCCAGCTGGTTCTGAAGAGAGATGCCACTGAGGGTACATCAAGTGAATCATCCCACAGTCAATCTGAGGAGACGCGTGAAAGCCTCAATGGGGCTTTGGAATAGAGACATACATAGTTGTATAGATAGAATTCTCCGGTCGATGAGACCAACTGAGATAATTCGTTAGCCATGTATCGGCATTCTAGAAGAGATGAGCGACCTGTCACTCTAAGGGGACAATTTTTGTTACCCGCGAGGGCCATCTTGAACATCGGTTTCGTTCGACGATCTGAACGACAATAGTTTACAGTTAACCTTAACCCCTTCTACCTCCTTCACGTTCATATCACACACACACGGCGTAGAGCTATGTCCAGTATTCGAAGCAGATTGAAGGCTAGAGAAGATGACTCTTTCCAAGAGGCTTTACAATTTTTGAACAACAAACAGTACAAGAAGGCTCTGAAAAATGTTGATGGGATTCTAAAGAAAAACCCCGGTCATACTGAGAGTGTGGCTCTGAAGGCGCTACTTTTGTATCATTTGAAAGAAAAGTCGGAAGCGCAGGTTTATGCCAAACAAGCGGCTGTTCAAGGCGATTCGAAACCAGTAACGAATCACATTTTGGGAATTTACTACAGAAGTGTCCAAGATTACCAAGAAGCAGCTATCTGGTTTCAAAAAGCCGTAGATAACAAAATCGCCAACTTCAACGTCTACAAGGACCTGTCTTGTCTACAAGCTCAAAACCACAAGTATGTCGGCATGGTTAAATCGAGGCTTAAGACCTTGGAGAAAGAAGCTGGCTACAGATGTAATTGGACAGGTTTGGCGATTGCCCATCATCTGAATAAGGATTACAACGCAGCAGTTAAGACGCTCACCAAGTTTGAGGAGCTTGCGCGGGACAGTTTAAGCGATGGAGATTTACTGGAACATTCACAATTGTTACTCTACAAGGCCATTATATTGAATGAGGCTGGTGACTTCCAGGAATCCTTGGATGCATTAACCCGAGATGAAAAAAGCATTTTCGACAAGTTGAAGTTTGACGAGTTGAAGGCAAAGAATCTAGTCCAATTAGGCAATTTGAAGGCTGCTTCGTTGATCTATCGTAGGCTCTTAAAAAGGAATCCTGACAACAACTCCTACTACTACTTGCTTGAAATCTGCTTGGGGTCTAACGTTGCTTCTGCTGATGTCAGAAAGAAATTGTATGAAAAGTTGGCAAGTTTCTATCCCAAATCTGATCCACCGAAGTTTATTCCCTTGACGTTTCTTGAAGGTGACAGTTTTGTCGAAGCGGCTTCTAAATACGTTTTGGAACAGTTGAAAAGAGGAATTCCCTCAGCCTTTGTTAATGTCAAACCGTTGTACAAGGATGCAAACAAAGCTAAAGCTTTGGGGTCCATTGTTACGAAATTTTTCAATCAGAACCATTCCAGCCCCACTACGTACGTTTGGTCTGGATACTATCTAGCCCAACACTATTTGGCGCTTGGACAATTGGACGAGGCTTTGAAGTTTTCCGATTTGGTTATTGAACACACTCCTACTCTTGTAGAACCTTATATTATCAAAGCTCGTGTTTTCAAACACAAAGGTGAACCTTTAGAAGCCGTTAAAATCATGAATGAAGCCAGAAAACTTGATTTGCAGGATAAGTTCATCAACTCGAAAACCACCAAATACTATTTGAGAGCCAATCTTATAGATGAGGCAACTCAAACCATCAAACTGTTCCATAGAATCGATGATAATGTTGATGTCATCGAGGGACTACACAATACTGAATGTGTGTGGTTCATCACTGAGGAAGCTGAGGCTTTCTATAGAATTTTCAAGGAAAAATTGGCCCTGCTCAAGGATGGAGAAGTTGACGCTGACCTACAGCAAGAGATCCTGGAGAATCAAGGGCTTTCTTACAAGAGGTTCCAAGCCATTGACACGATTTTTGGAGTTTTTATAGATGAACAGTTTGATTTCCATAGTTATTGTCCCAGAAAGGGAACTCCAGCAAGCTACGTTGATATGATTAGGTGGGCTGATAATCTATACCATCAACCAATGTACACTAGAGCTTCTGTTGGAATCTCCAAAATCGTGTTTAATATTCACAAGAAGCCTGAAGATTTAATTCCCAAAGAATTGAGCAAGCAGGCAAAGAAGCGTCGGGAGGCAATGAGCATCTCCCAGCAATCGTATCGTGATGATGATGATGTGTTTGGAGAGAAGGCAGTAGAGAAGTTGACTCTGGATGATTTGAATGCAATTTACAACAGACTAAACAAAGAGTTTATTCAAGTCAACGAACTTGGGTTTGAGTTATATTGTCGTCAGTATAAGGTCATCTTTGCTGCACAAACTCTAGTCAAGCTTTCCAAGCTGACTAACCACAAGTATAAGGCGATTGGTCATTTCCTTACTGAACTCAACTTCGATGTTTTATCCAGCGATAAAATCCCCGATTCGTTGAAGAAAGTAGTCAGACTTACTTTGGTGAAGAACTTCCCTGAGATCAAAGATTTACTAGATGACCGAACCCAAATGGAAGCATATGCTAACCAAAAATACCTGAATAACCTAACTCTGTGATGTGTAAATATATATACATAGAATATTTGTGCTCATGAGTTCATCCAGCTTTCAACTTGGCTTCTTGCAATTCCACTCGTAAATCTTAATCCATGCTTACCACCTGGGAAGTAACTAACGAAATACCATATCATGGCAATGAACTGGATGATACAGCTAATCACTACTAAAATTGTGCTCTTTAGAACAACAGCAAACACCAAAGTTGCCGTTATACTTGCAAAATACCCTATGGTAAAAGGGAGTCTCTCCGCAGAACTCAGATGGACGAGATAGTTTTTGGCTCCCTGGAGCACCCCAAAAGATGCCAGGAAGAAAACAGAGCCCATCGTCCATAGTAAAGCGAACTTGGTAGGTTTTAGTGTGAGAACGGGAAATAGTAAGACACAAATAATGAAACAAACTACGCTTCCAGCTATCAATACCGCAAATATTAGCATTCTGTCCCATCTTGATAGCTCAAACATTCCTGGATCGCTGGTAACCACCTCTTCACTGTCCAAGGTGATATCGCCATTAGTAGAAAACGGATTGAACTTTTGGAACGTGGATCTGAACGTTGAGCTGGACGACGTTGGGAACTGTTCAGTTCGTTGTGGAATTGAGGTCGGTAGGATCGAATAATCATCCCCTACATTCACTCCTGGGATTTTATTAAGGACATTCTTGAACATTGTTTTGGGGTCCGAGTTGAGCTGGCATGTATTTGGATGTATATCGGGGTATATATGTTTTCGCGAGTCAACTGATTGATGCGTACGTCAGACATCCTTCCACATGGAACTCCACTCCGAGACCACGAGTCGCATCCGAGATCCTGCTACTACTACACAGAAACTTGGAGAGCTAATATGGTTGACACTCTATTATCGCAAGACTCTTGTCTATACTCAAACTATATGTTGTAGAAATACAAAATTAAAGAAAAAAAGATAAAAAAGGGGAAAAGCCGAAGTAATGGTGGAGCGGTGGTAGACCTGAAATGCTGTAGAAGAATGTCCATCGATATCGTCAGTCTGCCAGTGGTCCAACACCAATGCTACCCAATCCCTTCTCGGCAGAAGTGTTTTTCAAATCTTCTCTGCGTTCTTCCGGTACGTTGTGGGCAATCTCTAAATTCTTTAGTTTTAATGACAAGGCGACCTCCTGGCGGTTTCTTTCGTCAATATCTTGCTGGAGAAAATGAATATAGTCTACTGCTTTGGTGAGAATTTGTCCTTTGTTGGGCTTCCCGTCTTTGGTGCCCGTAGCTTTTGCTTTGTCCTTGGGGTCTAGGAAAAATGACTCGGGAATAACAGTGAGTAAGTCCTGTATACGCTCGTTAATATTGTCCCTTCGTTTGCGTTCAACAATAGTCCCGCCTGGGGTTGTCACCACTGAGCTCCTTCGGGACTTTGCAGTGTTTGCATTGGATTCCGATTGGTTGTTGGAATCCTCATTACTATTGTAGTCGCCCTGTTGTGGAGATTCGGACTTGACATGATGCAAAGCGGGTAACGCCTTGGAAAGAGACTGCTTAACATCAATGCTTGATGAGAAGAAGTTGGGAGAGGGAGTGTTCTGCGACACCTGGTCTATGTTGTATGTGAGTAACTGGTCCTGTTGGATTGGAGGGTCTGTGTGCTGTATATGTTTGCTGGTATTCTCTGTAAAACCGCTATCGGTGTCTAGTATATTGTCTAAGCTGGAAAAATCCAAGATCTCGTTTTCTTGGAACTGAGGCTCCGCCTTGGGCCACTGGTTAGGATCCATGGAGGTGGTCTTTTATTTATATAGTGGTCGAACGGGGTAGTTGAATGGAGGAACTCGAAGAATGTATCAATGTTCTCCGGGATGTTGGGGAAACTTGCTAGGATTATCGCGAAGGGGAATTTTTTCAGTGGGAGACATTTCTGCCCTTGGCAGAATGCCAACAATATGAGAAATTCGCGGGTGGTATTTAGCGACGAAACGGAGGGAAAAGGGGGTGCACTTTTCGAGAAAAAACAATAACGGGGTGTAACTGCAATTGTTACCACAAATTATTCAAGATGTTTCAAGATGCTGTAAGGGAGATGAGGAAGGAGCACAGAAGCAGAAGCAGAGCAGGCAACAATCACGGATCTCAAGTGATTTGAGTTGGCCTGTAGACTCTGAGAGTTTGTTCTGGTTTTTCTAGTGTGTAGGTACGCATAAATCCTTGAAGTCGTATGCTTTGAAATTTGGTAATTCCAATTGGATGAACCCTTTCGGTGATCAATCGATGTTTTTAGCCTCAATTCTTGACAATTTTTCACCTAATTTCCAGGAGTAGCGGATATCTCATTGATCATCCTTTGGTGTAACTTCTGTCTTGAGAGACCTCTCTGGTCACCATAACATATCCTCTGAAGTACCCACTACTATTCACCAATTAAAATTTTCAGAGAAAAAAAAATCCAATAATTTTTTTTCTGGAAAAAGAAACGTTGGATGCATTTCAAAAAGAAATTTCCAACATCTTCCAAATCACCCAAAGTATCAGACATTCCCAATTCCGTTCCTTCCCAGTTGCCTTCCACCCTTGTCGTACCCGGTTATTCATTGAAGAATGGTTGTCTTACGGAAATCCTGCCGAACTCGCCGTCTTTCTGAGAGAGCAAAAGAGCTCGATGGAGAGAAAAGACCTTCCAAGAGAAGATGTTCAGGAGAGTCCAACAGTACCTCCAAATCAACAACTGAATCCGGCACTTCAATCGCCGACCACCAGAGTAATCTGGAATTGAAACCGATCTCCATATCAATCGAACCCACAAAGCCACACATGAGTCTAAGAGAGCAAAGAAAACTTAGACTCCTTCAGTTGAAGACTCTCCAGACACAGAAATTAAGCGGCAAAGCGGCAAAAGCCGACAACCAGAGAGTTTCATCTCCTCAACCTGACTTGACCGACGATTCCAACACGGAATTGACGGACAGTGAGGCGGAAGAACAACTACTTGTATCCAAGTCGGGCCAAGAACCTCACATTGACAGAATGTTGAAGTATATCCAATCGACAACCCGTATCGATGATTCTATAATGTCTCTGACGCATTCCTCTCCACTGCTAAACAACAACGATGTTGAAATCTTTGAATCCACAACGTTGGCAGATAACTTTACTCCGTCGATTCCCGACATTCCAGTGAAATCGGAATCGCGTTGGCCCATGAGTGCCGACGAAGGATTCTTTTCACTTTTGAATGACAAGCCTCAGTTCAAGAACTATTCTCTGCAACAGCAGAAGCCACCATTGCTGGTTTTCAATGGCGATTACAGCATTGACAATACGAATAATGCTGCTCCGGGCGAACTACCTCTAGACGAGTATCTAGAATGTGGAAACTTGGAGGAGGAGGAAGGAGAACAGCCTGAAGATCTAGTTCAGTCTCCATTAGAGGCGCTCGACATGAAACAATACCCCTCTCAGTTAGAATATCGCTGTCATGCTCAAGTTAATCTGGCATTGGTTCCTGAATCCACGGAGAAAATGGAGTCAGCATCACGCTCTACGAAACCTAATAAACTCTCCAATAAGATCATGTCCCTAATGAAGAGCTATGATATGCCTTTGACACAGATGGACCTGTTCAATAGAGCTATCAACAAGCGATCGTTGTTAACAGGTAAAGCCTACGAGGAAATGTTTGCTGTTGGTGTTGATAACGACTTTTCGATTTGAGAGAATTATAGGTGTCTTTTATTTCGTATGTGTATTTATGCTTGGTGTTATATGGTTCATTTTCTCTATATTTATTTCGGGATTAATATCTATCTTTTCAGAGCTTCAAATCGCTTTTTTAATTCATCCAAATCTTGATCTCCTTTCTTCACATAAACAGGTCCTGCTGTCTTCTTAGGTTTCTCAGTATCGTCGGGAGAATCTCCTTCTTCAGACTCTAAATCCAATTCTGGCTTTTCATCCTCAACTGGAGGCAGTTTTGAAAAAGGAGCATTGTATGTTTTGGCAATCTCGACCAAATACAAATCTATCAACTCTTCTGAGGGCGGCTGAACTGAACATCGTTTCACGATCTTTTCAGGCACAATTCCATCTTCATTAGTTAACGCATCATGAGCAAATTCCTTCCCATACTTATGGCTGGTGATGTCCCTGATTGTCATGAGTTCTTTCACCTCTGTGAATGGAGCAGCATAGATAATGCTCTTAACGGCCTCTTCTAGTCCTGGGTCACATTTAGGTGACTCGTTGACCAGGCCAATTCTGGCTAGCAAAAGCTCGCAATACAGCTCCAGATATTCCAAAAGTTCAATCAAAATATCCTCTCTTATAATCCCTTCAACGCGAATCCTGGCACTTTCCTCCTTTCTTTGGATTAACAGATCTCCCATTTGCCTTCGTTGTTGTTTGGTCAAGGCACTTTTCTTCTCTTGCAGATGACGGAGTCTTGAAATTGCCATTTTCAATGACGTCTTTAGTCGAGCCTATCTGGTTAGAATCTCTGAACTCAATTGGGGAAGGGTGGTTTACTTACGCCGGGTGTTGCGACGGGAGGCATTGGTTGGTTTGGAATGGAGCAGTTCAGAATACTATCTTTGATGTATGGAAGGCCGCGAACTGGAAGCTAAACCCTTTCTATTAATATTACATAATCTACATCAGTTTATTACCAAATGTTCCTCCATGACCCTACGGGCAGCCTTGAAATTTCCGTCTAGGTTGTAAATATGGGCAAGGTTGTATCCCGCCTCCATCTTCAAATTATACTCTGGTTCCACCGGCTCCATTGCAAGAACTTCTTCATAGTAAGGGATGGCCATCGTGGTGAGCCCTAAGAAATGAAATGCTCTTCCAATGTTGTATACTGTCTCCATTTTAACCTCTTTGGACCCATCTTTTTTCTCTCTGATTTGTTGGTACTCTAGGAAATAGGTAAAAGCTTGCAAAACTTCAAAGTGTCTATTTGGAATCACTCTTTGAATTGACCGATTGAGATAAATTACTCCTATGATAAGACAAATCAGTGGATCCTCCCGAAACTCTCTGTAAACTTTAATCTCGTATCCTAATGAAGATGTGTAACTTCTTTTTGAGAACAACAACGTACTGTAGATGTGGTAGAGATAAGGGTTGATTTTGGTCGAGTCAACCTCTTGATTGACCAAGTTAGCCATTCCCACAATCTTCTTCCCTAGACGTAAGGAATCATGAGCCTTCAGTTGTCTTAGGAAGAACTTCGAATTAATTGAATCCGCATAAACGTCTATCGCATCATTACTAGACTTGTTGAAGCTCATAAAAATCCTGAACACCTCCGAATTGAACTGATACGCCACCAACAGATTTCTTATTGTTGAATTGATCATTTGATTGTCGTCCATTTGAAGTGCGACTGACAGTTGCAGCAAGTTGACCATCGTGGTCTTTTGTTTGGTATTTGTGAAAACTTCAATGTTCTTTACAACTTCGACCAACATTAATACTTCCTCCGAGTCATCATACGATGCTAAAGCAAGGCAATATCTGAAGAATAGATCAGTCCATTCTGACATCTTCAATCCTCTGAATTCTTCAAGCTGGGAAGCTGTATTGCGTAGCTTTTTCGTCTCCGGAAGTCTTGCAAGCTCTGTCTCCTCTCTAACATATTTCATTCTTGTGATTTTCTGTCCAACCTTTAGCCTTTGAGTTCTCTTTCGGTTCATTAGTGCTAGAAATCGTTTGACTTTCTCTCGAGATATAAAGATGTTAGATAGTAAAAACATCTCAATTAGGTCGGCAGCAATTTCAATCCAAGCTTTCATGATAAAGTTACCCTTCTCTTTGGGTTCATCTCCTAGTCTTTTCAACCGAGAATACGTGTGAGAAACACGAGCCAATGCACTTTGCTCCATATCAGCAATCTCGTCTTTAGTGTACACATCCCGTTTTTTCCCTTTTTTTCTACTACTTTCAAGAATCAAAGCTTGGTCTATTGTTGGTTCAGCAGCTCCTCTAATAGCACCTGCATCAAGCATGGTCTCATCTGTCTCATCCTCTACGTCTTGTAAGGCTAATTGTTCCTTCTTGGACTCGATTTGGACAAATAACTGATTAGCCTCTTCGTTCTCTCCCAAGTGGAAACATACTTCCGCCAAAGACAGCAAAACATCTATATTATCTGGATCATTCTGAGCAAGAGATAAGTATGCTGCTTTTGCTTGTGTGTAATCTTCAGTCTCAACCAAGCATCTTGCTATTATCATGATCAATTCCACGTTATGATAAGCCTCTAGTTCCGATAATGGAGAAAGAAATCTTAAAGCTTCATGGAACAATCCTATTTTTTCCAAAGAAGTTCCAACTTCCAGGTAAAGATCTGCGGTACTCTCTATGGCTGAATCCATAAGATAACCGAAATGAATTAAAGCTTCGTCAGTCTCTTTCAGGCGCAGCCTAAAAAACCCCAGTTGAATCCTTAAATCAATTGGCAAGCTGTGACTTTTCTGCTTCTCCACTTCTGGAAGAGCCTTGAAAGCCTCTACGGAGTGCCTCCTATCATCGAATTCTGAATCATCCTTTTGATCCTGCCAAAAGGTTTCAGATTCACGATGCTGGATCCAGCGTGCGATAGTTTTGATATCAGAAATCCCCATTCTCCACGCTCCTTGTTTGCTACACAGTTCAGAAAGGATATTCAACTCCGACCATCCAAACTGTGGCATTTGTAACCGTTCAAAAGACGCCGAGTCTTCTTCGATTATCTGACGATGCTCTTTGTTTTCTTCAAATACCTTCTTGTACAATGCTATTGCGTCACTGATTCTTTTCTGCTTCAGATAAACAAGGGCTAGCTCTTTGAGAATCGTGGAGTTTGTAGGCATTATGTGAAACAGTTTTTGAAAACTCTCAGAGGCTCTACCATATTGACCGACCTCTCGGTAAATAACAGCTCTGTCAAAAATAGCCTTCAGATCCTTGTGATCACTTGCCGATATCCCCCTTGAATAGCAATAAATAGCTTGACTAGTATGCCCCAACTGGTAGGATAATTCTGCCACCATGGACCAGAACTCAGAATCCCAAGAATGAAGGTGAGCAGCAATGATCCATAGGGTTACGCATTTGTTTAAAAGGCCTTGAATCTTGTAGATTTCTCCCAATGTCTTATACGCACTGAAGCTCTTAGAATCCTTTTTGATGACCTCCCCATACGTCTCTTGGGCAACTTGTAAATCTCCTCTTACAAATGCTTCGTTGGCTTGAGATAGAAGCATTCTCACTTCAGGATCAAGTTCTCTATCCTTTCTCATACGTCGTTTCATGGCAGCCATACCACCAGTTTTCCGTTTAGGTTTGAAATTGGAAGCTTCCCTAAGGGCTTCTCTGAAATCAGCATCGTCGTCAATTAGATCAGGGTCCAGTTCTTCATCATCAGAAAATCCTAATTCAATCGCAGGATTTGTTGAAATTGGCCTTGATGACGACAAGTAATCTCCTCTTTGAAAGGTTTCAGCTTGCTCTTCCAATCGTCCTCCCATTTCAGCGTCATCATCGCTAGCAATATCCTGCGACATCTCTTCATAATCTTCGTCATCAAGGTCATCTGCCTCCAAAGATTCCTTCAATTGGTCAATCCCCTCAAATAAATCATCATCGTCATCACCCAAGTCGGGCTCTTTATCTGTGGGTTTGGTTCTGGCCATTGTTGTCTGTTAGAATGCCTTTATTTACTGCCGAAACTAATCGCACTTGGCCTTGCATTTTGATAGTAGTGTCCTATCCATTATTGGGAGGACTTATTTTTGCTTCCTGGGGAGAGAGGTAAATCTGGCCCCTTCTACCAGTGGGGCCGCGACCGACCATACGCATCTCTCAACCTTTGATGGCAAACGTCTCTTATCATTAAAAGCTAGATAGTTCAGCGGAACTTGAAGTAATGGTAAGTTTTACAAGGCATTGAGCGATTATTGAGATAATCTGCTTCTCATTGGGGCCGTTTGTTGTCTAATTCTTTTGCAAGGTTTCTAACATTCAGTTTTCCAATTTTGGTCAAGCTTTCTTTCACGCTCAGCAGGCATCAGGCTTTGAAGACTACTTCAGATGCTACCCTGTATCGATGATGCCAAGTGGTAACTCCAAAGAGGTAGCAAACTTTGGAGGAAAGATTTTTTTGCCTCCTTCAACGTTGCACAAGTTGACCATGTTGCATATCAGTTATCCCATGTTGTTTGAACTAACGAACCAAGAAACAGGAAGGAGTACACATAGTGGAGTTTTGGAGTTTCTTGCTGAGGAAGGAAGATGCTATCTGCCGCAGTGGATGATGACTACTCTGGGTATTCAAAGCGGTGGCTTGCTAAAGATCAAGAACTGTGAACTGCCTCTTGGTTCTTTTGTTAAGATAGAACCTCAGTCGGTTGACTTCCTGGAAATCTCCGATCCCAAGGCCGTACTGGAAAATGTGCTCAGAAATTTTACCACCTTAACCGTTGATGATATTGTAGAAGTCAGTTACAACAATAAGGTGTTTGGAATCAAGGTTCTGGAAGTCAAGCCAGATTCATCATCACACGGAATTTGTGTGATTGAAACTGATTTGGAAACCGATTTTGCCCCACCTGTAGGATATGTGGAACCAGATTATAAGAAAGAAAATAAACAGAACCAAGTCAATCCGGCTGCACTTAACCCAGGACTAGTCGGTCAAGGTTCTATGGCAAAGAAGATCAATTACAGTGAGTTATTGAAACAGAAACCCGATGCTACCAATTTCCAAGGCTCTGGAGTGAAGCTTTCTGGAAAAACTATACAGACTGAGGAAGTATCTCCTCAAGATACCAGTAGCTTGACTTTGGACGGTGAGCCAGCTCCTTTAATTCTTCCCGAAAACCAGTTGTTCTTTGGGTATCCGTTAAAACCATACAAAGGAGACAATGAAGCTACAAAAGACAGCACAAAAGAAAATCCATTATTTGCTGGACAAGGACAAACTTTACGGAAATCAAAGAAAAGAAAGGACAAAGGAACCCAATCAACTAGTACCAAGGACAAAACCCGAAGCCCTGATGCAATAATAATAGATTCGGACTGAGTATTTAATGAGATCAAAGTCTATGTACGTTCAAGCTATGACTATATACAATGTGATGAGGTAATACGTAATATAATAGCCTCAGTGATACCAAATTATGCTCTATCAGCTCCAGCAGTGGCCAGTTTATCGGCCATTTCATTCCCGTAATCCCCAGAATGGCCCTTCACATATTCAATACTCAGAGGGGGCATATCTAGTTCCCTATAAGTGCGATTGATGGATTCAATAAGATCTGTGCAGGGTTCTATTAAATCTCTGTTCTGTACTGGACCTGTCGCCGTTCTCCAATTGTTCTCCTTCCATTTTTTTACCCATTTGGTTATGCAATTTATGGTGTACTGTGAGTCTGTCCTGATGGTGTAATGTTTCTTTGATCCGCTTTTGAGATCCTTTTCAATTATGAATAATGCGTCTCTAACAGCTGAAAGTTCGGCCCTTTGGTTAGTCTGGACCCCAATCAATGGTTTTGAAACGTTCCTAGGGTCATTCAGCTTGAAGAACACTCCGTAGCCGCCTTTTGCACCAGTTTTTCCATTTCCTCTGGCTGCGCCATCGGTGTAAATCACCTCACGGTTACCGCATACTTCACCAGAAATTGCTTCACGATTTAGAAACGCACCATGACTTACAGCAACTCCAGGATTAATTGGTTTGCTCACTTTAGAAACGCCGTTGTTAGAGATAGGCAGCCTATTACTCGATGTAAATGACGGCGTGTAGGTTGGCTTACTCACGTTACTAGCTGGTTTGGTTGAGCCTGCATTCAGATAAGTTTGAGCTTCTGCCGCACTAGAAAACTTCTTGAACTCAGCATTGGAGAATCCCGTGACCTGCCTTTTGCATTCATCCCACGAGTTGAAGATTCCTGTTTTCTGGCCCTTCCTTACAGCATAGTAATAGGCTTTTCTTGACATTTAGATGGAGAGAAACAATATGCAAGGAATAATTACCGGCAGATTCTAGTAGGGTAGTACACGTAGTTTTACGAGTCGTAATAATTTGTATGCAAGTCTCTTCAAGAAACAGCGCATGTAGTTTAGCGGTAAAATTCGACGTTGCCATCGTCGGGCCCCCGGTTCGACTCCGGGCATGCGCATATCTTTTTTTGAAAGCCATCAACATTAGATGGATCCAGGTTTCAGTGCTTGATTATTTTTTTAAGTGATTGTTAACTAGGATATCTGACTGCTGTTATGTTCTTTAACCTCTTCCGTCAACTATCTATCAGTTATGAGTCCTCATTTCTCAAGTGGATGTAAAAATAAAAAGTACTCCGCGACGGGGAATTGAACCCCGGTCTACCGCGCGACAAGCGGTGGTTCTACCACTAAACTATCACGGACTTGTTATATAAGCGGACATTTGCACCAGCATATATGATGTAGATCCGGTCTAATACCCTTTGTTTCATGCTGATTTTCATCTATATCTACTGCAATATCACAACCAATCACTAACCTTTTAGTATTTCAGGTTTTCAAACACTACCATTTCTGTATTTCAACTTCTCCGCTTATCTACACATGCGGCTCAGCACAAATGCTGATAAGTTCACTAAGATATTTTGTACCCAATCTCCTATTACATTACTCTACTTAAGCTTCAAGAAAAGCTGCTTCAAAAGCTACAAAAAATCCATTTGTTCAAGCTAATATGGCTGATGACCCTCTAACTTACTACGAGCTGCAATCTTGCGTTGGTAAGGGCAATTTTGGGGATGTCTATAAATCGTAAGTGGAGCTAAGATTACAAACGGAGCCTTCCTTTCAAGAAAACACTAACATTGAATCTTTGTAGTATAAATAAAGCTACCCATGAGGTGTTTGCAATCAAAATCATAAATATGGAGGAAACAGAAGAAGATATCAACATTCTGATCCAAGAAATTAATCTCCTATCTCAGTTGAGATCGCCGTATTTTACCAACTATGTACAGACCTTTATCAGGGGAACTACTATGTGGATAGTCATGGAGTATTGTGGTGGCGGGTCTTGCAGTGAACTCTTGAAGTATCTAGGAAAAATCAACGAACAGTGCGTGGCTCTCATCATTAGAGACACTTTGAAAGGACTGGAATATTTGCACTCCCAGAGAAAAATCCATAGGGATATTAAGGCCGCAAATATTCTATTGACAGAAAAAGGAGAGGTGAAGCTTGCAGACTTTGGAGTTAGTAGCCAGATTGGCGTCACCCAAGTCAAAAGAGACACTTTTGTGGGCACTCCCTTCTGGATGGCTCCCGAAATTATTACCTGCAAGAATGGGTACAATGAAAAGGTAGATATCTGGTCATTAGGGATCACTACCATAGAGCTGGTCACCGGATCTCCACCTTTGTCAGAGAATAATCCAATGAAAGTTCTATTTGACATTCCAGATCTTCCTGCCCCACTACTCAAGGGAGACAATTATTCCAGCAACATCAAAACTTTCGTTGCAGCCTGCTTACAGAAGAATCCAAAGTTGCGTCCTAGTTGCACTATCTTGTCTCAAACTCCGTTCGTTACCAAGATCCGAAGAAGCACTTCGTTGGTTCCGCTGATTTTGAAAAAGCAGGAGAAGATGAGGGAAAAGAATATCACGCCCAAGTCAAGAATCCCCTTGGAAAAACTTGTCAACATGACAAATGGTGCCCGAAAGGACTATTGGCAGTTATCCACTATTCGACCCAGAGGGAGAAATATGTCAAGGTCCCCCATGTCTCTCACTACTGGTGAACTCAGCTCCAGTATTGGTATGACAGAAGAAACTACCCCAGAGCTGGACATGCCCTCCAGAAAGCAGCAGTTGGGGTATTCGGACTACTTGAAGTACGTGATTCTTTACGCTTTGGACAAAGTCAGGAGCAGGGCCAGTACCGAAATTACAAAGCTTGATGTCGACACTTTGAAGGCTACCATGGAAGAGTTTGAGAAAAGACAGCCTGGTATTAGTTGCGCTTTAGTGGAAGAGATTTTTTTCAGAGTTAGAGACCAACGGCTTTTTACAGTTAATGAAAGTAACTGATTGCTCTTTATGATACATATAATAATACACGGGAACGTCACACTTAGTCAATGGTTTCTGGGCCCTCTTCTAGGTTAAGATCTTTGTATTTTGCTTGCATGAATATTAATTTGGCTGAAGATTTTCCCTTATTGATTAGTTGATAGAAGTTACCCATCGGCACTTCAAATGCACATCCTTTGTTAACTACGAAAACAGTATTACTAACGGTGATTTCAACCAAGCCTGTGATCACGTAGAAAGTAAAGTACATGTCTCCATTGGTTTTTAATGATTTTTGGCCAGCCACTGGTAGCTCCATTATACCAACGGCAGCATAATCTCGTTCTTGATCGAATAGAATTGATATTCGAAAGTTGTCTCCATTCTCTTTGAATGGAGGCAAATACTCCTCATGGCCTGGAGCCCAGGCAATAGTCCTTGGAACTTTCTTATCGGATCCTGGTCCCTCGTATACAAATGTGTTCAGTTTACCATCCTTCAACCATTCGATACCATCCGCTTCAAGGTCATTTTCTTCATTCGAAAGGTCTTGAGATTCTTCGTCTGGAATAACGATTTTCCTCCTCGATATTTGCTTCGGCTTTGGTTTCGCCCTTGATTTTGCACCTGTCTTTTGATTGGATTTTGATCGTGTTTTGGTCGTAACTGTTGAGGGTATATGAGTTACAACAGAATCGACTTTTCTTTCAGTTTCACCATTTTCACCAGGAACAGGTTTATACAGAATTTTTTCGTTTTCCCAATATTTTAAGCATTGAACTCTTTTCCTGCTGGACCTTCTCAGTGGTTGGGATGATGTTTGTGTGTTGACAGGCGAAGGTACTTTCTTAGTTTGCGTGTTAACGATGGGCGAAGTTATTTTCTTCGTCGGTGTCCTTGTCGGTGAAACTTGAATATCTTTTTCTGCAATTACATCTTCATCCTCGTCTTCGTCTTCATTATCAGACAAATCGGACAATTTCTTTCTCCTGGTATTCTTATTCAATGCTATTCGTTTCGTGGTACTTGCTGCCTTTTTACTTTTCTGTGCCTGTTTCTTATTAGAATTTGCTAATCTCTTTGTTACTGATTTGACAAATTGATCGTCTGCGTCAAAATCGGGGCTCAACTGTTCTAAATTTTGAAGATATCGGTTCTTATCGGGTGAATCCTTCTGTAGGTTTATAGGTGACATGGATTCATTCATGTTGAATAGATCATCATCATCTGCTAGGTCCGGTGGCTGGCTTTCATCAGTGTCCTCTATCAAAACAGAGGCCTTTCTAGTTTGCGGCAATGGAGAGCGTAAGGAATTGGTCTTTGACAATGAAGAAGCTCCACCCGGTATACTCAACGGGGTAGTCTTTATTTTGTTAGCAGGAGAATTCCTTCCCCAGGAAGCTGCCGGCGCTGGAGGAGGGGTGATACTAGTCAAGTTTGATGCCTGCTCAGCATCCGATTCTGAAGACTCAGACGTCGGAATGAAGAACTCTTCAATGTCCTCAAATCCATGCGCATCTTTGGATACGTTACTCTTCGCCTTCCGACCAGTCTTTCTTGATATTTTCCCAATATTTAGCTGCTCCATGGCCGAAATATCATGAGAAGCTGGGACTAAAAATACTTGAGAAATCCAAGGGTAGACTGAATAATTTTAAGGCGATGTTCTTGGAATGCTTTCTTTGTTTTGGTTTAGTTTACAGGTTAAAACTACCGTGTAGTGGTTCGGGCCGGGTAAGCGCAGACTCTGTCAAAAAAAAATTGCTCGAACAGGGTCCCGTGAAGACCAGGGGAAAGTCAACGGGCGGAGGCCCAAGAATCAGTTTAATCACTTCAAATGAAGTAGAACAGAACGTCACTACTCTGTCTATCAATTACTATATTTTACATGAATTTCAACTTAGTTTTTTTTCTCCCCCTTGAGGATGACTTGCTCCTTCTCAGAGTCATAGTAAGCCAGCATTTGGATCTTGAACTCACTTGATGCTATACCAAACTGCTTCAAGATCAGAGCCTGCGTGACATTCAACACATCTCCCTTTTCACACACTTTGTAAGGCTCGTCAACGACAACCTTACCGGCCTTGATACGCGTTGGAACCTTGTATTTGTTTCTGAAAGTTGGCTCCAAATTGTGAGGTAAAGGAACATCTTCAGACTCTGAAATTTGTCCTCCGGTAGAGTATATGATCCCTGCAGGAATTGTGAAACTAATTGGGCTCTTTTCCTTGGCTCTGCAAAAGTCGTTTCTCTTGTAAGATTCAAAGTAGGTGGATACAGTGTTAACATCCTCGTTGGTGAATAATAATCCGATCAATCCTTCGAAAACATCAACAATCTCATGCAAGTTTTGCTTATATTCTTCCTCGGGGGTCTCACCCAGAGCTTTCTGAATAACTTTACGCTTTCCCATTAACAGCTTGGATCCAACCCAATCTGCTCTAACTTCTTGAAGAACTGGTGTTCTGACATCATCCAATCTCAGCACCCAAACGTATTTGTATGTATCCAGAGCAGTTCTTACTTCATCAAATATTCTGTCTTTGTTGTCTCTGCCCTTTTTATCTGTCTGGGCCAGAGTCACGAGTTTAGATCTCTTTGATCTAGGCATCTTTAATTAGGTATAGTAGTAAGGGAAGAAATATTTTTTTTCTAGTGAAGAAAATTTTTGTATGCGCGCGATGATGTCTGCAGAGATTAGGTAAGGACTGGAGC
Organism: Komagataella mondaviorum; assembly: GCA_023213015.1. Taxonomy (NCBI): domain Eukaryota; kingdom Fungi; phylum Ascomycota; class Pichiomycetes; order Pichiales; family Pichiaceae; genus Komagataella; species Komagataella mondaviorum. The sequence continues at coordinate 297,884 of JAKWBA010000002.1, read as the reverse complement.
TACTGGGAAGGTGGCTTGCCCGGGGAGCTACAAGTCGCCAGCTTGATGGTCGTTGGCAGGTTGTCCCCATTTAGTTCTCGTAGGTTAGGTCCACAGTCTGAGTGCCTGGAATACTTCTGGTTCCGTAAATAGAGAGAATCCACGCTCTCTGTTAGACTTCCCCTTTGCGCGGCACATCGCTTCCTCCGACTTCCTTCTAGGATACGCACTATTTCTTATTCGAGACACCTCTTACCTCCTAATAAAACCAGTTTTGCCTCCTATCTAAGAACATTGCCACTTACCAAATACAAGTGTTATGAGTTCTAATAAAGAAAAGTTAAAACATTTGAAGGCCAGCAAGTCCAAGTGGCCTGACACAAAGAAGGAAGACTCTTCACCCAACACCCAGAGGTCTTCTGACCTTGCGATGCCAGGGTCGTCTAATAACCACACTCTTTCTGATAACACCGATAATCAAGAGGTGTCCTGGAACAACGGAACCAAGCTGAAAAGTTCAGGTGAGATGGGATTTATCAGCAATCTTAGACGTGCATTTGAAAGTAATCACGAAAGGCAAGGAGTTGAAGGCGGCTCAGCTGATAGTAATGTGGTCGAAGATCGAGGCAGAACAGTATTACCATCAAGCAGCTCTGCCAACGAGTCCAATCGTGAAAACGATCAAAACTCCTCCTTCCAGGATGACGATGTCGCCACAAGAAACGACGAATTCGAAGATGGGGAAGGTGAAGATAGTGGTGACAGTCGGCAAGAATTCAGATCATTTAGTCAGTTGCGGTCCATGTTCCCAGGTTCTTTGGTGGATATGCTATCAAGAGGTCCACACGTGAAGATTAATACTCTAATAGACGGGTTAGCTGAGCGTGATGATCCTTATATGTTGCTCGAGACTCTGAATGAGCTAAATGAAACTCTTCTCGTAATGGACCTCATGATGGGGAGAGGATTCTCTGTCATAAAGTTATGCCGTTCCATTGTATCCATCATTAATGATCCTTCACTTCAAGAGCAATTGGAATTGCAACTGGTGGCCTGTCGCTGCTTATACAACTTGGTGGAATTGAATCCGGAATTTGTCCACGAAGTTGTATACGCTGACGCTGTGCTTGGCTTAAAAATGAAATTAATGGATATTAGCTACATTGATCTTGCCGAACAAGCGCTGCAAACATTGGAAATTATTAGTAGATACCAAGGAAGAGCATTACTCGAAGATAACTGTTTGGAGGCCGTTCTTCAGTTTTTGGACTTTTTCACAATCCATGCGCAGAGGAAAGCCTTGAGCATTACTGCAAATGCCTTCCAGTCACTGTCATCCAGAGATATCCCCATTATAGAATCAGTTTTTCCCACTGTTCAAAGGATAGCAACCGAATATACCGACCCCCAATGTTGCGAGAGCTCTTGGTTAACCATTGCACGTGCCGTCCCAAAGCTGGTAAATGATCCTGTACTGTTGGAACGTCTCATTCCTGTATCGTTGGCTCAGCAGCTTTGCACCTTGCTTCCAACTTGTTTGGGAAAAAGTAGTTCCAACAGTATATTGTCATTCAGAACCTGCCTAAAGTTGATCAATTCTCTCACTCTAATTGCTTCTGCATCTCCAACACTTTCTCTCAGCTTAATAGAGGATTGCAAAATTGATAAAACGTTTAGGACTTTACTCAACAACTACCTTGTCTCCTCTAACCATAAAACACAGCAAATAGATGCTGAGGACAAACTCATTTCAGATCCTTCAGCCCCGTCAACCTTAGACAAGTCCACAATTGACAGCGATGCTATTTCAATTGAAGCTTTAATGGCTGCCCCGAAAGAGCTGATTACGACTTTGCTCAAATTGTTAGCCACGCTTTTACCATACTTGTATCTTGATCCGAAGTCGAAGAGCACAGAGAATTTTCTTGCAAATATTGGAACTTACTATGTTCTATCCCAAACTGAAACACAGCAGGATATCAATGAAAAGAAAACTCAACTGTATAAAGCAAGCAAGGATCCTGTTCAGTCGTTCATTTTCCACTGTTTTCCTGTAATAATCAATATTTATTCTTCCACTGTCGACTATGATATCAGAAGGTTGGTGATCATCACAGTTTTAAGAATGATCAATATATGCGACAGTTCTGCCTTGCACCAAATTGCAACTTGGTCTCGAGTCACAAACTTACTGGCTTCTATTGTAATCCAGTCTAAGGATTTTATTAGCAAGAGTGCCACTAAAAGTCAAACCGAGGAGCCAACAAATTACTCCAATAATCATTTAAGGCTTCACGTTCTACTTTATGGTGCGCTTTTAGTTTTATTCAATTTGACAGCAAAATTATCGGATACATTTTTAGTGAAGCTAGAACGAGAAGGACTTTATCATGATATTGCTCAATTGGTTGACACTCTGAAGCAATGCTACTCGGTAAAAGGCTTTGGTTCGTCCTCTGGAAGTGGTGATTCCCAGAAATTCGATGAATCTGGAGCAAATTCGTATATGGTAGGGTCACAAATGAGTCTTGATGAAAACAATGACGATTATCAATCACAGGATCTCGAACAGGATGAAAGTGACAGCCAAAGCGAAGACGGGGATGAAGATGAAGATGAAGACGAAGAGGACGAAGATGATGGAGACGGTGAGGGACAGTTATCTGAAGGAGAATTTGAGAGCGAAGATATGGCTGATGACAACGATTATAACTACAGCTCTACGAGACTACAAGGAAATGTTGATAGTGCTTTAGTTGATAATGGTACATCGTCTATTTCATACAAAGAGACCTTAAAAGCTCTCATAAGTCTCTGTACCACGATTTTAGAGGAGTACTCTCATTTCAAGGGCAGCGGGACTGCGCAGAAGTCACACCATCTAATTTTATTGGAGAGTGTCCTTGCTAGAATATCAAATGAGAGCTCGACCACTAATTTGAGTTTTGATCAATGGACGGAAATTTGGAATGACCTGAGGACTGCTTTGGGTGACGATGAAGAGTCGAATATATCAAGTTATGAGCTGACAGCTTCAAATCTGGTAGACACTCTATTGGATTTATTCAACTCCACTATTGGTGCCCAGGGTACAGTATGTCAATACTCCTTTATTAAAGTGTTTTGTTCTCGATATAGTTCCTCACCTGAAGATGTTCCTTTGATACTTCTTGTTAACAAGCTACAAGAAGGTATCTCACGTTCGGAATCATTTGAAATTGTCACATCTGGTATATCCAGTATTGGTTTTGGAGGCAACGTTACTGGTGATATGATGGGATCAAAAGCTTCATCGATGGCAAAGCAACTGAAGATGATGCTTGTTTCTACTGACAAAAGGATTCCCAAAAGCCATCGGCAAATAGTACTGAATATTCACGCTATTGCCACTTTTCGTTCAATAGAGGCTTTTTTGAAAGCTCGTATGGCCACCTATAACAAACTACGGGGAAATGCTACTGGTTTTTCTGCTCTCCAAGACCTTCCATCAGATGAGGATGCTTCTGATCCATCAGAAGAGGATAGTGATTCCGACTATCAACTACAATTCAAGATTAACGATGAAGTTATTCCCAAGGATGCTACTGTGTATGGAGCCATTTATCGATCTTTCCAAAACTCACCGGATGATACCATTGATAGCAAAAGAATCTGGTCTGGCTTACCGCATAAAGTAACCTATTGGAAAGAGAAACAACAACCAATGGAATCGCCACCAAAGTCAGACTTTCAGATTTTTTCAAACGACAAGGATGAAGATGGGATCCATTTACTCCAGGACAACTTCACGTATAAGATTCTTTCACTACTGAAAGTCCTGTTTGAATTGAATCAACATTCCCAGACCCCTGTTGTCTCAGAAGCATTGTTTTTAAATTTCAAGGTGACAGCAAAGTTAAATAGGCAACTAGAAGAGCCTTTAATTGTTGCTAGTGGCACTTTACCGATGTGGTGCGTCCATTTCACGAGGGAATTTCCTTTCTTGTTTCCTTTAAGTACAAGATCCTTTTTCTTAAAGTCTGTTTCTTTTGGTTACTCAAGGTTGATTCAGCATTGGCAAAATAGAAGTAACGAAGAAAACAGTAGATCTGACAATGATAGTGGCCTACAGCTGGGTCGCCCATCTAGACACAAAGTGAGGCTCTCCAGAAAAAAGTTATTGCAGAGTTCTATAAAAGTGCTTGAAACTTATGGCGATGTGCCAAGTATTCTAGAGATTGAATATTTTGATGAAGAAGGCACTGGATTGGGACCAACATTAGAGTTTTATGCTAACGTCTCTAAGGAGTTTTCGAAAAATAAGCTTGGAATGTGGCGCACTTCCGAAAAGGAAGGGATTTATGTTGATTGTAAAACTGGACTTTTTCCAAGGCCCATTTCTTTGGATGCCGATGAAAATCATAGACCGTTACATCTGTTTAAGATTTTAGGAATATTTGTTGCTAGATCTTTGCTAGATTCTAGGATTATTGATTTTGAGTTCAATCCTTTCTTTTTTCATACAGCGAAGAACATGGTGCTAGGAATTCAAGAGAGTTTGAACCGAAGGGTTTTGCTGGATCGTTTGGATGAAATTGATCCAGTGTTGTCCAAATCGTTACGATATTTGCTAAAATTCGTCGAACAATACCCTAATTTCCCTCCTGATCAAAGAGACTCCATCACTGTTGACGACTGCCGACTATCGAACCTTTCTTTGAGTTATGTTATGCCTGGGTATCCCGATGTTGAATTAATCGAAGATGGAAACGAAACTGAGGTGACTCATGAGAATTTGGAAGAATACATTGACGAGGTATTAGATTATACTCTTCATTACGGTATAGAACAACAGGTCAGATCCTTCATTGATGGATTTTCAATCGTTTTTCCTTATGCATCGTTACTGATTTTTTCTCCTTCGGAGTTAGTTAAGCTATTTGGTAACTCTGATGAGGATTGGTCATATGGAACCGTCATGGCTAGCATACATGCAGACCATGGTTACAGCATTGAGTCTGTAACTGTGCAAAATCTGATCCAGCTAATGTCTGAGTTCACCAAGGAGGAACAAAGAATGTTTCTGCAGTTTCTAACAGGATCACCCCGACTACCTATTGGCGGGTTCAAAGAATTAAAGCCCCAATTAACAGTTGTTTGTAAGACTACTGAAGACGGCCTTTCGCCTGACAATTACCTTCCAAGTGTAATGACTTGTGCCAATTACCTCAAACTACCAAACTACACAAACAAGGAGATAATGAGGCAAAGAATTATGCAAGCTATCAAGGAGGGAGCTGGAGCATTCCTGCTATCATAGGTAAAACATGGTGTTGTGGATGTTGGTACTTTTTGCCATTTGTAGTTTAACTACTTATTATAAAATAACATATTTCCTTTTTAGCGGTACATGTTTGGACAAGTAACAGTTTTCTTTCCTAGACTTCGATCAATGCAATTTTCCAGAAGCTTACAGTGTTCTCGGAGTATCTCTGAGCGGTGGGTTTCTATTTTACTTTTGAGTAGACGTAGGAGACCGACAATATGGTTTTTGCTGGAAATCTCGTCAATAACATTGGCGTACAACTTCATGGAGCTGTGGAAGGTTACCCCATGAAATACACCACCGAGTTTGAAGGACATTTCAGCCCTGATCCGTTTGAGGTAGGAATAACCTTCCTCTCTAGCAGGAAGGGAATCTCCATTTTCCATGATAGGAGAACTAAGAAGATATGATTCGGGTCCTTCCGTACAGAATGTGTAAGCCCAAATGACAAATACTATGGAGGTTACAACATGTGGTCGATAAAGATGATGATCAGCACTGGCATCGTAATCGATGACTTTCTCCGAATACTCAGGAGAATCCTGTGGCATCAGTAACAACTCACAGAGAAAAGCATAGCCATGCACCACCGCAAGTCTTGCGTTGAATGTTTTGGACCACCTTTGGATCCGACGTTCCACCGCTTCGTAATCCCTACCACAGGCTTTCACATTCATTCTACTGGGAGCTCCAGCGTAGATGAGGTAATCGTAGTGCGTTAGTTGCATGTATGACTCAGCAAGATGGTAAAGCGGGTATTTGCAAGCAGTATCTTGTGGGTAATTAACTTGATAGATTAATTGATCCTGATTATCACAACAACCGTCTTGACAGATTGCAAATTTCCAAAATTCTATGGCAGATGAAATGACTTCTTTCCATTGGTACTTTACAGATACCCATTCCAGAACCGAAGTTTGCATATCTTTTTGCTCCATTTGAAACATGATTGTGAGCAGACCGGCTAGCAAAAGTTTCTTACCAAATCTACTGGTAGTAATCTTGTTTCTGTGGAGCAATTTTTTTAAAGCGTCTAGAAATTTCATCTCGTTCCCACTGCTCTTCTTGCAATCGTCTAGTTTGGATGATTCCCACAGGAGTTCATCGCATGGAAGGGAAAGCTTGATTTGGTGAACATAAAGTGTAATTTCATGCCCAAAAATGACCGCGTGCTGGGTATCTAAGTAGAATGCCATTAATGCAGCTCTTTTCAAAGATTCGTCTTCTATCCATTTTTCCCATGTTCCATGCCGATCGCCATCTTGTTCTGTCTTTAAGGGATTGCCTCCAAAAAGAGCACTTCTTCTTAGAAGCTGAATCTTCAGTCCGTGGTTCAAATATGCTCTCTCGTGCAGTCTTCTGTTGGAAGACGTCAACTCATAAGTCTCCAACAGGTTGAGACTTTGAATGACCCAAGATTTTGGGGGTGGTGCAAATTCTTCGCAAGAGCAGATACTCCATCTTAAAGGCAAAGCAATTTTATCACATAAAGAAACAGTAGATTTATCAAATCTTGCCCCCACCATTATCATTGCAAGCACTAAATATGGGTGAGATCTTTTCGTTGAAAATGAAGGTTTATGAATTATAGGAAATTGAGGATGATAGAATGTCCAATACGATTGCAAGCTTTTCTCAATGAGAGGCAAAGTGAAATCGGTCTCAGTCGATAATTGGGGCAACGACTCTATTAGTTGTGCTTGCAATTCGTAGTCCACCAATGTTTGATTTTCCGATATAGGCAGCATGGAGAACGATTCGTTGATTGATAACGGTGAAAAAGCATCACCGGGAAGGCCGAATTCAAAATTGTTCAGATTGATGCTGTCCCTTCTGTCATCTTTGAAAAAATACTGTATTAATTCCGACGGTGGCAATGTCAAATCACTTTCAACGTCAGACAGTGCAGGTAAGGCTAAGGGAGGTTCAGATGGGTTCAACTCACTCCCCATTCCAACAGCCGGTTGTTTCTCAAGGGAGATTTGTATGGATCCTTGGGAGTCAGGAGCCTTCTTTGTATCGTTAGTCTTATTTTTCTCCTTGAGTTTATATTTTTCCTCTCTCTTCTGGTGTCTTTTGTAATGTTTATCCTTAACATCGCTTCTTACAAAGGTCTTGCTGCATCCGGGCCAAGAGCACTTGTAAGTATGCTTTGTTTTATGGTTTAGTTGATGCCGTGCCAGGTGATCAGGCCGGCTAAACGACTTGGAACATTGGGCTTCTGAACAGTGATACCTTCCATCCTCCTTCAGAAACGGATCATACTTCAGAACTTTGTTCCGTGGTTTCCTTGAAGCTTCCGTAGTAAGCATAATCATCTAACAGTATCAAGCAGGGAGCTGGGAAAATAAAGAATGGATTTTGTTCTTCTCTTACATCAGAGGAGGTGCTGGCGGAGCCTGCGTCTTTTTTTTTTCTTACTTCAACTTTGGGAGTGACATTTCAATTCTGAGGGGCACGTAATTCTGGGGTACTGCAGAGTGCCCCCACCTTATTGTTTTCAGCAGATGGTGACGCATACACTGCGAACGAAAGGAGCGGATCAAGTATTGTCCGGTTGGAATTTCTGTACTATTCGCGTTCGTATTATTAGACTATATCATTAAGTACGCTGGATTTGTCATTTACTCTTCATCGTTGAAAACGACAATAGGGTCCCATGGAGGACTTACCAGTCTCTTTTCTCCTCTGATTGAAGCCAGTGCATTGAGCTGCTCTCCATCCTCGTCTGACAACTCAACGGTCTTGAGGTTGTCTGCAATTCTAGATGGGGAAACTGATTTTGGTAAAACAACAATCCCTCTCCACACAAACCAAGAAATCAACAGCGTAGATGCAGGAACACCATTCTTCTTGGCCAATTCCTGGACCAGCTCATCTTGCAGCAATGGGGCTCCTGTAGATCCTAATGGTGAGTATGCCTCCAAGACAATATCGTTTGCTTTGGCAAACTCAAAAAGCTTGTGCTGTGGTAAATAAGGGTGCGTCTCAACTTGGTTGACAACAGGCTTGATGATGATTTGTGGGTCTGCAAGTAGCTTCTTCAAGTTTGTGATGGAAAAGTTGGAGACACCAATGGCCTTAGTCTTACCAGAAGCAACCAACTTCTGCATCTCTCTGTATGTGTCGATAAAAGTCCAATCAAGCAGGATATCACGCTTACCATCGGGCAAAGTTGGGAACTTGTCATGGTTTCCATTGGGGTTCATGGGAACGGGCCAATGCATCAAATACAAGTCAACGTAGTCCAAACCCAACAATTTCAAGGACTTCTCCATACCTTCCTCTACTCTGGTGTGGTCAGTTCCCCAAAGTTTGGTAGTGATGAAGATGTCTTCTCTTGGCACTCCAGAGTCTTTGATAGCTCTTCCAACTGGCTCTTCATTTCCGTAACAGTAAGCGGTGTCAATATGTCTGTAACCAGCTTTTAGCGCGGCAGTAACGGCTTCGTAGGCCTCCTCATCGGTGGATTGCCATGTTCCAAGACCCACTGCTGGGATGGAGATGCCGTTGTTCAGCTTGTAAGTCTTAGTAGAGTTGGTTGGGACTGCCATTTTCGATTATACTAATGAATATTGTTTGAAGCAATTGATTATCCGAGCAATAAGCTTGGAAAGCTCATCTATTTATACTTAGGCTTTGCTTAGAAATCTCCAACTTCGCGCCTACATGTAGCACGCAAGAGATTGGTGGGGTGGCTACATCCGATGGGGGAGCTACCGCGAATTCAGTGATCGCAAGCATGCGAGCGGGTGTTGAGGCGGACAGGTGGGTTATTGGACAGACACTACTGCTCATATTACTATGGGCTACACATTGAAGCCAACCCTTGAGAGAGATCTCGTGACGCAATGTCAATATCTCAGTGCTGAAAATTGGAAAGGTGCACTGGTAAAGGATGATGATTATATCCAGAGAGATGTCATCGCCTATCAAACCCCACTGTTCAATGGTTTCCGGAAAGTGGGCCAATGGAATAGAGACTCTATGAATGGGATCACATTTTGGGTTCTACAGGACGAGAATGGTGATATTGTTTCCTCGTGTGAAACTCTGGCAAGACCTTCTTATGTAATCAAAGGAAAGGGGAATGGGGAAAGTGAAGTCGTAGAGAGTGTATCGCCTTGCTTTGCTTCAGTCTATACCCCTCCTCTCTTCCGAGGAAAGGGCAACGCAACCAAAATGTTAAAAGGGGTCGTTGAAAAATTGGAAGAGATTTATAAAGCCGATCATGATGTGTTTATTGCTCTGTATTCAGAGGTTGGTCGATTCTATGAAAAATTGGGATTCACCTTTTTCGAAGTGGACATTTTGAAAATTGATGCTGGCGTCCAGGACCGAATCATAGTTGATCAAAGTGAAAGGTATTCACTGCTTAAAATTGAAAAGAGTGAAGAGTGCGGTGACATTGTATCTCACTATGACGCCATGATCGTGGATGATGCAAGGGAGAAGTGTTCTAAAGATCAAGTAACTAGGGTGCTTTACAAACCGACTGTAGACATTCTTGAGTGGATGTTTACCAGAGCAAGTTTCGTTGGTTCCAAAGCAAACGGTAGAGAAATTGACTATCAGTTCGGTGCAAAAGCGCTTGAAGGTGAAAAAACTGTTGGATACGTAACTTGGACATATGATCACTTGGAAAAGTCCATCGACCTTCTATTCATTCATGCTGAAACCATTGATGTGTTCAAACTGCTGATCAAGCAGGTTTTACTGGTTCTTGAAGAGTTGAATTACGACCATCTCAGTATATGGGAGTCGCAATTATTTGACCACAAATATCCATTTTCATCGGGGCAATTTGAACAGCTGCTCAAATCAGTTAATGCTGAAAGAGGACTGAAAAACCCATCGTTGAGTGCTGCTAAATTCTTCAAAGAGAAAGAGTTTATTTGGGAAGAAAACACAAAATGGCCTTGGTTCTAATAAAAAGTTGGGCGGCGTTTCACTCGTGAATTATCCTGCTTATTGTCAACCATTCCTGAATCTTGTTTGTAGAGTCGTTTGCATCTGGTATTCTCTCGTGCCCAAAATTCTGGAGAGTTTCAATCTCACCTATGACCGAGTAATTGACGTCCACGGTATCGTCTATTTTGTCTTCACTATTCTCCTTTTTCAACAGATATCCCTTGAACCCGTCTAGTTGGAGCTGCTTACCTTTCAACTTTCTTCCCCTGAGATAAGTTTCCAGCGAGCCATCTTCGTTCTTTTCGACCATCCAGTACTTTCCAAGCTCTTCTATTCGCCCGGTATGCTTGATACTGCATGGAACAACCGATGCTTCCAACTTGGGAGGGCTTCCTTCCAGAATAACAAACCGTTCTTGCATTGCGTGTGGTGTATCTAGACGTGCTTAGTCTCAACGCGTATGCGAATCCAACACTGTAGTATTCGCGCAGGCATCTTTAGCTCTGCCTCCTAGACCTTCCACCAGTGACATTACCAACTATGGCCCAATACCCCTATTTGATTTCGAAGCAAGTCTCTCTTCACATGCATCTTGAAACGCTAATACTAACTTTACAGGTATCTTGATCCCTTGTTTGGATTAAGCGTCGGCGTGCTGGCCTACTACTCCTACGAGAAGAGAGTGGGCAGGGAACCCGGCCACTCTTTGATAGAACTGCTCCAGAAAAAATGGGAGGCATCCACCAAATAACGTTACGACTTGATACTTTAATTCCTACTCTTATATGATAATGCAAACTATTCTTCCTTTTTGGAAGGTTCGACTTGAGCTTCTTCCTCGCTTTCATCGTCAGATCTTTCATCCTTGGTCACATCCAGGAAGATATGACGGTACAAAATTCGAAGAATTAAAACAAACCAGTACAGGTTCACCAACTGTAACGCAAAAATCAACGTAAACACAATCGGTTGCGAAATCCAACACTTGTACTGCTGTGTGACCCAGTTCAGTTCAAAGGGACCCACACTGCGGAACTCGGTCAACACAGACCAGAGGATCTTGACGTTGAGCCAATGGCGCAGGTAAAACCAGACACCCACAAAAAACATGAACGCCGGACCAGTATATGCCGAGTCAACATAGTTTAGTGTTTTTGAAAGAGCCAAGAAGAAGTCGGAAATGTCCATGGTTATGTAGACGGCAATACCCATCCAAGTGAAATGGAATCTGTAACTGCAGAAAATCAGGGCAATGGTGATAATGTGGTGAATCACCAGTTCCTTGAAATCTTTTCTAGGCTTTTCCAATTGCAACATCAGCACAACGGCCTGTTGAGACCAGAAGGCAGCCTGTCCCAAATAGTAGTACTTGAACAGGTACTCATGGCTCTTGTGAGGGTAACTGATATAAAATTCAGTGGTGTTGAAGTACCACAAAGGCATGTCCCTCATAATATACAGCCCCAAAGGCCCAGAAATTCCGTAGTAACACATTGAATACGACTGTTCCATGAATCTCCTGACTTTAGATTCCCTTACAATGCCCAGCTTGTTAGCGAGAGGTTTCAGTAAGACTTGCATCAGGAACTCTCGGTAGAAGGTGAAAAAGATCATAAAGTAGAACACAAAGCAGAAATCCTTCCAACCTTTGCCATACATGGGTGGGTTAGTGCCTTCAACCTTGTAGGAAAGATCAACGAACTTGTGCAATGGATTGGTGGGAGTGTGGTTGTTTGATAGCAGATAGGAGCCATAGATGGCGACCAGAACAACCAAGAATGGCAACCAAGTATGGCGAGAGCTCAATTCTACCAATGACAGTCCGATCTTCTTGACCAAACCCCAATCGGAACTCCCCTTTGTGTTGATTAAATTAATACGTGCTGAGCTTGACTTTCGCTGCTGAGCATCCGTCTTTCGGGTGGACAAAGAAGGAACTGCATTGTCGCCCAAATTAATGTTGCCAATGGAGGACGTTCTACGACGTCTTGTCTTTTCCTCTTCGGACATTCTTGCTGATCTGCAACTATCTTGGTGAATAACCGTAAGGAACTGGGAAGCAGGATGTCAAAATAATTTGGGAATGATTTCGCGGCTTTCACTCAGCCGATGTCGGATGTCGCGGGTAAAAACACGATGGGAGATGGAGAATCGAAAAACGGTACATTCGTAATCTTAGTACTAAGATAAAAAGAGTATACGACGCCATTCTGATCGCCAGCGATCACGGAAAACAGTCATCGGAAGTGCTACTTGGTCAACTTGCATTAAATTACCCCAGATATACGTACTTTCCCCACAGTTGAATGCTTCCCACCATTTCAAATTAAACCCCACCGTTTTTCAGATTCCTGAGATGAGAGTTGCATAAACGGACGCTCGGAAAAACTACTGAAACCCCCTACCGTTCTCACCTCCACCTCAACATCAGTGGGGGCAATCTTCGTATATATACTATTTGGCGAATTAAGATTTCTGGACGATAAATAGTATTCCTTTCTTATTTTGCTTTCCCCACTCGCACAATGGCCTACCCAGACACTTTTGAAGGATTTGCCGTTCATGACCCAAAGAAATGGTCTGAAGTCAAGAAAATCGAATTCACTCCAAGACCCTTCCAGGAAGATGATGTTGATATCAAGATCGAAGCATGCGGTATATGTTCCAGTGATATCCACACTATCTCTGGAGGATGGGGCCAGCCAAAACTGCCTTCCATTGTCGGACACGAGATCGTTGGAACTGTAGTTAGAGTTGGTTCCAAAGTCGACAACATCAAGGTCGGAGACACCGTCGGTATGGGAGCAATGTGTTGGGCGGATCTGACATGTGACGTCTGTAAGTCCAAAAACGAAAACTATTGCCCCAGCTGGATTGACACCTACGACGATGCTTACCCCGATGGATCAAGGACTTACGGTGGTTACTCCAACTACGCTCGTTGCAACAAGGAGTTTGCTTTCAAGATTCCAAAGGGATTATCTGTGGAGGGAGTGGCTCCGATGCTATGTGCTGGTATTACCACTTACTCTCCATTGAAGAGAAACAACATTGGACCAGGAAAGAAGGTGGGTATTGTCGGTATTGGAGGTCTGGGCCACTTTGCCCTTCAATTCGCCAAGGCTCTTGGAGCTGAAGTATATGCCATCTCCAGAAACGACAAAAAGAAGGCAGATGCCCTGAAGCTGGGAGCTGACTACTTCATTGAGACTGAGAAGGAGGGCTGGAACATCCCATACAAATACAAGTTTGACCTGATTATCAGTACAGCAAATTCCAGCGACAACTTCGACCTGGATGCCTACGTGTCCACCCTGAACATCGGTGCCAAGTTTGTGTCTGTTGGTCTTCCAGAGGACAAGATGGAAATGAATGCTGGATCTTTCATTAAGAACGGTTGTTACTTTGGGTCTTCCCACTTGGGTAACCGTGAAGAGATGAAGGAAATGCTGGAGTTGGCTGCTGAGAAGGGCATTGAGGCCTGGTATGAGCCTATTTCCATCTCTCAGGAGGGTATCAAGAACGGGTTAGAGAAGTTGCACCGCAACGACGTCAAGTACCGTTTCACTCTTACTGACTACGCCAAACAGTTTGAATAGATTAGATAGATAGTGTAAGAGACGGAACGTTGGTAAGTTATTGATCCACTTAGTAGAGCCACATGATTAAGGAAGTGTGTATTATGTAATTTTCTTGGTTGGACATCGAAGCTTTGTGAATTTGGTGATCGTTACTCCGTACTTTTCAGCATAAAGTTTTGAAACATAAAAGTTGTTTCCACTTGTGCGGCTCTCCCCCATAAACTTTAGGCCATGCATGACGTATAATTATGTACGAAGTACATCGTTGACCTCCACCAGCAACCCCCAGCACTCCCCCACTTTTAGACTGCTGTACAGTCAGGCCCAGAAATAAACTCCATCCCTTCAACTCCACTTTCTGTTAATGATCAATCGAAGATAGCTGTCATTCTTCGGTACACGCTCATTTATATAAAACTTAATTAGCAGGTATTGAATTTCACTTCAGTCTCTACCTTACTTGTGAAGTTTTTTTATAATCATGACAATTGACTCTTTTGTTTTGCCCCGCGGAGTATACACCCCCATTCCAACTTACTTCAAAAAGGATTACTCCCTGGACTTGGATACCCAGGTGGAGCACACCAAGTTCCTGCATGGTGCCGGTATCAATGGATTGGTCGTTGCGGGATCTATGGGAGAGTCCACACATCTGACCAGAGACGAGAGGTTGACGCTATTCCGCACTTTGAGACAGGCTGTGCCAGACCCCAACTTCAAGATAATTGCTGGAGCTCCTTCGGGATCTGTGGAGGAGATAAGAGAGGAAGTGAGGCTGGCTAAGGAGGCTGGCGCTGATTTCTCCATTTTGTTAGTCCCCGGATACTTCGGACCCAACTTGATCAGTCAGGAGGGTATAGTAGAGTACTTTGAACTTGTTGCTAGGGACTCTCCGTTGCCGATTATTATTTACAACTACCCAGGAAACTGTAACGGTGTGGATATCAAACCAGAGACATTTATAGCTCTGGGTAAGATTCCTGCCATTGTGGCCGTTAAGTTGACTCACTTCAACCTGGCTACTTACACCCTACTGGGACAGGATACCGATCTGATTGAGACACACAACTTTAGGCCGTTTACCGGACTGGGTCAAGTTTTGATACCCTCATTATCTGTCGGGGTGTTTGGTGCCATTGATGGACTGTCTGGAATGTTTCCAAAGAGTATGCTGAAAATATTGGAGCTGTACGATGCTGGCGAGTTAAAGAAAGCTCAAAAGATACAATACTTGGTCACCAAGGTTGACGAAATGGTCACTGCATTGAACGTAGTTGGAGTCAAGTACTCTTTGAACAAACTGTATGGATACGGAGAGACGATCACAGGTAGACCACCTTTGAGTAAACCTGCAAACCTAGAGGTTTGGAAGAAGTATGAGGCTGAATTTAACGAGCTAGCTAAGCTGGAGAAAACTCTATGAGACGAGGTGTAGACAATGAAGCTGGAACTTTCTATAGATAGATAGGTTGAATTATGAGTATTTTATTTTTATCATCGACTTCTTATCATCAGGTCTTCTTTCTACTAGGAAATTCTCATAATAAATCATTTAAAGTCTATATATTGTTCCATGTCACGTACATTGACTATATACTCATGATAATCTATATCAAAGGTACAGCTTGGAGTATTCCACGAGCGCAATCATACCTAATGCTTGTCCGTAAGGCATGGAAGTCAATGGGATATCCTTGTAAAATTGCAAGTTGTCTCCCATACCAGTACCGAAAGAGGTGTTTAATAGTTCACCATCGCTGTCAATCTGGCTGATCACTCCTTTGATAGCCTTGACACCAACATCTCTGTACTTGGCATCAATGTATCTTTTCCTCACAGATTTCAAAATTCCATAAGCAAAACCGGCACTTGCAGAACTCTCCAGGTATGACGATGGGTCGTCCAAAAGAGTATGCCATAAGCCAGACTCATCCTGGAGCTCTGCTAATTTGGCAACTTGTCTGTTGAGAGTCTCCAGCAGGAATTCCCTCAAGAAATCACCTGGTTGGAGGTTCAGAAGCTCAATGAACTCTGGAATGACAATGGTGATCCACGAGTTACCACGGGCCCAGAGGGCGTTGGCAAAGTTATGGTTTCCCTCAAAGGTGTATCCATGGAACCAAAGACCGGTCTTGGAATCGGCGAGGTATTTGACATGCAACAGCATTTGCTTTTTGGCCTCTTCCACGTAATGAGGTCTGTTGAACAAAAGACCGATCTTAGCCAGTGGCATAACGGTCATCATCAGAGTGTCATCCCACATCTGCTGGTAGTTGTCGGTCAAGTAGGTGGCATGCTGCATTCCTCCACACTCGGTACGTGGCAGATCGTACATAGCCCACTCAGCCCAAGAGTCCAAGTAGGGCTGGTATTTTTCATTACCGTGCTTTTCGTAGACATAGGCCAAGGAGAGGAACACAGCGATGGTGTTGATGTTCTTGGAAGTAGATCCGTCGGGACCAAACATCTGTGCCTGGAACCAATCTTCGATGTGTTTCAAGATGGCCTTGTTGTCGGTTTGCTGGTAATAGTGCCACATTCCGTACAGCCCAATACCGTGGGTCCATTCCCAGCCAGTGATCCAGCCCTTGGTGTCGATCACCCTGCCATCAGGGATGGTCATCAAGAACTGGCCGGTGTGGTCTTTGATGTTGACCAAGTTGGTGATGAGTCTGTTGATCAGCTCGTCGACGGTGGAAGCTTTGATGTCGTACAATTCGGCAGGCATTTGGTCGTTATACTGTTACAGTTAGGGGCTCTTTAGTAACCTTATCCCCATATTTATTTCTCCAGATTTTTCGGCGGAAACACGGAAAAAAGCTAAACTTGACGAGAGAAGGCGAGGAGGGGTGGAAACTCTGGTGGGGGACTTCGTGCAATTTTCAGTGTTACCTCCAAGCGGGGCCTCGTTCGCGCACATTCAGGAACCATCCACCACTTTTCTCCCTATTCTGCCCCGCCGTCAGGACTTTTATGCAAGGTAATTGCCAATTTGAAAACCCCTGGTCACCGAATTACCAATTTCTGGGGTAAACGCTACTGCGAACAGGCTCTCCGCTTGTGCATACGTGTCGTATTGTGATATAAACAACTGCAACTCCCACCAGAAACCCCGGTTTTTCAATTTCATTTGCTTTTAATTTGTCCCTGTCAAACAGTTTTTGGTCACAGTCTCCTCCTTTAGTAATTTATTTGTCTGAATCGAACCCTCGTACTACCTGAGGTATAAATATGTCCACAAGGATTCAGTTTTAGAAGCTTCTGTTATATCAAAACTATCAAGATCATTTTAATGTCTGATTTAAGTGCAAAAAGAACCTCAGTCGAACATCTAGAGGATATGGGCTCCCTCGCTTCAGAGAACGAAAAACCTGTCGACAGAGTCCGTGCTGAGAAGGTCGATAAAGACATTCTCCAGTACATGGACGAAGAGGCCGTTGAAATCGATGCTGCAACAGATAAACGTCTGTTCTGGATGATCAACAGACGTATTCTACCAGTCATGGTGGGTACCTATTTCCTGCAGGCTTTGGACAAAGGTACCCTTTCATTTGCTTCCATTATGGGTATCAGAGAGGACTCCAACTTGGTTGGTCAGCAGTACTCCTGGTTGACAACATGTACTTACTTGGCTGTCTTGGTTTGGGAATACCCAACCAACTGGTTGATTCAGAGACTTCCTATTGCCAAGTACCTGTGTTTTAATATTTTTGCCTGGGGTATTGTTTTGGGTTTCCATGCTATGGGACACAACTTTGCCTCTCTTGTCGTTGTCAGAACCCTATTGGGTCTTTTTGAATGTTGTTGCCAGCCTTGTTTCATTGTGATGAGTTCCATGTGGTATAAGCGTGATGAACAGGCTACTATTGTCGCTTTATGGTACATGATGAACGGTGGTCAACAGATCGTGGGTGGTGTGTTGGCTTATTGTTTCACCTTGATTACTGGTGCTGCCTTGAAGAACTGGCAAATCCTGTTCTTAGTCTATGGTTGCATTACAGTCGTTTGGGGTGTCTTCGTTCTTCTGTGGACTCCAGACACTCCTATGTCCGCCAAATGTTGGTCTGAAGAGGACAAGAAGTTGATGGTTGAGCGTGTTCGTTCTAACCAAACTGGTTTGCAAAACAAAAAGCTAAAGAGATACCAAATCATCGAAGCTTTGAAAGACCCTCAGACCTACTGTTACTTCATGATCCAATTTTTGACCTCCCTTCCCACATCTGGTTTAGGTGCATTTGCCAACATTATTATCTCATCTTTCGGATTTACCGTTTTGGAAACCCAACTGCTTGCCATGGTTCTCGGTGCTTACCTGATTATTCTGCTTCTGTCCTCTGCATGGTTGACGAAGAGATTCAGCCAGAACATTTTCTTTATGATTGGTTATGTCATTCCTTCCATCGTTGGTACTGTGGTGCTGATGACTGTTACTACAGAGGGTTTCGACCACAGTTCTTACGATTATAAACTCCGAAGAGGTGTGCTGTTATTCTGTTACTACCTGACGCTATCTTTCTGGGGTGTTGCCAACTTGGGTCTGTCTTTGTTATCCCGTAACATTGCTGGTCAATCCAAGAAATCATTCTGTACTGCTTTCAACTTTGTTGGTTGGGCTGTTGGTAACTGTGTGGGTCCACAAGTTTTCCGTGCCCAAGATGCTCCTCGTTATTTGACAGCCTTTGGTACTCATATGGGATGTTATGCTGCATTGATTACATTGCTGGTCTTCATGAGACTATGGCTGATGAGAGAGAACTACAGAAAGGAGAAGATGATTGAGAGAGGCGAAGCCCTAAGAGACGACACTCTGAAGCATGCCTTTGAGGATTTGACAGACAGAGAAAATGTCAACTTCCGTTACGCATACTGATTTAGTCGAATTTGATTATGTTTACGTCAAATTATATACTATAATGAATAACCTATTCTACGAATCAACAATTACTTGCCACTAGTTAGACAACGATAGTTCCACTTCCTTCTGCTAAATCTTTCGCTTCCTCCATCCCTCTTGTAACGTCCAAGGACTTCATTATTGGAAGAGCTAAAATCAAAAGGCCGAAAAGGAAGTAGAAACAATAACGAATATTGTGGGTCTTATCAATGATCAGGCCCACGATAAGTGGGCCCAAAATACTGCTCCCTTTATCTGTGACACTGAACACAGAATAGAAAATTGACTCCTGACCAGGTGGGATCAATAACCCGTATAATGACCTAGAGACCGTGGCCAATCCTCCAAGGGCAAACCCATACCATGCTGAAAGTGCGTACATTTCAACTGGAGATCGCAGTCCAATCTTTTCAGTGAAAAATCCCAAGATTCCCCAACATGGGATAATCGCTGCCCAAATAATTATGTAGATTAGCATGTCCTTCGTAGAGATATTGAACTTTGGTTGGATTACATTTGGAACGAGCGTGGCTCCCAGTATTGCTGAAACCATGGTAAGAATACCAATAACAGAAAGCGCCAAAGTGGACATTTCTAACTGAGATCTTGCAAACAAAATGGCGGCAGAGTTGATGGTTGTCAGCGAGTCAGATACTATAAACCAGCCCAGAAGAAAAATCGAAATATCTCTTAAATCTTTAGTTTGCTTCAAAGCATGCTTCAATGTGGACCAGCCAAATATAGTATAGCTTCGAATTATGTGGAAATGGTTGGTGATGGAATTGGTGCCATGAAAATGAAACTCCAACGGAGGGCCAGGCCTAGAATGTAAGAGCCATTTTAACGGTAGTTGAAAGAGAAACCACCATATGCCTACCATGGAAATAGCCACTTGGATGGGCCAAATTGTATCTTCTGATTCGGCATGAATCCCATGAGGCTTCTTCTTCCTCAAATGAATGATCATACTCATGGTTAATAATTGCACAATTAGGGCTGATACATAGCCAGTAGCAGCACCCTTTCCGCTGATTTTTGAGGATATCAGCCCCTTCTTATCAATATAATTACGATCATTTTCAGGAATCTTCTTCAATTCTGGGTGAAACTTCGTAAGTAAGGGTAGAAAGGCGTTACCACAAACATTAGCCACTCCATAGCAGCTATTTGCCAGCACTGCTAGAAGACTTGCAGTGTAATATTGAGTGTCATTGATGAACAGATAAGCAACTGTGAATAATGAACCCAGTAGTCCTGTGGTAATCAATATTTGCTTTCTATGGGATCCTCTATCAGCAGCGCCACTCAAACTAACTACCAGCAATGTTTGGACAAGAACCGAAACGGAGAATGTGTACAATGCAAAAGAGGATGTGTCAACATAATAAAGTCCATTGAATAGAGGCAAAACACAGGTGGAGTCAGGTGCGGGTTGCTGAGGAGGCAGTGGCTCCGGCGTAGCTGGGTTTTTCTTTGGGTTGCAAGGGGTCATTCTGTCTGAGTTCAAAACACCGTTATCCCTTGCTAACTGTTCCAGGAGCAGTGGAACATACGTACCTACCACACTGACAATAAACGGCTCGGAAGACCATGAGTATAAACACCACCCAAACACTTCTCTTCTGGAAGTTTCAGGCTGCTCTTCGGGCTGCTCAAAAAGAGAGAGATCAGTCTCTGGTTCCGGTTCCCGATACAGCAGTTCCTCTTCGGATTGCAATGGCATGATCTAGATGTGAGCAGTCAAAGCAGATGGCCCATATGGTAGCAGGTCTACCAAGGATTAAGATACAATTCAGCTGTGATGGGGTTGGGATGTTGAAGGATGTTAGATGTTACAGGGATTTATTTCCGGGCATGATGGACCGCTACCTGGATCAGGGGACTTGGCTGGCTCTGTTCGAAGAGAAGTGGAATTGAGGATCCGATTGTGTTACTTCGTTAGACGGCGTTATAGCCAACTTGGACAATAACGCCGGAAAACGGCAGCTTCATGCCTTCGGTAGCACATATAGATGTCGGATGTCAGATGGGAGTTTCCATTCAACATCCTGTGCATATTCACATGCAAACTTTATCAGCAGAGACATCACAGTTCCTTGTGAACGGGGAAGCTATATAAATAAGCCATATGTCTCTTTCGATCATGATTCTTTCCGGAAAAGACCATGGACTCACCCACGCATGATATTGAGAACACTGAGCCACTGTCTGATTTCCTTAACGTGCTCAGGGCGTCGAGGAACGGAGTAGTTTATGGTGGAAGACTACGACTTGCACATGCTCTGGCTTTGGCCCTGGTTTTTAAGAGGAAGCAACCTATGGGAGACACAATCTACAAGGCGGTGAAGCTGTCCTGCGAACACGCTTGGATACTGGCGGCTTTTGCCATCGTCTACAAAGGGGTTTTGTTTGCGGTCAAACATGTCATATTGAAACATAACAAAGCTAGTCGCAAGAAGTACATCCATTTCATCGCTGGGGCTATTGCTGGTTTATTAGTCTATGGTCAACCTACTGGAGGCAAACTTTTTTCCAGAAATATCACCCATCAGGTTACATTATATTGCTCTTCTCGTATGATACTGGCAATAGGGAAAATGATAGCACTGAAATTGTCCGAAAGCAGAAGTTCCGATCCAACTGTAACACCAAAGGTTCACCAACAGAGCAAGAGAATGATTGAAAATGTGTCGTGGTATATATACTCCATGTTATCGTGGGGTTGTTGCATGTATTTGTATCAATCGGAGCCCATATTCCTTCATCCGAGCTTGCGGAACAGTTTAGATTTCATGTACAACAACGAACGTTGGAAAGGGTTAAAGGGTTTCTTTACTCAGTAGTCGTGGTGTAGCTTTATCGTTAATAGAAATAAATCTATCAGTGCCACCACAACTTGGAGAATTGGTAGCTAGTTTTGATTTTTTTTTTTTTTTGAAAATTTTTTCTCTTATAATCACATCTTTATACTTAATAATCGTTTTCAGTTCGTTCTTTTCTTTGCCTCTATTATAGAGTAATGTGTGCGGTTAATATTTACAAAACAATGCATTGAAAACTTTTTATGGGAAAGGTTCATGTATTAGTGGGACAATCATGCTGATGGAGTGGTGTCGATCTCCGTTTGAGTGATCTCAGAAACTGGTTCAGGTACTGACTCGTCCTTACCAGATTCTTCTCTTTGAGAGATAGGCAGAACCCATTTTTCCCAATCATTAAGGGCCCTGACCTTGATTCCATTATCGGAACCACGAGATTCAATGTTCATACAGTACTTTAGGGCATCCACAACCAAATGATAGTTGCCGGAACTTAAAGCGTTAACTCTGAAAAAGTTAAAAATCACAGTCAGAGGGATAAAACCTTGCGAGTTCATTTGCTTTCTCAAATATATATCCTTGACCAAATTCTCTAAAGAGAAATAGTAGTCCAGCTGATAAGTCAAACTGGGGAGAGGGTCCTGGGCAGCGAATGGAGCAGCTTGTTGCGGATATATAGGCTGGAAAGGTCTTGGATGGAAAGCATTTGGAGAGTATGCTGGAATGAAACCGTGGAAGCCTTGTGGGTGTTGTTGCCTATTGTTGAATGGGATGAAAACACCATTGTTGTTGTTGTATTGTTGGCGACCCTGGTATTTGCGGTATCCATTGTTAAACTGTCTGTAGGGTTTATGGTTATTCTGGTGGTTGTGATGAGCCTGCAGGTTCTGTTGGGACTGCTCATGCTGTTGGTCGTCAGTCGTGAGGATGGGTTGCTCGACCTGGTCCAAGTTCTCCTGTTGTGGTACCTGAGAGGAAGCGTCTTGAGCGATAACGGTTTTCTGTACATTAGACTCTATAGGAGTAGCGGTTGGAGCAGCAGATGACTCTGAGCTGGTACCATTAGGTTGTTTCTTGTCCAGCTTCTTGGTATTTTCGTCGGAATCCTTAATGTGTGCTTGCTGTTGTTGCTGCTGCTTCACAGGTGCCTTTTTCCTGTTTTGCTTGTTCGACTGGTCCTTCACCTTCTTCTTGTTCTTCTTCTGAGACTTAGAAGAACCCGATTTTGGGGCAGCTGGTAACACTACAGCAGCTTTGAAAGGAACCCATTTCTCTTTACCCTGTTTGGCTGCAGCAGGCTTGGAGGAGTTCTTTGAATTCTCTCTTGATGCGGCGGTTAAGATATCATCCTTCGTCTTGACTATTTCGTCAATAGCCGCGGACGGTATGCTACTACCCCAGGCATTCACCACGGGGAGGGGTGCAGGGGCCAGACTCTTTCTGATCTTTTCGGCTTTTTCAGCGTCCTTTTCGGCCTCCTCCTGTTTGCTGGACTTATCCTTTGGTTTGCTATTCTTCTCTGATTTGGGTGCTGATGTCTTGTCATCCTCACCAGCCGATTCCACTGGAGAATCGACAATGGCGGTCTTGGCAAGGTCGACGGATATTTCTATCTCGGTGGCGTCCTTAGAGGAGCCATTAGCGGCAGCAATAGCGTACGACATTTTCAGTAACGATGGCAAAACTTTCTTTTCCTAAAGATGAAAATCTAGAAAAGCTGATGGAAAGTAAAAGAAAATGTATGATTGGGGAATTATGTGTCAATCTGAAGGGCTCAACCTAGCTGAATTATTTGCTCTGTTGGGTTTAGGAGATCAGTGTAACAAAAGCTTTTTCTGCTGGGTTTGGCAATACGATCCAAGTACTTGTAAGGTTAAAATGAAAGGATCCGACGAACTTTTTTTTTCTCAGGCGAGAGAGCCCAGAAAAAATAGTCCCGTTAGGAAATTTGCGTGCCAGCCGGGTAAGTAGGTGAATATTGGGTTTCGTGGGGAGTTTTGCGGGATGCTGAGGGTCAACCAGAAGCTATACGGGAAGAGGGGCTAGGGAGGATGAGCGGGGCAAGCTGGTTGTTGACATTCTTATATGGATGTCATTTTCCAGCATGATCCAACAGATATGGTGGTTGTCACAAACCTCTACCTGGACTTTTAGGTAGCCCCCAACCAGTAAGAGTCTCCACGGAGCCATCTGATTTCCTTCGCGCGCCTGACTTGTCTTTCCGTTCCCCCTAATTAACACACAACTAATGCTCAAAACTAAGAAAAGCCCTCTATTACCTCCGCTGAAGCTGTTTCGTGAGATACTCCGTGCTCACAGACAACTTCCCGCATTGCAAAGATCGCTGGGTGACAGCTACGTCAAACAGGAGTTCAAACTACACAAGAATACCGACAATCCTATCCATATCGTGGGCTTTCTTCAAAGCTGGCAAGATTACCTCCAGATGATCACTGAGGGCCAGTGGAAAGACTACAAGTTATCCAAACAGGAGCTGGACAAAATGTCACCCGAACAGGTTGGCCAGCTGTACGAGTTGATGAAAGAGACACAGAATATTTAGGCGGTGCTTGCACCATCGCCATTCCCTCCTTCCGCTAGGCGGATCGAGCGGTCCTTAGGACTGGTCTCATTTTTACTGAGGTACCAGCGTTTACCCCTGTAAATGTATCAACATTTTTTTCGGTCCCATTTACCTCTCACCTAACAATCACCAGTCAGTCTCAAAATGGAGTTGGCCAGCGTCCAAGAGATAAAAGGCTTTATGGTGCTCCCCGTGCTGCTACACGCTCCCAGTGGTAAGGTACCCAAGGCCGCACACTATATCTACATAAAGAAACATTCTTCCAAGGACGAAGGTTTATCGTCCAGATCTCTTTTCATAGTTAACATTCCCTTAGGATCGGGATTAGCCACATTAAAACAGTTTTTTGGAAAACACGCCACAGGTGCCATCATAGAAAGTTTTGTAGAGTGCAAGAAGGATTCTAGCATAAATTTAGCCAAGTTGACCTCAGATTTGGTCACTCATAAGCAATCGCCATTTCCACAC
This sequence comes from Komagataella mondaviorum, assembly GCA_023213015.1. NCBI lineage: Eukaryota > Fungi > Ascomycota > Pichiomycetes > Pichiales > Pichiaceae > Komagataella > Komagataella mondaviorum. The sequence goes on along the minus strand of JAKWBA010000002.1, from coordinate 273,343 downwards.
CTCCCAAACCATTGCTCTTTGATCACATTCATTGACCAAGATGCTTGCGATTTGGCGTACCAATGCATCAAGAAGCTTGTGAAATCTTCCAGATGCCCCGTGTGGTCTCTGGCCGATCCTTTGGGATCTATCAGGTATCGGAGACTGGCAAAATCTCAAATACTGGACATTGCACAACTGAACAAGTCCATCTTCCAAGACATGGCAGAGTTCAATAGGAGAGAAGAGAGAAGTTACGAGGAGTTGAGCAAACTAGGGTCAACTGTAGACGAAGATGGTTTCATAACTGTGGTTGGACCTCACAAGAAGACTAGGGACGAAATACTGGGTAGAGTTAAAACCAACAACTCTGAGATTCTGGCCCAGGCTCAAGAAAAGCTGAAAAAGAAGGAAAAACAGGATTTCTACAGATTCCAAATTAGAGAGAAGAAGAAACTTGAGATGAACGATTTACTGAAAAAATTCAAGGATGATCAGGAGAAGATCAAGGTGATGAAGGAACGTAAACGGTTCAGACCATACTAGGGGAAAAGAGAACAGACCTTCTTTTTTGCTATTTTCCATACTTTTGCATAACTCATAGATTATTTTCTGTAACAATATAGGTAAACTTTAGATAATTGACTCATAATCTCCCTCCAGGGGTTTCAATGTGGTTCTGGTCATCGTTATTGGTGTCTATTTGACGAAGCATGATTGCAGGATTCTGTTTCTGGTCTTTAAGTTCTTTGAAGATACTACCTGGTTTCTCATCTAGACCTAACACTCTCTCCTCGTCTCCATAGCAGATCACCAGGGCGTACTTGCGCCAATCGTCCACCGACAAACCATGTCTTTTCATGGCATTCTGGATCACTTTGTAGCAAGGTTCGTCTGCTTTAACTCTCAATGGTTTCAATAGTTCGTTTTCAGTGTGTTCCTGTGATCCAGAAGAGGCTTTTCTAAGATTTGGCCGTTCTCCGTTCAGAGTTTCGAAGTTTCCAGTTGTAGGAGACGACACATTCAAGTGTTCGCCCGTGGGAGACACGATATGCGACTGTCTTCTAGAGGACAAAGTTGGCCTCCTTCCTAGAGAAGTCGGCCCTGTAGTTGTGGAATTCACCCCTTCGTTGGCATTAATAGTGCTCATACTAGGATTTGACAATGTTGACTCACCAGAGGGATGTTCCAAGGGAGATGTGGGTAGTGACCCAGATGAATTTGTGGGCACTGACCCCATGCTGCTGAACTGCGCATTCTCTGGAGTGGGCAGTGGTTGAGTTTCTTTAATCCATTTGAATATCGGTAACAGATCTTTGCGGAGCTTATTAAACTGTTCAGTGAGCTTTTTGTTAGTGGAGCCCTCATCAGCAGCAACATTTCTCCTGTTGGCCACCTGGAACATGATCCTCTTGGTCAATATCAAAGTTCCCAATTCGGTAGCAGTGTCGGATAGAATACTGGTGGCATCGATGTGTTTTTCATTGCCCATAAGAAGCTCATGAATTTTCTTCTTTATGACAATTCTGTGCTTGAGTTCACCAATGCCAATTTCCTTGAGATCCTCTGACTTCAAGTAGGGCAGTACGTCTCCTGCAATTTCATGATCTAGAAAATTTTGAAGTAAAGTTGTGTCAATCTCCGGAACTGTCTCTCCTATCCAGGACGAAACGTGAATGCTCGTCCAATTCAGCACATTATCTGGTCGCTTAGAGGTGACATAGTCCGTCATAAGAACCTTTATTTGGCCAAAGAGATCAGGTGAAGAAAGTGTGAATCAAGGCGTTGATGTTAGCCAAAATGTCAGATCAGGTTTACGGAATCCTATTTTTAGCTCCGCCGAATTGATATGCACACTCTCACTCAGAAGAGTAAGAAAAAATCGGGGCGAGCTGGGAATTGAACCCAGGGCCTCTCGCACCCAAAGCGAGAATCATACCACTAGACCACACGCCCATGATCAAAAGGAAAAATACTGTAGTAAAATATAATGTAAATACTTTACTTATTTTGACTCTTTATTCCTAACGCAGATGTATGGAGACACTGCAAACTATTTAATTGCCTGCCCCTTGGGTTCTCTTTACTGTCAAAATTTTTATGACAATATTATCTTAGTCTGAATGTCCTTATAATTATCCCGCGTTTGTGATCTTATCGTCATTCCCTTTGCTATCAATGAAAAAGGCTAAACATTCAACCATTTTAGCACCCGATATCCCAGACTCGTCTATTTTGAACAATCATGGTATTTCTGACCAAACAACTGAACTGCTGAATGTTCTTATTACTCGTTTTAGAATCGTGTTGAGCCTGGTTAAGATCCAATTGAAAAAATGTCCTTCTTTTGACTTTGAAAAAACTGTAAAAAAGATCTTAAGCTTGTATGATAGCGGCACCTTGGTGAATCTATTCGTAATGGGGTTTAATATCTTTGTAAATCAACATATCTATGGAAAAGTGATTCTCTCTTCAATTGCATTCCTGTCACTTTTCATTCTGAGTTGCCTAGGTCTGATTCTGTTCAACCAGCTGAAGGTTCAGTCAACTTCAAGCTTTACGAAGCAATGTCGCCCCATAAAAGGGCCACTGACCTCCCATTTCCAGGAACCCATCGACGTTTCTATTAATTTGAGCAACTTCATTCCTAGAAATCACTTCAACCCTAGAGAGATCCCCAAAGAATTACAATTGCAAGCAATTGAAATTGAAAATACCACCCAAGTTTCCGACGGAGAAACAGAAAAATCTGTGGAAAGAGTTCGTTTGGTCTACGAGAGACTGAATCAAAGTGTACTTTGGTCAGTCTACAGATCAATAATGAAGGGCAACCATGACACTTATATGAGACAGTTTAAACTACAAAAGTGATAAAGTCAATGAATCAAGCTCAAACCTGGTTCCATAAATATATAAGAAGTATGTACATACAGCAAAGAGAGATAAACAACTTTTCTACTTGGTCTTAGTTCGGTCTCTGACAACCTCTTCTAGTAACTTATCATAAGCCTTGTCTACAGCTTCTTCGTCTTCAGGATTCAAATGTGGCTCAACTGGTAAGCTGTATTCATCAACTTCTGATTTGGTTACGGATTCTTGAGAATCCCCCGTATAGGTCGAATCTGCTTTCTGGCCGGCGATGTTACCTTGGGATGCACTGGGTGATAACAACTCGGGCTGTGGTTCACGCTGGGCGTTAGTTACCAACTTATAAATCGTTTCCAGTTCCTGGTTTTCACCGTTTATCCTTTCAATGAGCTCATCAATACTTTCAATACCTTTAAGTTTGAGTAGAGCTGTTCTCAATTGAGATCCGGAGGGAATCTTACCTGAAATCGGTACCGAAACGTGTCCATTTGGAACTTTGATCGAAATTTGTTCAGGTACTTGGTCTTTACTGCCTTCCTCTTTAGTTGAGTTGTTATCTTCCAGTTTCAGCTTTGCTGGATCACCAAAAGGAATCGAGGTTGGTAGCTGGGCATTTTGCTGTTGTACGAAGAATCCCCATTTATGAAATTCACCCTCTTCTTCCTCTTGTTGTTTTCCTTGCGTGGAATAAGAGCTTGACCTTCTCATGAGCACTGGTTTACCGGTGCTACTATCTACAGGGACATTCAGTCCATCCTGAGTCGTATCAATAACCACGTTGTGAGGAGCTTCAGTATGCAATGGCTGAACGGCACTAAAGTACCCAGTTTCTTTTGATTCTGCATAATGGAGGTGTGGGGAAAGAATGGGTCCAGATTGGATGACGGCTGAAGCAACTGCGTCTGTTTTTGCAGCAGCAGATGAGGCATCCATGTCAGCAGGTATTTTTTCAACTGCTCTATTTTCATCCAATAGATTGAGCACTTTTTCCAGGGAATTGTCCAGTAAGCACAGTCGTAGCAACGTTTCCTTCTCTTCCAAAGATATCTTTTCCTGCAGCCGCTTCTTAAAGAGTTCATCAATACGAGAATGGAGCTGCTTTTGAAGATATTCGGTTGACTGTAGAAACCCTGCAATCTTTGATTCTTGAGTTAATAAGGACTTCTCAGTAGCAGACGAAGAGCCATCCTTGCTCAGCAGTTTCTCTGCGGTCTTTGTTAAAATGGAAGCATCAAAGAATATATCATCCTCAAACTTGAGGTTGAAATCCTTGTTGATAGACTTTTGCATGTTTATCATCATATAAATGGCGATCTTAGAGGTTAACTCCTCGTCTTCAATTTGGTCAAACTCAATATCCAAAGTGTGAATATTAGATCTTCTAATGGCTGTGTATAAGGTAGCTATAGTGGCATAATCATGAGCTTCAGTGTTGCCCAAGAATGAAACATGAATCAATTCCTTGCAATCTGGGAAGGCACTTGAAATCGCAATAACTTCGTCTGAAGTTAAGTCAGCCAACTCAAAATGTATTCTACGCAAGCTTTTGTACTTGGGGAGACACTGAGTTAATATTGGGATCACCTTGGGGAAGATCTTCGGATTACCACTTAGATCAAGAAATCGTAGTGACTCAACGTTGACTAAAGCTTCAACGAATTTAATCGCAATTTCTGGTGTCAAATTGGTTGAGTTCAAGGAAAGAAAGCTTAACTTTGATGCCTTTCTAGCAGTGAAAACATCAATCAGAGGACTCACCAACTCCAATGTGCTGAAGTCGTTGAATCCCAGATCGATTCCACAACATGTAGAAGTAGGTTGTGAGATCCACTTACATAATGCTTTCATCTTTTGCAAGTCCAGTCCCGCATTGGCAAGACCTAAACGTAAGGTAGATAGAGACACCCCTTTAGTCAATAGATAGTCAAAATCAGGAAAGCTTAGGTTACATCCATTGATGACGAGTTCACTGATACCACCTCGAACAGACAGTGCATCAGTGAACAATCTCCAATTTCTTTTGTTTCTACTATGGGTTTTTGCAAGCTCTGGTTTGATTTTTTGTTGTGAAAGGTCAAGTTTGGTTATGGATTTGTTATTCATTAGGAATTTGGATAAAAAGAGCCATCCTTCTTCGTTAATAGGGACATTCCTTAAAGATAGTTTTTCTAGCCATCGGGAGTTGACCAAACTGGAAAGAATAACCCTCAACATTTGGTGAGTCAAAAAGACATTGTCTAATATGACCGTCGTAATCGGTGTAATGGCTAAAAAGTCAGAAAACGATAAGACATCAATTAGTGTAGGTTTGGGGTTCAAAAGTTTCAAAACTTGTAATGGAGGGGATTTATTGGTTAGTTGTTTCAAGGTCGCTGGAATGGGCAGAATTTCTCTCAAGTGACAACATCTTGTATATATGAGTTCCAATGTCGGGTCCTCCTTCTTCTCTGATTCTTTTTTCTCGTTTCGGAAGTAATCGACGTGTTGATGAATTGGATTATCAATTGCTATATGAGAAGGAACAGGCGACATTGCAAACGGGTCTTTCAAATCCAATTGAGGCCCTTTGGATGCTTTCGAGCTACTCAAGTATGAAGCGGTTTCTTTGGCAAGCTGCCTTGCTGAAAGATGAGCTTCTAGCGCATGTTTTTCTGACTCCTTACAAGCTTTTTCACGACTTTCAATGGCATGTTTCAGTTCTCGTTCATCTACTTTGGCCTGTACATCTGTGCTCAGACTAATACCAATGTTCAATTTTGGAATACCGCCTACAAGATCACTCGGAACTAAAACATTACCTCTTCGGGGCTTCCTTGAGGGAATTTGTTGTTGAGGATCATCTTCTAGCTTCTGCACAGCAAAATTCACCCGCTTTAAGGAGACTGAAGACAAAGCGTTAGTTTCAGGGGGTTCTTGTAATGATTCCACCTGTGATAAGTGATTAAAACCGGTACCATTCGAAGGAGAACCCGAAAGTACTGAAGTAGACGGCGAAGATAAAGTCGAGCTTTCCGAGTTTTCAGACTTTTCAGCACCCTTTTTCCGCCTTCCAAAGATTCCTTTCTCCGACGAGTTGACAGCACCGCTATTACTCGTCGGATTAGCTTTTAACTTTGAGGACAACGATAAGAACAACGATTTTTTACCAGTGGAACCGGAGGCACTTCTGGATAACCCTCCGCCACTGCTTGGTGTGGAAGGCGCAGGAATGTTCTTCGGTTCTGTAGGGCGTTGTTGTACATGACCAGCAGATACGGACCTTCTAATGTTACCATTATCTTGTGTTTCTGGCTTGGGAGATGTGAGGTCGGTCTTGCTCTTGATGATACCTTTGGGTGCCGACTTCGGCACAGAGTCCACCTTCAATACACCCTCCGGGGGTTCTTTCAGAGCAGAGGAACCCGGCACCTGGGCAGAAGCCTCTTCAGCTTCACCTAGACCGAGGCTTTTCTTTACCAGGTCGGAAGATTTAATGTCGGTGGCTCTTTTTGCCAGCTTCTTACCCTGTTTCCCACGGAATAGCCAATCCACATCTCCATTACTCACACCATTATGAGATGTGTCAGACATCCACAACGATCAACTTATCACAATTATCCGGTCAAAAAGCCTCGTAGTATCAATTGGGTCGGGTAGGCAGAATGAAGATAAAGTAAATCCGAAAATTCAGAAGACAATGGGCTAACCACCAGACTGGGTGCTCGCTCGCAGCTAAGCGATGCCTACCTAGTTTTTGACGCAAATATTACGTAACAAATTACAAACCAAGGGCACGACGGGGCGTGATGAGAATGGATGTGTGATTCGATGTTATAACTATACAATTCAATACACAAACAAAAAGGAAGCAAGATCAAGCTTAGTTCTCAGCCTTGAAAGAAGCGATCTTCTCGGCGATCTTGGCTTGTCTCTCCTCTCTGGTGAGCTTAACTTGTCTGTACTTCTTGGACTCAGCAGCGAATTGCTCCTTGGTGAACTTCTTCTCAGTTGGCTTGAAAGATGGGTCCTCTCTGATAGCCTCGTGAGCAGCCAAGTAGATGTCTTCGATAGCGTCAGCCTCGATGTCGTCGGCCAAGTATCCCTTGAACAACTGTCTGAACTTCTCTTCGTCATCGTCGGCCAACTCCTCCATGTATTCAGCAACGTGACCACCGAAGATGTACTTTCTCAGCAACTCAGCGTCGAGTTCTTCACCTTCAATGTCCCAACCTGGGAATCTGTTAGCAGAGTGAGGAATGTACAGACCACCGTCGGAGGCACCCTTCAAAGCACCGAAGACTCTGGCACCGGTGGTGGTTCTCTGCAGACCAACGTCCAAGAAGACCTTGAATGGTCTTGGACCGTCCTCAACGGCCTCAGTGAGCTCGAACTCACCCTCAACTTCCTCGACACCCTTGTAGGTCTCGTCCAACTTGAGCTTTTGCAAAGCTCTTCTGGCAACCAAAAGACCGGTAGCGTAGGCAGCAGACCAGTTGGTCAAACCGTGCTCAATTCCGTATCTTGGCAGCTCGTGGGAGTAAGCGGAAGTGAAGACAATGTCACCGGTCAAAGTAGAAGAGATGATTTGACAGATGATGTCCTTGTGGGTGAATCTGACGACCAATCTGTATTTTGGAGAGCCGTACTTGTTCTTGTGTTGGGTGACCAATCTCTTTCTTTGGTAGTAGTCGGTCTTACCTTCTCTTCTTCTTCTGAAGGGAGTTTGGTAACGAGAATGGTAGGCAGCGGTCTTCTGGATCTTCTGGAAAGGCATTATTGGGATATCTAAGAAGGAGGAGAAAAATCATTTCACAGTTTTTTTTTTTGCGTCGCTCGCTGGGCTCTGAGTGAAAAATCGAGGGTAGGGTTTTGCGAAGGTATGAGTTGAGTGGGTGTGCTGTGTATTACACACGGTATGTAGTGAACGCACAGCACGCGATTTGGGGTGTGAAGTAGTGAGAAACAGAAAAAGAAAGGGTGAGAACGGAAGCCTATGGGGTGAACAGAGGGGATCACGGAAAGAAGGGGGTGGCCAGCACGGAATGAAAAGTGATGAAGCAACTCATGGTGATGAATTGACGTTCCTCAAGGTTTGGAGGAACATGATAGCAAGCAAAAGGGGTGGCTATTGGGGGTCTGGAAATTAGACCCAAATTTCCGAGATTATGGCGGGGATATCCATTATACCGTAGCGGAACCCGAATTATGATCTTAGTATGAGAGTTTTGGGAGGGCAGGGTGCGTTGGCGGATGAAACGAGGGTGAGAGGGAGGGCAAGGCAGAAATATGGCAATCAAAGAGTCCACCCCAGCTTAACCGACCACATCCAAGATGAGACCGCCCCTGAACCTAGGGTCCTTACGGTGTAGGGTCTTCTGATCCAATGGAGTTGCACGGTAGGAGAGCGTTTTTTTTTTTTTTCGGAGAACCAGTCGGATTGGGATAATCCCTTCTATTATCGGAAATATGGCTGAGGTTAGGAGAAATGGGATATGTAAACACGATACAGGGTAAAAGTTTTACAGCCTACAGCGTTTCTGGGGGTACGTCCCTATGGAACAGGGAAATTGGTAGCGCTTTTTCGTGGCTAGGAGGGGTGAATATCCGCTAGTTCGTGCAATTGGAGGGAGAAAAAAAGAAATGTTTGATGAGTCAAGATACCAAGTTTTGTATATAAAGAATACTTGAAACCCCCTTTTCTTTGTCATCAACAACCAACCAACCAACCAACCACACAACCGTAACCCAGAACATGTTCTCCAAACAACAATCAGCTACTAATATCGACAAGGCTGCCTTTGGTGCCGAGAAGGAGAAGCAGATTATGACCGAGATCAGAAACGCTCAACAATCCAACCAGAAGAAGGTTGCTTACGAAAGCTCTTTCTTGGGCGACTATTTTAGTTTCGCTTTCAGATCCAAGGAATAGATGAGTGGTGTGGCTGAGTGCCAGTGTATATTATAGGTTTAATGAATGAATTGATATTTGGGGTGTCTGTAGAAGATAGTCTGGGGGTGTGGGGCAGCTGGAGGTGCCAACGGCAGCATGAAGGGAATTGGAGGGATGGGAACCATGTGGAAACCATGCAGACACCAAATGGTTTCACTAACCTAAGGGAATGCATCCGCAGTTCAACCAGTAGGAGTCCGTCCAAGTTGAGTCTAGATCCACCATGTGAGGTCATCAGATCTGATTGTCCATCCAACATCCAACATCGAGCACTCCAACCAACATCTGTATGTGCCATCCGCGATCGGATCATCGCCTGATAGGGTTCGTATTAGAGTTCGCACGATGCATCATCAATGCAGATATCATGACCGTAAAAAAAAGCTGTCAGGCTTGGTATCCCTCTATCTCTTGAAATTCTGGGAGAAAATCTGCAGATAAGCATCAATGATGCAACCAACGCTAGAACTTCATGTGGATCGTTGCTCTTTTCGGTAGTTTGTGGCCGAACCCTAGAGATCCTACGTCACGAACCTTGTTTTTTTGTTTTTCAGGCACTTTCCATTTGCTAGCAAACTCAACTCTCACTGGGGGTCCTCTCCTGGGTCTCGGTAAACCCACTATTTTCCCATCGCATCCCTCCAAATGCCTCCCCCCAATGCCTCCCCAATGGCACCACTAACTGGTGCCCCGTGGCCTTTCCGTTTTTAGAACCATCGTCGCTGTCACTCTCCCTATGCGAGCGAAAATTTCCCAAATGATGAGGTCGCGCGGCTGGTCACCGGAGAAACTACCAGACGGCGTTTCGCCCCGAATGGCCTCCAGTTCTGTCCATGGAAAGCGACCATTAACGACGTTAGGTGCTACCGACTAAGTGTGGGGTCGGTCTTATCTTGACTTGGCTGATCGGTTAATCAACCTGTTGGAACGAGCAAATGACCAATGTGACGTAGTATTTAAGAACCGAAGAACCGCAAGAGATGCCTTTTTTGCTTGCTGCATCATTTTCTTATCTCAAGCTTAGGAAAGGAAAAAGAAACCAAAAAATTGACTAAAAAAAAAAAAAAAATTACCAGTTGAAGGTTTACATATATATACCCAGGCTTCAAACTGCTCTTCTGCTGTCATCAATAATCGTAGCTACCGCTTAGACGCCAATAATGGAGAAGAAAGAATCGACCTTTACAGGTGTGTATGACGAAGAGCACTCTTCAAACTTCGCCATGGAGAAGGGCGAGATCACGAAAGTGAAGCGGGGGCTTCAGGAAAGACATGTTGCCATGATTGCCCTCGGTGGGACCATTGGAACTGGTCTGTTCATCGGTATCTCCACTCCTCTGAAAAATGCTGGTCCAGTCAATGCCCTGATCGCTTACATGTACATGGCTACCTTGGCCTTCTCGGTCACCCAGTCGTTGGGTGAACTGGCTACCCATTCTCCCATTGCTGGCTCATTCTGCTCATTCAACACTCGCTATCTGTCAAACTCCATCGGGTTCTCCACTAACTGGTGTTATTGGTTCACTTGGGCCATCACGTTTGCTATCGAATTGTCCATTGTCGGGCAGATCATTCAATACTGGACGTATGCTGTTCCTCTCGGTGCTTGGATAGCCATATTCTTTGTCATTTTGATTGGCTTCAATTTGTTTCCGGTGTCCTTCTATGGTGAAGTCGAGTTTTGGGTCGCTTCCATCAAGGTCATTGCCATCATTGGTTTCATTCTCTACGCCTTCATCATGGTCTGTGGTGCTGGTGTGACCGGTCCTGTTGGTTTCCGTTACTGGAGAAACCCAGGTCCTTGGGGGCCAGGTATCCTTGTGTCCAACACAAACACTGGTAGATTCCTTGGTTGGTTGTCCTCTCTGATCAACGCTGCTTTCACATACCAAGGTGTCGAGTTGACAGGTATCTCCGCTGGTGAAGCTGCCAACCCAAGAAGAGCTGTCCCAAGAGCCATCAATAAAGTCATCTACAGAATCCTGATCTTTTACCTTTTGACCCTGTTTTTCATCGGTCTTTTGGTTCCATTCGATGATCCAGCATTGAACTCCGAAGAGAACTTCATCTCATCATCCCCATTCTTAATTTCCATTCAAAACTCCGGAACAAGAGTTCTGCCAGATGTGTTCAACGTCGTCATGCTGATGACTGTGATCAGTGCAGGTAACTCTAACGTCTACATTGGTTCCCGTATTTTGTATTCAATGGGTGGTTCTGGCACCGCGCCAAAGTGCTTTACATGGGTCAACAAGTGGGGAACTCCTTATGTCGGAGTTCTCTTCACCGGTATCTTTGGACTCTTAGCCTTTTTGAATCTTTCTGAGGATGGTGAAACTGTCTTCAACTGGCTTGTTAATATCACCGCTGTGGCTGGTCTGATTGCCTGGATGTTTATTTCGGTCTCACACATTCGATTCATGCAAATATTGAGAAGAAGGGGCAGATCTAGAGATGAGTTGCCATACAAGGCCAAATGGATGCCTTGGTTTGCATGGTACGCTGCAATTAACATTTTTGTCGTCTTGTTCATCCAAGGTTTCGAAGCCTTCTTTGACATTGATGCCACAAAGTTTTTTACAGCTTACATCTCTTTGATTCTGTTTACTGTCTTGTGGCTAGGTTCCCAGTTTACCATATACAGGAAGGACCCATGGCTCATTCCTATGGACGACGTTGACATTGACACAGAAAGTAGAAAAGTAGATGAAGAAGTTTGGGAGGTCGAACCTCCTAAGTCATTATGGGGTAAGATTTGGCAAACTGTCTTATAGAAAAGATGTTCGTTATCAAAGAACGGATGGACTGATTGGACTCTACTGTCCTCTATTGCATATATTTCTTTCATTTATTGCGTAATTTTATTTTATTCTTAACATATTTTTCAGTTATTATTACTCTATCTTACTAGTACATTTTCTTGGTCCAAGACTTTCTCAATTTGAGTGACGATCTGCTTCAAAGCCTTGGAGGATCCTTTCAGTTTCTTGACCACTAACTCGGATCTCACCCCTGCGCTTCTGTCAATTAGTTCTTTTATAACAATCTGGAACCTGCAAGAATTCAGCCCAGTAGTGTTGTGTTTAGATACTGCGGCAATAATCTTCGAGTCATATCTTGACAGTGTAATGTCCTTGATTCCGTATTGTTTCCAACCAATCAGCAAAGAGTTCAAGGCTTCAAACATGTCTGACTTTTTGAGTTTACTCTTTATAAAGCTGAGTTCTTGAGATTCCGTACCGGATGCAGATCTGAACCAGTCAGAGAATTTCCTTCGTTGCTGGGGCTGGCCCTCCCCTGAGTCTTCTATCTGTCGGTTACCGAAGGAAATCTTCCTTAAGAAGGATGACTTCTTTCGTTGTTTAGGAATGTCCAGCGTCTCATCATTGGAAACATCGTTTAGAACTCTTCGTGTGGGTTCCGATTTATTTCTCATAATAGATCCGTCATTAACCTTTTGCTGCTTTCCTGCCTGAATCTTATCACTGACTGCTCTTTGCTTTTGGTCTTTGGATTTCTCCTTTTCATCATCGTCGTGAATTTCAAACGATAACTCTTTCTTGACCGGCGAAGATGGTATATCTGGTAGAGAAAGCTTCTTGTAGTAATCTTTATTAGAATCTTGTGAGATCAAAGTATCTTTACTTGGTTTGAAATGCAAATTAGGTTTGTTCTGCATGATCTCTCCAATCTGATCTTTTTCCTCCTCCTTTTCTAACTCCTCAACTCTGTAATCCTTCTGCCCAGTATTTACCACTGCCTTGTCAACAGATTGTCCATAAGCCTGGTCAAAGTCATCATTTGCTCTCTGTGCGGTAATATCAATGTTCATGTCAATTTCATCGTCCTCCTTGAAAATTAAACTATTTCTGGTAAATCTCTTATTTGTGAAAGCCGATGTTGATGAATTGACGTGTTGCCTATCTTGCAATTTGCCGTTTAAGTCACGGTATGAAGATTTTGTAGAATACATAGAAAGCACGCTCAATCTCTTGTTCGAATTAGAAAAGTGTCTTGACTTCCTGGTTACCTGGGGAATCTTAATATCCGATAGCCTAGTTTGAGCACCATCTACCACAGCAGACTCTCTACGACTCTTCCTCTTTTCGGCTGCCTGTTTGCTTATTATAGAATTCAAGTCAAATCTGCTGGTCAATAACTTTGATTGCCTCATTTCATCCAAGAATTCGTTTGCCACGTGTAAGGAGTTATCAGAGGATTTCAGATAATCATCAGATTCTGGGGTAGCTTCAGATTTGGCAGCCTGTGGAATAGAGGGAAGAGATTTTTTAATATCTTCTTTTGGTTCAACATCCTCCTTTTCCTGTCCTTGTGTCCCTGCTATCGCCAACTCCTTTGCTGCGTCCTGAGAAGTTCGTTTGTAGTTCTCATATACTTGATATCTGGGATCAAGCCTCGAGACGGGCCTTGGAGGAACCTCTTTGTCTTTTGATCTCTTTGAACTGACATGTAACGACATTGAACGTCTTTTGATATCCTCAATCTCATCCTTGTTTAACAGGTAGGAGCTTCTCTTCTTTTGAGGACTGGATGCTGCTCGCACAGGTTGATACTGGATATCCGTGGATAAAACCTCTCCATCCTCATTTTCCAGTTTAGTTACCAGTACTGATTGTCTTTTTGCGCTTAGTAAAGATTGACGCTTCCTAGCCTTCTTTTGGCTCTTCAGTTCCAATTCTTCCTCTTCCAGAAACTCGTTAAAATCCACATCTTCTCCACTGAAAATTCTTTCACAAAGGGCTGCGAAATTGGACGAGGTCCTTCTAGTGGACCTTTCCATATAATCGTATTGAGGTTCTGACGATAGCTTCGCATATGTTGAAATGATCCGAGAAGTGATGGAGTTTCTTTTCATGGCGCTCTTCCTTTTATTTGGGGAGTTTGAAATCCTCTTATTCTTTATAGGAGAGCTACTACTCGTAGACGATGTATTGGAGAAGAAGAGCGATGATCTTTTGGAATTAAGGGACAACATGGATAATCTCTTTGAAGTAACTGAAATCATAGATGAACGTTTGTTAGCTTTGGGGGAAGAAGTGGTTTTCTTTTCCACAACATGCTTTGGAAGGGCAGGTAAAGGTGGTAAATGATTAGGTTTGGCTGGTGCTTTTCTCATAGGGGTCAGAGAACTGAGACGGCTTATAGAAGCTGAACTTGGCTGGCTGCTTGGGGATGGGATGACCTTGTTAATAGAATTGGCCATTGATAGTGACTGTGAAAGATCTTTATCTTGGTGATCATGTCTGTAATGTAATAGTAGAGAGTAAAAAGTTTTTTCTGGATTCTGCTCATTTTCTACCAGTAAAGCTTGAATAATCTGTTCAGCTGGCCTTCCATGCCATAGAATTGTAAGGTTTTGAAGGATCTTATCATCAATATCTTCCCTGCAACTAACAGGCTTGATGGACAAATCTGGAGAAGGCAGCCTTTCCATTGCATGTTGCTCCATTTCTGTGCATGGATATTTCAATAGCAGAGGATGTTTGAGGATATCTTGAGTCTTTATTCTTTCTTCAGGAGAAATTCTGAGCATTTGACTAATAAGATCTTTAGCTTCTGTGGACAGACTAGAAGGCATTTCGAAAGAACCCTTCTGTACTTTGAGTAACAGGTTCCTGATATTTTCATCATCAAATGGCAATCTTCCAGTCAATAATGCAAAGAGAATGACACCACAAGACCATACATCAGAGGCAGAGCCCTGATATTTAAGACCACTAACGATCTCAGGAGATGCGTAATGAGGAGAACCACATGAAGTCTCCAATAGTCTTCCATTTGATTCTAATGCGGCCATACCGAAATCGGCAATCTTAATGCTAAGATCCTTATTAAGTAGCAAATTCTCTGGCTTCAGGTCTCTATGGCATATGCCCAAGGCATGGCAGTATGAAGCCCCTGCAATTATCTGTCTGAAGAACTTGACAGCGTCCTTCTCCAGCAATGGTCCACTTTCGACTAGCAAATCAAACAATTCACCACCTTCTACAAACTCCAAAACCAAATACAATGCTTTGGATGTCTCCCATACATCGTACAGCCTCAAAACGTTCTGGTGGTTTAACAGCTTCATGATTATTATCTCGCGTTCTATCCCGTACGGCAATCCAACAGAGTCACAGCCTTTTTCATTAAGCTCGCTGGATTCTTCATTTAAGTTTGACTTGTTCACCACTTTGACGGCAGCTTTCTGGCCAGTGGATGTGTGAGTTGCAAGCAAGACCCTTCCAGTTGAACCTCTACCCAGAGTCTTTCCCAATCTCCAGGGCCCGATATTTTGAGGGTGAGACTTGATAGGTGGGGTTCCATTCTGGATCCCTAGTCCATTGACGGGCGCAAAGGACGACGCCAACGACGGCTGTCTCGAATGGAAAGATATGGACGTCATTAAATGAATGAACTTTAGTTGGTTTGTGATGGGAATAGGAAGAGCTGTACGGGGATTCAAGGTATTTAGAGCTAAAGTGCTATTCCTATTTTGGTTAAAAAAAATTAACGCGTTTTCGCGTGCGGAAGGGATGAAATCTATTTAGTACTAGGATGGTGCACACATTCGACGTGGAATGGAACAGGATGCGACGGCGTTGCATTCTATTACGGTGTGATGGTGCATTGCGTCTTGAGATTTGAGTAAAGCCGTTTTCTTTCTCTGTCTTTTTCTCTATACGATATTTTGAGGTTCCTTGCCCCACTCCACTGGAGGCCCACTACCTTTAGGTTCGTTACATTTCTCTGAGATCACAGGCGGGAAGAACCAATGGTACGTGCCAGCTCCCACTAGACCTCCTAGCAGGCCTCCTAGCAGAATGTCCTTGAAATGGTGCCTGTAATCTTGAGTTCTCGATATGCAGATTTGAACTGCAAACCACAGAGGAAGAGTCAGTAGAAGCTGCGATGCCTTGGAGCTTCCATGCAAAACTCTAGATTGTCCGTATGCATACAAAGTGAGCCATACCAGGCCGCAAAGAGCAAAACTTGAGTGTCCGGAGGGTGTGGACTTGAACCCGTCCAAGAATACCGCATCTCCGTGTGGGCGGGTGCAAACTTTTAGCGGGTCGACGATTATTGCAGTCTCAACCAATGCTCCAACTGGTGTTCTATTAGGGCCACATCTGGCAACAAAATCTGGTCTTGGTTTGCCTACCAACGTCTTGAGGAATTCTGTGCTTACACCATTCAAAGCCACTGCAAAGCCGAAACTAAGCAACGACATGTGCCAAACATAGAATTGCTTTTGATTTCGCCAACCGTTCAAAGCTAGCCAAGTTGAGTTGTATACACATATGCAAAGGAAAGGAAAGAACACCGTGGCGGAGAACAGTTTGAGATCGGAGTACTGCTGTTTGGCGATGTAGGGAAAATTGATGGTAGGATCCGTTAGCTGGACCGCTCTGATAAAAGGAGGCTTGAACCACTCAATCAGCTTGGCAGTCAACAGAAGGACGACCACCAGCAGCCACTCCAGCGGATACTTGAATGACAACGGGATGAGCATGCGATGATGTGGAAGAAGTCTAAGTTGTTCGAGAAGCTAATAGAGCGAAAAGTATGGGGAGGATGCAGGGTGGATTTCCCAAGGAGCTATTCACCCGACCCTCCACGCATATAAATTACCCTTCGAAGAGACATGTTGATATTATTACTAACTTAACTAGGCTAGTTGCACTTGGCCAACAGGGACATTGTCAGCTTGGCCTGACAGAATACAGCTTTATATTTTTGGTAAACTTTTATTTTCCTTTATGGTTCAATCGATTCACCTCCCAATTCCGCCTCAAATATTGAGATCAGGTTGTTGAAAATGCGTCCATGGAAGTCCAAAGGTACAAGAGTCTTGAACCCTTCTCTGGATTTCACCTCCTTGGGTATTTCGTCTTTCACAATTCTCTTTGCAACCCCACGATGGTCTTTTTCGATAGGGAGAATGGCACACAGCCAGATTCGGGTCTTATACACCTTGAAGAGCTCCTTTATCAATCCACGGAAATCCAAACGACGCTCACTGAAGTAATAGATGATCAGCTTCTTGCGGTCAAACTGGAACTCCACGTTTTTCACCTGAATGTCAAGCTTCAACGACGCTACATATCGAAGACATAGCTTATGAGCAGCCACCTCGTGGTTGAACTTGTCTACCAAAAGCTGCAGTTCGGAGGGTTTCACGAACCTAAGCACTTGCTTGTTTGGCAAGGTCACAAAATTCTCGTCTTCGTTGATCATCGTGGGTTTCTTGGCGGTAACGGTGGAATCATGCTGAACTGAAGGGATCCGTTGCTGTCCACACTTTAAACTTTTCAAATGAAGTTTCTTCTTGAGATAATTGAACAGAATTGCCACATTTTGAGAGATCACGGGTTCGACAACTGTCACAAGATCTTTGCCCCTGTCTCCCTCTATTATTACCAGATCGTTCGGGTCGAATCGCAGGTTAGAATGCTTTGCATTTGAGATCAAGTCCACTCTACCGTTCTTGCTCGATATCATTGAAAAGGTTCTATTTTGAAATCTTAGGTCTTCATTATTGTTCTTCAGGAATTCCAGTAATCGACCGACTTTCTGATCTTCGAGTAGTCGACCCAGTCGTTCTGTTAACACCTCGCAGGTCTTTGGGTTTCCAAAGTAGTTTCTCGCTTTGCAATATTCATTATGGAGCTGAGTGGAGGCTACGATTTGGTTTCTCAGCAGGCTCAACCCGTTATCCAAGGCCATTGTTGCAATTTCTGTGTTTCCGTCATCCAAACTTTGTAAGCTGACTCTCCTAGTAGACGTTTGAGGATAATAATTCGAAGAACTACTCCAAGATGATCTTTGCTGAGTTGAATTGAGGGCACCTCTGCCGGTGAAGGGCTCCCAACTGTTTCGAAAAACACCATTATCTCTACTATGTTCCTCTTCCTGTAATGTGACTTCCCCCATCCCTGAAAATTGGTCGGCCCTGCTCAAGTTTTGGAAGTAGAACTCCCTTTCCCAATGGGTCCATTGATCGGAAATTACCTCTTCATTGACTACAGGCCCAGATAGTTCAGTGTTACCTTTATCCCAAATATCTTTGCTATAACTCATGAATCCAGCACCAAGGTGTCTAGATATTCCTCTCCTTGCTTTTCTTCCTCTCCCTCCCCCACACCTATATATGAGTCTGTCCCAGGAGCTCTAACAAAATAGCCTAAAACATTATAGCAAAGCAATTATAAAATTAGATGTGGAATTCAGGCTATTATAAACGACTTAGATATATAGGAAAGCGCGCAGGAGCATCTCTCCCCCATTATTTTTTTAAAGTAGGCTTCTTCCAATAGTACTGTTTATGTTGCTTTCTGCAATTACGAATGCTGGAGTTGCCCTTCAAGTTGTTGACCAGGGAGACACGGCCGCTGTCGTCATCCTTATCGACGTCATAGTAGTACTCTTCGTCCAACAGCTCACCAGCAGCGTCCTTTCCGGATCTGTAAATCACCCCGATACATGGAATCTTTTTGATCAGAATCACACGCAATTGTCGCCTGGTCAGGGCCTGGGTCTTCTGAGACACTTTCTGCAAGTCTCTGAGCGGCGTCGATTGCAGTCTAGAGAACGCTAGATGGTTAACGAGAATCTTGGTTATCTCTTGCAGATCGTCCTTTGTCACGTGCTCTAAGAATCTGTTGATCTCCTCGTCTGTGAGATGGGCCATTAAAAGCTGGTCATTGTCATCTCTAGTGACACGCTTGTTTTTCCTGGCTGGCGTGGCAGGAGAAGCCGCTCGACTCTTTGTCTGCGAGGTGGACGAGCGGTCTAAAGTCGATGACGTTGGAGACTGTTTTTCAACTTTTCTCTTACGAGCCCCGTCAACTACCACCTTCATCACTTCTCCCTTTATGTCAAAAATGACGTATTCGTGGTACGGGAACACAATGGTCTCGTTCTTAAACACGTTGAAGTTTGTGAGGAACTTGTCGTGAATCATGTATCTGCTCAATTTGTACTCGTTGTTGACCTCTGTAAACTGCACGTCAAGTTTGTAAGGGATGGTGACATTGACACCGTTGTGGCCAAGAACACGGACCCTCAAATCGCCCGCATCATTGTCGTACAACACCTGGATATGACATCTTGAAATCTGCTTATTGTTGGACAGCTTGAAGTCGTTTTGGGAGGACCTTCCAATTGAAAATTCTTTACTAGTATTGGGTATGTGAATAATTGGTAAAGATTCTTCAACAGGCGTTTGCCGAACTTTCTCAGGCACAACATCCTTTGTGGGTTCCGGAATGGCTTCTGAAACGTTTTCCAGGGCCTTTGGCTCAGCTTCGCTCACTTCAATGGTCCTTCCCGTGGTAGAGGAGGGATTTGGAGTAGGATAATCATGCAAGTGATCAGAATACAATTCATTGTCCAAAGCCTCCACCACTTTGGGCCTGGGATCAATGTTCTCCTTGTCCTCCAAAACTGGAGACGACGGAGGGAATTGGTACGACATGGTAGGTGTAAATACTTGGTCAATTCTGTTTTTTGGTGCTAAGATATTTACTAGGAGGCACACGCGTATACAAAAGGGAGACGCGCTTCACGTAAGCAAGGCAGGTAAACAATAAACATGCTCATCGCTCTCACCAACAGACATCCAGCATCCACATATACACCCTAGCACCAGACATAGGGCAGAAAACCCTACCGAGAATCACACGATGTCCTCCCTCTTGCCCAATCGAGCCGCAGTCGTGAAAAATTATCTCGACCCTAGCCAAGTTCCTTAAATCCATTCTTCCTACCTTAACACATCTTCATAAGAAACAGACAATATGACAAGTACGTAGACCACGATCAAGTTGTCCATGATTATTGAACTACGAATCTTTGATGGATCACCTCCGAGGAGCTGGTTCCATGACTTCCCGTTTGAAAACACATCACAAGGCAACTACAATCAAATTTTTAAAGAAACTCAATACTAACACCCTCTATAGAAGGTACTCCATCCTTTGGTAAGAAAAACAACAAGTCACACACCCTCTGCAGAAGATGTGGTCGTCGTTCTTTCCACATCCAGAAGAAGACCTGTTCTTCCTGTGGATACCCAGCCGCCAAGATGAGATCTTACAACTGGGGTGCTAAGGCTAAGAGAAGAAGAACCACCGGTACCGGTCGTATGCAATACTTGAAGCACATGTCAAGAAGATTCAACAACGGTTTGACCTCTGAGTCCAAGAACTAAGTATTCTAATATTGTACATGAATCATAATTTGAGAAGCTGTTAGTTACTTATTACACATGGTCCTGGCCCGGCCTGTACGAAGGGTTTAGAATGCTGTCGTACAGCTCGTCTGCATCCTCACTGGTCACATATTTGCCTAGAACGTCTTTGCTTAAATCGATCGTCTTGTCGTCGTAGGGGACTTCCAATCCGTTGCTGGTTTCTATTTCCAAATAGTATAACTGTGTCGGGTTGGTTTCTTTATAGTCTTGGACCAGTGGCACAGTAATGCCTTTCTTTAGCCTCAGATCGTGAACAAACTCGCAGAATGAAGTGTGCAAGTTGGGGATCTTGCTGAACGTAATCTTGGCTAGTACTACTATAAGGTCCGATAGTACTTCACTTGGCAGGGTGCTGACTGCATCTGGAAGGTTGCCAGTTTGATCGTAGACTCTGGCGTGAATGGTCTCTATAATAACATTGATTAGTTTCAGTCTCAAATGGTTGCTCTGGCATCTGGGAAACCTGGCTATGTAGTTTTGTTGAATCCCAATCAACCTGCACTGTTCTGGAATCATATCATTACTTTGTAGTTGGAACTGTGCTTTCTGTATCAGCTTTAATGCTTTCAGCTTGAACTGCAGTACGGTCATGTTGAACCTGGAAATAAACTGACTATCAGAGTCGTAGTTGGTCAATTGCTCAAACGTTGATAGAGAAATGGGTGACAGCACTTGAGGATGCCCAAATAGAATTGTCTTCAAAAGCTGCACATCATTGTTGTTTCCCAGCTGGTCGTTCAAACCATGGATGTTGTAACATTTTATGGACTCCAGCTGCACATTTAAAAGTCTGATAAATGGGACTAGATATGTTCCCAACTGAGCTTCAGACGGGATTGTCTCAAGGATATCCAAGTAATTGATCAACAATTTGATGGGAGTCTGAGTGGATACTGGGAACCGGTCCAGTTGTTCAATAACATTCCTATTCACACCGTGATATTGGAAAACTCGGCCCGTTGTAACTAACGTGTCGATAGCATAGATTACCACTAGCTTCTTCAAATACTCATCTTGCAGGTTGGTATACACTGGCTCAAATAGCTCGACTAACTTTGTATACTGTTTGTAAACCTCAATGTAGTGCAGCGCTGTGTCGCACACCTTTTCCACAACAGGCAGCTGCCCTTTCAAAGCAGCAGGTCTGTAGCTTATTCCGGAGTTAATCAGAGCAAGAATCAAGCTTATCACTATCGGCTCGTCTTGGGTTTTCAACACTTCCAATAACAGTTGTAAGTAGAACGAGACCAGCTCATCCAACCTCTCTAGATTACAGTTTATTAGACTTCGCAGTATAAAATCTTTCAACGTACTGTGTGGGGAGTTGTGGGAGAACTTTTCCAAGATGTCCAGCGTGCAACAATCCAGACCAGAAATGGACAGATTTGTAACGTGTTCCAAGAACAACGACTTTTCATTTGGCAGAACTGGCAGATAGTGAATGATCGTAGTGGAAGCACTACCCATCTGTGTGTTCAAGAAATCCGTGGTAGTATCCATAGACTGTGTTGAGGAGATCTTTCTTTTCTTGGAATTCAAGTACTCTTGGTGGAGGTTCTGTTTCTCATTCTTTAGGAACTTCTTTTCGTCCTCCAGCCGAACAATGTCGTTCTTCAAAGACTCAATGTGCTCGTTCAACGTGCCCATGCTTGTTTCCTGTTTCTTCAACGCTTGTTGAAACCGATCGTGTATGCCTTTGATTTCCTTATCATGGGTTCGGTTGATTGTTTCAATTTTGGATCTAAGAATGCTATTTTCTCCCTGTAACATCAACACCGTATCCTTCTTAGGAGGAGGGCCCGTTAGAGCTATCAGCTGGTTGTCCAACTCCTGGTCGTCAAAATCGTCAAAATCATCAAAGCTCTCGGGATCCATGTGAAGTTAGAAGTCAACTTTGATCTCATCTCTTCCGTGTAGCGCGATAGCATCTCTCGCTACGCCCTTCCAAGCCTTTCTCCTATCCCGCAGTCGCTGGGCGGACTTACAAGGATTTTTTTTTCCAGGCGAGGGAAGGAAAAAAATTCCAAAAGTCCAAAATTTTTCTTCTCTCCATCATCCACTTAATATGGTAGAAGACTCCAAACAAAGAGACGCCAGAACAAAAGTGGAGATCCCAGAGGCCTCTTTGGTTCCCCAGAGACCCACAGTTCTTACCTCAAAAGATAAAACAACACAGAGATTGATCGTCGTACTGTCCCAAGCCAGCTTGGAGACCCACAGAATGACATCTTCAGGACATAATGACAAGTACGCATTGCTGAATTGCGATGACCACCAAGCATTACTCAGAAAAATGAGCAGAGACATCAGTGAAGCTAGGCCTGATATTACACATCAATGTCTGTTGACCCTGTTGGACTCCCCTATAAATAAAGCTGGAAAACTTCAAGTGTACATTCAAACGGCAAAGGGTGTCTTGATCGAAGTCAACCCTACAGTGCGTATACCGAGGACGTTCAAGAGATTTTCTGGCCTGATGGTCCAGTTACTGCATAAGCTCAGCATCAGGTCTGTCAACTCTGAGGAAAAGCTCCTTAAAGTCATCAAAAACCCAATCACCGACCATCTTCCTACCAAATGTCGCAAGATCACCCTTTCCTTTGACGCTGAGGTGGTCAAGGTGTCATCGTACATTGAAAAATTGGCTCCCGATGAGAGCATCTGCGTTTTCGTAGGTGCCATGGCCCGAGGTAAAGACGACTTTGCCGACGAGTTCGTGGACGAGAAGATCGGTGTTTCTGAATACCCGCTGAGTGCGTCAGTGGCTTGCTCCAAGTTCTGCCACGGTGCAGAGGACGCCTGGTCGATTCTATAGAGTGTTGTTCAGTACGATATAGATTATGTATACACAACATTACGTCATCTTTTTCTGGCCTTTCTAACCTACAATGCTGGACGGTGTCGAGATGCGCTTCGCCCACTGCGCCGCCAGCCGCTCCATTATACTCTTTGTGAACAAGACAAAGAACCCAAGGGCTGTTTGTATAAAAGGCCCCAGGTCTCTCGCAATAATCCTCTCTGTCCGTCCGTCTGTCCAATCCATTTTCTCCGTCGTTGCTTGCCCGCCCTTCTAGCTAAGGATGCCTGTATTTGAAGCACCAGCAGTGTATGTTCAAAATGCATACAACACGCTGAATAACTACATGATTCACCACATGTATCTCTCTAACCTCATAGACTTTCACCATTCTAATGGTAATGTGATACCACTGGAAAGCCCCACTGTTGGATTCCATGTCCGCAGAGACAACAATGATAAGCAGAGAATAGTCAATGTTTTTGATCACAATGGTCAACTGAGATATACCTTCGAGCGTTTATCCTCGTTGAACCCGGTATGGTCCATGTTCGATTCCAGCCGTAGGGAAGTAGCCACTATAAGAGTTGGATTCTTTAGTAGATCGATCGATTTCCACAACAAGCCTGGGGTGCTGCAACACAGAGAGATCAAGACAGTATCCAATTGGCGTCAGGGAACCCTGGATTATATTAATCTTCAGGGCAACATGCTTGCATGGACCAAAAACTCCAAGTACCTGGAGATTATCACCAATGTGGATGATAACGATGAAGAAATAAGAGTGAGAGCCGCTCGCGTGCGTCTGATGCGTCAATGGAAGTTCGACTTTGAGCTGGTTGTTGACGAGTCTAGAGTCGATGCAGAGATAGCCCTGGGCACTGGGTTTGTCTCTATGATGACAAGATGGGGTGTTGGTGATCTCACCGATACGCGGGGACCTACTCCAATTGTTGCACCAGCTCCACAGACTCAGTCTACGTCCGAGTCAAAGCCCGAGACAATCGACGGGAGCACAAACAACTCCGGTTCTCCCAATTCAATCACACTAGTTGTTAACGATGATGAGATCATTATTGAACATTAGTTATCATGAAGGGAAAGTAGGTGGCATTGTTTGGAAGATATCGTTTCGCTCCCCGAGTCACGCGCAGGTTCTTTCCATACCGGCCTCTCACCCACAAGACCTCCATGCATATTCTCCCCCAAACTTTGAAAAACCAGAAGTATAAATTCGCACCTCCCACTCGCTATTTGCTTTACCCCATCTACCAATTGTTTACACTCAAGAGATAAAAACTATGTGCCAACCTGCCATTTGCCCACTTTGCAACCGTAAGTCATGGACTGGATGCGGCCAGCACATCCCGCAAGCCATGAGCAGCACTAAGCAAAACTTGTGGTGTACTTGCACTCATATACTGGACACAAAGTCACCTGAATTCCCTCCTCGGGCTGGCACGGGGTCTGCTCGTCGTTCTGTTTCCGAGTAAGATAGGTCGGTATATAAAATTCGATGAGACATGAGACTATGAGCCATTGAATTGAATGAGATTATCAGATGAGTTGGTAAAATCTTTAATGTGTGTAGGACGAATTTTATGGTTTGTTGGAGTGCATCGTGTAGATTAACCCTTTATGTGAGTGCAGCAAAGATGCCATGGACTGATGGTATCTTATCAGTGCGGCTCGTATCTTGATAATAGTGAGCCGCACGGCATGTCAAAAGTCAGAAGCCGCTCGAGATGAGCATGGAGTTGAGAAAAAAACCGCCTTCAAACAGCAGCGGGTTTCTCTGACAGAGACTGATTACCCAGTTGACGGGGTTGTAAAGCGAGCTGGAAACGTTCTGTCCAAGCGTATGGCTGGGCCAAGCTTGCTTCGCTTTTGAAAAGGGAGACGGTTGAAACTCTCATCAAGCCTGATTGGCCTGTTGTTTCAGAGTGGTTTCAGGAGACAAAATACTTAAAGCGTGGGGAATCTGGGAAGAATCGGCGAACCATTGCCATATGCACAGCCACAGCTTTATTAACTTCTGGGAACGGTGCGTTCAGACCACTCTGATCAATAGATACAATGTTTTGATAGTACTTTTCATCATCAAGATTAAACTGTTTCAAGCTCTCTTCAATTCAAGTATTGCCGTATTGAGGCAATCGTCCATAGGATTGTGCTCACAAGTCAACCGTTTTCAGACAGAGTATAAATCCATGGTGGACAATTCTTTGGATTCATTGACGTTGTTTATTCACGAGATGACCAATAAAAGTATCCAAGCCGTTGGAGTCATATTCGATTTCATCGTCGATCTCTTTATTGGAACGTATGTTTGTCTGCTTGATCTGCTAATCACGTCAACAACTCGGATATCGGCCACAGTTGCGGAGGAAATCGTCGACGTTGTTAACAATACCCTTACGGCCACAGCGACTAAGCTCAATAGACAATTGTCCTCCGTGGCCTCGATAGTCAATAGGGTGGGGAATTTCTTCTCCGATGACAATTTTAAGGAAATTGATCTGACAATTGACTCGCTGAAGAACTGGCAAATTCCGTCTTCGGTAGATGAGAAGATCCGTAGCTTGAACAATGTCGATGTCAATCTTGATGGTTTGCTTGATGGGGTAGTGTCCAATGTCACTGACAAAATAATCAAGACTCGGGCCATGCCAGTGAAAACGGTCAATGAAACTTTTGCCCTCAACGAAGCATGTAGTCCGGATTCTGTGGCCGATTTTTACGACTCTTTACACTCTTCAAGCAACAAAATCTTTACAATAATCTTGGTTTTAAGTGTTGCCAGCATCGTCCTGATCACCACATTGCAGCTATGGCTGCAGAAGCGGAGCTTCAAGCACGTCAAAGAGATTGATGAAAAGAAACCCAACTTGGAAGTTGTGTCTGTATTTGAGAACAGATATATTCATAAGTACTGTGGCACCGGTTACTGTAAATGGCTCATGTTGTACATTTGTTCGAGTCCATCGATCAATATCTTGCTGCTGTTTTTCTTTTCACTGTTTTCCTACGTAATTCAGTTCTCTATTGTCAACAAGATCCAGAAACTGAGCAACGATTGGCTGGCAAACGGAGAACCCTATGACAATGACAACCTAAACCAGTACCTCCAGTACCAGGCAAAGTCGTATGAAACTTACATCAACGAAAATATGACACTGGCCAGCATTCACGACACTTTTGGGAATGTGAACTCTACAATGGGCGATTTCATCACAGAGGTAAACGGTGGCATAAACAGTATTTTCAGAGACTCGATAGTGGGAGATATTGTGAACGGAGTTGTGTACTGTGTAATCGGAAAGAAGTTAGAGGCTGTCAATAACGGGTTTGATTGGTTAACTAAGTCGACAGAGCTCAAGATTCCTACAGAGAACTACGTCATGGACAATCAAGATCAAAACGACATAATGTCGAAAATGGGAGAAGGAATATCCGCATTGTGTAAATACTACAAACAAAATCTCACATGGGAGCTTTGGCAATGCTTATTATTTGGATTGTTATGGATAGTTCAACTTATGATAGGAATACTGATATCAAGACTTCAAACACAACAAGAAGAACAGTATGAGGATAATCCCTTCATTCATACGCAGTTCAAACCATATGAAACGTACCATCAAACAAAAAATGATATAATCGCCGAAACACTCAATAGAATCAAAAGGAATGAATCTGTGCCCTCATTCAAAGCGGACACTCTTTCGTTCAGCAGCATCCTGGACAATTCTGGGAAACGGCCAAAATAGTTCTACGAGTATAATGAAATTTAGTTTAATAGTTTGTTCTTTCTGTGTTCCTCTTCAGGCGCAACATAACCCTTATTTCTATCGTCCCTCTTCTGGTCGGTAACCTCCTGCTGTTTGTCCCTCTTTTCTTGCAGTTGCTTGGCCTTTTTGGCTTTGTCACCCAAAAAGTATTCACCGCTCTCAATTTGCAGGTCAACCTTTCTAGGCTTCTGTTGAGGTGGGAATGGAGTGTATGGTTTCTTTTCCTTCTTGGATATCTTGTTCTTACGGGCAACATTTCTCTTTCTGAACATTGGCAAGAAACGAGACCAATCTTCATTTACGAGCTCGGGCTTCTTTGCCAATTCCCTTTTGATCATAAGTTCCTTGATGTGGTAAATTGGATGCACATTCTTCATACAGTCTTCAACTACACGGCGGACCTCTTTCAAGCCCTTGAAAGGTCCCATCACACTGACAGTGTTTCCCTGCACCAAAATGTAACAGCTAGTGAGCAGTTCCAGTGCTTTCAACGTGTTACCGTTTGGGCCGACTAAACGTTGCCTTCTTTTGGTAAAACGTTCTTTGTTGTCCAGGTTACCTCCAATCTTGATAACGTCGCAGGATACGTCGTCCTGAAGGATCTTCACAGCCTGGGGCAAAGGCACTGACCGAGCCAGAAGCTTGATTAAATCTCTTGCTTTCAAAATGATGGCGGGATCAAACGTTTTCCTTGTAGTTTTCACTGTCATTGACCCCTCCACCAGGTTTAGTTCGCAGCCGATATGATGGGCATTCAAGGCCTTCGTTACGTCGCCCCAAGCTTGCTTGAGGTATTGCTCTCTATACTTTGGAAACAGCGTTACAAACGAGGACTCCTCGGCAAAAGGCAGCCCAGTCACATTATCCTCCTCTTTGAATTCGTCCTGCTTCCATTTGTCGACATCTGGGGTATCCCATGGCTTGTCTTTCTCGTGTGAAACCATGATATGGAATTTTTTTCTTAATAGAATTTTTTTTTCCTTTCTCATTTTTTCCATCCAAGAACTTTTTTTTAGTTCTGATCTTGGAAAGGGCATGACATTAAAACCGCAGACGAAGGGAGGTTCCAAGAGGATAGTACCGAAGAAAAATAGCAAGGACAAGAAGAAGACCTCCTCCAAGGTGGCTAAACTACAGGCAAAGAAAAGCAACGCCAAAAAACTTCAGAAGATGGCAGGCATAGAGTTGAAGGACCTGATGGATGACGAAGAGATGGTTGAAGAAGATAACAAACCAGCTCTTAAAGACATAAAACAGAGCTACCAGAAGGATAAAATACGGCAGAAAGAACTGTTGGAGGAGGAAACTAGAGTTGGAGACGACATAGCCAAACAGCTAGAGTTGATTGGAGGATTTCAGCTGTAATCACAGAAACGTTACGTTGCCAAACGCAAAAAGACCGCAAGAAACGGCAAAAACACAGACGATTAACCAAGAAGTAATATTATAGGATGATTAAGTGGAAGAAACTCATGAACGGACAGCGACTCCATTGGGCAAGAAATGTGTAAGCAGACTGAATCCAACTACCTGCCCTTCGGATCGAGTGGAAAAATAAGTGTTTCAGCGGTCATGGCAGTTGAAATTTGCTGAACAATGCTCCCAATCCACCCACGGATTTCCTCCCTCATGTAATTACACCTGTATATCACACAACATGCATTCCTGTGTATTTATCCTAAGCCTTGACATCACGTAAACCAGCAGGGGATCTAAATATAGCATCACCTTCAGAGTATCCACGGCCCAAACCAAAGCCAATTCCCAACCACACAGGGAAGGCTCTTCTCTTGAAAAACAGGACACTTAACAGAACACCACCGCCGAATCCCAGACCGGTTTTAACCACTGTGTTGGCCAATACAACGTCCCATTTGTCGTTTAACAACGTGGAGGAGACGGGTTGACTCAATTGCTTTGATTCTGACATTTCTATATATGCTTTTAGGAGGGTTCTTTCCAAGGTTGTTGATCGATCACCTAGGATATTGTCGCACCTTTCGTTGGTTCTACCGACTTGACCGGTGCACGACTGTGAAATTGTTGTTTGACCCTTCACACGACTAGATCTGATACGCGTTTGGGATGTGGTATATTCCTGCTACAAGACGCGGTACGCAGAGTAGTTCAGGGTTTACGGTGTGGTATACAGAGAATGGACTTGCTGGATGGGTTGGATATCGACACCGTTCAGATGAGCAGGTACAAACCTGTTGCTGTTGTAAGCCAAACAGAAGAGGAAACAGATGGGGGGTCTGAGGATGAACTCTTCCGGGCTAATGAGAAAGTTGAGCACTCTTCGTTGTTTAATTTCAAGCTGAACTTGTCCAAGATTGAAGACCGGTTGAATGGTGCCACGGAGGACAAGGTAAGTGACAACGAGGACACGACTGGTGAAACCCAATTGGTTGAAACTCAATGTTTGGATACACAAGTAGTAGCCACTGAAGTTGACGATGCCTCAGGTCTCAAGACTCAAATTGACGACATTGTTGAAACACAGAAAATATCAATCTCCTATGAAGATGAAGAACCAACAGAAGACCGAATTAGGAAAACCAGTTTCAGTTTTTCCAAACAGTCGTTGGTTCCATTGGTCTCCTTAGTCCCTACAAAAGATAATGAAGACGAAAAGCAGGACGAAGAGGATAAGGATCAGGAACCCCTTCAGACGCAACAAGCACCACATTCACTGACGGCTACCCTCGTTGATAATCCAATTTATGTTAACCTTACTAAAGATGACAAGATCACTTTTCGACTATCCTTGAAGTCTGATTCAGATTCGACTCTGGACAATTTATCCAACTCACATCAACTGAAACACCTCAGAAGGGAAATTCTGGAAAATCAAAGCAAAAAAATTACCGAGAAGTTGTCTGGTGACGAGGATGATGCACAACAAGTGGAAGACGAAGGGTTCTTATCCGAGGAAGAAGTTGAAAGAACCTCCTATAACAAAACAATAATCAAAGAGAAAAAACAGTCAAAATTCACGGCATTGAAACTACTTGAAGAGTTTGAAAATGAGAATAATATAGAGGAAATCAGTGCTCAGTACATCAAATCCTCGCCAATCAGAATAGATAGCACACCAAATACATCACCATTGAGAGTGAGAGAACCAATTAAATCTCCTTTCCATCTTCAAAATCACCAACCTCTTTCCAATCCATTACAACAGTATACTGTTAAACTGAACGAGGCGACTAGGACCAATGATGACGGAGCCAAGCTAATTGACCTCAGTTCTGATGAAGATGACTATGACTTCCAAAAGGTGAAAGCAAGGACAAATAAAGCCACCGTTCTTCAAGTTAAAGCCAAATTTTCCCGCAGAAAGAATAACCAGGGGGGAGAGAAAAGATTACAAGGCCCTTTTGTGAACAAATTCCCTATCAGGGATCTCATTAGACATGTCAAAGAGTCCAACAAATCCAAGAATAAGAAACTTTTCAAGCTACTCAAGAACAAAACCAAACAGCAAATGCTTCTTTTCTTAAAGGATAATAAAGAAGAGGACGGCATTGTTTACAAGCTGACTCAGGAGGACAAAGATCTTGAAGACCTCTTGACCCGTGAGTTGGAAATGAACCGAAAACTCAAGGAAAGAGAAAGTAGTAAGTCAAAGAAGTCTAAAAAGGAAAGCATACCGGACAGTGAAGAAGAAGTGCCTGATAGTGCCTCTGAACTTGAAGTGGAAAGTCACGACGAAATTGACAATAAAAACCAATCTGATGATCTGGAAGAAAACAATGAAGACGATATTCGATTGGGTGCCTATGGTGCTCCCCAGGCTACTTCAATGCCTCTAAACCTCGACAGTCAGGTATCTATAAACTTCGAATCCACCCAAAAGCAATCACAAGATCAGCTAGACTCCATAAGCCATGTTGGTTTCAATAACGAACAACTCCAGCTCGACTCATCAACTCAAGCAATCTCCGAGTCGAAATTCCCCTCAATTCCTAAGGCAGGGATAGTACTGAACTCATCCTCTGATGACGATGAGGACGAAGACGAAGATGATGCGGAATCTCGTAGAATTCAGGTCGACCTCATGAAAATGAAAATGCGTAAGAAGGAACTCCTGCGCAAGAAACGTGATAGAGAGATGAAATCCAAAAATCTGGACCAGATTATGCAGCAAGAAGCGGAAGAATCAGAAGATGAGTATCACGGTATGGGAGGAATTGATGGCGATTTTGATGATGAGGCCGACAGTGAAGACGAAAAGATGTTGGACGATTACTCTAAGATTAAACAGAGAGAAGATAAATTACAAAGTCTTTTAGCCAAAACCACCATTGAAGAGGATAGAGAGCAGATCAAAAAGCTTTTACATGACATCCAAACAGGTAGATTGAGACGAGGTCGTAGAAACCAAGAAGATATGGAACTTAGTGAAGGTGAAGATGATCTTTTGATGCAATTCTACCGAAACAGGAGGGAGAAGCAAAGAGAAAGATTAAAGCAAGAGTTAGAATCTGCCAATAGCTACCATAACAACAAAAAGGCAAAGGCATTTTTTGAAACCATTAGTGACGCACCTGTTAGAGTCTCAAGTGTAGAATTAGAACAGTTGGTGGAAGATGATGAAGTGGAAGACAACGAAGCAAATGATCATGAACAGGTTGAATTAAATGATACACAAATTCTTGAAGAAGCAGCGGGAAATGACCAAAATGACGACGATGATGAAGAACCGATCATCGTATCCAAGAGAGGACGCAAAAGGAAGGTAACAGAAGCCTTCGTTCAAAAACAGTTATCCTTTTTGCGAGAGGTCAGTGAAGATGAGGACAATACTGCAACACAAACTCAAGTCATTGCGGAAGAAGATATTGAGGATGAAATGGAAATTCTCAAGTCTACAGCCAGATTTAGAATGTCAAGGGCGGAGGCTCTTTTCGAAGAAGACGAGGCTCGCAAAGTTTCGAATAAAGAACAGGAAGAAGATCAGGATGACTTGTTTGGATCTCTTAGTAGAAAACAATCTGCTGTTGGGTCTTTCAAAAGCTTTTCGAATAGTATGCAATCATCCAGTGACGGTATGTTGGGCCAACAGATTAAAAAAGTCGAATCAAGTCGAAGTAATATAGGAAGCGCAAAGGCTTCCGTGACCTACATTGCAAAAAAGGCCAAGATCAACAAATTGGAAATCAAATATAAAGTCAACCAAATTGACAGAACACTGAAGGCTGCCAAAAGGAACAAAGACCGCAAAATGAAAACCCTTTTCAACATAAACAGAGGATTTGAATGAATAGACTATAATTGTTTATGTAGTACTGGTTAGACTAGTTTTCAATGCATCTTCAAGGTGATCTTGTCTCACATGGGTGCTCACTACATATCGGTTATCAGGGGATGAACTTAGGACCGTTGTAGAGTTATTAGTGGGGAAATTTCTTCTACAATCGTAATAAGTGTGTTGATTAAGACCGCTAAGTGCCCCATGTCTTACTATCATTTTGTGATTGGGCCCTATGGTAATTGTTGAGGAGGAGGATTGTCCCAGACTGGCTGATCTATATCTGGAAAGAGATCCTGGAACAGGAATTGGTCTTACACTGCCAACCTCATTTTTATTGTGTCTCTGCCGGTTATTGGTATTCTGAGGCTCAAAGCCAGACGGCTGTGATGTCGATTTCTTTCGGAATTTGTCTAGTAAAAGACTCCATTGGGATGCCTCCTGAGAAGAAGACACAAGCTGAGACATTGATGGCTTTCTCGCAATTTGTGTCTTGTCAATTTGGAAACTTGGTATAGAAGAACTTGAAGAGTTGACGCTGCCTTTTGCAGACTCCTTGGAAATCAGGGAAGAAAGTAGGTTCCGAGTATTGGAACTTGAAGAGATGCAAGCGTTGACATTGGGAGCCCACTCAGGAGGTTGTTGGGAATCATTTGAATTACTCTGTTGGAATTGATTGAGCCAGACCATGGTTTGTTTTTTGAGAGCTGTAGCAGTGGAAGGGTGGTTGGGTGGTACGTGACGAGGAGGGGTATCCAGAGCGGTGATGTTTGAAGGGCATTTGGTTAAAACGTCGCCAAAGAAGACTTTGTGAGGATTGTGTTCGTCATCAATATCTGAGACCTGGGTGGATTCTGTTATAGAATCAAATATCGAAGTTGAATGGCCATGTGAAATATTGGAAATGTCAAAATCGTGCAACTTCTCTTCTATAATAATATGACTCTCCGAGTTTTCTAACCGTGAATTCATGGATTTTAATGCGGTATCGAATGATGTGTAATGTCTCAAAGGCTTGGAAGACTCATCGAGTGATGGAGAACCAGGTAATGAAGAATGCCGTCTGTGGAAACTGTACCCATTTTGAACGTTCTTTTGATTGAACAAAACTCTTTGTTTACCCACATTTATAGGTCTCAGATAAGAATCATCGTTAAACTCCACATGGTTGCTGACGTTATGGGAATTATTGGCCTTAATTCTTGTATCTTGAACATGTTCAAAAGCAGCAGGAATACCCCTAAACGACAGCTGTTTGGTCTTCAAATACTCAAATTCCAAGAACAGGTTATCCAGAGTCGTTTCGCAGGTCCTCCAGTTCAAATCATCGTCTTTCCACTCGTTCAAGGGCACCAACCCATGCTGCTTCCTGTTATGGTTAATGTCATTGTGAAGTTCCAAGATGTGTAGCTGCGCCTGGAAAAACTCAGAACGCAGGTTGAGCAGATTCAACTGCTGTATAACGTCCAAATTGTGATCCGATTTGGCGTTCAATGTGTCAATAGTTGTATCGTTTGAGAGGGCATCACCATAAACGTTGGAGATGTCATTCAACAGTCCGGTGTTCTTCTGGATTGAAGCGGTACACTGGTCAGTGAGCCCCTCGATCGATTCAATGAGGGCGTCTAGATCCATGAGCAAGCCATAGGACGGACGACGGAGTTGGTATTGTGGAGTTTGTTTGTGTTTACAAGACGTCTCCTACTCTGCTTTTTTTTTGACTTGTATGTTTACGTTTGGGACATTTTGGTCAGTCGTGTACCGTAACAATATATGCCATTCTTGGACGGTTGATGGACCGTACGTGTGTCGCCTAAAAGCGTATTGTCTTTATGTAGACAAAAGACAGCCCACCACGCAGTGGGGGACGCCACAGCATTACATGTATATTGTCGAATACACGGAAGGCCGCACTCCTGTACCATAACATGTTCGGCTGAGGCTGCTATTCTATTATGCATCTCTGTCGTCTGATTTGGTCAAAGGTTTATCTCCTGCAGGCTGCATTGCATTGTACCCAGTAACCACGATGAAAGTATAGATTTGGAAAGGGGCTGCAATACAAAGGTAGTGCTTACAGCGATCTAGAATCTTAAACCGCTAGTGTTACGCCTAACATCCCTACATTTTTAGTGAGGCATAACCAAAACGGGCAATGGCCGCACATGTTATTGTAGCCAATCGGCTCTCCGAATTACCTTTCCCTCTGGTTAAGTGGCTAAAGCGCAAGGACCTAGACACAACAACTTTACACCAAAGGGCGAACGATTCTAGAACTGAAAAAGTTTTGGCCCTTCCGTACCACAA
This sequence comes from Komagataella mondaviorum, assembly GCA_023213015.1. Classification (NCBI taxonomy): domain Eukaryota; kingdom Fungi; phylum Ascomycota; class Pichiomycetes; order Pichiales; family Pichiaceae; genus Komagataella; species Komagataella mondaviorum. Next base: position 239,161 of record JAKWBA010000002.1, on the reverse strand, counting down.
TACGAAAAGCTCCACCAAACTTGCCATGGGGCAAAGTGCTAAACCTAGTTTGAAAAATCAACCCTTTAAAGTCAATGCAGTGCTGTGAGCAGCGTTGTATACGGTGTACTCAACGTTCATGCTTCTCAATTCCCAATTACAAGTTGCGATAACGGTTCAATGAGGAGGAACTAGTAATGGAAAATAATTACTACGTCGAATTGCCATATTGGTGCTGTCATCGGGGTAATTCTGCCATCTCCTATACTAGCTTGTGCGTGAATGCATGCCACATTTCTTTTTTTGATGTGCATCTATTTATTACCTTCACTAGATTCTCGTTCGTGAAGATTCCGCGACCGATTTACTGAAATTTGGCCTGTGAAACCGTAGCTGTGCAGGGAAGAGTGTAATAAAGATTTCAAGGCCCAATTTTAATTTCTTCCACTTCCCTATACTCTCTCCATCTGCTATCATTCCCTTTGCACTTTGTCCTTTTTGTACTTTTGAACGCTGTCGTATTCATGACGAGCTCACTAATGAACCCTAATAACGCTGGGAACAAGAGTTCACTCTCCATATCCTCAATGAGAAACAAGTTACAGAGAACGAAACAACGGATAGCATCAATACCTGGGGTCACTACCTCTCCTAGAAAAAAGGCTACGAGCACAAGCAGTGGCGGCAGCAGTAGCAGCAATGGGCACGGCAGCAATGACAATCAACACATTAACGGTAACAGTAACAGTAAGAATAATAACAGAGAAGACATGTTGGTGGGCGACTTTGCCTTCCGATACGAATCGTTCAGTGACGAGGATACGTCAGGGAGCCCCAAGCACACAAAGTCGACCTCGGTTGACTCCTCCCGATCGAGATCCAAGTCGTTGTCTCGGTCAGTATCACTGTCCTCAACCAGCTCTGTGTTGATGTTTGCAAAATCCAAGGTAGTCAGTTCTCATGAGTCAATAATCAACGACCATACAAAATTCTCCTCATCCGATGAGTCCAAGGATCCTGTGGTCAAGGACTCGTTGTTACCTCCCATTCCCATGGACAAGCCTTCTAACCATGAAGAGCTTCATCCTACGCTCCCAACAAGTGTGACTCGTGGCGCTGGACTGTTACCTCCTCATACTTGTTCTAAGGACCCTTTGAACTATCATCATATGAGTGACTCCAGCACTGTGACTATGTACAGTGTGTCCACGAACAACGAGAACCTGCAGTCACCTGCTATCCAATCTTTCAGCATGCAGGCCAGTCACAAGTCTCCATCCGTTTCCAGCGCCTCCTCCGTGTTGGCTAAACCACACGCAAAACATATCGAAGACGTGCTGGCCACAGAGGACGCATTAGCCAACGCCATACTGAAGCAGGTGAATAATGGAGAAAGTTGGGAGTTATGATTAGTCCCAGCCTCAAATGAAACGAACTACAAAAATAGAAACCCCGCCGTTAGGCATGTATAATAGATTAGACACATTTATAGGTGGTGAAAAGGTAATACGGATATGTATAGTATATTTCTTATTGTAGCTGCCATGGTGTTTCCGCTTCTGTCTATCCAAACCCCCTTGGAGCGATTAATCCGTCTCCCTTCCCCCTTCTTGGAAAAACTCCCTTTTGGCTCTAGTCCTTGCAACTCCTTTCTGAACACTTCCCCCTAGGTTTGCGACTATTGCCAGCTTCTCCTTTATCCCATGAAGCACTTGGCTATCCATAAGTACAAGATAGGAGCCATCGTCGCAGGCTTGGTTGTCTCCTATAAATTGTTTGCCTACCGCGCTGTGTCTTCCTCCTCCTCAAACGTCATCAACCTGACCAATATGGCAAAAACTCCAATCACTTTGAAACCTCCTCAAGCTCCACTCCGCTGGGATCACACCCCAGAGCAGATCCTTGCCGAAACTGATAAGTATATATCTGCCAGCCAAGAGGTTGACGATTGGGTGGCAAACAGTTTCGCCACTGCCAACGTGGACACCATCAAGAAGATCGCCGCTTCAGAGAACGAACAATATCTGCCTCTGTGTCAATTGAGCTTCTACCAACATATCTCGGACAATCAGGATGTTCGTAACGCCAGCACGGTCAGTGAGGAGAAAATTGACAAGTTTTCCATCGAGTCCAATCTCAGAGAAGATGTCTTCAAGACCGTGAACAAAGTGTTCAAGCAGGTCCAAGAAGATACGGAGTTGCAAACGACCTTGGATCCAGAATTCAATCGTCTGCTAGAAAAACTGAACCAAGGGTATGTGAGATCTGGTCTAGATCTACCCAAGGAGAAAAGAGACCAAGTCAAGAGCTTGAAACAAGAACTATCTACCATTTCAATTAAGTTTAACAAGAATTTGGGAGAAGAAACTGAGCATATTTGGTTTACTACGGAAGAGCTAACAGGTGTGCCGGAGTCGGTTGTTGAACAATTTGAGACCAAGACTGAAGGCGGTGTCACTTACCACAAAATGACATACAAATATCCTGATCTGTTCCCAGTATTGAAATATGCAGTCAGTCCTGCTACAAGACAAAGAGCTTTTGTCGGAGATCAAAATAAGATCCCTGAAAACTCCGAATTACTTGTGAAGGCAGTTAATCTTAGAAACCAACTGGCAGAAGTTTTGGGTTATGATACCTATGCTGATTACATCTTGGAAGTTAAAATGGCCAAGAATGCCAAAAACGTCTTTGAATTTCTTGATGATGTAAGAGACAAACTTAGACCCCTTGGTGAAAAAGAACTGCAAAGAATGCTGGCTCTTAAGGCTAAGGATCCAAATGCAGTCGATAAGGAAAACTACTATGTCTGGGATCATCGTTACTACGATAACAAGCTTCTTGAATCAGAGTACAAAGTAGATGAGCAGAAACTAGCTGAATACTTTCCTATGGAATCAACCATTGAAAAAATGCTTGCCATTTACGAACACTTGTTCAATCTGCAATTTGAACAAGTGGATGACTCAGAGAAGCAGGTATGGCATCCTGACGTAAAGCAATTTTCTGTTTGGAAAGTTGATAATCCTGACGCTCCAGAGTTTGTAGGCTGGATTTACTTTGACTTGCATCCGAGAGAAGGAAAATATGGTCATGCTGCCAACTTTGGTATTGGTCCTAGTTACATCAAAGAGGATGGAAGTAAAAACTATCCTGTCACCGCTTTGGTTTGTAACTTCTCCAAACCTTCAAAAGATAAGCCATCTTTATTGAAGCACAATGAGGTTACTACATTTTTCCATGAGCTAGGACATGGTATCCATGATTTGATTGGGCAAACAAGATATGCCCGTTTCCATGGGACTTCAGTTGCTCGTGATTTTGTTGAATGTCCTTCGCAGATTTTAGAGTACTGGACCTGGACCAAGGATCAGTTGAAATCTCTCTCCCAACACTACAAAACAGGGCAAGCCCTTCCTGACGAACTTATTGATTCATTGGTCAAGTCTAAACATGTTAATGGTGCCATTTTCAATCTCAGGCAGTTGCACTTTGGTCTCTTTGACATGAAATTACATACTTCTAAAGAACCTGAATCTTTGGATGTCACCAAGTTGTGGAACAACTTGCGTGAGGAGGTTGCTTTGGTCAAAAACGGTGATCAGATTACAAAGGGATACGGCTCATTTGGACATCTTATGGGCGGCTATGCTGCTGGTTACTATGGATACTTGTATTCTCAAGTGTTCGCTAGTGACATATACTACACTTTCTTCAAGGATGATCCAATGAGTACCGCTCAAGGTATCAAATACCGTGATATAATTCTTGCCAGAGGTGGATCCAGGGAGGAGCTAGACAACCTTAAGGAGCTGCTTGGAAGAGAGCCTACGTCCGATGCGTTCATGACTGAGCTCGGGTTGGAAAGTGGTGCGTCCAAGTTATAATGTATTACGTTTAAGTGAATAAATTACATCCCTCAAGAGTATTCATCTATGAGCTCATCAGAAGACTTTGATCCATTATTTATCGAAGGGTTAGTTTCCTGGATCTCGTCTTTGCTCATTCGGTAGATGCTCATTATCCATGAGATTCCAGCCAGTATATTCTTGACCTTCTTGGAAACCTTCCAGTTCATAACCTGGATCAAGTAAAATGCAAATTCGTTGACATTTCCAAGCATTTCCAAGAAAGTGGATATTTTGGATGTTCTGATTGTGAGTAGCATGGCATCATATTCGTATTGAATGGAAGAGCTAGGAGATCTGGACATGAGGATGTCTCTTTCCAGTTTCACTTTCTTCTCGGTTCTATTGAGTTTTATCATGCGAATGAAAAGATTTTTAACAGTAAGAAAAATAATGACTAGCCATATTTTGGAAGCCTGCTTGATAAAGTTTCTCAATAACCTTGTGATCTTGCTCTTTGAGTTTGAAGTATTGAATCCAATCAACGATGACAGAAAGTAAAAATTATCAAACAGAGCAATCAGCTGCTCAAAAGAATTAATAAAAAATGTCTCCAGCATGTTATACTTTGTAGTTAACTGTTTAATAAGCAGTAGAATCTGGTTGGAATCTTGGGTCAGCATTGAGAATTGGCCTGACTTGCCAGAGATTCCAGAATCGGGACTGTTTACATGAGTGTATTCCGACTGCCTTTCTTTGGACTGCGATTCATTAGAATTTGTCTCGTGCAACCACCGTTTGATATTATCGAAAGAGGAAGAAGTGTTTATCAGGGTCTCACTTGAAGAGGAATCGCTGTGGGAATCGGTTGTTTGATCATTGGTTGAGACCGGCTCAGCTTTAGTTTCTTTCCCTTTGGTATTACTACGAATTTTATCGTTATTCTGCAGTGCCTTACGCAGGTTCCATAGTTTCCTGCCCTGTATCGATGTGACTGGATGTAAATTGCTCTGTTGGTCGTGAATCATCTTCTCTCGGGTCTGCTTGAATATGTCGACCAGAGTCTGCGACTCTTTTTTCAGATCGGCCTGTGATTTGGAGCCATTCAAGGACTCTAAGAGGTTCTTCAGCCTTATCTGCTTCTCCAGGTTAGACATCCAAGGGTACAACGAACTGTGTGGGCAGAGAAGATGAGTGGATAAGGTGAGGGGGGAAGAGGAACGCCTGGTTTAGATGACGTTTTCGCGATTATCTTTTTATCTGACTTGATGAGTAGGAGGACCAGCTGAAAGAGAGTACCAGTTGGAGTCTGGCCCCAAGGATAGCTGGAGGAAGTGGCTGTTTGGCAAAAACAAACTGGGTCTTCTTCAACGTTATTAGAAGCCATTTCTCTTTGTCTCGGAGTTCAGCATGCTATTATCATCTTTATCACTTTGATCCTGCACGCCTAGATATATCGCGAGAAAACCCTTTTAACTTACCTCTTCCCGTAATGAAACAACTAGTCAAAGAGTATACAGAAGCCACCACTATAGATCCAAGGGAGATCGAGACCTCTCTCAAGTTCTACGAAACGCAGTTTGAAAAGCTTGGTTTCCAGTATCTAGAACAGGAAAGTAAAGAGAAGTTCCTCAGGATCATCATAAATGAAAACCCCAAACTTATAGACAACAACAACATCGTTCAACTGGAAAAGGAAAATACCCAAGTCAAAGACAGTATCAGTGAAGTTGACAGTAATATAAAGAACCAGGTCAAAGAACTAGACCAGTTGGGCACTTCTAGTATCGAGTTGGCCGGTAAAGTCTCGCAGAAATCGGACCAGATATCTCAGACGAAAAAGGAACTGCAACAAATAGAGCAGGAATTACAGGAACTTGCAGAATATGAGGGAGTAGAGAAGGAACTGGGCAAGTATATTGAAGGTGACATATTCAGTGGATTGGAAATGTTCAGGGATCAACTAAAATCCAAGCAGGCAGAGAATGATGAAAGAAACGCAGACATCGAAAGATTACAAATCTTGTTGAAGGAGAACCAAAAGTTTTACGAGGACAAGAAGAAACAAATACAAGAAATTAACTCGGAAATTAAATCTATCGATCAAGATATTGAATTAGACACCACGCTGGGTCCGTGGTATTTTGAACTGGGGAGCCTCTTTATTAAGTTAAGTCATGGATGAACTTCTATTTAACATCATCCGTTGCTTCTTTTGACAAAAATGCACCAAGACTGCCCAGATATCCTTCATGCCGCAAAAAGTAAGCAAGTTTCTGGTTGTTGGACCAGAATTTTATGGCGTAGCTCAGTGTCTTCACAGTTTGAGGGTGGTTTCTGATGTATGAGCCCGCAAAGAAAATTTTAGATATTCCGCACCGTTGTGCCTCCAGGAAAGCTATCTGGCCGATGTTGTTTGAAATTGCGAACAATAGAGATTTGGCAATATCTTTCTGATCAAATGCAAGTAATCTTTCTAAGCGTCGAGCACGTATTTCTTCTGCAGAGGCATCTTCTGGCACCTTCACATCAGCTGTGACTTTCTTGAAAGCTTTACCCATAGAAGCTGCGATAGCATCGGCACTGAGACCAATCTTATTATATCCCCGACCATAGATGTCACCTACCAGTAGATCGACATTTTCGTTATTTCCATCTTGAGCCAGAGCCAGCATTTCATCAAAATCATTTGCAGCGGTGAGGATGGATAGAAGGCCCCAAAGTGTTCCCCCTCCTATCGATGAGCCACTCACGCGTTTGAAGATATTATTGGCCGTAACTTTGATCATTGATACTCCAGAGCCTATGTTTACCAGTAGATATGGATAGATGTTTGGGTCTTCCAGGCATTGCACAGAATTGTAGGAGAAGTGCTCATCGATGGAAAAGATCTCATCCGGGATACGGGTGATTAGGAAATCCAATCCCACTATGAGACTTTGCATTTCGTCGGTCTTGACAACAGGGCATTTGATTTCGTCCAACAGTAACTGGTTATATTTGAAAGCACCCCCTCCGGTGGCCATGATTATGACCTCGTTTTGTTCGCCACTGTTATCTTCAGGATCGAAGCCATAGTTGAACTTGAGTACTTCTTTCAGTCGTTGGATTATCTGGTCAACTTTGCTCGTTTCAATGCTCTCAAAATTCAGTTTTCCTCCATCCTCCAACTTGCTTGAATAGACGATCTTAGTTAAGGATCCTCCGATATCAATGCCAATGTGATTTAAGGGCTTCTGGTTGGGTAAAGCGATGTCGTTCGTGGATACCAGTTCAGAAGCATCCTTTTCATCAATTATGTGTGTTCCTTTGAGATTCAAGCTGATTGAGTTACTCAGGTGGTTACTGCTATAACTCATTAGTTAGTTGGCGGAGAGCTGAATCGAGATTTCCCAGTGGTTGAAGTGAGTTTGGTAGAGACGTTGGCGGAAGGGAAGAGAGGAATTCTTCGCGGCTTGGTTATCAATTGGGGTTATTTCCTACGTTGGGGCAACATAAATCTGTCCCGACCGTTAGAAGGCGGATCTCCCACTTGGTGGAGAAGACAAAACATGACTTCAAGATCTCCTAGACGACTTTTGAGTTTCAGCAATCGAGTTTACGATGAAGTCTGGGCCGGCGGAGTCAGGAAAGGGATTAGTATGAGAAATGGGACCTTCTTCTCCATTTGTGCACCTCAACACCAATTATCTAACGATGGACTAGCGCGGTGCGGTAGTAGACAGGAGGCTCTATTCTATAACGACAAACCGTATTCAACATAGCAGATTTGCCGAGATGGACCAGTTATCTATTTCAGAACTGAACAAGGTGGATCTGTTCCCCGTTGTTGAGAAAGTATTTGACAAAGCATACAAAGACGAGAAACTAATCTACAACGAGTCAGACTCGTTCGAAATCTTGGAAGATGGAAACATGAAATTTAAGATCGAAATTGTTGGGGGACTATCAAAGCGTCCTTCTAACAGACCGCAAGAGCCTGGAAATAAAACCAATATCCCAAGACCCAGAAAAGATGTGCATGCTGCAGACCCGTTCATGATTCCTGAGCCAGAATTAACCGTCGTTGAGCGCCTGGCAGATGACTATAGACTCATCCTCAATAAGTATCCCAACTCTCCAAACCATTTTCTATTGGTGACCAGGGAGTTTGTGAAGCAAGATTCTCTATTGACGCCGAAAGAGCTCGCAACCATGTATTTCACTTTGCAGAATCTTGGACGCCATGAAAATTACTTCAGTTTCTTCAACTCGGGGTCTGAATCGGGATATTCCCAGTACCATAAGCACGTTCAATTCATGCCATTTCCAAAAGAACTAGAGAACATCTTTGTTGACGACTTGGTGCGAGGAGAAGACTTCTACCTCCCTAAGGACACGAAGTCTTCGAGACAGTGTCTGAACAATCCTAACTGTCCTTATCAACATTATGTTCTTCCGTTACCTAAAATTCCATTTGAGCTGGAAGAGGCCGAAGAGCAACTGGGAATGGCATATATGGTTCTTTTCCGCAAAGTTCTGAACTGTTTCAAGTACTTGAACGGGCCTACCCCATTCGATGTGAGCTATAACTTGGTGATGACCAGTAAGTGGATCATGATCATTCCAAGACGCAATGCAAAGTTCGATAAGGTCTGGACCAATGCTTTGGCATTTATTGGATTATTTTTGGCCAAGGACACTGAAATTCGGGGACTAATCAAGGAATACGGCCCATCTACTATTCTTCAAGAAAATGGATTCCCCAACAACGGGGACGTTTTGGGTGACGAAAACGACTACTGAACTCATTCATCAACAAAGTTTTGTATAGTTATATATATTTATATGTTCAGTTTTTGACCAATTGAATGTTGTCCAACTCAGCCTTCTCAGCAGCCTCGGCTTCAGCTTCCAAGACGTATGGTGTCAAATAAGGGAGATCGTCCTCTGGTTTTGGAACCTTGTTCTTTGGCAAAAGACTTGCAGAAAGAGTCAGCTGGTGGGCAGTTATAATACGGAAATTTCTGGCGTAAATCTCTTCGCTTGGAAGTCTTGAAATAGCCTTTTGCATGACTGGAGTCTCTTCTATCAGCAGGTCATCAACACGTAAACCGACCTCTCTGTGCCCGGATGCCCATCCAAAAGCCTTGGCGGCTGGAAGGAACACCTTTCTCAAAGCTGGAGTCTTTAGAATGTAGTCACAACTCTTAACCACGGAAGTTAAAGTAGCCATTATGGTGGAGTTTGTATTGAAGGTTTTTGAAGATTACTGATTTTCTGTTGTCAATGAGCGCGCGTTTATTGGTGGATTTTGTGGTGTTGGGATGCTAAATTGCGGATGGCAGACGTTGGGTGTTTGATAGCAAATGGTAGGTTGAAGGAAGCAAAGCATGCCAGTGCTGTTCCATTGACGCTGCCACTGCTCTAGGGAGTGTGGTACATCAAAAGCCGACTACGATAGTTCATGTTGAGGTATTGCAAAAAAAGTAAAATGTCAGTTGGGGAGAGAAAATCCCATAGCTTCTGTGTGAGCCAACTACAATAGGTAAGCTTGATAAGCTTAGAGGCTGAATAGGCATTTAAATGAAGAACGAAACCATCAATAGATTATCAATTGGCCACAAGATATTAATTCTATCAATTCATCAATCCAATAGCTTTTCATGATAATAATAAATTCTAAATTGGTGATAAAAACTTTTTAAAAGAGTACTTCGGTTGCGGCCATATCTAGCAGAAAGCACCGTTTCCCGTCCGATCAACCGTAGTTAAGCTGCTAAGAGCCTGACCGAGTAGTGTAGTGGGAGACCATACGCGAAACTCAGGTGCTGCAATCTTTTTTTTATTTTATTTTATTTTATATATAATATGTTAATGGTCTGGCTTACTAGACTAATTAACTGTTTCTGAACACTCTGGTTAGAACGTGGGTTAATTGTTAGTTTTAATGTTTTCTTCAAGGCATTCAGTGTTTGCTTTGGAGTAAGAAGTCCATACATCTTTTCATCTTAGCTACTTTGGATACTGTAAATTATGCCACATTTAGACTCATTAAGTACTACTAAAGCCTCTATCTAAACTCCTCGTCTCCTCGTTTGTCGAAAAACTATATAACAATTCTAATGTCTCCATTTGTTGCAGCTAGTCACTAACAGTCAGTAGAAAATGCCGAGTTAGATATAGCTAATCTTAAATGCCATTCGGAAAGTATCCAAAATCTTGGAGAGAATGACCCATATAGATGCTCTCAAACGATTCAACTGGGCTGTTAAATTGGACTTGGAGGCTGATAACTTCTGTAAAAACAAAAGCAACGAAATGATGAAACATGATGCAACCAGAGGTCTAATGAAACGTTGCATTTGTAGAATCCAATGTACTTGGGACGAATTCGAAGCAGATTCCAGAGGAAAAAGCATTCCCTTCAATATATCCAATAATGACACTTGGTGAGGAGTAGAAGAAGGTCTCTGGAGTTTTTTATCGTCCGGCGACTTTGGACCCATAGGTCGGGAAACATGACGGTTTTGCTTAGGTGTATCGTTCCCAACTTTTTTCGAAAAGGGATCCTTTTTGAAGTGCTTATGGTTCCTTTCTCTATCAAGCAGTTCTTTCTCACGCAACCGTTCAGCTTCCTTAACTTTTTGAAGATGATCGTCTAATAATGAGGAATATCTCAAAACACGTTGGGCATCAGAAGAAAAAATGCGAGCAATAAGTTCCTTTGCTCTGGGTATTTCGTTCATTTGAGAGAGTACATGAACCAAATAAAACTCGACAACCCGCTCAAGAGATAATAGTCGTCTATCTTGAACAGAAATGCTTGCATCCATAGGGCCTGGTAGTTGGTTTATATGGAAAGGCTGAGCAAAGACATCATTTTTCAACAGATAACTTTCCATTTGTTGATCCAAGTTAATCAGAGGGAATTTGTTACTGAGTTCGATGATAAAACACATGAGAGCCAGCTCTGGATCAATCAAGTGATAGTTGTGATTGTAAACTTGTACAATCTGACGATAAACGGTCCCATCTTGAAATAACGTGTGAATATCCTCGTACAAAATACTTCCCACAGACATCTGGTCCTCTTTGAGCAGCAAGTCAATCAATGACAAATAAAGCTTGTAGATGTTGGAAATGAGTTCATCCTGAGAAGCTTCTTCCGTGGATAATTCGGAGGATCCGTTGATATGAATGTCATTTAAATCCAGTTGGGAAACCAAGGATATCACTAGCTCCCATGATCTAGCAAAGTTTTTGTTCAGGTACTGTCTGATGGCCAGTTGATAGGTGTTATTCAGTCGGTTCTGCAGAAGTTCAGGGCCCAAATCACCAGGATTATTGGCCACTGTTGAGTTGAGAGGATCGTCTTGAGGGAATATATGGGTCCTGGCAGGTCCATAAGAGCTCACCCTACTACTGGGAGATACATGAGTGGTAACTTGATTCCCCGTATAGGCCACCTGAGACATCGGTATGGTGTTTTGTCGAATTGCTTTTAGGCTAAAAAGAAGGCGAGAGGAGCGAGTATGGGGATGATTACGAAATGACACTTTGCGGAGAGCAGAATCGAGATGTTGGATGTCGCGTTTTGCTGTGATTATTGTTTCGAGAGTAATTCACCTACAATTCAACCAGCATGTTCTGGTTTAGTCCGAGTCTATAATCTATGTATGTGTCATATCAGCAGCCCTTTAAAAGTTTTGCAGTCAATAGTTCTGTCCATTAGCCAGGGCCGGGTTTCGAGGGAAGAAGAATGGTCGAAAGGGTACAGGTAAGGCAAAAGAGGGGAGATACTGGAAAGAATGAACTCTTGCAAGACGAACGATATTTCAACAATTCTGGCTAATCCTCCGCCAATCAAGGCCACTCCGAAAAAGGCATGAACTTTGGTGCCAATATTCAGTTTCTGCACATGTTCTGCCATCCCATAACCGGTAAACATTAAAAGAAGAGCAGGTATGTATGATCTTTCGCCCTGGCCAGTAATCCAGAGGCATAAAAGGCCCCCTCATCACCAGATTATGCCCATGGAAGTATGCTGGTAGTCTCCATGGGACCAACCCTCGCGGCCCCAACGGTGTTCGGTAAATATATTGACACAACAACCCCAAGGGCTAATTAAGTGCACATATTTCGAAAACCATTTGTAATAATTCGGTCATCATAAGCAGGAAGTCAAAAAATTCTTGGATAAATCCTGTTTCTCTTAAACGCAGCCATGGTATCACAAGCAGAAATAAAAGGATAAACCTATAACAAATAAATGAGCTCCCCATAATTCCATGAGCAATGCATTGTCCAGTACTGCGACCTCGGCAGAATCCAAACAGAGCTACAGAGGCCAGACAAACTTCGATCCAGCCAACAAGCACAACAATGACAGATAGAATCTTATAGGAACGTCTGCTCATCGTATGGCCTAAGGCACTCAACCACTGATCACTCTGTTTATTCCGTAACAGAAACTCACTTCCATTTGTCAACAAGCCAAAAAACACGGTGAGACAATAAAGGTTTGCAAGAACCCATCCTGTGCCCACTGAAGTTCTATTTTCGAACACATCGCTATCGAGGAACGATAACAATAGCGCTTCGAAGACTGCGTAGCAGGCACAGATAATTTGCGTAATGCTCGATATAACATAACGGTTTGCAAAACAATAAGCCGCTGATACGGAAGGCAGCATGAACAATAAAGTCAAGGAGAGGATCCAATGGTAGGTTTTAGGCCTCAGATTGACGGGATGGAATTCCTTTGCAGCATTCATGTCCATGTGTGCATTATGGTCGTCGTCTGCGGTCACAGAACTAAAAAAATAAAGAGCTGCTAGGGTCAGACAGCTTCTGTTCAATCGCATCATAGCTAACGGGATACAGCTCGGAATCTTGTCGTTGCTTTTGAAAACCAACTCAAACTCTGATCTATCTCCTGGAGTTGTAAGATGTGATGCTGTCTAAACTATGTCACGTGATAAATATTCTCACCACCCTTCGGTACCACTGAACCCAGTGCAGCCGACCATCAAGAAGAACTTGTAGTACTGGCGCTTGGATATGTTCTGAACAAAATTTCATACCGATGTCAACCGGCCGTCGATACAGGAATCTGTGTGGTAAACGTTATCAGCTCGTGAACGTCAAAGGCGTGTCTAACATATTGACAGATATCAATCAGTTTATCAAAAAGTCCAATTTTTAATCCTGTATGCACTTATGCAGAAGGGGATACTCTTGCCACAACTCTGAACAGACTTATCGCAAAAGTAATCACCCAAGTAATCAATGTAATGAACAAAAAGCAAGCAAGTGCCTGCTGTCTATCACATAATGGAGTAACGACATTGTCGTAACTTAACGTAATATCTGCTTCGCAAACCCAGCGAATATCGTAAAGGGTATTAAATGTGAGTGAAAGATCTGCTGCACAGAATATGATGAACAACAAATCAAATAAGATTAAAGACATTTTTGCAACAGGGTCTCTCAACCCTATCGGTTGGCCATGAAACTCGTCCCATGTAATATATGACAAATAGACTAAAGCGCACGATTGAACCACGACAGCCATAATGGTACTAGGTTGTTGCTCAATTGACTCATCATTAAAGTATTTTCTTCTCGATAGAACCATTATGTGGCATGCTATTGCAAGGGAGATAAGTGTGAAAAGCATGGTAATTAAACGAAAAGTCAACGGAATATAAGGATTGCTAAATATTATCCTCTCAAACGTTTTCTTCCAGGACTCTCTCCTTTCGTAAGTCATCCAATATCTAGATCGAACTTTTGCCTTTTCTTTCGAAGAATCACCTTTTCCAAAAAAGAACGCTACTAGTGACATTCTTCCTTTAACTTTTTCCATCTTGTCTTCTTCACCTAGTTCCCTTCTGAGTCTCTCATGGCCTCCCCACTCTTTGTCTAGTTCGCTATTAGAGTCCGTGGAGTTGTCTTTGGACAGCAGCTCAGACGGATAAGCCTGACGAGCCTCTATCGTTTCTAAAAATTGGTTCCAATCGTTGTACAGTGTGGAAACAAAAGGGTCTGTGTTTTGTTCGTTTAGTTCCTTTTCACCGTGGTAAGCTTTGGCTATGCGATCCAGCACATAGGGAGGGAAAGGTTGAACGTTGTGATTGTAATTGTTTTGTGATTCTCCATACGGGTCCGGAGCTTCCAATGAGGAGCGGTTGGACTTGCTCCCCGCGCTACTGGGTGGAGCAGCAGAGTCTTTTTTTTGGCCCTGTGCCTTATTATTGGACATTTCTCCGTGGTAGTCAGCGGTTTTGTGTTGGAGGACTGTTGCTGTCGGGGGTATGAGAGATTCAGATGAGATGCTCGTACGCTTATATCAGCAATGCTTAAGTAGCAACTACGCGAAACCTCATCATCTACATGCGCCTGTGCGTTGCTTGAGTGGAGAGTTTGAAGAGTTCTCTCCCCATACGAAGAGCACTTCACGCACAGATATTCTCAAAGAACTCTCCCAGTATAGGTTTGAAAGAGTAGATGAGTTTGAGACCTTCTTCTGCGATTATATCAAGTGCTAGGCTGCAAAAAATTCCGGCCCAGCTACTCTCAATTCCAATCACAAGCAGGAAGTCCTACATCTACTATAAGCATACTCATACCGGATCAAATGGCCAAAAGCCATCATTGGAAGATCGAGCTGTTGCATGGGCATCCCGAATGTGGGCGAAGCTAGAAGGAAGTGATTTAAGGGTCAACAAAGAAATTGTTTTCTATGCACACAAGTTGCTAGACCGGATTCCATGGGACGAAGGGTCCTTGAGGTCTATTCCGGGGAGAAAAAGCATTGTAAAAGAATTTGAAGACGCTTTTAAGGAAGAGAAGCAATCTAAGTATGACGATGCGGTTATGGGCAAAAGGATTCCTCTTTTTTACCCTGAACAAATCACCAACACTTCAAGATTGCATAACCAACTTGTCAGCCATGCTACCATGGGAAATAAATACCACTTCAAGATGATGGTAACATCATTGGTAGTACTGCCATTTACTTTGCCTTTTGCTTTAGTTCCTGTGGTCCCAAACATCCCCGGGTTCTATCTTGCTTATAGGGCATATTGTCATTTTAAAGCATATTCAGGTGCGAAGCATTTGGATCTTCTCCTCGGAGAACAGAACGATGGATTCCATCTCAACTACGTACCTGTTCACAACATGTTGAAATGGTACCGCAATACAAAAGATTCACAAATCCAAAAGAACATCGAATGTTATCTTGAAAGCATTGATACCCCGGGTGCCGAGGCCAAAGAGTTGGTATTGCTTTCAGAAGAGGCAATCGAGACTCTGACAAAAGAATTGGAGCTGCCAGAGCTAGTCTCTCCATTGAAGATGGCACTAAAACAGGAATCATCGAAGCTAGCTAAACAGGAGGAACATGATAGAGATACATAGACTATACTCATAATATCTCTCTATATTTATTTATATGTACAAATTATATTACAGTATAGTACTTGCACTTAAACAGGTGTTTTGAGATGTCTGGCATATGAACGGACAGTTCAGTTCTTGAAGGGTCTCACGCCTACGATCATCAAAACGTGGAAGGAAACAATTGCCCTTTTCAATCCAATTAGATCATGAAAAATGGAAGAGTAGGACCAGCCTTCGAAGAGTGATGAGCTTCTCGAGTTCCAAATCCCAACGTAATTTTTCAGCTTTAAATGAATGATCGAAGTGTAATGTTTATACATCGTAATTGAAGGTATTTCTATTGTGAAGAAAGATTTACTTTAAATTCTTCCTATTCATTTTCATCAAGAGTATACCCATCTTGCATTTTCTTTATCAGATCTTAGACCATTTAACTCATATTTACCAATTTATAGTCTTGTCCACACATTTCAAAAAGGTTCTAATACCCACAAAGCTAATAAAAGTACCATGATGTTGATCTAATTCTTTTATCAAATTGTGAACCACGATCGTGCACTGTTTTGGTTTGTTCTGATTGGCTGTACACTCTTATCCCCTTTCTTTCTTCAGTCTGATAGTGTTCAGGAGGATTTTTGGACATATTGAATCGTCTGGCGAGTTACTCCTATCTCAATGTCATTTATATATTCATGCATGTTCCTCTAATACATGCTCTCTGCAGAAACGCATACTTTTTAGTTCCACTGCTATTTCTTTATTTTTCCCTGAAACAAACTTATATGGATTTTCAACAGTATCAAGTTGCACAAGTCTAGTTTTATATCGTCTTCGTTGTCTACCTTAACAACACCCAGAAAACAGTATGTAGTGAGCTCAATACACGGATCATATAAGAATTCCTTATCAGGGATATCTTGATTCAATAAACATTAAGTACCTCATTTCATTTTTATCCTTATGTTTAAGTTTTACAAGTCAGTATTTCCATATAGTGGCCTTCTTATCAGCTCTTCCACTATACATCTTCTACTCACTCTCCTTTCACCTTGCACCTTGCACCTATTCGCGCACCTAAATGATATCTGTATAGACCCTTGCCTGAAAAATACTAGGTCTCAAAGCCCTGGAGCCCATCACATGACTCTAACTCTTTCCACCTCGCGCTTAAATTGAAATAATCGTCGCCCTTTTTTCTTTTCTTCCTATCTATCCCATTCATCATTCATCATGAGAGCTAAATGGAGAAAGAAGAGAGTCAGAAGACTTAAGAGAAAGAGACGGAAGGTTAGAGCCAGATCCAAATAAGCGGACAACAATTGATGCTGACGTCTGTGGGTCTTGAGCTGTTTTGTGATAGTTTTTTACTTCCATCTTTTTGATGAAACCTAATTGTTAAAAGAGTTGCTATTGTGAGAAAGTTTTGAGAAATCTGATTACATCCACATACGTTTCAATTGTATGGATCATTACTTACCGTTTTATACTGAATATATATAAACATGTCCGTTAACTGATTGTAGCCGGCACTTCACCCCATCGTCATTGCGTGTGATCTTCTAGAGGGTATGGCACCACTGACCGACGAGCTAACTGGGTTACATACTGAGGGCTGATATGTGAGTATGTGTCCAAACAACGTAACAGTTGGCACCATCGGATCAGATCAGTCGAACCTTGACTGTGCGTTGATCGTAGCATCCTTGCTCCATCTCCTCCCTGCTCATCTGTCTTCAACCGTTGGGTTCACTCCTAAAGCGCGCTTACATAAGCTACCGGGTAACCCTTTGGCTGCTTCGCTGCTGTAGCATTCAACCATTATCTCTACCAAACTTACCCTGTTCATACAGTTTCGACAGTTCCTTACTTTCATCGCCGGTTCTGTTTGCTACAACTTCTCTTTGTTGTATTATCGAGTAATTGAGAATTGCATCTAAGTAAACTCGTTTGTAACTAGATTCAAAATGGTACGTTGAGTTTCTTCAATGTGTAGACAGGCACCCAAGTTACTAACACCGAATTAAGGCTGGTGCAATTGAAAATGCACGCAAAGTGCTCCAAAAACTCAGCTTGGATTCCCGTGAATCAGATTATGGTCAAGTTTTTGCTGTTTCTGGTCCTGTCGTCGTGGCTGAAAATATGATTGGTTGTGTCATGCATGAATTGGTCAAGGTCAGTCATGCCAACTTGGTCGGAGAGGTCATCAGAATAGATGGAGACAAGGCTACTATCCAAGTTTACGAGGAAACTGCCGGTGTTACTGTTGGTGATCCCGTTCTACGAACTGGTCAACCATTATCTGTAGAGTTGGGACCAGGTTTGATGGAAACTATTTATGATGGTATCCAACGTCCTTTGAAAACTATTCAAG
The DNA here is from genome assembly GCA_023213015.1 of Komagataella mondaviorum. Taxonomy (NCBI): domain Eukaryota; kingdom Fungi; phylum Ascomycota; class Pichiomycetes; order Pichiales; family Pichiaceae; genus Komagataella; species Komagataella mondaviorum. The sequence continues at coordinate 221,575 of JAKWBA010000002.1, read as the reverse complement.
AACTTTCACAATCTATCTATATTCCAAGGGGTATCGATACTCCGGCCCTATCAAGAGAGGTTAGCTTCGATTTCAATCCAGGAAAATTGCAAGTCGGTGATCATATCTCAGGTGGTGACATCTACGGTTCCATCTTTGAGAACTCCTTGCTATCTGACCATAAGATCTTGCTGCCACCTAGAGCAAGAGGTACCATCACGAACATCGCTGAAGCTGGCTCCTATCATGTAGACGACAAGATTCTGGATGTCGAGTTTGAAGGAAAGACTTATTCTTACTCTATGATGCACCAGTGGCCTGTTCGTGTTCCTAGACCTGTCGCTGAAAAATTGAATTCTGATTACCCATTGCTGACTGGTCAAAGAGTTTTGGATGCCCTTTTCCCTTGTGTTCAAGGTGGTACTACTTGTATTCCAGGTGCTTTCGGTTGTGGTAAGACCGTCATTTCCCAATCGTTGTCCAAATACTCCAATTCTGACGTTATTGTCTACACTGGTTGTGGTGAAAGAGGTAATGAGATGGCTGAAGTTTTGATGGAGTTCCCGGAATTGTTCACTGAAGTTTCTGGTAAAAAGGAACCTATTATGAAGCGTACTACTTTGGTTGCTAACACTTCCAACATGCCGGTTGCTGCCAGAGAAGCTTCTATCTACACAGGTATCACCGTAGCCGAGTACTTCAGAGATCAAGGTAAGAACGTTTCTATGATTGCTGACTCCTCTTCTAGATGGGCTGAAGCTCTTAGAGAAATTTCTGGACGTCTGGGAGAAATGCCTGCTGATCAAGGTTTCCCAGCCTACCTGGGTGCCAAATTGGCCTCTTTCTACGAAAGAGCCGGAAAAGCAGTGGCTCTTGGATCTCCAGAAAGAGTTGGATCTGTCTCTATTGTCGCTGCTGTGTCACCTGCCGGTGGTGATTTCTCTGACCCTGTTACCACAGCTACTTTAGGTATCACTCAAGTGTTCTGGGGTCTAGATAAGAAATTAGCCCAGAGAAAGCATTTCCCAAGTATTAACACTTCAGTCTCTTACTCTAAGTACACTAACGTTCTGAATAAGTACTATGATGGAAGCTACCCTGAGTTCCCAGGTTTGAGAGACAAGATCAGAGAAATTCTGTCCAACGCAGAGGAATTAGAGCAGGTTGTCCAGTTGGTCGGTAAATCTGCTCTTTCAGATGGTGACAAGATCACATTAGATGTTGCCAACTTAATCAAGGAAGACTTTTTACAGCAAAACGGTTACTCCACATACGATGCCTTCTGCCCAATTTGGAAGACATTCAATATGATGAGAGCATTCGTCTCTTACTACGACGAAGCTCAAAAATCTGTTGCTAACGGAGCCCAATGGTCCAAACTGAGTGAAAGGACCAGTGATGTCAAGCATGCTGTCTCATCTTGTAAGTTCTTTGAGCCTTCAAGAGGTGAAGAGGAGGGAAGAGTTGAGTTTGAAAAGCTGTTGTCCTCGATTGCAGAAAAGTTCTCTGAGGCTGCTGAATGAGATATATAAAATAAAGATACACTGCCTACTTGTTTTTTGACGATAATTGAATCTTTCGACCTACACATGTCTGATTACTCATCATTAGTCACTCCTTCGTACTAGTATTCGTAATCTGTGTCATCTTCCAGCAGAATACCGTTACAGCAAAAAATGTAGTAGGCAGAACTGGTGAACCACTTCCAAAGAGATTTTTGAGATGAGGCATGCGAGTTGTCTTCCAGCTTCTGCAAAACTGCTAATTCCTGGGCAGTGTAGACTGAGTTAGAAGTATGCATGACGCTCAACGGCGACATCGATATAGTACCCTGTAAATGACAGTTACGTATTAGGTCTCTGGTATTCATGGTGCTTGGGTAGGAAGACTGTAACTGATCCTGAATCCCCGGTGAATCGTCTTGAAGAGATATAGGTTCTCTTTGCTTGAAAGCCTGTTTGCTATGACTAGAAGTAGATAAATATGGATGTTTGTCGATATCTGTGGATTGAGACTGAGAAGGTCTCCAACGTATAAGTCGTTCTTCCATACCACTGATGAACCAGTCATCTAAAGGGAATAGCCTTGTGGCTTGCCGGTCGATGACCTTCTGTCGAAGTTTAGAAACCTTTAGATACTCTTCAGCGTTGACTAGAACTGGCGGAGAATGTGGATTCATGTCTATTGTCAATAATGAAATCTTCGAACTAGCACCGAAATCAGAGCTAAAATTAGATGCCAAGGAGGGATAAGAAGGATAACCGCCAATTGTGTTGACAAAGAGGTCTTTGGAGGACCCTACGGGGGGTATATCCATTATCGAAGAATTTCAAGAGATAAAAACGATTCTTGATGAAGCTTAGATGGGCCATCTGGATTGGATTTGTATGATGCGGCAGACCAGCCGCATACATGGTTTGAATGAACGGCTCAGACAGAGAGCATAGTAGAATGAACCTAAGGTAACTCTGTCAGATGATGAGAAACAAAAAGATCAGAATGCAAAACTCCAGTGCTGAGATGATATCACAGCCCACTCATTGAAATATTAACTGGGGAATCCAATTTTGGCAGACCTCCCTTTTCGCAATAGATGCTGGATGTCTGATCGTAGGGGAATTCACATCAGATTTTTCAGTCAGTATTTGAAGAATTTTACAGTAATATGCCAGAGGCAGAAATGATCAACATCCCATAGATTCGGCTGTTTCATTTATCTAGATGATCGACCAAACATCTCTTTCGAATCGCCACTTTTCTACAGCCCCTTTTCTTCTGCTCCTCCTCGCACCCACCATGACATCTTCAGGCGTAATAGTCGTGTGCTGATCAACGTCGGGTGATGTTCATGGATATCAGAATCTTGGTGGTAGTCAACAACGAGTTTGAACAGAATCGAAGAGTAAAGACTACTTCTAATTTGAATTCCTTCTTCCCATCTTCACAGGTTACCGTCAACAAGTTTTTCGACGCGCCACGTTAGTCTTTAGTCCGTCAACGTTTAACATTCAAATTTTCTCCCACTCCGTTCGAATTACTGTTGTTAAAAGGATAAACACCTAAACTCCCGTCTAATAACCAGAATTAGAGAGTTTTTACCCTAGACACTTTGTTGAAACAACTCTCACACAGTATTTTGACAGCTTACAGGTTTTGTAGCATTACAGAAAAATAATCACAGAATCACTACTATAACTCCTTCTTAGCAACCATGGATATAGACTTGGATATTCAAATGAAAGATGCTGTCGAACCAGATTTGGAAGACCAGCAATCTTCGTCATCGTCTGAGAGCTTTGACTTCCCCATCAACAATGTAAATTACTCCAGCAAGCCGGTGGAATTGACTTCTTCGAATATCAACCAGTTGGACAGCTGGATAGAACAGCTCACCGATTGCAAACCTCTAAATGAGGAATCGGTCAAAAAGTTGTGTAGCATGGCCATAGATGTGCTGAAATTCGAAGAGAACGTACAACCGGTGAACGTCCCAGTGACTATTTGCGGTGATGTTCATGGACAGTTCCACGATTTAATGGAGCTGTTTAAAATCGGAGGACCATGTCCAGATACCAATTATTTGTTCATGGGAGACTATGTCGACAGAGGTTACTATTCTGTGGAGACAGTATCATATCTCGTTGCGATGAAAATTAGGTATCCGAAGAGAATCACTATCTTAAGAGGAAACCATGAATCGAGACAGATCACACAAGTTTATGGCTTTTACGACGAATGTTTTAGAAAGTACGGATCAGCCACCGTCTGGAAGTTATTTACAGACCTCTTTGATTATTTCCCAATCACCGCACTGGTTGATAACAAGATTTTCTGTTTGCACGGTGGGTTGTCCCCAATGATCGAGACTATCGATCAGGTAAGAGAATTGAAGAGAGTTCAAGAGGTACCGCATGAAGGCCCTATGTGCGATCTGCTATGGTCAGATCCGGATGATAGAGGCGGATGGGGTATATCGCCAAGAGGTGCTGGATTTACCTTTGGTCAGGATATCAGTGAGCAGTTCAACCATACTAATGACTTAGACCTGATTGCAAGAGCCCATCAACTGGTGATGGAAGGCTATTCGTGGTCTCACCAAGATCTTGTGGTGACTATCTTCAGTGCGCCAAACTATTGTTACCGATGTGGTAACCAGGCTGCCATTATGGAAGTCGATGAGAGACACAATAGAGAATTCCTACAGTACGATCCAAGCATTAGACCAGGAGAACCAACTGTTACGAGAAAGACTCCTGATTACTTTTTATAGTCATATCTGCTTTAAATGTAAGTTTTATTGAGAGGTTGCTCCTAGTTTCTTCGCTCTATCCCATGCTATATCACACATAGCGTCGATTGCAGCTTGCCTTTCCGCTTTAATATCGTTCCTGGAGATTCTTTCCACCATATCTTTCATTATTGTTGGTCTGGATCTACCGTTGACAAAAACGACGTACCTTAGTCCTGGGAACGTTTTCTCATATTGGTCGTTGAGCTCAACGAGTCTGGCAGTTTCTTCAGGACTCGATCCTGCTAGCGACTTTTGTTCTGAATTTGAATGAGACGAAAGAGAAGAAGATCCTCCTTTCTGAGGACCCAGCCTAGGGTGTGCTCCAATAATACCGTTAGCAATCTCGGTGAGCTCGGGGTCATTCGAGCTGTTAAGCTCAGCTAGTAAGTTATTGAACAGGGAATGGCATTTATCTATAAGTTCTTTGTAGCTCTCAAATGGTTGTTCATTGGCCTCGCTATCTATGGGGAAAAGTTTTGGAATAATATATTGGGTTAAGGTATCACACGGTTCAAATAAATGAGCCAACAGCTGGATTTTCTGTGTGGTGGGAAGATTTCTGATATCGTGTACTGGTGGTAGTTGGTAATCCATGTTGGTCTTGTGGTGGGGTTGCTGGGCAGCTAGCTATTTAAATACTTGGAGTTGATATGGTCGGAGTATTCCGGTGTGCGTGCGAATTTCAATTTTAGGTAGATAACAGAGGCTGGGGTAGTACAAGGTTCGACTTGGATGCTACTAAGAAGGTTCCGAAAGCCAGTCAAGGTGGAATTGGGATTCACGTTGAATATTAATCTGGCAAATTGATTGACCGTTGCTGTCAGATGAAATAATTACTAAAATACCAAGTATATAGTTAATCTTGTTGGTTATAATTGTATTTTGTGATCTTCACAGTTCAATATGAATGGTTCTCTAAGTTGACTTATTAGATTAAAAAAGTTTTGATCGAATAACTTTTAGTTCAATGCAACTAATTACAAACTGGTTACTTCATTCTCTGTACCAATATCAATCTCAAATATACCTACAAACCTTCAGTATCCAAGCAATCCGTGATAGTTTAGTGGTAGAACCACCGCTTGTCGCGCGGTAGACCGGGGTTCAATTCCCCGTCGCGGAGTTATTTTTATCTTTTGTTTCGTACTGTTTGCATGCACGGACACGGAATAACGTTGCTGATCGAGTAATTTGTCTCCTTCAGTTTACTATATCCGCAACCGTTTAGCGTCTCAAAATGAGCAGCATTGACGACGACCTGGTCCCGGAGACCGTTCCTGGCTATAAGGTGGGGGAGAAGAAGACAATTGAAGAATATACGAACTTGGACGCTGAAGATGAGTCCCTGGCCAAATGGAAGAGATCCTTAGGTTTGGGTGACACATCAGATCAACTGCCCATTCTGCCAGGCGATTCCAGAAAAGTCGTCATTCTAGAAATGATACTAGATATCCAGGGCTCAGATCCAATTGTCGTCAACCTTGAAAATGAGCTGGATATTGAGGCTTTGAAGAAGAAGGAAATCTCATTCGAGATCAAGGAAAGATCTATCTACTCTTTGACCATCAAGTTCAAGATCCAGCACGAAATTGTCACTGGTCTGAGATACTTGCAAGGTGTCAAGAAGAAGGGGTTCACAGTGGACAAATTGGAGGAGCCTTGCGGTTCGTATGTCCCAAATACAGTAAAGGAGCCTTTCTACATCAAGAAGTTCCTGCCCGTGGAAGCACCCTCCGGGCTACTTGCTAGAGGATCCTACTCAGCAACCAGTAAGTTTGTCGATGACGACAAGACAATCCATTTGGTCCTTCCGTGGTCATTCCAGATCGTGAAATAAAAGAGGTATTTATCATTTACAGTTTTAGATGACTTATTCTTATCTCCGGTCAAGCTAATAATAAACCAGGCATGTAAAAATATACAGGTCTGCTCATTGTAATTATCGTAAGCATCGTCATCATCCTTGCGTCATATGTCTATTTAAAGCGTTTCTTATTCATTGAGACTCGCTCTTTTCTTGTTCATTTTTTGTTCTCTCCTTCTGCTCCTTCTGTGGTGGGTAAATATGCGGGTGATACTGATATTGGTACTGATACTGATACTGAAACTGGGGAATTTGCCCAGACTGCTCTGTTTCAGGATGTGGTTGTGGCTGATAATCTGGATTAGGGCTTTCCGCATAATGGGGAGGAGGATTGTAAGGGTATTGTGGGACTGGAGGTATCACGTATTGCGACATATATGGATTGAAAAATTGGCCGTTAGCTACCGGCTGTGGATTCGGAGCAGCTGCCATCGGACCCATGAAATAGGGAGGCTGATACATTGCAAACGGAGGCGCAGAGCCTCTTCGATAAAACTTCTTTCGTCTATCGTATTTCTTGTAGGTTTTTATTTCATTCGTTGAACCGGTGGATGTTTCATCATCATTGTCCTTTTTGCCTATCAGGTTCTGAAACGTTTTGGATTTGTACTTGGAAAACACCTGACTATTAGGCAGTTCATTGGGAATATTACTGAGTCTCGTTTTGGATAGCCTCTCTTCTGGAGAGATGGCCTTTTGTTTGTTCTTGGAATTTTCTTCGGTGTTAACTTTGGAAGTATTCTTTTTGAATATCACCATCGACGATCCGTCTTTGGATAGTATATGGCCCAGATTGTAGTACCCGGCAATTTGATGAGTAAGTAAGCGATAATAACTATTCAGTGGATTCAATTTCCAGGACTCCACAGAAGGGGTGTTTATAAAGTCCACAATGTCCTTCTCCAGTTTCAGAATAAAGAACCGATCGTTAGGGTTCTCGTTAAACAGAGATACATAAAGGATTGGAGTTATTTCGTATTTTTCACAGATTGAAGCCAATTCATCATCCTCCTCCTCTTGTGGCGGCACATTTAAGCTGTTATCCGGCTCCTTAATCTTCTGCTTTTGGTCATCAATTGTCATCATCAACTGCACTGGTTAGCTTGAACAATGCGAAAAATTTACGACGGCAATATACTCCGCTCATTGAAGTAGATGGAACTTACCAAACTTGGTTCAGTTTTCGGGGGTAAAGTAGAGAGTTCTGGGTTTGAGGTGGGCCCAGCATATCTAACTATGGTTGTCGCGTAATTTGGGGACGTCTCCGTCCTGATTAGATAAGCAATGGTTCAAAGGAAGAGCAGGAAAGGGATGCAGAGGATTAGGCGATAAGGAATTGCTGGGCGAGAGATGGCTGGGGTAGACAAGATAAACGAAAGGATGAATAGGATCTTTGTTCAGCCCATATACAGAGAATAGATGAATAGTAACGGAGGACAGTCTATTATTTCCTTTTCTTTTCTTTGAGGAAAAAAAGGGTCCTCACTGAGAGGGATTTGCAATCAGAAGAACGAAAAGCCGTTTAATGAAAATAAAAATGGCAGAAAAACACCGTTTTGAGTCCACAAGATGACCTGTAACCACTGAAACCCCCTCTCACCATTGATAGCTCAAAGAGGCGTTTATAAGGCTACCTTTGGCTTTTTTTCTGCCCTGTATTTCTTCTACTGCGGTCTCTCTTTATCTCCTTCCCCCATTACGCCACCAAGATTGGTGTTCATCCCTTTCGCGATATCAATCCTCTCAATGGCAACGGGAACAAACCTTGAAGCTAACTGTTCTAACACTTCTCTTCTCCAGGGCTGCACTCTTTTGGTATCTTTGATTGTTAAGAGAGCTCTATAATGACTGATTTTGATGCTTGGACATCCAAAACCCTTGAACATGTCCTCGCAATCTCTCCTGCTCAAGTGACCGGCCCAATCAACCTTGATGAGCTGGATTCGGTTCTCATTGAGGTGCTCACCGAATTGGGCACCCCAGAAAAGTTACCATTGAGATATTTGAATAGCTGTTACGAAAGATGCTCTTCTCTCAAGCAAAGAGTCAACAAAGACCCCATGAAACTGAATGCTCTAGACAGAATCATTGCCAACATCGCCAATTATGGATTGATCTGTTTCCAAGTTCCGGGGTTTTTTTCTGACAACACTCCCGTGGACGAGACTCTAGACTACTTACTTGAGTCAATTAACCGTGGTTTTCTCAAAAGGATATTCTCCAATGCTATCGAGAACGAGTCCAGTCTAGAAGTTCTGAATAGCATTGTCCCCAACTTGATGAACAAACTTCTGGCCGTTGATATGATTAATACACCTTCTCCAGATATAAGCAGATTCTATTTTAGTGTTATGGACCTGTTGGAGGTTATACTTGCATACCCAGCATTTGCGGCTATCTTTTCTGAGATTGATAACTTTCACCCACCTGGTTTGAAATCTAACGAATTTGAAACGCGTTCATTGTTGGGACCACTTTTTAGATATTCTCCGTTATTACCTGAATTAGCATACAAGAACTACGAAGTTTTCATTTCACCCGGTTATCGGGACAACATAACCTCCATCAGAGGTATTCATGAGGGTTCTCAACTTGAAACGAAAATAATCATTGACCGATTGTTTTCCTTAACTAACAAATTGGTTCGTGGAGGTGAAAAACCAAGAGCTGCTTTTTTTCAATGGGCTGCAGATTTGGTAAACAAATCTCATCTTAGAGTTGGCCAGCAGGTGAACCCTAAGTTGGTGGCGTCAAACTCTGTAATGTTCAACTTAACTATGATTCTCGTAAAGTTTTCCTTACCCTTTCTTGCCAACGAGACTAAATTACCAAAGATTGACATTGACTATTTTAACAAGAGACAAATTGTGGACTTTACTGAAGAAACCAAGATCAATTCAACTCTACAAGAGAGTGCAGAGTATTATCAAGTTAGTGATGTGGTGCCAAACTTTATCAGCGACTGTTTTTATCTGACTCTTACGTATCTTCATTATGGACTTGGAGGAATCTACAACTGGGAAGATAGGCTTAAACAACAGCTCAACGCCCTCAGAATGGAAATTGTAAGAATGGAGGCTCAACAGTCTAACCCCTCAGGCTTAAATCCATTTCTGGAGGGAATTTTAAGATTCAAGCTTCCTAAACTTAAAAAGACTTACAAGATCCTTCAGTCGGAGAGGTATTCGATTCAGATGATTAGTAGTTATAGGGACTTACAATCTGAGACTTTTGATACCCTGTCGGGTGCGATAAAGTTCTTCATGAGAGTCATCGATCCAACTCACGAATATCCTTCTAAAGAATTAAAGCTACCTTTTGTGGAGTTGGCAGTTGAAGATCTGGATGACCCTAATGTTCTAAGGCAAAAGTCGCCAGTGCCATTCCGATATTATCCTGAGTTTTTCATTGAAGGTTTGATAAACTACTTCTACGCTGTTACTAAACATGGCATTTACACCCTAGTTTATAGCAACCGTAATCTCACAACTTGGGTTCAATTTCTCATTATAATTTTGCGTTGCCCTGAGCTGATGAGTAATCCACATCTAAAGAGCCGGATGGTGGAGTTACTCTTTTATGGAACTTTAAAAAACTCACAAGGGGGGCCCGGATTCATGGACGACATCATCAATTCGGATCCTTTGGTCTCCAACAACATCATGTACGCTCTGATTGACTTCTTTGTTGTTGTTGAAAAGACTGGATCTTCAAACCAGTTCTACGACAAATTCAACACTCGTTATCACATTGGTACCATTCTGGAAAACTTGTGGGGAAATAATGTGTTCAGAAAACAATTGAAACAACAATCTACCCAAAATGTAAAGTTTTTCGTTCGATTTGTTGCAAGAATGTTGAATGATACTACTTACTTACTAGACGAATCGCTTAACAAGCTCATAAGTGTGCACAATTACGAGGCCGAATTTGCAGTCAGAAAAGGAGAAGAGTCAAGTGGTGAACGTGACACGACGTTGGCTGAGTTAAGCGATGAAGAAATTGAGCAAAGACTTCAAAACGCTGAAAGTCAAGCTAGATCTCTGGTTGGATTATCCAATAAGATTATCCAGCTTTTCAATCTCTTCACGAAAGAGCTTCCTTCAAGTTTTGTAATTTCAGAACTGGTTCACAGATTGGCAGGAATGCTGGACTATAATCTGGTAGCACTTGTAGGGCCAAAGTGTTCTAATTTGAAAGTTAGAAACCCACAAGCGTACGACTTTGATCCGAAAAGATTGTTGTTCAATCTATGTTCGATTTATGTTAATCTCTCCAAAGAAGAAAAGTTCATAGAAGCAGTGGCACAAGATGAAAGGTCTTTTGATATCACATATTTTAGAAAGGCAAGACGTATTTTGGAAAAGCATGTTTATCAAGCAACTGCTAGTTTCAGACAACAATTTATTGCATTTGGAGACTCAGCTATGGAGAAACGAAGTCAACAACAACAGGAAGAATTGGAAATGGGAGATGCTCCAGACGAGTTCTTAGATCCTCTGATGTACACTATAATGGAGGACCCAGTGATTTTACCGAGTTCCAAGGTTTCCATTGACAGGTCCACAATAAAATCACACCTTCTTAGTGATCCTACAGATCCATTCAACAGAATGCCACTCAAACTGGAAGAGGTGATTGATAACGTGGAACTCAAACAGAAGATTGAAGAATTCAAGGCCAAGAACAAAACCAAGACAGAACCATAATACAGTCAGTAGTTGTTCTATACACATCCATCCATCCACATAGTTAAAGTAAAAAGCACCCGTTAATATTTGAAAATTACAGAGTAACAATCTATTTAAGCCTTGACAGCGTACAGTCTTCTTGGGAAAGCAACTCTGCGGTTTCTCTGTCTGGCAGTCTCGTGAGACTTCTCCTCAGCGGTCAATGCTCTTCTAAGAGCTCTGGTCTTCTTTTCTCTCAACTGCTTTGGAATGTGTTCTTTACCAGCGTAAGATTCTCTGACGGCGTCACGCTTTTGCAAGTTGATGACGGTCAAAACTCTGGCAATGTCCTTACGAACAGCCTTGATCTCTGGGACAGAAGCTCTGGTCAACTTTTGAACCTTAAGTTGAGCCAACTTTTGCTTTTGCTCGATCAACTCGGCCTCCAACTCCTGCTCGGACTTGGCTCTTAATTCTTTAGCGTTCAAACCGGCCTGTAATAGTTAGTATCGATCACATAGAATGAAACATAAAGGGAGAGTGAAAAGTGATGGATGTTACTTCAACTGACATATGCAATATCTCTCGAGTTAATGTGGTCTAGATGATTTCTTCATGATTACCTTCGTTCTCTGGGTTTCTTCAACTTATAGCAAAATAATCATTTGTCAAAACAACACTGAGTCTTTATAACAACATATGTGGCTCGTCATTTCCAGCTTGTTACCTCTCCACTATCCTTCAAACTGTATACATACCATTTTATATTAGTTATTGATGTAAGGTAGAGAAGAACTTTTTTCACTTTTTTTTTCTAAGCGATTTCTTAGAGAGACCAGGGCGAAAACTCCCATGAATGTTTGAAACAGCACACGACTATTGAGAAACTACACCCTTACATTATTTTAAGAAGCTGGACCACGTGACTAGAAATAGGGTAGAAACCCACATAGGTCTCTGAAATGTCAGATTACTGACTTGATAGGTTATTAGTAGATTCATATAGATTAAGTCGTAATGTATGAAGCAAATGGCACGATAAACTATTTAGCTGTTCGAAAGGTGGTTTTTCCTGCTTATTTCCCAACATTGACCTTGCATGTGGAAAATTTCTGTAAAGCTCGGAGATAAACAGGATACGTAACAGCATCGTTATCAGGCTCCCAGTATATCTCACAGAGACGAATGTGCCATGGAGGATAACTCTGCAGATTTAAATATGGCTGGAATAAGATCAGTAAATCAGGCTCCTCTCCTACTAACTGTTTAAGTTCGTCATCGATGAACTTTACGGTTATATCCTTTGGTGATATCTCATTTGTAGTTGTTAGATCAGCCATAACTTTGGTTAAATCAACGATTGTAGCTCTTCCATCAACGTTGGAAAGAAGTACAACCTGCAGCATAGGTTTGTGGCTAGTATTTTGGTATCTTTGTTGATCCACCTCTTGATCTGAAGCACCATAATAAATGGCATTAGAATGTGGGACCTTGATAGAGAAAGTAGGCACATGGTCGGTTCCATAATACACGGCCAACTTCTTGTAAATGGATCGACGTAGCTCTGGGATATTGTTCTTCAACTCCCCTCCATATTCGTAAATGGAAAGGTATTTAATCCCACTGGCTACTACCCAAGCACATACTTCTGAGCTGTCACTGATCAACCCAGATATGCCTCCATTCTCAGTTTCCTCAGGCTTTAAGTTCAAAATGACACTTATCCGTTTTGGGATCTTGTTCAACTTGCCAATATCAGCAGAAATGACTGAAGGTGACTTACTTGGGTTGTAAGCCAACTCAAAAAACCATAGCTTAGTTCTATTAATTGAGAATGTAACGAGACTGAAAATGAAGATGTTGAAATATAGTAGCACTAGCAACGTATGGTACACATAGAAACTTATCAGCTCGTAGTAAGATGAATTGGGGGTAATATTAGGAGAATTGGGCGTTATCAGTGTTCTCCACAAAGTATTCACTGTTTGGCTTGCGTTCTTCGCCGTAAATGACGGAAGCGTCGGCACGTCATTTGAATCCTGCTCCAAGGATTCTACAGGCTGAATTCCATTTTCAGTGTTAGAATGCTTTTGTTCAATAGACATGTGGAGTCCTTGTTTGATTCCAAAAACTACCTAAAAACTCGGGCTTCAAGTTAGATAAAAAACTTGGAAAAACAAGGATGGTTTATAAAATGCGTGGTACTTGGTTGGACAGCCTAAACGTTAGAGAACTAATCGTTTTCCTGTTTGGTGGGAGGATGATTTGATGTAGAGTGGCTCGATAGTTGGGGAGGAACAGGTTTCTGAGAGTGTTTCACGAGAGATTCAAAAAAAGGTTCGAGATTACGTAACTTTAAATGTTCGATATTCTATTGTACAAAAGAAGGTGTTTAAGTTTATGCTTGCATAGTGTCTGAATTTTCTGAGGACAGATCAGAGTCGTCATCCCCCTGAACGCCTTGGTGACGTTGTCGTACCGAAGATTCTGGCGGCAGTGTTTGAAGATTATTGATGAGATCTTTCAACTCATCGCTGTTGCTATAATTGTAAGAATCGTTCATTGAGTTGTTAATTTGCCCTTCATCCGCATCGTCTTGAAGACCTTCATCTTCTGGAAAGTTGCTCGATGGGTTTATTTCAAATGGTACGTGGTTTGCTATGTTGGTTGATGGGAAAAAAGTGTCCGAGTTTTCGCCATAGAGAGCGGAAGAAGCAAATGCAGGTAATGGGACAGTTTCGACTTCTTGGTCAAAATCATTTCTACCTACCGAACTAGAAGTTCCATAGGATGAGGATAGGTTGGATGACTTGGGTTTTCTTTGAACATCCTCTTCTTCGTCTTGGTCTAATTCAGTTACTCCTTCTCCTATCTCATTAACGTCCCGTAAATTATTTCGTTCTAGGCCCCTTTTCTCTAATATTGGTTTGAACTCGGAGGACTTCCAGGCAAACTTGCTGTGTTGGAACATTAGATCAATCTCTTCCAAAAGCAATCCTTTCGTTTCGTACACACAAAAATATGTGAAAATCATTCCCAAAAAGTTGCATCCACCCCATATAAAGAAAATGTTAGTTCCTAATGCTGCTGTGTGGTTTCCGGTGTCGACCAAATATGGAGTAGAATAAGCAAAAACAAAGTTGACAAACCAGTTTGTGGCAGAAGATAAGGCCATGGATTTTTGTCTCACAGACAAGGGGAAACATTCACCGGAAACAACCCATACACATGGACCCCAAGTGGAAGCAAAAGAAGCTATAAACGCACAAACAAATGCTATCATAACTTTGTTGACGATAACAGAGTCGGCCACCGTACCCACTATCCCAATGATTAGATTAGAAACTGACATTCCAGCAGCTCCAGACAATAGAAGTTTTCTTCTTCCTATAACTTCCACTAACATTATCCCTGGGATGGTAGCTACAACATTGACAGCATATGTAATGAACGATATCAAATATGAAGTGTCCACACCCGTATTCATGAAAAAATTGACACCGTAGTAAAAAATGAAGTTGATCCCTGAACATTGTTGGAAGGCCTGTAGAATAGTAGCTGTGAAAATTCTAAATCCCTGTTTATGTCTACTGGGGGATGATCGGAAGCAATCTATTAGACGGGCCTCTCCAAAACTTTTCTCATAATCTCTGCTGGCCTTAATTTCTATGAGCTCTTCTATGAGCTCTTCGCTATCCAATGGGAGTCTCCTTAGTCTCGCTAAGGCCGCAATAGCCTTGTCCAGCTGATCCTTACTAACATAGTAACGTGGGGATTCTGGGAGTACGTACATCCCGATCGTTAACAGCGCAGACCAAAAGAACTGCAGAGCAATAGGAATTCGAAAACTTCTGGAATCATTCAAGTTATGTGTCCCTTGGCCAACGGCACTGGAGCATAATAGTCCCCAAGTGATAGACCACTGATACAGAGAGATGATAGAACCTCTAATATTTTTCGGCGAAGCTTCGGCTTGATACAGCGGCACCACGGCAGAGATAATACCCACGGCCAATCCTGAAATGTATCTGCCTACAGCAATCATGGCGATGTTATAAGCCACTGTTTGGACAACTGTACCTATGTTAAAAAATAAGAATGTGGCTATAATAATAGACCATCTTCTTCCCAAAGTGTCTGATGTCAGAGGAGCAGATAAAGCACCACAGAAAGCACCTAATGATAGACTAGCTGTCATCATAGAGGTCTCCACCGCTGTAAATCTACTATCAGTGCTTGCAAACTTGCCTTTGAAATAGTCCATTTCTAGTAAACTATTAATGACACCTGTATCGTAACCATAAAGAAATCCACCAACTGCTGCTGTCAAACCCACCAGATATGCCATCATATCTGCCGACTTGTGGTGATCTCCAAGGGTCGTGGACCTCCTGTCATCTACCTGTGAATCTGTATCATCAGACACCATAGAGTGCAGTTCCTGCCACACATGATCGTCCTGATACTCATTTCTGTAAGCCTCATAGTCTGAAATAGGCTCAGACATCCCTAAAGAAGTCTCAAAATTTTGAATAGATGGAGATACTACTCCAACCCGTGAGATTATTCTATAGAAAAAAGTTAGCCGTGGAGTTGAGGTCTCGTCTCGTTCCTGAACTTTGGGGAATCGCACAGGGAGTCATGCTCGGATCATGTGACTTAAAGAAAAATGCTAGTAGAATTCTAGGCAGTCCCCACTTTCCTAGGAGGGGGGCATGCAGTGATTGAGATCTTTGATAGTAGGTTAATTGGTTGCAAAAGAGTGATATAAATATTATGACATCACTAAAGAGTTTGCACTACGTGAATGATTTCTACCCGTGGGACTAACATCTCTTTTTATGAGCGTTGATACACTGACAGTCTGACAAACTTGGAAGGTGTGAAATCAATTGGCCGCGAACGGAACATCCAACAACCTCAATGTAAATGCTTCTCGCCACTAATCTCCACCAATCTAACCTCTCACCAACAACCTACTCCTCTCTTCAAAGATGTCAAGAGAAACCCCATTGAAAGCAGCAAAGGATTTTACCGCCACTTTAGATGAGCAGCTTCCCCAAATTAATGCTCTTGCCGAACAGGACTATAAAGGGGCTCTTGACAAGCTGCTTCTCCTTGAGAAACAAACTCGTCAAGCCTCAGATTTAGCTTCTTCCAATCGAATCATGGTGTCGTTAGTCGATTTATTGGCCAAGCAAAATGACTGGAAGATGCTGAATGAGCAGGTCAGTCTGCTTTCCAAGAAGCACGGCCAGTTAAAGCAATCGGTAACCACTTTGATCCAACAGGTTATAAGTCATCTGGATGAAATAAGTGATATTGAATTGAAAATCAAATCTATAGAGAATTTGCGAACCACGACAGAGAATAAAATATATGTGGAGATTGAAAGAGCTCGCGTAACCAAGATTCTCTCTGATATTTTATTGTCTAGAGGTGATCTGGATAAAGCAACGGAGATACTTTGTGAGTTACAAGTTGAAACGTATGGTTCCATGGAGTTGCAAGAAAAAATTGAGTTTATTCTAAATCAAGTGGAGCTATGCAACAAAAAAGGTGACTATCAATTTGCTAAAATCTTATCCAGAAAAGTGCTGGTGAAGTCATTAGAGAAGTTTCCAGAATTGAAGCTCAAGTTTTACCAATTAAAAATTGCTATTGCTAATGATGAGGACGATTACATTTCAATTGTTCGCTATTACCTTTCTATCTACGAGATTCCTTTCATTCAAGAAAACAGACAGGAATATTTGTCAGCATTGACCAATGCAGTTTATTTCATAATGCTATCCAAGTATTCTAACTTGCAGTCTGACCTGATCAACAAGATTGCAGTTGACAAAAACCTGCTTAAAATACCTACCCAGCAACAGTTGATCAAGACTTTCATTACCCAGGAACTTATCAGTTGGGAAAGTTTCCAACAAGCTTACGCCACAATTTTATATCAGCATGAAGTATTTGATCAAAGCACAACAAAGGGCAAACAACACCTTAATGACTTGAAATCCAGAGTCATTGAGCACAACTTGAGAGTTATCTCCACGTATTATTCGTGTATCACCCTGCAAAGATTGCAAGAATTGTTACAATTGACACAGTCTCAAGTCGAACACAACATCACCACCTTGGTCAACGACGGAACTATATACGCTAAAGTCAACAGACCTTTAAAAGTGGTTGACTTCGTGAAAAGAAAAACGGAAAATGAACTTCTTAATACATGGAGTGGCAACGTGGACGAGCTCCTGGAACACATCGAAACTATTGAACATTTGATAAACAAGGAAGAAATGATGAAGTCACTTACCGCTTAATCGGGCTCGGATCAGTGTCTTCTTCTTCGAATTAATTGAGACTCCAGGATGACTTTATCTCTCCCAAGAGCTGATATCTTTTCTTGCAACTGACCGATAATTGACCTGTATCTATTCTGAAACTATTGAACATTTGATAAACAAGGAAGAAATGATGAAGTCACTTACCGCTTAATCGGGCTCGGATCAGTGTCTTCTTCTTCGAATTAATTGAGACTCCAGGATGACTTTATCTCTCCCAAGAGCTGATATCTTTTCTTGCAACTGACCGATAATTGACCTGTATCTATTCAATTCTGCGTTTTTGGGCTCCAATAGGTCTTGTGAGGATAATAGGCTTGATGGATTTTGGGTCTTTAGTATGTTGTTTAGAAATTCATATAATTCCATGACAAAATCGGCATTTTGCTGGCACTTGTTCTTGTAGAGAAGCAGCAGTCTTTCCGATTCTTTTTCATTGTTTCTTTCTCCGTCTTGTGTATAAGGTGATCTGTCCTCTAACCTCAAGAGGCTTTGTTTGTTCACATCTTTGTCGTTTAAATCGACGTTTAGATTGCGGATTAGTATGGTGTTGATGTTCCCTACGATAGACTTTATGATCTTGGTTTGATCGAAAGAAACATTTACGGTGGGCTCATTTTTTGTCGTTTCTTTCAGCTTTTTTGCATTTTCTTTCTCCTGAAGAATCGTTAATTGTTCAATTCTGTTCTTCACAGAGGTTTGGAGCACTTCTACGGCTCTAGTTGCTTCTGGATTGTTAAGGTCGGGCAACAATTTGCCAAAAGTCTCGTAAGCTTGTTTATGATATCCAATTGCCTCCTTAAACTTGCCCCGAACGGTGGCATGTTGAGCTAATGTCTCAAAGTCATAAGCTTCATTGAGCAGAGTCATGGGATTTACGTGGTTAATTGGTATCTGGAGGGATTCGTCTCTTATCGCAGATAGGTAATTTTCGAGAATGAGGAGGGGGATGGCTAGGAAGATGCAATTGGCAAGTCGACGAGCTGTCTACTGAGTGGTAAATCTCAATCAATCTAGCTGACTGTTAAGTTACTCTCATATGTCTTTACAGGGAAATGAAATTCAGAACTATCAATGAGTTTTCAGTCACATGAAAAAAAACATTTGATTAGCTAATCATACAAGTTTATGAATACTGTCTCTCTAGAAACTGTCCAAAGCTTATCAGCTTGGAATTAGGCTATAATCAATGGTTAGAACAATTACTATATCTTCTACTGAATTCACCTTTGTGGAAAAATAAAATTCAAACTTTCCAGCTCTTGGCTTCTCGGCCGCACCTCATTTCAACTCCACTTAAGATTCTCACCTTTTTAGCGTCTTCTGGCTTACAACCAACCAACGACTCACTTTTTCACCCTCTTCATGAATATCATTCTGTTATGCTAGATGTGCCTGATCAATTGAATCAAGACCAGTTTTGGAACTTGATCACAGAGATATTATGTACACTTCAGAACGAATACGTTGAGGGCATGCCAGAGGAAATTGTAAACTCATTACTTGTTCAATGCATCACGCTAGCCATTCACTGTGAAAGTAAGAAGGCCCGTTTTTATGAAAAGACCAGCAAATTTCTAATAGATTGCGACTGGTTCATGGATAACTTGGAGTTTTGTACAAGGAAGCTTCTGAGCCTGTTGCAGTACACCAATGAAAACAATACTAGGATCATACAGCTACTGCAAAAGAATGATGATTTGACTTATAAGGATTGCCTGATTCAGAATATCAAGCTGATAGAGCACATTGGCTGGATCTTGTATTACCTGAATAATCAAGAATACCTAGGCGAGTTCCAATGGTTTGAAATTCTCTCGTCTATTCTCTTGAATTTTTACACGATTAAAAGTCAGATCCCTTTAGATTATGAACTAGAATTTTCAAACTACCTCTTGATTAGCATTGACTACTGCTCAAGTTTGGATTCTACACAACTGCATTCTTTATCGGACGCGTTGGTCGGCAATTTATTCTCGTCATTGATGTTGGTCTCGAGGAATGAAGATTATGAGAACTTCCTACAATTCAAGTTAATTCTTGCCCTGAATGAACAATACATGATAAAGAGCCATGAAATAGTGTATCATGATGATGGTCTAAATTCTCGTTGCGACAATAAAGTGTTTCTTTTCATGATCCAAGATGACAACTTCTCCAATTTTGTGGAATGTTTAATGCTTCATTTCAATAGGGAAAATGACCATATTTTGCAAATTCTAATTCTTAAAGTTTTCTATCTGATATTTACCACATCTATGACCTGCAAATGGATCTATTTGAATGACCTGAAGGTGCTGGTGGACATATTTATTAGAGAACTTCTTAACTTATCCATGACCAATGAGGCACCGCTGATCAACACATATTTGAGAGTGTTGTATCCAATGCTCTGCTTTACCCAGTTGTCCGAAGTTTCCTACAAAATGTCCAATATAAAGGAAGCTCTACAAAACCTAATTAGCAACGAATCATGTTCCACAACCATGAAGCGGTTGACCGAAAGATGTTTGGATCTCAAAGTGTTCATCGAGGTATGTGACGATCAGGAGTCAATCATTTCGACTTCCACAACTTCTTCTTTCAAACAACCCCCTCCCGTGCCATTGTCAAGGAAACATCAAAAGGGTATTTACATCACAGACAATAACAGCTCCTTTGATTTGGCATCTTCCAAGGTCTCCAGAACCCCACAATAGCTGCTTACCATTTGTGCTATTGAAGAGTCTGCATCTTTCAGCATTAGTTCTTTCTTCTTTCTACATTGCACCTCCTTACTGTATAAAATAATCAATACAACTTCTTATCGAGAATCGATAAACTATCGCTTTTTCGAGTGCGCCTAACTCAAAAAGCCTGTAGCGGTTAAAAACTAGCTGCGCTCTTTCTAACCAATTATTGGTCCTCTAGTACTACCAATGCTGAAGTTCGTCAACAGATGTTTTCTAAAGCCACATATTAGGTTCAATTCTACGAGCGTTATCTTCAACAACAACACCAATGAAGACTACAAATTACGCTCTGCCTTGGAGAAAATAACAATCAAATTGGCCTCTTACCCGTTACCGCAAACCACTCTGAACGATCTGCTGAAGTTTAACAGCAAAGTGATGAATAAGAATAAAGATCAAATGATCCTGGATAACGCTAATGATACGCTCAAGGATATGCTTGCCTTGACGGCGAAGAGGATAAGAGAATTGCGTTCTCTGCCGTACATTTGCGTTCTCAATGCTAACATCGGAACCATCTACGACACATACTTAAAGTCATTACAATTGCTACTGAAATTCATAGCAGAAATTGACGACAACATTAAGCTAGACAGCATTCAAGACTTCAGAATCAAAGATACGGCGCATAACGTTCAGTTTAACAGGACTCTAAATCAGATTACCGACTTGCATGCAGACAACCTGGAGATCCTCTCTAAGGGATTTGAGGAAATTGCTCATTTGAGAGTGCTGAAGGACGACCGTGATTTTCTGGATAGTCATCTGAAAGAAAGGATTTTAATGAGACTCATATGCAACCATCATGTTGCCCTAACAGAACAGTTGGTTAGTAATGAAAAATCTAATCTGATTGGTATAGTCGACAAAAACCTTGATGTCATTGAGATCATCAACAGAAGTTTTGAATTTGTCAACGATATGTGTCTACTAAAGTACGATGAGAAAATCCTTATGGAAGTTGATACAGTCATCTTACAAGATGACATCAGGATTGAATCCCATAATAATGATAATGTCAAATCTTCACCGATTCAATTTCCTTACATCTCATCACATTTACAATATATTATCACGGAACTGCTGAAGAACAGCGCTAGAGCTCATATTGAAAATCATATCACAAAACCAATATCTGTCACCGTTGTTGCCAACAGGCCATACGTTTGCGACACAGTGGGCGACTGTCACGTCTCCAACTACTTGGAAATTCGGATTAGAGATTTAGGAAAGGGTATCAAACCAGAAGTGTTTGACAAAATCTTCCAATATTCATACACAACATTTGTGGCAAACGAAGGTGATGCGTACAAAACCTTGAACAATTCCGGACCCAACGCCAATGTTATCAGCGGCATGGGATATGGAATGCCATTGAGTAAAATTTATGTGGAGTTGTTTGGAGGAGACATTAATGTCCAAACGTACTTGGGTTGGGGTACAGATGTTTACGTCAAGCTAACTGGTCCAAACATGGATTTGGTTACATGAAATGATTGTCGATTCTTATTTATTTTATTGACTTATGTACAGGTTACGATGCATTTTTTAGGTTAATTTTTTATCTTCAAGTTGAATGAAACATCTCTGGATACATGGGAGAGTAAGCCTGCGGCCCTAGCTCTTTTGATAGCCTTGGACAACAATCGCTGCTGCTTGTTACTCAACCCAGTTACATCCTTGTGCAAAATTCTACCACCAGTGGTCAAATATCTACTCAAAATTTCTGGTCGACAGTAATAGTCCAGTGGGTTGACCCTTTTATCATGGAAATGGCTCCTGCTTTCCATAGCAGCATTTTCAAATCTTTGTTTGGTGGCTTGTTGGGCAGAGATGGTGGAGAAGTCAATTGGATCATAGGTTTGACGTTCTTGAAATTCTCTCACAAGTCTTGGATGAATGTTGACTTTTTTGGTCTCTATTTCTTGAGCCAGTTTAACTTGAGCTCTCATCTTGGTTGATTCTTTGACCCATTTGTTAGTTGAGTAGGCACGGACTGTTCTCAACATTCTTCTTGGTTCGGACGAAGAGTAGGGACAAAAATTTTGAGAGCTGTAGTAAATAATTGGTAAGTGCACGATTCAAAAGTTTGGATGAAGGTTAAAGATAAAAGGACAATTTCTTTTAACAGTTGTTCACTTTCTTATACTAAGAGAGGTTTCACTAACTATAACCTGGAACCTAGCCTGGTTCTGCTTGTGTTTAATAGACGGAAGATTGACTGATATCCACCTTCACCAGATCCTTTGGTTTAGTCAGTACACTACCATTTAGGGTAGCATTTAACTAACTACAATCAATCCATACCCCACATCCCTATGACATTGGATGATGATGAGAAATGCCCCCTATGTATACAGACAATAGAATCAAGTGAAGTAGATTGGATTCTGTGTAACATCTGTGATACTTGGTTTCACTGTGAATGCATTCGTCTGACGAAAGAAGACACTGATAGGATATCAGAGTACCACTGTCTGCAGTGTCAAGAGTCCAAACATGCAGGTCCTTCAATAATGAAACGGAAGTCCAAACGTCACCAACCGAAAGTTGATTACGTTGCGTTGAATGATGGTGACCGGGTTCAATTCATCGACAAGCATCCTCACATTGGCCATTTTGAACAGGTTGAAAATGATCGGCCTATCAATGATTTAATTTACTTGGTTAAACCTGGTGATAGTAAGACTAAAAAAACAAATGGCATCATCAACGATGCAGTCATAAAAGAAATAATCAATGAAACACAGCTTACAAAACCAGTATTGATACCCTCCGCAAACCCGCATCTGAATACAGATCCTAAGCTTCAACGTGCATACCAGCTGAATTTTGAGTTTCCTAAAGATTTAACTGTTTCCGAAGTGACTGAGCTAGTAGGTGAAGACACACCTGTTGAGGTAATGGACGTTTTAACTCAGGATAACTCTTCGTGGACGATGCGCAGATGGAGGGATTACTATAACTCTAACCCCAAGAGTAGAGATAGAATCAGGAATGTTATCAGCCTAGAAGTATCGGATTCAGTTCTTGATAAGCTCATTAACATTCCACGCTTTGTGAAGGAAACAGATATCGTCGATTGTTTGTGGTCGTCTTTGAGTTTTCAAGAACATCTCAAAAAACATGCAATCAATGTTACCAAGCCCAAAGTGACTAAATATTGCCTGATGTCTGTGGAGAATTCCTTTACTGATTTCCATATAGATTTTGGAGGAACCTCAGTTTATTATACGGTTTTAAGGGGACGGAAGACTTTCATCCTTTATCCTCCTACAAGACAGAATCTAAGATCATATGAGCAATGGTGCAATATGCCAGACCAAAATAAAGTATGGTTTGGTTCTTTGATAAAGCCCCAAACAAAACCTTTGTTTCCGTCCAGTTATAACAACAACGGTATCAAGATTGAGGTAATGCC
Organism: Komagataella mondaviorum; assembly: GCA_023213015.1. NCBI lineage: Eukaryota > Fungi > Ascomycota > Pichiomycetes > Pichiales > Pichiaceae > Komagataella > Komagataella mondaviorum. Next base: position 198,277 of record JAKWBA010000002.1, on the reverse strand, counting down.
CGGAGATTTACTTATACTTCCTTCAGGTTGGATTCATGCTGTTTTTACACCTGAAGATTCCTTAGTCATAGGTGGTAATTTTCTAACCTATCTGAATATGCCCACTCATCTTTTAATCTACGACATTGAGTACAAAACAAAAGTTCCTGAGAGATACAAGTTTCCCAACTTCAATAAACTCATTTGGCTTGTTGGATATTTCATTCTTAAAGGATTTGATTGTGGAAAATGGTCATCATTCGAAACACAGCAGAGTTTATTAACATTTTACCAGGCTCAATTATCAGTTCTCAAAAATACGAGTCCTGATAAATCAACTACAAGAATCAAGTCTATCGTCAAGAACTCCATCCCCAATAAACTAATAGGCGATATTGAAAGCTTCTTGAATGAGTTTCAAGATTCCCTTATATTTTTAAAAGAGGGCCAGCAAGAAGAACCCAGATTAAAGAAGATAAAATTGGATAGTTGAAATGCTATAATAATCAATGTAATACTTTTATTTTTGTCTGATCTTACGATCTACTCACTAAGTAAAGCTATTTTTATCTAGTTAAGAAGTCGCAATCCTGAAGATGCAGCTCCTATTTGAGTGATCTTCGTGATGCTGCAAATTTTCCCTTCTTCAGAGACTTGGTATTTGGCGCCCACTAATGATTCAGATACAAATCTTGAACCTTTATAAATTGGAGTGAATGTTCCAGCACAAATGTCAAACTCTGCGTAGGGGTCAAAATCAATTTCAATGCTATCTTTAGCGATTTGGTCGGACTTTAACTTGATCTTCTGGGCTTGCTCAGCTCTGGTACCTGAAGTAACCAATTTCAAAAACTCCCCAGCAAAGTAGCTTGCTGATACAAAATTCTTATGCTTGAATGCCTGGGTCATTGCTACTTGAAGAGCACTGACTCTGTGTGCAGGTTGCAGTTTGGCCTTTGTGAAGTAAGCTGCCAATTCTAGACTTCGTTTGGTTTGCTCTTGTGGTAATTGACGACGGGCAAGCTCTATTGAAAGTCCCAGAATGTATTCACGACAAGTTTGGAGTATTTGAAACAAGTGATCTTCCTCCTCCTGATTCTTAACGTTTAAAAGAACAATTGTGTAGATTATTCCTCTGAACTCTTCGATGGCCTGTTGAAGCTTAGCGGCACGGAAGAGCTTGAACCCTTCTTGAAGTCTAGGTTCTAAAGTGTCTGAACCTGGAATAAAAGGAAGCACTTTATTAGGAGAATCTTCTTCAGTGTCAGCTCGAATGAAACATGGAATTGGATCCAAACCTTGGCTACCAGGTAAATATAGTCTGGAAGCTTGATAAACATCCAAAAATCTTTGACGAAGAGGTTCAAATTCTACAACTCCAACCTGTTTATTAAGGACTTGAGCTGCTCGGTCAAATTGACCAGCTGCGGCATAAACGGCAGCGGTACGGCCATTCTTTAACCAGTTTCCGACTTCGCCGGCAACGACAGTAGTATCTTCTTTCTCAAGGGTGTCATCAACATCATCAATATCAACATCAAGATCTTCATCACCAAGATCCCAACCATCATCCTCTTCAAGTTCCTGAGCGTCTTCAAAATCGATTTCCCCAAAAGAATCTACAGGAGCAGAATCTAAGCGTGCTTCTTCGTGGTACTCGTCTTTAAGCTCTAGGGCGTCCACCTGACCCAATATAGCCTGTTCAAAGAATGACAGTTGGGCTTCCTTTAATGGCCAGTCATTGACGTTGGGAATCTTTACTTGTGGCAAGGTAACGGACTGATTCTTTGTAGCAGGCAGCTTAATATCAGCCTCTGAAATACCAGAACTTTCTGCTATTTGTGAAGCAAGTTGATCCAAGCCGTTCGACTTGGCAGTAGCATAGGCTAACGGTGCAAGACCTCCTTCAAGGTAGGCCTTGATCCTCTTTTCAACATCATTCAAATATATAGAATTCTGGACAATGGCAGAGAGATCACCTCTATGTTCTGATATTTGTAACATCTTAGATAGCTTCGTAATGTCACCTGTGATCAGGTAGAAAAAGGATAATCTGTCTAATTGCTTCAGTTGTTGGAACACAAGTTCAACAATTTTAATGTTGCACTGGCCCAAAGCTTCCTTTCCTAGTTTGCTCCATGAGATGGCGTTGTTCAACTTTTTTGCTTCATCAAGGGCAATATCCAGATTCCCACATTCTAGAGATAATTCAAATCTCGTTTGAGGGTCCTGCACGAATTGTAAAGCAATTTCTGGATAGCCTTTCTTTTGTAGATAGCCAATTATATTCTGACCGACCAAATTGGAGTTTTTGATGATACGTAATACTTCAGTGAAGTTTTTGTTCACCAGAGCTTTCTTGAACCGATACTCAGTTGGATCAATTGTAGCAATTTCAACTTCGCCGCTTCTATTCAAACAGAAACAGTTCCTACCTTGAACTTTGGTGATGTATAACGTACTAGCTAATGTTTTGATGATACCGTTGTCTCCATTCAGTAGTGTGTACTTGATGTGGTTAAGAGTAGAATAGATGAGAACTCCAGATTCATCCCACTCAGCACTTTTGATTCGAATTGTCTCGTGCATAGAAGTAACAAGTTCAAGTTTCTTAGTAGCGATGGTAATCGTATGCTTGGAAAGTAAAGCAACATATCTACTATCGGCAGACCATGAAACGTATTTAACATTGTTGACTTGAATTTCTGATAGTTCCTTTCTTTGCTGAACGTCATAATGAATAACACAGTTTGATTTTAACAAAAGTACAGTTCCTGGTCCAGCGTATACTACATCTTTGACATTTTGGTCCAATTTAATTGACTTGGTAACAGAATTGTTCAGGTCCAACACTTCCAAAGTCTTGGAGGATTTGATATAAGTAACAAACCTGTTACGAGCGATAAAACAAGCAAAGTTAGCAGTACCTTCACGGATGTTGGTTGGTTCAATAGCACCTGTAACATCCTTTGGTAAAGAGATCAATGCATAGTAAGCATTATCAGCATCTCCGGTAGTTATCAAAATTGAATGCTCAGCGGGATTGTACGACAATGTTTTGAAGTTAGTCCATGGTTTGCCAATTTTTTTTAAAGAAAGCATGGGTAAACTAACCTTCTTAGTGCGGTAATCATAAACTTGAACCTGCTTTTCATTGTTGATGAAATACAAAGAATCCTGGTGAACAGAGTGTGCAGGTCTTTCTCTGTCAAGTTTGAAAACCATGACGCCAGAATCATGACAAGTTGCAAATAAGTTGATTTCTGGATGAGCTGCCACCAACCAAAATCTATCATTGTCACGCTTGAATTGCTTTATTGGAGTACGCTTATTCAAATCCCAGGTCCTGATGGTCTTATCTTCACCAACTGAGATAATCAGATCTTGCGTTGGGTGGAACAAAACACATGGAACGTTGTTAGTATGGCCTCTACAAGTATCAACCTCCCAAGCCTTGTGTTCGCTCATTCTCCATATCTTGACCAATCTATCATCAGCACCAGAAACAATCAGTGGCAAAGTTGGATGGAAGTCAGCCCAGTTGACACCTTTATCGTGACCTTCCAAAACATACTTGACCATAGCGTCAGTATTCCCAAAAATATCCTGCTGAGGAATATTTTGCCTAGCAAACTGATCTTCATAGGTGTTTCTCATGTTGGCAGGAGCACTGTGCTTCTTTCGCAGGCCAGTGATATCCCAAACACGAACAGTTTGATCCAGAGATGCACTGACAATCAAATCCTCCGATGGATGAAACTTAGCAGACATTACATAATGATTGTGACCAGTCAGACAAGCAATCTCCTGACGATTTTGCCAATTCCAAATTCTAATGGTTTGATCATCGGATGCAGACACGATCCATGGCAAATCATAGTGGAAAAACACAGTTCTCACGTAATCCAAGTGTCCAGAAAGGGTAAAAAGACATTTTCTGGTCTGTAAACTCCATACTTTGATGGAATAGTCATCACCTCCCGAGACGAAGTATGGTTGTGTAGGATGGAAGTCAACACCTCTTACTGGACCGTCGTGATCTTCAAAACGATCAATCAAAGTACCCATTCGATAGTCCCATAACTGGATCGTTGATGAGTGCAATGACACAAGTATCCAAGGCCTTTTAGGATGAAATGCTACACCCTTAGCCTTAGAAGACTTGGATTCAAATTTAGTTAGCATCTTCATCTTGAATGGATGGTGGGTGGGTTTGGTTGTTTGAGAAATGGAACACTTGTCGCGTTGAAATATGATGTTACCCGGATCAAAGCTGAAGAGCGAGAACTGGTACATAAACACTGGAAGCGTCAGAGTAGAGAAGATGAACCGTACTTCATCTGTACCGTTTCGTTTCAACTAGATCTTGTCCCTGGCGTTCTTCTCAATGATACTCTAAAATATGCTACAAGACTTACAGTGGAATTTCTTATTACTTATGTAAGAGAGTCTTGCATTGTAGTTTCGTTCTATCAATAACTCTAAAGGAATCCTAACACAGATACAAATAAAGAAAGAGTAGTAAGGAAACCAGCTGCCAATGAAGCAGCAACATTGCCTGATGCCGAAGTCTCTGTCGTCTGGCTCATATTTTGAACGAATCCAGCAGCTGCGGAACTAGTGGCAGAGGAAGTAGTGCCACCATTCGAAGTTGAGGAGGAAGTAGAAGTGGCACTGGATCCAGAGGAACCGCTAGACCTGGAGGAGGAGGATGATCCACTACTGCTTCTGCTGCTACTAGATTCATCATCATCGTCATCTTCATCATCATCATCTTCTTCTGCGCCAGCTTCGGGATCAAATCCGGTAGCCTCCAAAGATCCCAGCTTGGTACTATTATTAGTGATTATGATGTCACCTTGATCAAACGCATCAGGTTCTCTAAAGTAATATGTTGCATTACCAACTATTTCAGTGTCTTCTGGAGCGTCATAGCACTCAACAGTCAGTTCTTTCAGCGTGAAGTAGTAGTATCCCGCATCTTGAATATCTTCCGAATCCCAGTCAATTTCACCACCGGCCCAAGAAATTGTACCTATTTCACTGGATGAACCTCCAGCGGGCCAGATAGAAAACTGAATTCTCGATGGAGTTTGGGGGTACATGTATGTGTCTGTAGTGCTGTTATAAGTGTCCTCCTTTCTCAAAGTTCTGACAACGTCACCATCAATAGACCACGTTAACACGTCTTCCTTCCAATCAATTTCATACTCATGGTAATCATCGAAGGAGTTAACGTCCTCATCCAGAGAAGAGTTACGACCATTAGTATAGTTCAACACACCCTGGTAGTAGTAGTTTGTTTCAACTTGACTCAGATTATAACCAACATACTCCCAATCTATTTCGTCGTGCACGTTTGAGAACAAAATAAAGGATGAAACAACACCGGCACCTCTAGAAGATTTCAATGTAGCGGTAACTTTTCCGTACCACACATAGAAAGTGGAGGAAACAACTGTACCATAAGACTCTTTAGGCATGGCCAGCAATACTGCGTCATCATAATCAACTAGATTACCGTTGTAAACGAAATGAGTCTCGTTAGAGTCGCCAAGGTAGTTGGTGTCAACATCAAATTCATCAGTGCTAGCCTTCAGATCCAAGTTACGGCAAACTGGCATGGGTAAACAGGCTGACGCATTGAAAGAGTGTCTAGGGTCACAGCCTCCTAGACAGCTCACACCTGTCCCACATTCACCGTATTGACTACAGCATGGCTTGTCTTCAGGACAACTGTTGTCAGCATCGCATACAATAACGGTATCAGCGAGTACTGTGGAAACCAGCAGGAAAAATAAAGAAAGAACTGGTCTCATGCCAAATGGGAATAATACTAACGAGTGGAAAATTCCTGGGAAAAACTATGAGCGTTTGACAAGTGGACTCAGGAGGTTATTAAGTCAATGTCTTAATGTGACTGAAATTTCGAAATCGGCAAATTCTATCCAATCAACAGCTGTCAATGGTTAAATTGATTAAATCTGTCCAAAAAAAAACAAATTTTGACGTGGAAAAAAAATGGTGACACCGTTGAAGCTCCGAAATTGGTCACTCAGTCCGACTACATGCGCATGGCGGAAAAATATGCCGATTATTAATACTTCCTACATACACAGATGCAAAGATCTGATCTACCTATCTAGTCCCTTTTCTTAGATCTTCTTCCTGATGGACGATCTTGGTGCTCCTTGATTTGTCTTACAGCTTCGTTGTGAAACTTTTCCACGGTGTTATGCAGAGATAAAATTTCGTCCCTTGGAGGAACATCTTTAGGAAGTTTCATGCCAAGAACACTCTCAACTCTGAGGATGAGTTCCAGGTCATATTGAGTGACCAAAGATATGGAACGGCCGGAACGACCTGCTCTTGCAGTACGACCTACCCTGTGGATGTAGGCTTTGGAATCTGTGGGAATATCAAAGTTGATCACAACGTCAACCATGGGGATGTCTAGACCTCTTGCTGCAACATCAGTGGCAACCAAGATCGTTCTCTCCCGGGCCTTGAATTTGTTTAAAGCCCCTAGCCTCTGCGACTGGTTCAATTGTCCATGTAGGGGGATGGCGCTAAAGTCCATCAGTCTTGCTAAAAGTGCAGTTCTCTGGGCATGAGCGCAAGTCCTCGTAAATATTATTATAGATTTGTTTTGATACTTGTTGAGCAAATAGATCAAGAAGGTGTTCTTATACCCATCAGGTACAACCATTAACGACTGGATCAAAGAGTCGACTGTGCTGTACTTACTGGATACTGAGACCCTAATTGGATCTACCAGCGACGCTCTCTGTAGTTTTTCTATTTTATTGGTCATTGTGGCGGAGAAAAGGTACGTTGATCTTTCTCTCGGAATTAGCCTAAGAACTTTATCAATGGCTGGTCCAAATTCCAAATCTAATAATCTGTCTGCTTCGTCCATAATCAGGTATTTCAGTGCCTTTAAAGAAAAACCTTTAGTGTTCTCCAAGTGGTCCATCAGTCTTCCTGGAGTAGCAACAATCACGTGTGGTTTTCTCATTAGATCTTTGGCCTGATCGATCATATCCATACCACCAACAATACAGACAGATCGCAAACCCATACCGCCTCCTAACGAGTCGAATGTTTCTTTAATCTGGTAAGCTAACTCTCTTGTGGGAGCCAAGACACAGCAAAAGTACGGAGTTGCCTGTTCATAAAGCGCCTGCAAGACAGGGATCGCAAAGGCGGCTGTCTTTCCTGAACCAGTTTGTGCCAACCCAATTATGTCTCTTCCTTTTAAGGCATGTGGAATGGATTCTGCTTGAATTGGAGTTGGTTTGGAATATTTGAGCTTTTCACAAGCCTCTAATATCTCAGGAACAAGGCCAAAATCGCTGAAGCTTTCATATTTGGGTTTCTCCTCCTCAGCCACTTCGTCTTGTTCTATATCTTGTTTAGGTTCCGTGGCGTCTGTAGTAACTTCCTCTGCTGCACTTGGCTCCGAAGTCTTCTTGGCTTCAGCCTTTTCTTTGATCTTACGGATTAAATCATTGGTAGTTGATTTAGATGACGCCTTCTTGACCTTTTGAACTTTCTTGGTGACACTAGGCGACATTGCTGATCTGTGAATAATATTTCTAGGTCTTAAAGAATGCAGAGGCGGATAGAGAAAATTTCTAAAAAGCAAAAAAAATTCATATGTTCGCTCACGTGACTTGAATGCTAGATGAGCATCGTTAGATGATACTTCAATATGAAAGAAAAGCATGACAGTAGGGAATTAGGTACTGAGTTAGGATGACACTGGCAAGTCATTTTGGGTGTTTGGCTATTTTCCTCTTTTGTTAATTCATTCCCGTAACATTCCAATCCTTAGATTCGTCTGAAGGTCTTCCTTGGTCACGTGATGGTGATCCAAAAAAAAATTCAGGCAATAAAATAATTTTCTTCTCTCAATCAACCTACTAATACACAGAACGCATGGCCAACAAAGCAGCTCCTCTCAAGAAGGATCAGAAACCCGTAGAGGAAGAAGACGATGTTCATGTTCCGAAATCCATGATTATCAGAGTTGGAAGCTCTTTTCACAACACTTCCTTGCAACAATTGACCTCGGACCTTAGAGTATTAATGCAACCTCATACCGCAATTAATCTGAGAGAGAGAAGAAAGAATTGCCTCAAAGATTATGTGGTTATGTGCGGACCACTAGGTGTGACTCAACTTATAACTCTTTCCCAAAGTGAAAAGACTGCAAACTGCCATTTGCGTTTTGCTAGTATGTCGAAAGGTCCCACTACTACTTATAGAATCAAAGAATACAGCTTGGTAAAGGATATCGTGAAAACCATGAAGCATCCCAAGATGGTTGGTAAGAGTTCTGCCATTTTTCAGAGACCTCCATTGTTGGTAATGAATGGATTTGCCAATCCTAAGATAGCTGAGCCTCATGAAAAGGTAATGATAACTCAATTTCAAAACATGTTCCCGCCAATCATGCCAGAGAAAATAAATGTTGACAGTATTCGTCGAGTTTTAATGATCAACAAGGACAAGGAAACAGGAGAGATTAATTTGCGTCACTATGCCATTGATACCAAGATAGTTGATGTGAACAAGAACCTCAAGAAAATATTGAATGCCAAGATCAAGAAGAACAAGAAGATGCCAAACCTTGGAAATATCAAAGATATTAGTGAAATCTTAGAAGACAGCCATCACCTCGGTTACACTAGTGAGTCAGAGGTTGAAGATGAAGAATCTTTGGTGCAAGTTGATGAAACTGAAAAGTTGACCAAGGCTAAAGTTATCAGAAACGAAGGAAGTTCCAGCAATATCAGAAAAAAGGCTATCAAGCTAGTTGAACTGGGTCCTCGTCTGAGAATGGAACTTGTTAAGATCGAAGCTGGAGTCTGTGAAGGAGAGGTGCTATACCACCGATACGTCAAGAAATCCGAGTCTGAGATCGTGCAACAAAAGAAGAGATTGTCTCAAAAGGAAAGCGAGAAGGCTAAGCGTAGAAAGGTCCAAAAGGAGAATGTGGATAGGAAACTGGCCAAGAAGCAAGAGAGGAGAAAAAGACAGAAGGAGAAGTACGGAGCAAATGGCTCAGCTGCACCTGAAAATGATGACAGTGTTGATGAGAGTGGGGATGAAGTCGACCTCCGCCCTGAAGACTATGAGAATGACAGTGATCTTTACAGTGAATAGATATACGTAAATGGAGTGAATAGTTATAGGTAATATCAGAAGGGATACGTCAGAGCGTGCTCTGCTCCCAGCAGAGTCCTTTCGCGCCGAGAGGGCTTCGGTCACTGGAATTTTTGTATCCGGATCAATTCGCACCTTACCCGACCTTGTTACTCCACATTATATCACATATCACATATTTTGTTTCTTATCTATAAAAAGAAGTCCCTTTTGTTTTCTTCAGCAGACCCTTATTACAGCTCATTCATAGAAGATGAACGTACCAGCTTGGCAGCCTGATAGCGAGTCCACCGAATGTCATATTTGCCACTCAAAGTTCACCTTACTGAAGCGAAGACACCATTGTCGTAGATGTGGTCATTTAGTCTGCAATCGTTGCTCAAACAACTTCATCAAGTACCTGCCTTCCACCTACGTTGTTTCACCCCCCTCGCAGATATTTTTAGAGACTCCACATGTGCCTCATAGGACCTGTGACAAATGCCATTTGGAAGTTAAGACACTGAAAAGATGTTTGATAGAAACGAACCAAAGTTCCAGTAGCGTAAATTCCTCTGTCAATGACAAGGACCGTTTAATGAACAAATCTACATCATCGCTGTCAAATACCTGCCCTGTGTGTAATGAGTCTCTGTTGGCGTTTTCAGATCAAGAGAGAATAGATCACATTGACCAGTGTATTCAAGATAACGAGTTTATTGGATCTCCCAAGGGCACTCGCACGCTGAATAGGATGCTTGTCTACAACTACAAAGATGTAAAAGAAACACCTAACGAATGTGTGATATGCCTAGACGACATTGTTTACGGAGATAAAGTAGGTCGGCTGGAATGTCTGTGCTTATTCCATTATCAGTGCATAAAAGACTGGATAAACAAGAAAGGAGTTTGTGAATGTCCTGTTCACACAATACACTACTACTAGGAGGTCCAATTTTATGTCCATATCGTGCGCATGCGTCTAATGACAGCCATATATTTGGGTTCTTTGGTAGGTTCCGCACAAAACCGTGTAAAGGATCAAAAGTTTTGCTTTGCAGAGGAATTGCTGAATTTGGAAATAAAGGAGAAAAGGGGGTGTTCGGATCTTTGTTTCAGGTGTTTGTTTGGTGGTAGGTACTGTGTCCTGCTGTTTTTTTGAAAGCAGACAACTAGAGCGTTTACTTGATGCTGAACAGGTTACTAGTATGAACTTGCAGAGACAAGGAAGCTGCTACAGAGTGTTGTGGGATCTTTTGCGGTACCTTTTTTTCCTTTGATCTCAGGAAGGGGTATCAGATGACGCGCGTGTTAGAGGACACAATTTCGCGTAACCTGTACTACGATTTCTGTAACCATGCAAGGAAAATCGAACAAAGAAATATAAATTACCAACGATTTGGTGATTTGCAACGTGTAACACACTTCGTCGAAATGAACGGAGTATGGCTGGACGATGCTCAGGAGCCCCAGAATAAAGAGAAATATACACAGAGTGAGGATAATAGGATTAAGTTTCCCTGGTTCAAAAAGAAATCCCAAGAGAAGAAGATTCAAATCAGTAATCCATTTGGGTTTAATCATGTGCTACACGCCGACAACCCTTCTGCTGAGTCAAATGTCAGCAGAAATAATAGTGTGAACGAAAGAAGGTTAACCACAAGCACAACTAATAGTGTGTTCACCAGATCAACTTCAATATCCACGTTAGCCACAGCACATCAACGTGGGTTTTCCCGCCACGAAAAGAAACCAAGTCTACAGTCTCTGGAAAGAATTGAAGACCAGGTGAGTGGTTTGAGATGCGAGAATGACCTTTACAACCTTCCCGTGCATGGTTCAGATTGGGGGTTGACACTTGAGGCTAGACAGAAGGAATGCGATGATGAGATTGCTAGATTATATGAAGAATACTACGAATTTGAGAAGAAGTTGAGCAGTGGCTCTTACGAAACGACGATTGCATCGTTAAATGCTGCTGATTTTACGAAACGTTCAAGGATATAGAGTTATGGGGATAGTTAATTTACTGGGATAATAACGTAGGTGTCTCAAGCCGTGTAGCAGAGTAAAGCGCGATCGCTTCCATAAAGCGTATGCATAACCTTGAAGAAGACCTTGCATGTTACAGAATGTCGTTGAAGCTTGATATCGAAGTAGAAGAGTGGACTTCGAACCACAACAGTGATCTTGATATTCCTGCCGAGTGGTACAAACCGGTGATTCCCGAAAATTACAACGAAAACGTAAATCAGGGTGTGGAAAAGGAAATAGATGAGCAATCTGCGAAACTCATTCTCCTGCTCAATCTGATAGATGAATATGAAAGAAACCTTGTGGATGTGTGCGATAAACTAGAAGCAGGGTTTTTGCAACTCTCCCGTGCCAAATTTCACAATCCCAATAGGTTTGACTCCTCATACTATGATTTCCGCGAGTTGAATGCTCAAAGCCAGATCAAAGACGGAAAGTTGTTCGTTAGAACATCAAAAACTGAAGCTCAGTTTGAGGAGAAAGAAGTCAAAGATGAAGGAGATGATGAAGAAAAGGAGGGAGAGTCCACCCTTAGAAACAGGCACCGAAAGATTTCGGAACGTGTCGAGAAGATGGGGGAGAAATTGGAGGAGAAATTAGAGCAGAGCTCTTTTAAAGACCCAATAAAAATGTTTGGTGCCATTCTTCCTGCTTCTCTGTATGAAGCGCAAACCTCTTTCAGGCAATCATTGGGTCTATTGATGGAGAAAAAACGGTTAATGGCTGAAATGAGTGTGCTTTTCGACAGAATTGAAGAGATAGAGTTAGAAAAGGAAAATGTAAAGTCAGAGGACAAAAAAGACATTGAAACGGAGAATTCATGCGATAAATCTCAATGATCAGGCTTATGAGCAGGCTTATAACCGCAACGATGCTAAAGTTCAACTCTACCTCTCAAGTCTCGTTCATATCCTTACTTAAAGACTTACATAATCACTATTTAGCATCACTTTAATCCCGCGATCCCAAAGGCTTGGAGTAACCAACTTTTCACTACCATCAATGGCTGACAGATTGACCCAACTTCAAGTCTGTTTGGACCAGCTTATAGAACAGTTTTCTGCCACTATTCATTATGTTGATCAGCATCATGACTCGGTCAATTTACCTGAAAACGATCCGAAAATAGTGGATCCTGATTTGACCCCGGACAGTGAGTATGATTTCAAAAATACCATAAATGAGCTCTCATCGGACGTTCTTCTGAAAACGAGGCAGATTCTAGCCATAATAGACTCTCTACCTGGAGTGGGAGTCTCTAAGAAAGAGCAGATGCAAAAAATTCAGAGTCTATCAGAAGAACTACGGGCAATAGAAACCCAAAAGCAGGAGAAAATTGTCCAAAAAGACGACCTACTGGACTGGGTGAACAGTTTGATAATGAGTCTAAGTGAGAGCATAGCAAATTCAAGGGATTAGAAACAGATGAATCTTACAGTAATTAAACAAAAACAATAATATTAGTCCAAACAATAAACAAAAACAAAAAATAACCAATAAAAAAAAGCTAACAAGAATATCTAAAGTTAGGGTTCTCCTTGTCTGTCAGATCAGCAAACTCCAGGTGAGCATTATTGACTTTCTCAAGCTTATCCTTAGCTATGTTTCTTTTCCAGTAAACATAGTAGATGGCACCCAACAGGAAAAGTCCTGCAACTTGGTTTACCACAATGGCAACCTTGGCTCCATTATAGGATGGAGCTTGAGAGTCAATGAAAGTCTGAGGCCCGACTAAGTTTCCAACACAGTAGGCAACAAGATATGTAGCATTAGTTGTCAACTTCTTAGTGTGACCTGCAGTATTCGATGCGAAACAAGACAGAGCGCAAATCATACCAATTGGGAAAATGTACAATGTGTAGTATCCAGCAAGTCTGGCATTTTTTGGACCAGCAAAGGCAAGCAGACATGAACACATCAGGGTGATACATTGAGCAATGAGAGCAACAACCATTCTATGCTTGAACCATTTAACCGTATATGCCAAAGCAATACAACCGACCACCTCAACGGCTCCAGTTGGCATATTCATCAGCAGTGTCGTAGTCTTGGAATATCCAAAGTCCTCAGATAGCAAGATTGCACTGAAGTTTGTCAAACCACCGTTAGGAATATTGTTAGAAATGGCAAACAAAGCAAAAAGCCAAGTCTGGACGTCAGTGAGAGCCTCCTTGATCTGGTATTTCTTGATTTTTCTGTTACCGAAACCTTGGTTGTTCGATCTGATACGCTCAACGACCAGGACCTTCTCCTCCTCAGTAAGGAACCAAGCTTGTGTAGGGGTGTCTGGGACATGGAGAAGTGTTACAATACCCAGGAAGATGGTGATACAACCAGTGATAACGAAGACTAGCTTCCAAGCCTCAATGGTGTAGTTATCTCTAATGGCCAACCCATAAGCGATACCACTTCCCATAATGGCACCGACACCGTTGAAGGCGAACCAACATGAAGTTCTAAGGAACTGCTCTTCTTTTTTGTACCATTGAGAGGTGATGATAACGAAGGCAGGGGTAACAGCACTCTCCAGCATACCCAACAAAGTTCTCAGAGCTATGAAACCAGCATATTGTGGAACTGCATGTAGACAAAGAACGGTACCCCAAATCATAATGAAAGTTCCAACAGTTTTGATGACGGGAAGTCTTTGAAGCAGATACGAAGCCGGAAAAACGAAAGACAGATATCCAATATAGAAAGATGTTCCTGTCCAGGAATACATATCACCCTGCATATTGAGGTCTTCTCTCAAGCCCATAACTGAAGCGTAAGAGTTGGACACTTTATCCATAAACTGACAGGCATACAAAATGCACATCAAGGGGCCTAGGAATAAGTCAATCTTTCTTAGGATTCTCCTGTTGGTCGCCTCGTCTATCTCAACACCTTCAGTGACATAGTTCATAGCAATATCCACATCATTGTTGTTGGTGGAAATAGTACCAACTTTGTTGTCATTGGAAGACACTGAGTTTATTGTGGCAGAATGGACCTCGTTTTTTTCGTCAGTCATTGAGCTCGGAATGTTGTTGTTTTGAAGATATTGACCTGAATGAACTGCGCTGCTCACGTTTTATATAGCCTGTCTCCCAAGTTTGGCCAGTGATGATTTAACAATCTATGAGGTAAAATTTTGTTTGATCAAGATCGGTTGGCAACCATTTATCAGTAAAGACTCGCCGGCCGCAACGGACAATAAATTCTACCTATCTTTAACTGCAATAATTACTTTTTCCTATTTACACATAGGGGTGACACACAAACCAAATCGCAGGCGTGGGACCTGCATTCTGCTGTAATTCACCCAATTAGTTGGCAATAAGCAAAGTGAGCAGTCACCTAGTCTATCGGATCTGTTATCCCCCTCAGGCAATTTATGCCGTCTCAAAAGCTTACAACGCCGCATTGTTCGGCGATGTTGGAGTGCATAATCGATGTTATTTTGTAGGACAAAATAAAATAAGGTTACCAATGAAGGAATATCTCAATATTATTCCGCCGATATCTCGATCAAAAAAAGAGACTAGGAGATTGCAACATCGGAACATTTCGCCGCCGCGCACAAAAATGTAGGGGAAGCAAAAAACATCTTGGCAATACTACTGAAACTGATCACACGGGATATCCCAGTTTGGTAGAATTCTAGCACTCAAACAGGCCTCTTTGCTCCACCCTAGCCCGTAAACTATTGGAGAATACTGGTAGAAAAAGTACGCCGACAGTCCTAGTATTGTCATAACGTAGAAAAACCCTACTACCTTGCCTAACTTAGCCCAAACAAACTCACTAAGTATAGCGATGGACATAATACCAAACCATAGGGATGGGACGTAGTGGTGAAGGAAAAGCTGTCGGCCCATTAAGAAGGAGGGGACGAAGTGGCATATCCAACCAACGAAGTAGATGAAGAACTGGGAGTCATATTTGGCGGAGGAATCGGTCACAACTGGCGAGTGATATGGTTTCCACTTGACTAGTTGAACCAGCTTGAAAACAACGTATACTCCAACACTCAGCACGACCATCCAATAGATCGGCAAGTTACCTAGTAGATAGATTGTTCTTCCTGATCTGTTGTAATAGTTTACACCTCTGTCAAGAATGGGCCAATCTTCAGGTCTGGAACTGTACTTGTGCGAAGCAGTCAATCCGGCGTTTGTTTTCCACATTTTCTTGTGCAGTTCCAAAAATTTGCCAAAGAATCCCAGAGGTGTGACCTCCACCTTTGTGGGATACGTTTGGTTGAAAAGAGGATGTGTATTCTCTTCAATGTACCATAAAGAGTTTTCAAGGACTGGTGACTCGATACAAGTGACTTCCAGCTGACCAAACCCCCAGTCTTTGGGCAGCTTCACACGGTGACCAAACAGAGTGCATTTGGTTCCCTTGTGGAATAACTGGAATACAGTGCCGATGGATTTAACGTCTCGTTGGCCATCTTCAGCACTGTACTCCTTAACAATCTTCACCTCAAAGCTTTCGTTGATATCGGGCACATACTCTTTATCGCCTATTATGCTGACCTCATTGTTGTACTCTTGTTCACTGATTGGGGGACGGGAGTCAGATACGTGTAGGTATCCTTGGGTTTTCTTATGGAATAATCTGATGACATCTCTGTGTCTAAGGAAAGATACTTCACCGAATAACTCCTCGTCAGATAATTTATCCTTCTTTTCAATGGTGAAAAGATTATTGGAGTCTTTATAACCGTACAGTGTCACCTGTTGGTTATTAGACTTTGGATACGTGTGATTGTGGGAGTGTAGGAATTCTCCTGTACTTAAATGTCTTATCGAAACAGTGGAACCATAAGAAACGTTAGCATAAAGATTGGAAAAATCAGTCCCATCCAAACTGGCTTTGAACCTAGGGCTTGCGGTGCCCGAACCACCACTAGCCTCATGGAGAATCAAAAAATGGATTGCAAAAACTCCCAGGTAAATGATTGCAGGTACGACAATAAGAAAGTACGCCCTGTAAAAAAAGTGTTTCACCACATCACGGTCGGGAACACTCAGATCTCCAATTAACCACCATAATTGGTTGACAGTCATGACTCCTAACCAACCAATGGTGAATATTCCAACCCATTTGCTGCTGACACTGAATCCCAAAAACACACCGGTGAGAAATAGATATTTTATCCATCTTCTGCCGAAAGAATCTGGCTCATTACTGAATCTCACGTAACTGTATACTGTGAGAACAATAAATAAGAGCAATGGAGAATCAAGTAGAATGAATCTCGATTGAGCTACCAATGAGTTTTCAATACAAACCAATGTAGCTCCGAATAATGCAATAAAATGACGACACCCACTGTATCTAAGGATGAAGTAAGAAAGCAAAACCACTAGAACACCGCTGATTGCGGGAAATGATCTCATTAAAATGTAGGGAACCAGCTTTACCCCCTCCTTACTGATATAGTCATCTCCAATTTTGTTAAAAACGAAATCTCCTCGGTAACCACCTAAGTATCCTATAGCTGCGTACAACATCTTGACCAAAGGAGGGTGCACATCCATGAAATATGAACTGTTGATATAATTTCGGGCATACTTTCCGAAATGGACTTCATCAAACACAATCTGGTTGGGATACTGAATATTGAAGAATCTTACTGCAGTTGTAAACGCCAGAAACAACACCAATTGTATTTTTTCAAACCCACTAAGCGTTACCGAATCCACTAGCGGTTTAGTGAAAAAGTAGGGTCTCTGAATGCCCTTTTTGTATTCAAAAACGGCCATTTCTTATACTCTTGAGCTGTATGTTCCAGTGTCTTTTTGACATGTTGATCAGAGATTTCAGGAGGCATGTCGCGAAGCCATACTAAGAGTAAGTTTACTTACGGGGAGAACGAACTAAACGAGGGGGGCATGAACCAGACATCTACGAAGATCACAAACTGATGGTTTTAGTATAAAAATAGGGTCATAAATCGTTAAAAAAAGCTGGTCAAAAACCAGTGCACGCAAACATGTAAAATTGAGGGGTTATGTTTATCTTTATTTCAAACTGCATAAACGTCTCCCTTCTGGTCTTGCAGCTCGTTCACCAAATCTTGACAATCATCATTTGTGAAGTTCCAGCCTAGCTTACGTGATATTCTCAATGTCTTCAAACATGGTAATCTTCCCTCAGAAAGAGCGATTGTTAAATCGTCTGGGTAGATTTTGAATGATTGGCCTAACATGCCAGAAGAGTCTAACCAGAGAGTCTTCAAAGGCCTTGGTGCTTCCAAAGCTGGCAGTAGCTCTTCGTCAAATATTTCTCGTGTAATATAATCAATGTGAATGTAAAGAAATAGTAGATTGGGGCAATATTGGAAAAGCATATCCATTGAATTTGTTCTCAGCCCAGGCATAGGGTAGTGAATATACAGATGCGTTAGGTTGGCTCCAACTTTGTCCAGTACATGATAGATACCGTCTGCATGGATCGATGGACAATGGGAAAATTCAAGGTAAGTGATAGATTTTGGAAGGTTGGATCTCATTAGAAACTCATCTGAAATACCTCCACTCAAGCGTAGGTACCACAGTTTTTTTGGCCAAATGTGCTTCGTAGGTTCGAAGGAAACAGAAGACCGAGGGAAGGACAATTGCTCCAACGCAGGAAGTCTCTGCAGCGAAGTGAACAGCTCTTCCAGGTTCATTGTTTCTGAAACTAGTCTAAGATCCAAAATACGCAGTTGCGAGCACTGTCTTAAACTAATCAACGGAGAAAACCCAAACTTGGACTGGGGTGCGATGAAGGTAGTCAAATTCTTTGAGCAGCGTCTTAACAATTTGGATATAAAGGAATTTTTCCCTGATTGAATAATAGTCGAAAGGTCTAGTTCCCTAACATAATCGTAGTTCTTCTTCTTCTTGTTGCTGTCAAATATGCTCTCCATAAAACTCATGAAATTTGGAGACGTCAGTTTAGGTCTACGGTAAAGTTCTGGTAAAAGAATGTGGTACAATATCTTGTTCAGCCTTAGATAATGCAATGGTATCTGCTCGTTCTTTCCGTAGCTAAAACGCAGAATCATAATAATAAGTTCTAAAGGCAATTTGAGTCTGTTGTCCTGCTTCTTTTTCATTGTTTCCAACTTCAACTGGAGAAACCTTTGGAACCCATTATCTTGGTACAATAGGGCAACCTGTAATATATTAAACTTGTGAAACTCACTTTCGGGCCAATATTTGCAAGTATCAAACACTCGCTCATATGACATGCAACCACATTGGTCGCAAAACATAGCACTGTTTGTGTAGACACATTTATCACACTTATTGGCCGACGAACTGTGGTTCACACATTGCACTTTTCCAGTTTTGCTCTCTTCATCCTCATCTTCCTCTTCTTCGTCGTTATTCGCTCTGCTGTTGGCGGCCACCCCATAAACGTACTTTTTATAGGGTAGCTTTTCCTTCTTGGGTCGGCGTTTATTAGCTATTTTGTTGGTCAGGCTCTACCAAGAAGCTGTAATGATCTAGAAGGCGGCTGACTATTTTTTGATTAGGTCAGTGGTTTCGCTAAGGAGGCAAGAGGAGAAGGTTCGGGCTAAGAAATTGATAACGCGAGAAAAACTGGAGTTAATCCGTGTGATATAGGAAATGCAATCCAAGCAAGAACTGAGGCTAAATTGGGTGACAGTATTCTTGTATAGCAAGCTTTCATATGAACAGTAGTAAAAAGCTGACCGTTTCAAGATAGCAATGGTGGGTTGTGATCACCAGGCATTCTGAAGAATCTTAATAATTAAGGTAAGACTCATCATAAGTAATCTTCGTGGGAATGACCAGCACCAGAAGAAGATACGAATGGGAAATTTAGGTATTGACCACAGATTAAAACTGCTGTTTTGACTTAATTGCTTTTCTGTTCTCAATTTCGAACAGGTGGTACTTGTGGTGCTAAGCGTGGATGGTGACTTTTGATACGTGATCAATCTCATAGCTTGTTCGAGCTGACTCAACCGTTCAGTTAGTTCATTCAGACTTATGGATTCATTGCTAGATGTTTTCTTTTCTAAACTCTCCAACTTTTTGTACACATCGGTTATGAAAAATGGCAATTCCTTGAAACTTCGATAGGAAGGTGGTTCAGATTTGACAGGCTCCAAGCGCTGATTTGTTTCATCAGCGCATATCTGAGAAATGCAGTCTTGAACGTTTTTATGAATTTCTTTTCCCCATTGCCGTATGGAATAAGTTGTCAGTACAAACTGTTCCGAGTTGTACAATAGATCCGCTAAAGGTCTAGATTCCATAAAGTACCATTTAACCAGTTGAAAACAAAGTAGTGCTAGGCCTGTGGCAATTATTCCCCAGCCAAGAAACATCGTTCTGGATTTGCCTTGTCCAGCAGATTCAACCCTTGATGTACCATGTCCCCCTCTCATCTCCAAGTATACTTCCCATTGCCACCTTATTGTTTGGTAAACGGCCCAGCCAATTACCAATAACGACGCAAGCTCCAGGCACTCTTGCAATCTTGAAATAGCGCTTTGGGGGATAAGGTACGCCACAACGACAAGGGTCACTACTAATAGAACAAGGTACTCGTTTGTATCATTTAGAGTAATTATTTCCAGGCCAAATCCAACCTTGGAGCTCTCCTTCCGCCCAACAAAACTCATATTCTTTCCCGGCTTTGAATTGGGTGAATTCAGCCCGTTTACCGCGGTTTTCTCTACCAAACGGAGGTTTCTTGGGTAGAACATTTTCCTAGCCTTATAAGATTAGATCTTAGATTAGATCGTAGATCAATGGCATTCGCGCGGCTGGTTTTCTGATATTTCATTTCTGATTGAGTTGGCTACACAGTAAACTATTTAGTAGGAGTAACGGAAGAAAGGGTTCTCAATATCAGTGATGTCCATGAATTCGTAATTAGACGGCATCTCGACGCGCTCCTTTAGTTCCCTCTTTGCGTTCTGTCTTTTGGAGATCCATCTGATTAGCATACAAGTGGGGATACAGACACAGGTCAGGACTAAGAGGGCGATCTTGGCTGGGTAATAGTTAGGAGAATCCTCTATTCTGAACATTTGAGGTCCAATTAAACATCCCAAGGCAAATCCAATCATAGTAAAACAATTTCGGGCCAGTTTCTTGGTGTAACCTGCAGTATTGGCTCCATTCCAGGCAAAAATCATGGAAATTATACAAGTTCCTGGTTGCAGAAGATAGATGGCAAGCAACTTACCCACTCTGTTCTTGGGATTGTCCCCTAGAGTAAGAAGCATAATATAACCAACAATTGAAGGAACCAGCAATGAGATCGAAATCCATGTCCGGTGGCCAACCTTTGACGAAAGATAAGTTGCTCCAAGAATACTGATAATTACAGCTACACCAACAGGCATTTGGACTAATGCGCTCTCCTTTGACGTGAATCCAAACTGACTAATAATAGTAACACTGAATGTTCCAAGAGCTCCAGTGGCACACATACTCATAACAGTTAAGAAGAACATTGGCCACGTGTGAGGATCTTTGAAGAACAACTCAATGAGCTGGTGTTTTTTGAAATGCTTCGTCTCTGTTCCTGTTTGATTTTCTCTTATGTGTTCCAACACTACCAGTTTTTCTTCCTCTGATAAGAATTTAGAACTCATTGGGTTGTTTGGAAGAACTAAAAATGTTACCAACCCTGCGATGAAAGTGATTGCACCCATTACAAGATAATATATCTGCCAACTTTGGAGCCTGGCATTGGTGACATGCTGAAATCCAAACGATAGCAGTCCACCAACAATACTGGCCGTGCCAGATTGAACTGACCAGACACCAACTCTTCTCATTTGTTCGTTCTTGGTATACCACATTACCGAAATGGAGACCAATCCCGGAACCACAACAGCTTCCAAGGCACCCAGTAACGCTCTGATAACCATTAAACTGGCATAGGTGTCGCATGCAGCGTGGCATGCGACCACAATTCCCCAAAGAGTTACACATGTAGCGATCGTTGTAGCGGGTGGAAATTTTTGCAACGCCCAACAGACGGGAGCTTCAAAAGCAACCTGTGCAACATAGAAGATTGTACTCAAATTGTTGAACTGGTTCCCCACTAAATTATCTTTGATACCCATCACTGCAGCATAGTTGAGTAAGAACTTGTCAATGAATTGCAAAAAATAAATCACGGACAAGATTGTCATGACACGGATATCAATCTTATGCTTCAAATAAGATGGCAACTCTGTGACTGACTCGGTCAAGTTGATGTTCTTCTCCTTGAGATACTTGAAGGCTTCATCCTGCTTACTCACTGACTCATCATCAGACGAAACACTACGTTTTTCACTATTCATTCTAGTGGATGCAAACGCTCGGGGCTACAACGAACGCTCTTATACTAAATCGGAAGGAATATCATATACTCATCGTGTCTCGTTATGGGGTAACCTGAGCCGTAGACATCTGGTATTACCCAATTGGGAATTTGAAAGTGAGTCAATAATGTTTATAGCCGAAAAATAAAGGGTTCACAACGATTATTTGCTACAAATAACCGGAAACAATGATCCAAAAGCCGCACCAGATGGAGCCTATAATGCTTATCCCTCCTCCATTACCAGCAGCGGATTAGGACTGGCATGTTACTTGCTGTTGCTACACGATGAATCAGAAGACTCAACCCCCATTAGGCAATTCACCCCCTACTCTCGCTTTACCTTGGGCAAAAAAATTCATGGAAAAATAACGTTGTCACGTGATAGGGCTCAGACCTACTTTTCTTCCGGGTAACTTTTTTGAAGATTCCCTCACTTAATTCTTTTTCAGAGGCAAAAATCTTTTCTACATCAAGTATCCTACACCATGGTTTTAGTCCAAGATTTATTGAACCCCAACCCAGTATCCGAGGCCAAGCAGCACAAATTAAAGACTCTGGTCCAAGCTCCAAGATCTTTCTTCATGGATGTCAAGTGCCCAGGTTGTTTTGAGATCACCACTGTCTTTTCTCACGCTCAAACTGCTGTAACTTGTGATTCATGCACCACAGTTCTGTGTACCCCAACCGGTGGTAAGGCTAGATTGTCAGAGGGATGTGCCTTCAGAAGGAAGTAAAAGAATGTTTGCAGATGATCAAAGAAGAGGATCGATCAAGAAGATAACGTGTAAATGTAAATGGTCAAAATTGCCATCGTTATTTTTGCATAGTCATGTACATTAATGCTCAAGTGAAATGTAATATTAAAGAGGAACTGTAGCAGAGTTGGATGTAGCCAGGCTTGAGTCTGTTCGTTGGTAGGGAGTTGCTACCTTAATTTCTTTCGGTCGTGTGACTATTAATAACTGGTCTCTTATTGTGGTCAAGTGGTAAGATTTAAGGAGAGGTTCGTTCGATTCCGAATGTGCGCATTATTTAAACGTTGCTGGCACCTCGTTTATCGTAAAGCATATCTTTCCGTTGGACTTTACATAATCTTCACCAATTAGGACCATCTCTTCCCCGTAAAGTATATCCCGAATGGGCGGGTTGATATACAACTCGCACACCCCTGGCATAAATGTCACATGAATTTGTCATCACAGTCCGATATCACATCCGTTTCAGTATCCCTAGTCTAATCTGTCCTCACATTATCTATGCTGGTAGGGAGTTTTTTTGTTTCGAGTCTTCAGGTCTAACCGCGACGCGTCCTTTTCCACTTTTGTCTTTCGCGTCCTGAATCGTTCTTGATATTACACGCGTCAGTTTAATAACGCGCATCCTTTAAATAAATTCTTTGGTGTGAGTTCTTCCTTTATAATAAATCACCCATCCAAGCCAACCTTCCTACCATCCTCTCAATATAACCTAACAATGTACGTTTTTAAAAGAGACGGACACAAGGAGCCAGTCAGATTTGACAAGATCACCGCCAGAGTCTCCAGATTATGCTACGGGTTGGACCCTAAACACGTCGATGCTGTTGCTATTACTCAGCGTGTTATTAGTGGTGTCTACCACGGTGTCACTACTGTGGAGCTGGACAACCTTGCCGCTGAGACTGCTGCTTACATGACCACTATCCATCCTGATTATGCCATCCTGGCAGCAAGAATCGCTGTCTCTAATTTACACAAACAGACTACTAAGCAATACTCTCAGGTGACCAAGGAGTTGTACGAATACATCAACCCAAAGAACGGAAAACACTCTCCCCTGGTTTCTGAGGAAACTTACAACATCGTTCAGAAACACGCTGATGAGTTGAACTCTGCTATCGTCTACGACAGAGATTTCCAGTATAACTACTTTGGATTCAAGACTCTGGAAAGATCCTACCTTCTGAGAATTAACGGTAACGTCGCAGAACGCCCCCAGCATTTAATTATGCGTGTTGCTATCGGTATTCATGGTGATGACATTCCAAGGGTTATTGAGACTTACAACTTTATGAGTGAGAAATATTTCACTCATGCCTCGCCTACTCTGTTTAATGCTGGTACTCCTCACCCACAAATGTCCTCGTGCTTTTTGGTCGCTATGCAGGATGACTCGATTGAAGGTATTTACGATACTTTGAAGCAATGTGCCTTAATCTCCAAAACTGCTGGTGGAATTGGCTTGCACATCCACAACATCCGTGCTACAGGGTCCTACATTGCTGGTACTAATGGTACCTCCAACGGTATTATTCCAATGGTAAGAGTCTTCAACAACACGGCTCGTTATGTTGATCAAGGTGGTAACAAGCGTCCTGGTGCGTTCGCTTTGTACTTGGAACCATGGCACGCAGACATTTTTGCCTTCATTGATATTCGTAAGAACCACGGAAAGGAAGAAATCAGAGCTAGAGATCTATTTCCAGCTCTGTGGATCCCTGATCTGTTCATGAAGCGAGTAGAACAAAATGGGGAATGGACTTTGTTTTCTCCAAGTGAAGCTCCAGGCCTTGCAGACGTATACGGGGATGAATTTGAAGAGTTGTACGAAAGATACGAGAAGGAAGGTCGTGGTAGAGAAACCATCAAAGCTCAAAAACTTTGGTACGCCATTCTTGAGGCACAAACAGAAACTGGTACTCCATTCATGCTATATAAGGATGCTTGTAACAAGAAAAGCAACCAGAAGAATTTGGGTGTCATCAAATCTTCTAACCTCTGCTGTGAAATTGTTGAGTACTCTTCTCCAGAAGAGACTGCTGTCTGTAATTTGGCTTCTATTGCTCTTCCAGCATTTGTTGAAACTGATGACAATCACTGCTGGTACAATTTTGAAAAGTTGCATGACATCACAAAGGTGGTTACACGTAACTTGAACAGAATTATAGACAGAAACTATTATCCCGTTCCAGAAGCTAAGAGATCTAACATGCGTAATAGACCAATTGCTGTTGGTGTTCAAGGTTTAGCCGATGCTTTCATGAAATTGAGAATTCCGTTCGACTCACCAGAAGCTAAGCAACTTAATATTCAGATCTTTGAAACTATTTACCATGGAGCTTTGGAAGCTTCCAACGAACTAGCTGTCGAAGAAGGAGCTTATGAATCTTTCCAAGGATCTCCAGCCTCTAAAGGTATTTTGCAATATGATCTTTGGGACAAGAAGCCATCTGAACTATGGGAATGGGAGTCGCTTAAAGCCAAGGTTGTTTCAAAGGGTTTAAGAAACTCATTGCTGGTTGCACCTATGCCTACTGCATCAACTTCTCAGATTTTGGGTTACAATGAGTGCTTTGAACCTTACACTTCCAACATCTATTCTCGTCGTGTGTTAGCTGGTGAATTCCAAATTGTCAATCCTTACTTGTTGCGTGATCTTGTCGACTTGGGTCTCTGGGACGATAACATGAAGAATCACATCATTTCAGACAATGGTTCTATTCAGAACTTACCCAACATCCCTGAGCAACTTAAGGGTCTTTATAAGACTGTTTGGGAGATATCTCAAAAGACTATCATTGACATGGCTGCTGATAGATCGGCCTATATCGACCAATCTCAGTCGTTGAACATACACCTAATGGCCCCAACTATGGGTAAATTGACCAGCATGCACTTCTATGGTTGGAAGAAAGGATTAAAGACTGGTATGTATTATTTGCGTACTCAGGCTGCTGCTGCTGCTATTCAGTTTACAGTTGATAAGGTTGCTGTTCTCCAGGCTTCTCTTACCAAAGCCAACCTGGATCAATTGAATATGAGAAAGTATCTTGCCAATCCTGCTTCTAGCGACAAAGTTGCTG
Organism: Komagataella mondaviorum; assembly: GCA_023213015.1. Classification (NCBI taxonomy): domain Eukaryota; kingdom Fungi; phylum Ascomycota; class Pichiomycetes; order Pichiales; family Pichiaceae; genus Komagataella; species Komagataella mondaviorum. The sequence goes on along the minus strand of JAKWBA010000002.1, from coordinate 172,935 downwards.
AAACTTCTTTCGTCTCTGTCTCCAGTAAGGAAAACACACCAGAGGTTGCTGCAGTAGACACTCAACCAAGCTCCCTGGAAAACAGCGTTTCTAACCTAAGCATTCAGGAGAAGACTGAGGGAATAACAGAAAAGGGAAGTGAATTGCCAGCCGAACCTACTGAAGGAAATATCTTCAGTTCTGAGGCTATTGCTTGTGCTATAAACAATCCGGAGGCTTGTGAGATGTGTTCCGGTTAGTTTGAGCGATATTGCTTCTGAGAGTTTGTATAGTATAAGATTACAGGGTTTTTTTATTTTTAGGTAATGTTTTAAAGAAAATAGATAGTAAAACCGATGTTATTCAAGAATCCCTATCTAGAGTTTGTTCTATTTCACTTAGAATACCTACTCCTTCAGCGTATTGTAGCCAAAGGGAAGAATCAGCTTCTACCGGTTTGACATTCTCCTTCCAATGAAAGTTCTTGGTCAAGAAGTCGCTATATGTGATAGCTTTGTCAGTCTCGCAAATATCGGACCATACCGCTTTGAAAGCTCCTCCAATTGCACAAGCATCACCGAGGTTGATTTGATAATTGCCTTCTTTTGCTCCAAGTATCTCAGAAAACTTGCGTACAATTGAAACGTTCTGTGAAGCTCCTCCTACATAAAATGCTTTCTTTGGATGAGAAATCAAATCAGAGATACGTTGGTCTTTCCCATCAGCAGATATTTTGGAAAAAACTGACAACTTTTTGGTAACTTCATTCTTTTCCACTTCATCGATCTCTTCAGATCCATGATAAAGAGGGCCAGACCGGAGACGACATGATAGAGCTTGCGACTCTACGATGGAAACCACATCATCTTCAATATTCCATTCCCTAGCAACTAATTCTCTCTTCGTGTCATCATATAAGTAACGTTTTGTTTGAGCAATACAGTTTGGAATAATCTCACCTTTTGGAAAATAAACTCCAAGTTCCCTATTCCCATGAAGAGGTTTGGAATTGTCCAAGATTTCATTGAACTTCGTCCAGTCATTAGGATCAGATACATTGTACTTTTCATCCAATTCAGCCTTGATTTGGTTTCTAGCTAATGCTCCATTCACGTAGCAAAGCATTACCATGTACGAGCCTGGAACTGTAGGGTGTTTGAATACATGATAATTCGGATTAGGCCAATAAGTCTCAGTGACTAAAAGGACCGTTGTAGAAGTACCTAGGGAGACTAATATGTCATCATTATGCAGTGGCAGTGAAAGGATAGTAGCCAAGTTGTCACCTGTAAACGAGAATACTTTGGTATCGCTACTAAATCCATACTTTTCCACAAAGTACGCAGAGATAGATCCGATTGAATGATATCCAACTGGTTCCAAATCTTGCAATTTATTTTTCAGCTCAGTGACACCTTTTTGACGTTCATCTTCGGTAGCTCCATCAATCTCTGGATCAACGGCAGCAGAAATAGCTAACAGGTTTTCATCATATTTAGAGTTTTGAATATCATAGATGTTCATTCCACAACCATCACTCTCCTCGATTTTGGTTATCTTTCCGCATAGAAGAGAACTTAGAAAACTACTGATCAAAGAAATCCTGTACGTTTTTTTGTAAAGCTCTGGATTTACTCGTTTGGCTAATTTTCTTATCTGAGGTCCAGTAAAACGATAATGAGCTCTTGATCCAGTGATTTTAGACAATTTGTCAGGAGATCCTGCTTTCCTTTCAAATATCTCCAGCTCTTCTCCGGTTGAGTGATCTTGCCAGTTGGGAGACATTTCAAAGGTAAAGGCCTCAGGACACAACTGGGATTTCAAATCCTTCGATGGAGACAAAGATGACAGAAGATCCGGAGCATCGTTAGACCAGTAGACAGAACCATGTTGTTGGCAAGATCCGGACATTCCTTTTACGTTGCGAAATGGAAAGTTATCCTCTTGCATCTTGGAAAAGATCAGATCTAAGGCCTCGATCCACATCGCTACCGGAGCATTGATCTCACCAGACTCTTCCGTCACATAAACTCCATTATTGATTCCATAAGAACTCAGCTCCTTATCAAAATCAACTCTGTAAGTCCTGAAATGGGTCAACGAACACCCTTCAAAGGAAGTAATTTTCAACTGTTGGGTACTAAGATCAAAACCTAAGTAAAGCGCATTCGGAACTGATTCAGTCATTGTTGAATTTCTACCTTGGAATTCTTTGGCAGCCAAGTTTCAGGATTCTTTTTGTAAAAACTATAAGGTGGAATGACCAAAAAGACTGTCAATAAACCAAAAGCGGCAAAGGTATATACTGTGTACAAGATGTTGTCGCTTAAAAATCCAATCAGAAAACTAACGATTGCACCAAATGTAATTACCTTTTTTGTGATACTGTTAGCAAGTTCCTGTCCTTTGAAATCGATAGTGCCTTCAAGGTAAGAAATTGACATTTGCCTCGGGTTATATCTTAAGAGGAAAGATGACAGATGCCGTAGGAGAATTGGTAACCACACAATCCACTCTATTTCGAGATGCACGAACAGACAGGTCGACCAACTAGGTCCTAAAACAATTTAAAGTGGGGCACTATTTATTATTACCAGTCTACAATTACTCAGGGCCATCGATGATAGCCTTGATGGCTTTACCTTGTTTAACCGTCTCATAGGCATCTACAGATTCAGTGAATTTGAATCTATGGGTGACTAATCCTTTCACGTCGACTTTGCCTGAAGCAATCAGTTCAACGGCTAAATTGTAGTCGTTGTAGCAGTATCTGAAAACTCCCTTAACGGTGCATTCCTTCTCACATATAAGCCCTAGTGGGAAATTGTTGTATTCCGCTTTTCCCATTCCAACTTGCACGTGTATTCCCCTTGGAGCCAATGCTTTGATCCCCGCTGCGATACAGGATTCAACTCCAGTGCAATCAATGGAGACATTGGGGTGCTTTCCTTCCAAAGCATCCGAAAGATTGTCCATTCCGTTCTTTGAGTTGAAAGACTGTGTTGCAACCTTTAAAGTGTCCTTTGCAAGCGTTAGCTTATCGTCAGAAATATCTACAATGAGAACTGATGTAGCACCATAAGCTCGAGCGGTCGCAGCCACTAACAAGCCAACGGGACCAGCTCCAAATACCACAACACTATCACCAAAAGTGATTTTGGCAAGTCTTGCGGCGTGAACGGCAACACTCAATGGTTCCACTAAAGCACCTTCCTCCAATGAGACATGTTCAGGAAGTTTGACACAAAAATCTTCAGGGAGCAAAAAGTAACGACATAAAGTGCCATCGATAGGTGGCGTGGCAGCAAAGGCCATCTCTGGGCACAGGTTGTAGTGTCCTGATTTGTAGGCATCACTGTAACGAGAGGGGATACCCGGTTCACAAGCAACTTTGTCACCTACTTTAAGCGACTTGACCTCGGAGCCAACTTCAACAACAATTCCGGAAGATTCGTGACCTAGAACCATTGGTGACTCAAGTTTGAATGATCCACAGCATCCATCTGTGTAAAAGTGTACATCACTGCCACAAATACCGGTTTTCTTAATTGCTATCTTCACATAGTGAGGATCTGCGATATCTGGAACTGGTCGGTCCTCAATGACAATCTCATTGACTTTTTTAAGAATAACGCTTGGGTTATCAGACATTGTAACTAGGATTGAATAAAATGAAGCGGGAAAAGAGGAAAACTACAGGGCGGAAATGTTTTTAACTTCTCTAGTCAAAGCTTCGAAAATTACGTGGGGTACATAGCTGGGCTAAGTTTTTCCGATATATGCAACGATCGTTTCTTATCCCGCGCATTTTACAAAATTCCTAAACTAAAAGCAATCCGCGTCTAGTAATAATGTACACTACTATTTACTTCTACCTGTCTGACCTTGCTCTTCCTCCTTGCATCATTTTATCCTCTCGTAGCTTACCCGTTCGGTCCATCATTGGCCAATTACCCCAACCGTTCAATTTGATTATGTTACATGTTGCGTTGTCATCACCACCAACGCACTCCACAAATTTAATGACTTCTTTGGCAGCCTCATGAGGTGTTCCTTTTAGAAGACCTTTATTGTTGGTTGTTGTCATGACCAGATCCACAATTTCCTGGTCAGAGAGATGATCTGTGACTCCATCAGTGACAAGTGCTAAAAAACACTCGTTCCCTCCGAAATCTCGTATATGTTTACTCTGAATTATTTCCGGGTTCTGATTTTTATATGTTTGTAGTTTGGTAGAATTTCCTATCAGATACTGAGAGATCTCAGGCTCGGCAGACACTCCCTTGTTTTTGGCAGTAAGGTCTCCGAAAGATCTAGTATTGGCAAAGTTGATGAACCTTTCCTCTCCAAAAGAATCGGTCATCATCAGCCCAGCCGAAAACCTTGAAAGACGTCTGCTTTCAATTGGATTAGAAGGATGGTGGCTATGTGTTAGTGGGTGTGCCAGTCCGTTTTTATCGCACAGCACTACTCTTGTATCTCCAACATGTGCAACCACTAGCTTACTCAATGCATTTTGTTCGTAGAAGAACACATCATCAAAAGGCAGATTATCACCTCTGTCATTGCCCGTTTGTACATGTGAGAAATCTGTCGCTTGAAGTTCAATCCCAGGGTTCGGATCTAAAGTGTAAAGAAAAACGCTAGAACAGGTCGATCCTGAATGATGCCCCTGCTTTTCAGCATCATGCTCGTGAGTTAGGAACTGATAATCTGTATAAAGAAATGCCAAGTAGACTTGTAGAATAAAATAATCATGACTATTCAAAGATTCCATAATGCTGTCTGACTCCCAAACAGGTTTATTATCAGAGGGGTCCATGTACAACTGTTTGATAGTATTCTTTTGGTTGGCAGAATCATAGCTGACATTTCCACCTTCATCCAGATTATATTTCAAAACTTCATAAAGATGGCTATTCAGTCTCTTATACCATCTGCGCCAGTATCCACCGATAGATTTGACATAACCCTTGAAAAGTTTATCGATCGCCCCACTGCTTATTTTATAATTCTCTATGTTATCACTTAAATGAGTAGCCAAGTATCGACTACACTCATTGCCTCCATGTCCATCAAAAATGTTGAAGTTAAACACCTTAACTGCTTTTCGATCCACTTTATCGTTCTCCTTTTCAAATGGAATCAACTCATCGTCCGCTCTTTTGTCTAATTCTTCGTTCCCGTCTTCACCGACGGTAATGCTGACTTCAGATCGGGGTGGGAAAGCTTTGTTTATGATTGCCACATTAAAATTGTCCTCATTATACAACCTATTGCATCTTGACGTGTAGTAGCCGTAATTGGATGGTACTTTGCTCAGATTTACTTTCAAAGTGTTCTTACTACCCTTTATGCGAACACTCAGATAATGAGACAAATGACGGATCCTTATTGCATTTGCCATTATCATAAATGGCTCTTTTGCACTAGTTTTTGGGCAAATTGGTGGATGTTAAAAGGCATCTTTCTCGAAAATAGGGATAAGATAATATCGGAGATTTGAGTCTCCGGCCAGTTAAGCAGATGCCAGATCGGAGTTACGATGCTACAGGAGGAGATGAAAAGTGACGTTAGTAATAACGATATGCTCTATAGTTAAGTGTCAAATCAGGTTTATACGTGGGCCTGTCTTGCTCTAAGTTCCCTGTCTATGATTTGTTTGGATCTAGCGATTAAGCTGTCATCTCGATTGAGTGGTTCAGATTCATCAAATTGGAGGTCAAAATCGTCATCTAGGAATAGGATATTTCTGATCCACTGGTTCAGCTTCCCATAGACATTATATATCTCTAAGACAATTGGGATAATAATGAGACGTGGAAGAATATCGTTGATAACTTCTCCAGCCTTCACCAATTTGATAGATTCACCGAGGAACTTTTGAAACTGCGAAGAATCGTTAGAAAGAAGCATAGTGAAGTTGTAAGAAAGTGGAATAGTCAGTCTGGATGCATACATAAGAAAGAAAATGAAACTGGAAGGATTGGAGTTTCTGTGTGGGGAAATCTTGTATATGTTGAACACTTTGACTTGCGTCAAGGTCAGTAATGTAACAACTACCATATAAGACAGAAAACAGAATACTGTCACGGAGTTCAACCTTGTGTGGAAGTTCAGATTGATTATGTATTTCAAAAGAGACGCTTTTGTTGAATGGAACGTTTCTGATTGCACAATTACCACAGAGATTAGTAAGCTTATAATACCTGCCAACACATGAACATGATATCTCATGTAATTGTAGTAAACGTAATTGAAACGAGGGAATCTGTTGAGCAAATGATTTGGTTGATGTTGAAAAATTAGTGTTTGAACTCCAGAATTCTTACTTTCAAATATTTCTTCCCATTTCAAAGCTTCATCCATGGTTTCATTGAACTGATTCAAAGCCTCTAGATACTTATGTTTATAGATGCTTAAATTCTCAGAGAGTTTGACTAGAGTATCAGCTTCGGCACCATCGATCAATACAGCATGGTTTGATTCTGTTTTGATACTTGCCGGTATTTTTTCGATCAAAGAATCTAAGCATTCCGAATTTTCTGGGTTTCTTGAATGTTTTAATATCTTGTAGCAAACATCTTTATAGTTCAGTAATTGGTCGTTCCTAGCAGTAGAAAGACTTGGGATTTTTAAGTATAGCTGGTTCACATCCACGGAACTGCGCTTATAGATCGATTTTGGCACACTAATCAATCCATGGCTCATCATCCACAAAGCAATAGTCAACGAGTAAATGTGTGAACACGTAATTACTATAGATTTGAGATTCTCAAGCCTGAATTTTCTAGTTAACAAGCAGTAAGCCAAAATAAAGAACCCCGCTGTTATCAACGCTAATTGGTATCGAATCAACTTGGTGATACTGTCTCTAGCCTTATCCTTTGCATCATAATAACCTGATCTTGTGTAATACTGAAAGAAAGGTAACAAAGCCCAAGTCAACAGAAAGGTAAGCCAGTAATTCAACTGCCACGTGCGATAAATGATTTTTCCGTCAGAGTCGGATCTACCATTGTAGAGGTCCAACGGCAATAGAAACACAATCGACAATGGTAGGTAAATCGAAAGTGTCAAGGTCGCCAGCAATGGCAGCGAAACTTCTCTGTAATCAATGTATCGATGTATAAACAGAATTGCCAAAAAGAAAGTGGCAACCAATGAAAATGTCAGCCATATCCACATTGTGTTGATGTGAATTTGGAGGTAAAGCCATGGAACCTGGAACAAGTTCTATGGATATGATACCGTTCGCGAAGTAGGAAACTACGCATATCAAACCAGAGAGAAATTAAAAACTACGTATCTGGTCAGTATAGACTTGCTATAAACTCTCAAGTTGTAAATCACAGTGTTGTGTAAAAAAAAAGGTAATCTTGAACTGAACAGTCGGAGATTTGTCTTTAAAATGAGTTCCGTAACATTCGTTTCTTGGTCGTGTGTTCTTAGTTCTTGTTCTGTAGTAATCGGATATACTCATGGCGGGATTAAAATTCTGGTTCTTCTGGCAAGGAAATAAAAAAAAATAGGCACATTCGGATGAATGACTAAACATCAAGCACATAAAACGGAAACTCATTCAACCAAAAACTTGTACTTTTTCTTCGTAACTGAAACATCATTCAGTGCTTCATCATCTACAAACCAAGCAACTCTGCTTGCAGCTCCTTCGTTCACGATACTAGACGGCAGCCCCTTATCGGGTCTTTCCATGATCGTTTTTAGTACAGGAGCCTTGACTGCACCTTCGACAACGAAGGTGACCTGGTGTGAATGACAAATGACTGGAATTGTTAATGTGATTCTGGCCTTGGGTCCTACAGGTGCATTCTCAACTGGAACAACCCAAGCATATTTTTCTCTTAGAGTTTCGCCATCATTGGGGAACAAAGACGCAATGTGTCCATCAGGGGCACAACCCAGCAATAGCAGATCGAACATAGGGAGTTTCACCGAATCTTTATTAGCAAACCCTTTAATCAGGGTCTTTTCGTAATGATCGGCACATTCTTGTGGATCATTGATCAAGGATTCGTCTATGTGGTGAATTGTTGGTTTAGATTCTTCGGGCAAGAGATCAAAGAGCTTTCGTTTGGCTAATCCATAGTTTGATTCTGGGGAATCAAACGGCACCAGTCTCTCATCGGCAAAGTAAACATCCCATTTATCCCATAATACGTCTTCTCTCTTTAGCAATCCTTCATTTAAAACTTGAATTAGAGAACCTCCTGAAAGGGCTATCTTGAATCTCTTTGGACGGGTATCCTTTTTCTTCTTGGTGGTTGTTTTAGTCGTTGATTCACTACTTGCTAGAGGATCGCCACTATCTTTCCGTATGTCGCCAAAAAGGGTTCTGTTCTGAGCAGCAATTATATGGTCTGACACGGCTTCTGCTACCCCATTCAGTTCTTTGAATGAGTAGATAATTGGCACAGTTGTAGTCATAATTGGCCAAACGTGAATTCGTTAATGATTAGGTGTCTGATTCTTATTTATCCTTGAAGAGATAAAGAATGGACAAAGGGTAGGCTTTTTTATCGGTAAACGCACGACTCTCTTTCTTGGAATTCAGTGGGCCAAGATAAGAGCCTCTGCGGGTTACGGAAAAGATTGGCCAACTCACGCCTTGGAGGGCTACCATCTGAAAGTTCGAATGAGCCCTATAGTCTACGGCTAGCTCTTTAGATCGACGCCAACCTCACTAGCAACCGACATCCAATATTACCTTCTAGATTTTTCTAGGAGGGATGAGGGCAATCACGCTCGAAAGGTACACTCTTTAACGAAAGTTTCCCCGTCTAAGAACTCCGTATCAGTTGCTTTCCAGATCAAATAACCCCAAAAAGAAATACTGATATGGACAAGTTGGAAGAGTACGTAGCAAATTGGCACAGCTCAAAGCCCTTGGAGAGTCGAGAGATTGACGTTGGGGGAACAAAAGGTATTGTTACCAAACTTGATGATCACAGGATACTGCTAGTATTGCTAGGTGATAGCATAGAGACAAGGATAATCAATGCCAGCCTAATAACAAATAAACCAGTTCCAAAGGAAACAAAGAAACCAGAACCTGCTGAACAAAACAGAGCTGGAGACAGTAGTTTCAGTCGTCTGAGAGAATCCAATCCAACATCGCCCCCATTGGGTGAAGCACCCCCACAGTTTACAGATGAATATCAAATGCTGGATGATCCAGTGACTTCCAATTTTGCTCCACCACTGGGACCTCCACCAATTGGAGAGGGTGATAGGTTACCTCCTGGAGGAGCTAACCCTTCACTATCACCGTTTGCTAGTGATTTGGAGAGAGGAAATGGGATGTATCCGTCCTTGAATCATCCAATTTTCAACCCCGGCGAAAGGCAACCAAATTTAAGGCATCCTCCAGGAAGTAGATACGATGAGCCTACGCCCTTTGGGCCTCCAGGAGGATCATCACCCAGAACAGGGCCCCCAGGAGGAGGAAGTTCTGGGTTTGGTGGTTTCTTTTAGTGAGGGTTTTATATAGTTTTTTCTAATCTACTTGTACGAGAGGAAATCACCATCTATGTAGAAGCCGGATATCGCGCAAGACATCCAACTTTTCGCCTCTTTCTTACCCTTGCGTCACAACGAATCCACCATGTCACTCCAACTGTCCATCATCTTTTGTATTCTGATGGCTGAAATGGTCATTATCACCCTTTTGGTTCTTCCTCTTGGGTCCAATGTCCGAAGATCCGTGGTTAGATTGGTCAATTGGGCAGCAAAAAAGCCGGCCTTCAATGTTACCACGTACATCGTTTTAGGTCTAGTGGGTCTTTTCTTCATCGATTCGTTTAGATCTGTTAACTCTGTTCGACACACACCGCCATCCAACTACGATGCTGCGGTTAACTTGCAGGTTTACATGAAGAAGTTTTACAATCAAAGAAATATGTATATCACAGGTGCTACCTTGTTCTATTTTGCTTCTATAAAGTGTATCATCAACCTGATCAACCAGATTTTGAGGAATGAAGAGAAGCTATCAAAGGTTGATGAAGTAGAGTACAGCAACTTGGATTTGAAGAAATTGAAGGAAGAGATCAAGTCGAAGGATGTCCAGATTGAGGGTTTAAAACGACAGCTTGAAAATCTGACCAAGTCCTACAACGAGCTGACTCCACCGGAAGAAAGTAACAAGAAAGACGAGTAGCACAGTCTTTGATTTTTTTATAGTATTATCATCTGGCAGGAATGGGGGAGCTTGCGAAGCTCAGAGAAAAATTAGTAAAGACAATCAGTCTGCAAAGTCCAAAGGCACCACTCGGTGACTAAAAGCATATTTACTATTGGATGCTGTCACTTCACACATCCAAGTAAACTAGGTACTACCCTTACTGCTCCCAGGTTCCCCTACGTTCCGTTTCCTCCTACCATTCATAGTTTAAGTAGCCTCGAACTTGTCTACAAATATAAATATCAACTCGAAAACTCGTAGTTTCAACTCCAGAATCTTTACAATCTCATTCACACATCCAAATGCACGGAGCTTATTTCCAGAAAAACTCCAAGTACGAGCTGCCCCAGCCTTATCATCTGAAACCGGTGAAAAAGCACCAGATTGATAAACTTCCAAGAAACGTTTTCAACACGAATAAGAGAAAGCTTATGGCCTACACTATAATCCTCATGATTCTTGGCTGTTGCGTCTACTATTCAAAGAGCCCTAAAGAAGTTGCTTTGGTGTTGGATGATGATACCCAGGGCGATATTATTGATGAATTGTTGGCCCAAAAGGAAGAGGCTCTGAAGTTAGGGTTGGAGGATGATACGTTGAAAGCTCCATTAAAAGAAGGAAACTAAACTACGACACATTTACACTCATTATTAGGCCCACAATTCATGTAATTATTAATATATAAACTCACACTGTCAGTCCGTGGGCTTTAACATCTTTTCGTTCCTGCCAGACAGTCTTTCCCGTACAACTACAAACTTGTTTATCATTCTCCCAAACACCAGCTGATCTGGCGATGACTCCTGCTAGCGAACTATCAGAGAGATCGTCGTACCCTTTACCATCTCCAACGACTACAGATCTTCCAATTAAATCGGTGATCTTTAATGGCACTGAAATGAAATACTGGCCTTTGAATCCTTCGGCTGCCTTTTCTGTGACATCGATTTGCTGCAATTGGTAAAATAAGGATCCAGCTGATTTAGCACCTTCTACGAGGTTACCTGATGTCCTTATACTGGGCCAATACGTGCCAGACTTACTTACCCCATCCACAGTGAAGTCAATGAGCATTTCGCTGGGAGAGACGGCTACCATTCTCAATAACCCCTTTACAGGATTGTTACGGTGCTCTGGGCTGAATGATTCCAAAATGCAAACAGCAGCTGAGTTTGGAGACCCTGTTCCACGGATAACGGCATCTTTACCGATGTCTTGCAGTTGGGATACCACTTGAGATGGGGCAACTTTACCGCCCACAACGACTTTGTTGTCCTGTAAATTGATGTCCAGCTTTTCCAGTTCTGGAATATTCTTTAAGGCACCCTTTACGGACTCTACGCATGAGGAGCATTCCATAGGAACTTGATAGACAGTTTCCAACATCTTTCTCTTAACTGGGGAAGAGTAGTTTGATTAGTAAGATCCTATTATAGCCAGCCTCAGTAATCGCGCGATATCTGAACACATCCAACATCGCACATCTCTCTATCCTACAACCTACCACACCCATCTTGATGCTGAAACACTCCTTGAAAACAGGGTTAGCCTTTCTTACCTGGATACCGGTGATTTACACGGTGAAGGAACACTTGATCTACATTGGTAAGGTGGAGGGCTCCTCAATGTCTCCTACTTTGAATCCCATCAAAGGCTATTCAGATTACGTTCTTTTATGGAAATTCAACTACAAAGAATCACTTAAAGTCGGAGATGTGGTATTTATAAGGTCACCTATAGATCCAGAGAAGCTATATGCTAAACGTGTCAAAGGCATACAAGGAGATACGGTAGTCACTAGGCATCCATACCCCAAAGATAAGGTATCCATCCCAAGAAACCATCTTTGGGTTGAAGGAGACAATATTCACAGTGTGGATAGTAATAACTTTGGCCCGGTATCGTTGGGCCTGGTGCTAGGGAGAGCGACACATGTAGTGTTTCCCTTCAGTAGAATAGGAAGCATCTCCAGTGAAGGAGGCAGGGAGGTTAGAGAGGATTATTTGAGAGTGGAAGAAAAGTCCGTTGTACAATAAGAATATTTAATAGAAATGCGTGTAGTTATTACTATGAGTTAATTATGATGAGATGATGGAGGCATGCCTTGCTTGGATAGTGGGAACTTGAAGTCAAAATCAAATTCAGGATCTGTGTTTTCGTCAGGAGTAAAGTTAGTGCTGACCGAAGTAAATGTCCGCTTGAGTCTTTTCTTGGTAATCATGTTAGTGGACTTGCACCTCTGTAATGTTCCTTTATCCTCGGAACGTATGCGATGTAATTCTTTCTCACAAGTGAGTGAAAAGTTAGTATCTTTCATAGTGATATAACTTTTGGGGAAGCAGCGGTCTGCGTGGTTTTGAAAAAAACTCTTGTAGCCGCCGTCTAGAACGACGATGTCTGGATAGTTGAGAAAGGGATAATTGTCCTGATTTATAACTCTGTCACATTGTCTTAGGTGGTTTGCCATGATGGGACCTCTATAGGAGCTGAACTCGCAGTGAAATATCATTAAGGTTTTCTTGGTCGATGGAGACGTGAAAAAGTAGTTCTCTAACTGTTGCTTGGATATTATATTGATGGCACGATCCACATGTCCCCCATTGTACTCATATTCAAATCGACAATCAACTACTACGACCTCTTCAAACGTGTCCTGGTAATGGCCATCCAGTATTCTCACAAATTCATCGATTTTAATCCTAGGCAGTACGTCCTGCGAACCAATCTGAGTACGAAGACCACATTTAGCCATCAAAGAGTTATCATATGATTTAGATGATTTGTGATATAGGTCACTTGGAGAATTGATCATTGATTGCGTTCTCAGCACTTTGTTACGAACCAGACTCAGTCTGTTTTTCCTTCTTGGAGAGCCTGTGGGAGAGCCACTTGGAGAGACTCTGGATAGTCGAGCCATCCCAGATGGGGCTCTTGAAGGAGAGTTTTCGTCGTCTTCATTGTCCTCTTCTTCTTCTTCACCCCCCGGCAGACATGAAGTCTCTGAAAGTTTGTTGGGACCTCTCATCGGAGAGCCCTCTGAGTCTGAGTCGAAGGGACACCTATGCAGGCCTACTGTTGTCGGTCCCAGGAGGAAGTCCTTCTTAGCAGACCTGATATTGAGAGAAGAACGACTAGTGAATGTAGGTGGCTTTTCAGCTTGGAAAGGAACGTGGCTAACGCTCAAGGAGGAGCTTCTTGACAGCTCACACAGCTCATTATCGTAGTCACTAAAGACACTCAACGAGCCAATGGAGCTCACCGAAGAAGAGTGGTTTCGGAGTCGCAAGAAAGGGGGCAGGAAGTCGTCCTCAGCTCCCGCTTCACTAGCACGTGCCGCCAGTGAAAAGACCTTCTTGTCTTTCTTGTCCATGAGCTATGATCAGGATGGTTAATGATGGACGAGGAAGGAAGGATACTGGTCGGTTTGGGATATTCGTTTGGCTTTATGCTAGTCGGATAAAATTGGGAATGTAGTGTTGGATACACAAACGAGCCAGATCAGGAAATTTCCAGATTTGCGTTTCAGGTGAGGTGAGTAAGAACTAGCACAGCAAACAATGCACCCAAGCGAAATGATAAAAAGCGTGATAAGGACGGAAATTACGGGAGACACCCAAAGGGGTGGGCCAGACAGGAGAAGATTATTGGATGCAAAGCTTCAGTTTGAAAGAACGTTATGTGAGAAGTAGCGCTCTTCCCAGACAGCTGAGAGGCCTTTAAGGTTGTTTGTTTTGGGCTCGAATATATTTTGGGTATCAACCCTAACACAGCAGCGCGGTGGCTGTAGGAACCAATTTGGTCTGCGATAAAAGCATATTTATGCAAGGTGACTAAAAGCAATGGAGGAGAAGTATTTACTATAAAGAAGAGACCGTAAACAACCACTGCATATTATGTTTTCCTGCTCGTACTTCAAACTCGACAACCATTGGTCTGTTGTGCCCCTTTATCTCGCTAGGACATCTGGTTTCATCACTTCCCCTTAGGTGTTAGAACTTATCGGTAAAATCTCTGTTTTCGCGTACCTGGATGCCTAGCAACGGGAACACAATCCCTATGTTTTTTTTGGTAACCTATGCAACGGCAAGTAAAGTTAATCATTGTGCATACAGCGGAATATTTATAGGCTTCGCTTGCATATGCTGTTGAAACTACTACCCTAAACATCGATTTGAATTCGGTTTAGCTCGGAGCGTGAAAGTATAACCCTATATGGTGAGCTAATTAGAAGTATTCAGAGCAAAACAGTACCTATTCGGTTTGTCAGGGAGATTGTTTTGGAGAACCTCGAATGGTTGCGGCTGACATTCCAAAAAAAGCAAAAAATGCTACCTTGGATAGGATACTTTGGTTCATGCTTGCCAGGTGCTAGTGGAGAAATACTTTCCGGGAACGATTCACAATAATGTTTCTATCAGACTTCAATTACTTTCGTGTGCTTAAATGACAATCTCTTTGGTCAATGGTGAAATGAAGCAAATGGTCTTGAAAGGCCTGACAGTGAAGGAGACCCTACATCAGCTTATTCCACATTCTCACAATTGGGAAATTGAACTCTAGCAAGCTCCTCAAATTGCTGTCACAGATTATATTCCATTGCAACACCGTGTCTGCCAAGTACCGTTCAAACCAATCTCATATCACGATAGTCAGACTCTCAACAATAAGTTAACTAACCACTGAACATCAGGACAAAATCACAACTGAGTACTAAACTCAGGCTTATCACCTTCTGCATACCTGGCTAATACCTGTTTATCCTTCCTATTCCCCCGCACTTAGTACATGTCTCCCTCTCCAAAAAGAAATTATATCGATACCCATCCCCATTGCACTTGTAGCAAAGAATGCCTCCAATTGCTGGATCGCCAGGCTGTACCATCCGTGGGGGCAAAACATATGGTTGTGGTTGATTAGGATAGTACTGCAACGGAATTCCGGAAACAGGAACAACAGGTGGAATGGGATTCGGGGCAGGCGGAGGGTAAAATACATTCTGAGGTGGCGGTGCTGGGGAAGGATTGGGGACTGGCCTAGGAGGAACAGGTGAAGGTTTCTTTCTGGGTTCGAATTTGGCCCAACATGCACTGCATTGTTTCCCATTCTTCAACTTGTACCCTGAATTATTGCATTTCTTACAATAGTAACCTCTTGGATATCGCCAGGGCAATGAAAGATTGTTCGTGTAGAGACTATCTGGGCTTCTATTATCAGCTTCAGATTCCTCGTAGCTGGGAGGAAGCGAGGGGTTATCCTTGGGCATAGTGCCTTCGTTATGTAAGTAGGTGGTTTATCTGGGCTAGAAACATCATGTGTATTTAATAATCGAGCATGTCATTAGTGGGAGGCAGTGCACGGCTCCTTCTAGAAAATTTCCGCCCATCACTGGCCCATCTCAACACCATACACGATTGGCTTCAACCTGTCAACACGTATTGAGTCTCTCCAACAAAACAGCAAATGATCTGGTTAACAGAAATACAAAGTGAGTTCTAGCGCCGTTACAATCCACCTTAATCGTCTTTGCTTACTAACAATTAGAATTTGGCGTTGGTTTCACAGCTTGTGGTGAGTCCCATACTTTTTAGACATGCTCATGCACTACTAACCTGTCAAGGACTATTCTTTTTTATTTTGGGGGTAGTTACGTTCTTCGATGCGGCATTGTTGGCGTTGGGAAATGTCCTGTTTGTACTTGGACTAGTCCTAATCATTGGACCATTGAAAACAGTAGTGTTTTTTACTAGGCCGCAAAAAGTCAGAGGGACCATTTTACTTGCATTAGGGATTGTATTGATTCTAACAGGCAGATCATTTTTGGGCTTTATCATTGAAAGTCTAGGTATAGTAATACTGTTTGGTGATTTTTTCTCTGTCATTATCCAGTTTTTAAGAAGTATCCCTTTCATTGGCCCAATTTTCAGACATCCAGCTGTTGCTCCAGTTCTTGATAGAATAGCTGGTATCTCTGTTCTTCCAGTGTAAACACAGTCATATTAAATTGTACAATACTCATTAAGACAGAACATAGGTTTAGATTAGCTTAGGTCATTTTCCACTAATTACAGACTCAAAGTATACTTATGCTTATGTAATAAAGCGAAACTTTTCAAGTATCTAGATTTTTTTTCTGATATCTTTAGTCTCTACCTTTATCTCCCTTCGTATCCTTGCCAAAAATGCCCAAATATCCCCCACGCCAGTCCAACTCGTCCAATGGAGTTGATGTTTCTGGACTTATTGGTGCTGGTTCTGCCAAACTCAAAAAAAAAATACGTGATATCGAAAGACTTTTAAGGAAACAGGAACTGCCATCAGATGTGCGCCAGGAGAATGAAAGAGCTCTCAAAGCCCTCAAAATGGATTTAGAAGACAAGAAGGTGGACCTGAGAGCTCAGAAATTTGCTAAAAAGTACCATATGATCCGTTTTTTCGAAAAGAAGAAAGCTTTAAGAAATTACAAGAGAGTCAAGAATGAATTAGATGCTGCCACTGATAAAAAAGAAATCAAAAAGCTGAAGAAAAAGTTGCATCATTGTGAAATTGATTTGGCTTATGTAGTTAATTTCCCAAAGGCTGAAAAATATATCAGCTTGTTCCCAAACCCTGTTGACCCAAATGAAGAGCAGTCTGAAGAAACTAAGAAAGGATTGTTGCACACCGAAGAGGAAAGATTGGCTTATAAGAAGTTGATTTCTGAAATGGCTGAAGCTGGAACTTTACCGAATACAGTAGAGGATATTCTAGCTGGAAGACCAGCCGTTAATGTAACAACCTTGGTTAAAGCTCAAAACGACGAATCAAACACAATTACAAATGAAGCCAACTCCAATAAAGGGGCCACTGAAGCCACCAGCAACCAAAACCATGACGATGAAGAGTTTTTTGAATAGATCCTTTCATCTTAGACTTAATTTTTATCTTATAGTGACCTTTTCTAATAAATATAAAATAATTTCCTAGTATCAGTTTTCCTTTCTTAGAGTAACACTAGTGCCGTAGGCTATGTCCATAAAATCACTAACAAAAACAACCGTGAGCATTCTACCTTGCAGTTGTTTGGGAATATCTATATTGCAAACAACAGAGCCCTTTTTGTTGACCATTTGAGGACTAGCACGTTTCAAAATGACCAACTCGTCAAATTCCGGTTCACAAAGGATTGCAAACCATGTCTCTCTTTGAGATTTTCCAAACTTTGGCGCATAAACCTTGAAATCTTTGTTCCATGGAGGGTTCTGGTGGTTCAGGGTAACAGTCAAAGTGTCAACATCAGGTTGCTTAACGCCGAATTCACCAGTTGGAATCTTTGGAGCGACTTCCAAGAACCTTTTCCTCTTCTGAGCAGGGACACCCAATTGGTTGGCCAGACTTTGAAGTTGATTATAACTCATGGAGCCAAGTTTTTTTAGCTCATTGGAAGTTTCATTGGACTCCTGTGTTTCCTCCAATATAAGTTTGTCCAAATCATTTCCATCATCTTTTTCGTCGTCAACAAACTCAGGTAACAATCCGGGTAGAACACTCAGAGACCCATTATCAAACCAACAGGCTTGCTTAATACATTGCATTAGCCTCACTAGGGTCAAAGTAGTAGACAGATACCCAAGTTCTGAAGTCGTGTCAATATAGGCTTGTAGAATACGCAAACTCTGTGCTAATACTGCGACAGTATCTTGACTGTAATCAGCAATAGGTAGATCAACACGAGACATGAAAGCTTGAAGTAATAGGAAGGCTTTAATATGAGGGTTCCAGAAGAAATCTAACTCATAGCCAAACGAATCTGCTGGATATCTCATCTTTTCACTCATTTCAATGTTGATTAGTGTTTCGCCATGACGAGTTGAGAGTTCGTCATACTCAGCTGCCTCACACAGCCATTGAAGACATTCTCTAAACGATGAGTTCCTATGCACGTTTGAAAGCAGGGATCCTATGGTCTTGTGCGACAAGTAGTAATAAGACGATATTTTCAAGAAGGGGGTAGGAGCAAGCAACTTGGGAGTGACAACTAAACATTTAGCGTACTCTAGACTCTGTATTACCTTGTCAATAAGCTCGGTCAAATACATGCTAATCCCTTTATCTGATGTGTCCTCGATCCCGTAATAAGTAGGATTATTATGGGCTCGTCTAAACAAGAAAGTCCACGTTAAGAAATCCAAAGCCTTTTGACGTGAATTGATGGTACCAGCTGAAATCTCTGCACCAATATGGTCAGCTAAAACTTTGTGAAGAGAAGATTCGACAGGAAATCCAACATTTAAAAAGTGTTTATAGAAAGTTTTCTTGGATTCTTTGGTGTAGACTATAGCCACACCG
The DNA here is from genome assembly GCA_023213015.1 of Komagataella mondaviorum. Classification (NCBI taxonomy): domain Eukaryota; kingdom Fungi; phylum Ascomycota; class Pichiomycetes; order Pichiales; family Pichiaceae; genus Komagataella; species Komagataella mondaviorum. The sequence continues at coordinate 154,427 of JAKWBA010000002.1, read as the reverse complement.
CTGGTGTCATAAGCTGGTCTACCGGCTCTACCCATCATTTGGAGAATATCAGTAAGATCCATGTCCCTAAAAGCTTCAATTTTAGGGTCAAAAAACTGGGTTCCCTTAATTACTACCAGATAAGCCGGCAGGTTCACACCCCAGGCCAAAGTGGATGTAGCAACCAAAATCTGAATCTTACTCTGTTCAAACAACTTGTGAGCCAAATCTCTGTCACTCTCTACTAAACCTGCATGATGTACCCCGATACCAAACTGTAATGACAGTTTGAGGGCCTCGTCCTTTACTTTAGCCAACACTTCTTCCAACTCATCGTCTGACATTTTCATGAATCTCCTAGGATTTTCTTCAGAGCCACACATGTGAATTAAATCTAGGGCTGTGAGTCTGGTCTGTCTCCTTGAAGCAACAAAAATCAATACTGGCTTGCTGGGTGAATGTTGCTTGATTGCCATATATGCTGGCTTATTCATTGTTTTCATCAAGGGGCAAAATGCTAAGTTATCTGGAAAACCATCAATGTACATCTGCAATGGAACAGGTCTGACTGATGATGGAAAGTTAAACAGTCCAGAAGGTCCAACGTTTAGCCAACTGGCCATATCCATAGCATTTGATACTGCAGTAGACATACCAAGTAATCTGATGTGTTTGTTTGTAAACAATGAAATATAGTTCATACGACTGACAATAATCTCGAGAATTGGTCCACGGTCGCTTGCTAGCAAATGAATTTCATCCATGATGATAAGAGACACTTGTTGAACGAACTTTCTGGTTTGCCAATTACGAGAGATACCATCGAACTTCTCAGGCGTAGTAATCACGATATTAGCTTCTCTAATTTCTTTGGCCTCAGGAAGCGAATCACCGGTCAGTTCAACCACTTTGTTTCCTGTAAGTCTTGCTCTCCAATCGTCCACTCTTTCTCGTACCAATGCCTTCATTGGGGCAATGTAAACAATCTTGGATCCAGGAAACTCCTTGAAAGCATGCCAAATGGCTAGCTCTGCTACCACTGTCTTTCCCGAACCTGTAGGCGATCCAATGAAAACATTCTGGTTAGTGTTATACAGAGAATGAAACGCCATTGTTTGCATAGGATTGAAGTAATTGAATTTTTTTGAGTAAATACTCTCAATCTTTGGATTGTGGAGAGCTGTAATTGGAAGGGGTTGCAACTTCAATAGGCGAGTCGATAGCGTCTCATTGTGAGGCCTGATGAGGTGTTGAAAAGAAATTGCACGTGTGTTTTCAGCACCTATCCAAGTATCAGATAGAATTCTGACTACAACTTGAGGGGGTAAAGGATCAGATAAAGGTATCATAAAATCTAGTTCATGTGTCACCTTCAATTGTCTTTTGTTGATGATAAGCTTTTCAACATGTAATATTGTAGATTTGTCGGATTCTTCAACTAAAACCCAAAAAAATTGGGCATTTCCGTGATATTTTTCGTTCCAATAAAAGTCAGCGTCCAACTTCAAATGGATTCTCATGACATTGCTTGTTATCGGGAATGCTTCTGCATCAATAAGAATGTAAGGGAAAGAATCGATCAACCTGTGAAGACTCTTACCCATTTTTTTGTTATGCCCCAGGTCTCCTAGCTCCTCAATTGTTAAATCTCTCAAAGTATCTATGTTTGGATTTTTAGCTTCAATTTGTTTCATAATATCATTGGGGATATCAAACTGACGCAAAGGATGTGACCAAGCCCAAATTCGCCGATCTATAGACTTGCAGATAGATAACATGACCTTGGAAAATATTCCCCATCTACGGTTAAGTCCAATCAGAAACAAAGCACGGCAGATTCTAGCGGAGTTCTGAGCCACGTAGTTCAAGTCCGATACCAGTGCAGAGTTTTTCACAGACGATTGAGTAATGTATGCTTGCAAAAGAATGTTCGTTTTACCCTGAGCTGTATCAGGAGCAGCGGCAATTTGGCACTCCGTGCTATCTTCCAACAGTTTACTCAACTCATTAGTCTCATCTTCTCGGGCCTTCACGTTGTCGAATTCACTACTCATACAGATCATGGATAACACATCCGCCTCAGTAGCTCTCGGATTAAGTAACTGATTGAATATTTCAACAGACTCGTTGAGTAAATAAAAATCAGAAGCTACTCTTCCAAGATCTTTCGGTACCAATGAGTTAGATCTATCGTCATAAATGATCATCTGAAGAGAATGTAGTTTTCTTGCAGCCTCAATAATCATATTCCGCCTCTTCTGTACCAACTGTGGATCCTGTGCTAATTCTTTCCAGTCGATTCCATAAGCAAAAGGATTCTGTTTCATTCGAACGTTCATATAGGTGTAACCGAGCCACTGAACACCTTCATCGACGTTTGTGACAGTACCCAAAGAGATTTCAGCATTCAAGTTGTCGACCAATTTGGCAGCCAGTTTAGATTCAATGGGATGTTGCTGAGTAATTAATGATATGTAATGATCCAATTTTTCTAAATTGGTACATAGGATACCGGTACCAAACTGCTCATATTGAGGACGACCTGCACGACCAAAAATTTGAATAACATCAGATATCCCAAGATCTGTAAAACCACCCTGCTTTGAGTCATAAACTTGTGTTCCCTTAATAATAACTGCAGCAGCAGGCAAGTTGACACCCCAGGCCAGAGTTGAGGTACAGCACAAAACTTTGATTGCGCCAGCTGTAAACATTTTTTCAGTAATATTTCTGTCAGTTCGTAGCATTCCTGCATGGTGGATACCGAACCCATGTTGAAACAACTCCTTGACATCTTTGTTTCTATTCTTGCCCATTTCTCGCCTAAAGCGTTCAAAGGATTCGGATTGTGAGCAGTCAAAGTAGCCGAGCTCATCGTTTTTTCCAGCAGTATTAATAAATGATCTCGCTGTCATTGCAGTATCTTTCCTAGAATGCACAAATACCATTACTTGGTGGCCTTCTTCGACCAGTTCAAGAAGTTTTTCATATGCGACATTTCCAATGGCATCTCTAGTAGCATGTGGGCTATCCTGCTTTCTAACACCAACTAGTTGCTGTTTCAAAGGCACAGGTCTAAATGACTGGTCAAAGTAAAACATGCCTACTTGCCTATTCACACCCAAAAAATCGGCCACATCTATGAAATTTGGAAGAGTTGCAGAAAGCCCGACAACCCTAATCATGCTTTGTGAACTCTCAACTTGCCTTAATGTTCTTGCCACTAGAGTTTCAATTACACTACCACGATCTTCATGCAAAAGATGTACTTCATCTATAATTAGAAGCTTCACTTTTTCGACCAGCTCATTGTCTCCGTTGGACTTTCTTGTAACGACATCCCATTTTTCTGGAGTTGTAACGATTATCTGAGTAGCAATAATCTCAGATTTAGTTAGTTGCATGTCACCAGTCAGTTCTCTTACTTGAATGCCTAGCCATCCTAACTTTTGCGTGAATTTCTCTACAATTTCTGCAGCAAGTGCTTTCAATGGAGCCACATAAACTATCTTGAAAGACTCGTAATCAATATCTAATTGAAGACCTTCGTCGGTCATTGTTTCGGTGACGAACTGATTGATGACACTCAATGTGGTTAATGTTGCCACATCAGTTTTACCAGCACCTGTTGGTGCACATACAAGCATGTTTTCATTGGTATTATAAGCAACCGGATATATCAGCGATTGCATTCTGTTTAATGTCTTGTAATCTTTGAAAGTACCTTTACAAATGGGGTCAAGTTCTGAAATTTGAATAGCCCTTTCGTTTATGACAACGGGTTTTGCTGTCGGGTAAGGAATCACAATCTCTTCGTACTTTCCATATGCCTGCCTAGTAGTTCCTACCGGTAGTGAGTATTTTTTGCCCGTAAACGAAATGGTGTTTCCACTCTCGTAATTTCTGAAAACATGCGGATACTTTTCTTTGGAGGGAGCAAACTCCAAAGGTTGTGCTTTTGCCTTCCTCCTGTTCTCTCTTACTTGAATAGCGATCTCTTCTTCGGTTGTAAGTTTAAGTGAGTTATCTTTCACTGTCCTGGGTTTTTCTTGAGCTGCAATGGCGTCTTTATTCTGGAGAATCTTGCTAATCAAATCAAAATTTTCAAAGCCAAATATATCTACCAATAAAGACTGAATTGAATCTTGTGAGTCATTCTGTTGTAAGATATCTCTCACTTGCTGAAGCAATTCGTCTGTGGTGAACCCACTTTCACTGGTGACACAAAAGTTACCAAACTCTTCTATGAGTTCCTCAATAGGTCCGTTCTCCGCACTGTCAGATTCACTTGTATCGACTTCTGATTTTTCGATCTCCTCAAACAGTTCTTGTAGGCTCTTTAAAACATTAAGTTGAAACCCATCGTCGTCCTTAAGTTTGGGGATGTTTAGTTCTTCATCAGGCACTATCCGCGTAAGTTCTTCTATACTCTCTATCATTGGTTGCATTGCCTGCAAATAAGACTTTGTTGAGGAAACATCATAGGACGACATTACCTGGTTAGAATTATTCACTTAATGTGAAAGATTAATGATATATAGTTTATAGATGTGGTGTTTGGGTGTATAGATGCTTAGTTTATCTTACGCTCTAGGAGGGATAACCTTTGATCCATCTCGTTCATTAGTTGGTCCATGTCGTTCTTATTTGTCTCAAAAAGTATCTCCGTATTGTCATACTCTTTTTCTAGTTTGTCCAAAGTGGTTTCCCATTGTTTCATTTCTGAGTTCATTAGCTCAAGGTTGGATTTTAATGATTTAGAGAACTCTACAGCTGATTGAGCTTCAACTTGAAGAGTTTGGAAGCCTTTCAGCCTGTTAATGATGGAAGGAATTGCTTTCTCATACCTTGGCAGACTGCTAATCTTATCGTATAATTTGTGGATCTTTGCCTCTAGTATTGGATTTATGGGCGTGGAATCTGGCTCTTCTAATGATCCATACAGCTTTTTCTCCCGTTCTGCTTGCTTGGAAAGCTTCATGACCCGTTCCGCTTCTTCGTTCAAGATAGAAAGCTGTTTCTTCATCGATTCTAGTCCCTCAGGATCTTGCAAAAGTGCTAATTTTTTATTTATATTCGACAATGTGAGAGTAATAGGAAGATCAGAGTCGTCGTGAAACCCTATTATTTTTTCAAGTTCTGCCACTTGATGGTCTAAGTCTATAAGCTTGGATAATGTCTCGTTATCTTTTGGTATTTCTGACTCCTTGAACTCGATATCATCAAGTCGAAGAGAATCATCAGTTGGATATCTGAATGGGCCCTCTTCTGTTGGGTCCTTCACATCTAGACTTTGAGACACCTGCAGCAGTTCTTCTGCCTTATCGAGCTGCTTGGCGCCTTCAATGGTATTATCATTTTGTTTCTGTTGCTGAATTTCGTACAATTCGTTCTGTATGCGCAACAATCTCTGTTCTGTAGTTTCCTTCACCCTGCCAGTGATGAGAGTTCTCTGAGTCGCAGAAGTGATGCGATCACTAAAATCGGCTAGGTTATTCGACACAATCTCATTGATGAATCTTTCCTTTGTAGCCTCAAAGACTTGTGGTTCATTGGATATGTCTGGGTCATCTACCACTCCATATGGGGTCGTCAGGATATTATCAACAGATTCGGTGTCGGATGTCTCGAAAATCTCTTGAGTTTGGGATTCCGAAGTCTGAGTTTGATGTTAGCATGCAAACAGGAAGAGAAGCGGAGCAGTTTGACTTACTAATTGGAAGTCCTGTTCATCAAAGTCCATGACTGTTGGAAGGAGAATGTTTGTTGGAACTCTGGAGGAGATCGATCTTTAATATGCTTCGCGACGTTGTTTCCCAATCCACCCACCTCAACCAAAGCCACGCGTCCCTTGCTTTCTACCTCAACCCAGCTACCCAAATGAAATTACTGAACGCTCTGCTCAGCTTTGTGACTCTGTTCGGATTACTTTCCGGACCCGTGTTTGCCAAAGAATTGAAGGATTTGCCAGAGGTTACCCATAAAGTATACTTCGATGTGAACGAAGGAGACAAGTTCTTAGGAAGAATCGTCATTGGTCTTTTCGGAGATGTCGTTCCAAGAACTGTAGAGAACTTCTACCAATTGGCAATCAGTGAAGATCCTGACTTCGGCTACAAGGGCTCCAAGTTCCACCGTGTCATCAAGGACTTTATGATTCAAGGTGGTGATTTCACTTCTGGAGATGGCAGAGGTGGAAAATCCATTTACGGTAGCAAATTCAAGGACGAGAACTTCAAACTCAAGCACGATCGTCCAGGATTGTTATCAATGGCCAATGCAGGAAAGGATACTAATGGCTCTCAGTTTTTCATCACCACCGTGGTGACTGCATGGTTAGACAACCGTCATGTTGTCTTTGGTTATGTCGTCGATGGGTTTGACGTCGTCAAGAAGATTGAATCCACCAAGACTTCCGGCAGTGCTCCAGTCGAAGACGTTGTCATCGTTGACTGTGGAGAGGTCAAGGAGTCTGTTGGTGATGTCATCAAGGAAGATGCTGAGGATTACGCCGAGGCCATCGAAGAGATTGCCAAAGATGAGTTGTAGATCGTAGCTACTTACGTATTTTGACGAATGTTCATCCCTCTCAACTGCCCCGATCAGAATTTTTCCGGCTTATGTAATGGAAATGTGTCGATCACATAGATTCTCCTAATTGGGCAAATATTTCTTATCTATCAGAATGTTGACAATATGTTTGGCGCACCTCGCTCTCACTTGTAGAATCTTTGACTTCAACGTATATCAAAGCTCCGATATTTTGCAGCCATTCAAGGTTTTTCAGCATCAAGATCATCTGCGATCCGTATAAAAGACACGTATTTGTCACCCTTTGAACTCCAACCACGTTCATAGAGACTTAAGTTGAAATCGTTGACTCGTTGTTTTTACTTTTAGGCTTTTCTTTTTTCACCATCTGGGAATGTCCTCTCATAAGAAGAGAAGAGGGCTGTCCATCTCAGAAACTATAGCTAACATGAACCAGGGCAACTCAAACGATCTAGCCGGTCGAAATTATGTTTTTGGGAGTTTCAAGCATTCTCAGTTGTCTAATCTGATGGCTCAGGATGGAAGTGAATCAATGCACTATTCCAACTCTCCTGCTGTTCATTCGACTATCAGTGTTAATGAAGAAACTGCAACTTTGGCAGGTGTCGGAGTGCTGGAGGATCCAGATGATGACAATGTCGTTTTTGAGGACGAGCCTTCAACTTATGACTCCGTTTCGTACCAGGAAGAACATTATCACAATCTACAAGACGACTATTTGAATGACTCCACTTCTCTGCTGAACGATCCTCACAGAAGCTATTCGACTATCGGTGAGATTGAAGAAATGCTTCCAAGTGATGCTAATGAAGATATAGAACATCAAGGGCATAAGCATGGTCATAATCCGTCACTATCCCGATTTTCTAAATTTATTCGTGACGCTTCCACGTTGGATACACCTACTGTGATACATTGGTGTATCACTAAACCAATTGGCTATATGCCAGCAGTGTTCCTTGGAACTCTGTTGAACATCCTGGATGCATTATCCTATGGTATGATCATGTTCCCCATCGGAGAACAAATATTTGCTGGTATGGGTTCAGCAGGTATATCTATGTTTTATTTGTCATGTGTTGTGAGTCAGTTAGTGTTTTCTTTTGGGGGCTCGGGTTTCAGTTCTGGTATAGGCTCTGAAATGATTGAGGCTACGCCATTCTTTCATTCGATGGCTATGAGTGTCCTGAAACAGTTGAAAGGCAGGGAAGATTTTGTGATACCGACCACGATTGTGACCTTTGCCGTGAGTTCAGTAGTTACAGGCCTGGTTTTCTTCTTACTTGGTAAGTGCAAACTTGGTTCTCTGGTTGGTTTTTTCCCCAGACACATTTTAGTGGGCTGCATAGGTGGTGTCGGTTACTTTCTTACCGTCACCGGAATAGAGGTTGCTTCCAGAATAGAGGGTGGAATTGAGTACTCATTACCAGTATTTCACTATTTAACCCAACCATTGGTTTTCCTACAGTGGAGTATACCTTGGGCTTTGGCAATGATTCTGGTAATAGTGCAGCATTTCAATCATAATGCCCTTATTGTTCCCCTTTACTTTATTTTGGTCTTTGTTGGCTTCCATGCTTTGGTTTCCTTAGTACCATCATGGTCACTTGAGCAGGCCAGGCAATATGGATGGGTGTTCGACTCTCCTCCTTCTAATGAGCCATGGTATGGATTTTACAAGTACTACGAGTTTAACTTAGTAGACTGGATGATTGTCATGAAAGAGTTCCCGACAATGCTTGCGCTTACCTTCTTTGGAATTTTACACGTCCCTATCAATGTCCCAGCTCTTGCTGTTTCCATAGGAATGGACCAATTTGACGTAGATAGGGAGCTAGTGGCACATGGTATTTCCAACGTTTTAAGTGGATTAATCGGATCTATTCAAAATTATCTGGTCTATACAAACTCGGTTCTGTTTTTTAGAGCAGGGGCAGATTCAAGGTTTTCCGGTTTCATGTTAGCTGCAGCCACTGCAGGTGTGATGTTTGCGGGGCCTGTTGTTATTGGGTACATCCCTGTGTGTGTTGTTGGAGCTCTTATTTATCTATTGGGATATGAATTGCTGAAGGAAGCTCTTTATGACACTCGTGGACGTTTAGCCAGATTTGAGTACTTGACCATCATTGTCATTGTCGTTACGATGGGAGCTTGGGACTTTGTGTATGGTATCCTGGTGGGTATCTTATTGGCATGTTTATCATTTGTGGTACAAGCTGCTAGAAGACCAATCGTTTCTGGTGTTTTCACCGGGGAATATGCTAGATCAATTGTCCTACGTCATCCTAAACAACAGGCTTTCTTACAGGATGTTGGAAACCAGATTTATGTTATTAAAATTGGTGGTTCTCTGTTCTTTGGCTCAATAGGAGGATTGGAGAAGAAGATCAGGTATAGATTCCAAGAGCCAATGTTTTCTAAGGAACCAATTCGATATCTCATTCTGGATCTCAACAAGGTGGTCTCATTGGATTTCTCTGCTGTGGAAGGTTTGAGACGAATTAGAAATCTAATGATGGAGAGAAATTGTTTCTTGTTAATATCTTCTGTTAGCTCTACTGGTCCAACTGTTAATGCTCTTCGGGATGCTGGTTTATGGGAGTTGCCAGAACACGAGGAAAAGATTCAGTTATTTAATACCTTAAATTCCGCTCTGGAATGGTGTGAAAATATGTTCTTGAAAACTTATTCAGATATCAAAAGCCGGACTATCAACTCAAGAGGTAAATCATTGACCAAGCCAACGCCTGCTCAGAAGCTTACCAGTGTGTATGATAGAGGTGTTGTGGCATCTCCCAGAGAATCGCATATTTTCAATGCTGCTACAAGACAAGTTCATGAAGAGGTACTATCTTCCGGAGGAGTACTCTCTAGAGGTAACATCCCATTGAACCTGTTTATGGCCACATTTCAGAACCTTACCAAACTGGATGAAAGTGAGTTTTCCAAGATTATTCCTTTCTTTGAGCGAGAAGTCCTGCCCTTGAAGAAGGCGTTCCATAACTCTGCTAAGGATCCCCCATGTTTCTATATTGTCGAGAGCGGACAAGTCTCCATTGACTACACGTTTCCACATACTGGTTTCAAACTCTCTACTAGTGCGCTACCGTTAACCGCATTTGGGAATGTGGCTGTCCATATCTTTTCCCACAGAAATACCATCTATTCTTCATCCAGCTCGTCCGAGACTATTGTATGGAAATTAGTTCATTCAAGTGCCATCCAAATGCAAAAAAAGCACCCCAAGCTTTACAACGAATTACTGAACATTTCTATCAGATTGTTGAGTGAACGGTTTGACAGCATCACCAGTAATCTCTTGGTGTCGTCCTGAGGAGAACGAGTGGTGTTTCGTTTCTCCTCTGTGCTTTTCCTGTATGGTATTTACTAACATTTTACTGCATAATATGATAAACTCATACACCATTTAACGTCATTTTTGCCAGATATGTAGTCTACCCTCCTTATCGTCTTGAACTTATATAATCGCTGTCACACGAGTGACAGGAGAGAAGGGAACGATATTGCATATTATATTAGTCGGAGCACTACTTTCCTTTATTTGCCAGGCACCACAACGTAGATTTCTCCTATCTCCACCCAGGAAGGTCAAAAAAGAAATTTTATTTCCGTCAACTGCTATTTGGATTTAGAACTCATCTTGTAGGAAGATAGCTCGTTATCATGGACGATAATCCTGAACATTATGTTCCGTCACTGGGACTTTCTGATGAGAACTGGAATTTTGAGTTCAACCAATCTGAATATGAAAAACTAGATCAAAACAACCATCCAGAAGAGATATACCCAGATTATCCGAGTAAGCATGATAAACTACTACCTTTGGAATCTCCGTATCTAAAAGACATGGCTGAGGTTCCTATGGGACCTGATATGCATCATGAAGATTTTTTCACGCCGTTGCTATCGCCAATGGTGCAGCAGACGCAGCCCACAACGAACTCCAACTTTAATGCTAATGATAACTTCAGCCCCTTAACTTCACCAGCTCTGGCATTTCAAAACTCTCGTCGCAAATTATCCACAGAAAGCGTCTCCAGCGTCAAGGTTAGGATAAGAAGGAAATCTAATTCAAGCTATTCAGGAAAATCAAAGACTCCAAGCTCAACTCCTAAACTTACGTCAAATAGTGGAGTGTCTAACTCGTCCAATAAAGTGATAAAACAGTCACCAGCCATAAAAGCCCGTCGCAATCCTGGTTTCTCCAACAACCTCCACAGGACCTTGAGCAGTAACAACACGTTTGCACTGCCTGAAAGTGCTCAATCAATCTCCACAAATACAACGGCAGAAGGGCCCAACAACCAAAACTCAGAAGTCAGTATTAGTGATGAGTTTACTAACAACAACTCAGTAACTCCAAGCACCTTAATGTCATTTGGCCACATTCCCCGCCATTCTTCAAGCGATGTACTTTTTGAGGTTGGTCTCCAGCATAATCCGGTGGTACTCCCATCGTCTCAAAACTTCAACAGAAGTTCTACAAAGTCACCAACTAGCGTAGCTAAAGATGGAACGGAAAGAGCCAGAAAGTCTGGTAGTACGTCTCCATCTACGATACCCAGCGGACCACTAGCCAAACGGCCATCGAATTCAGACGACCCCAAAAAAGTCAATCACAAACTTGCCGAGCAAGGACGAAGGAATAGAATGAACTTTGCAATTCAGAGACTTGATGATCTTATACCGGGTGACTACAAAGAGGATGTGACTGTTCCATCCAAGGCAACTACTGTGGAGATGGCAGTCAAATATATCAAAGAGTTACAAGTTCAACTAGAAAAACTTCAAGAGCAAAGCTCAAAATAGCTGAGAAATGATCGCATCAAATGTATAGTAGATAGAGTAATGAGTGAAGACTATTTTCCCGTGTATCAAGCCTGCTTCTCTCCCTTGAAGACGAATTCCAGTGTTTAAACGCAGGGTCATCCGGCTCAGGTGAGCGCGACTCTTCCCACAGATATATAAATTTCTGGCCTGTCAATCTCCTCTTCTCCTTATCTAGAAATGTCAGACTTGCAAAGACGACTACTATCACCAAGTGCAAAGACTAAGGGGGGTAGCAGAGGTAGCTCCAGATCGCATTCACGAGTAAGCACCCCCGGGTTGAGTGATGATGAGGATAGTTACTTGAATAATGACTTGGATTTCAATCAATTGGATGAGTTGCTAGTAAAGAAATTGGGTGAATTATCCGTAGAGCCTAGCAGAACATCCCGCTCAGAAGTCCCTCAATCAGCCACTCCCAAATCCCTAAAAGAGCTCAAGGAACCTTCGGACTTGGAACAAGTGAAGAGGAATAAGGAAATTACCAACCAGGATCTTTACTCTACTGATAACCTCATTAGTTCCTTGACCAGCACTAGTAGAACACAAGTATCACAGGAAAGCAGAGAACTTTTACTGGCCCAATTATTCAACCTTTACACTACATCATCCCGTTACCAGCATGCGTATGATGAGTTTCAACTAGAGCAACTAATAAAAGTCTTCGTTAACGCAAAGACCGAGAATGAAAAGCTATTTGCGTTGAAATGCGTGGCGTATATGGGTGCTATTGACACAGAAGAGAGCTCGCAACTTCTAGTGGACGAATTTCTGCCCTTGTTGAAAAGGGACATAATGATTGATGATGATAGTATATCTATTAACCTGAAGGCAAACTATACTATGACCTTCTCATCTCTATTGTTGGTTGTAATGGACGGTTCTGGGTGTTATGGAATTGAAGAAAACTGTGAGATGTTATTGGATATCATTGAAGGACAGCTGAGCAGCAAGAACCCTTCTACAGCATTTGTCGTCAATTCTTTGCAAAGTGTTGGAATAATATTGACTTTAATTTATTCAGGAAGAGGAGGGCCCACTAGTGCTCTGAATGATTACTTAATGGAGATTGCACCTCGTGTGGCGTCAGTGATTGACCATCCTGATTTCCAAATACAGGTGGCTTCAACCAAGTTAATCGGGTTGATCTACGAGTTGTTTGACTATGATGAGGGCAAAGATGATGACGATGATTACGATGGCGACGAAGCATTTCAACCAAGTCCATATCAGGATGAAGAAATACTTCGCACTTTGAGAGATCTCTATAACAAAGGTAATAAGAAGACCTCTAAAAAGGACAAGGGCGATACTAAATCCGTTTTTAAGGATGTAGTTCAGACAATTGAATACTATTTGAACCAGGATAAAGAACCGGACAGACTTCAGGACATTTGTGTATTACCCACTCTGACACGATTGAAAATTTCAAGAACTAAAGTCTTTGAGATTTCCAATTGGTTTACTATTTTGAGAATCTCTAGTCTCAGGTATCTCTTTGGGGCGGCATTCCATACGCAGCTGCTGCGAAACTCTGAAATCAAAAAGCATGTTTTTAAGCCTTCGTTTAATGGCTTGAATTCTGGAAGCTATGACGAAAACTTTGACGATATTGAAGATGACGAATTTAGCCATTCATCCCATTCTCCCTTGAGTGATAAAAAGAAAACCCAGATGTTGCAGAAAAAGAGATCAGAGAAAGCAAGAGAAAGAGTTCACTCCGATTTTGCGGGTTAAGTTTAGTTAAGGTGTAAGATTATTTATTGAAAGATTTAAAGTATCTGGTACGAACTTTGGTAACTCTAGTTTCATATTACGTATATATTCCTCAGCAAGGAACCAACTTTCAGCAATGAGCCAACTATTATGTGATTACTACTCGAGGTCGCTTCCTAGAATACGGGCTTTCCTTACTGAAGTTGTAGTTATTTTTTTTGACTTGCGAATTCCTCCCGGTGGCCAAGCTGGCTAAGGCGCGAGACTGTAAACGTATTTTCAGCTAATCTTGAGATCGGGTGTTCGACTCACCCCCGGGAGATTTTTTTTTGAATATTCATTGATCCAACTTAGTCTGGGGGATCAAGTGTAGTCACACTCTACTGTGAGCAGAAAGACGACCTAAAGAAAGCAGAAGTAACAGACAGGTAGTGACCATTATAGGGCGCATAAAAAGTTAAACGTTCAGCGTTAATTGTACACCCTCTGAGCAGCTCGCCCGCAGGTAATCTCTTTCCGCCTAGATCGCGGTTTCTGCTCTGTTTACTGTTCTTCTTACACGAAGATGTCCTTACTAAACCAACCAATTGTCCTGGATAATGGATCTGGAATATTAAAACTGGGGTTTGCTGGACAAGAGAAGCCTCTGGTTTATGCTCCAAATATTTTGGGTAGGCACAAGTACAGCAAGGTCATGACTGTAAGCGATATAGATGGCATTTCTGATCCAGTCTTGGTAGGGAAAAATGCACAGAAACATAGAGGAATATTGAAGCTCTCGTACCCCATGAAGAACGGGCAAATCACTGATTGGAATGATATTGAATTGATATGGAATCAGCTGTTCACAAAGGAATTGAAGGTCAATGATGTCAGCGATCACCCGATTCTGGTGACGGAGATACCTTTCAATAATGTCAAAAATAGGGAGAAGTTGACAAGCATGATTTTCGAAAGTTTCAATTTTCCCGCTCTTAATCTTTCTATACCAGCAGTCCTTTCTTTGTATTCTTCTGGAAGAACTACCGGTGTAGTTCTAGATAGCGGAGATGAGACTACTTACGTCGTGCCCATTTACGAGGGGTTCTCATTAAACTCTTCAATAAAAAGAATTGACATAGGGGGAAGGGATATATCGAAACAAGTACAGTTCTTATTAAGAAAAAATGGTATTCAGTTATTGTCGAGTAGTGAGTTTGAGATTGTTAGACAGATCAAAGAAAGATATTGTCGGGTCTCACTCAATCCCGCAAAAGATGAGAGAGAGTGGTCAGTGTATATATCCACTCACCTTTTATACGGAACTGGTGACTCCCTTGGTGCAGCCGATAGTGGAAAACTGACCAGATTCAAGTTGCCGGATGGCAAAATGGTAGAGATTGGAGCTGAAATGTTCAGAGGACCAGAGATAATGTTTAATCCAGTACTTATAGGATCAGAGGCCAATGGGGTAGATAGTCTACTCACGAACTCCATCAACTCCATCGACATTGAACTCCGACCCCAACTTTACCAATCCATTTTACTAGCAGGAGGGTCAACAATGTTTGAAGGTTTTGGGAACCGTCTTCTTAGCGAGCTGAAAGCATCATGCCCCAAGGGCACTAAACTAAAGATATTTTCTCCGCCAGAGAGGAAATACAGCGCATGGGTAGGAGGGTCGATTTTAGCTGGTTTGAGTACGTTTCAGAAATTATGTGTTACGAGGGAGCAGTATATGGAAAATCCGGAGTCTGTTGTTGAAAAGTTTTTTCTAGGCTGAAAGCTAAATACAATAATACCTATCACCAAAGTCACCCAGACCGGGGACGACAAACTTGTTCTCATCCAAGCCTTGATCAATTACTCCAGTTATGATCTTGACGTTGGGATACTTCTTATAGAATGACTCAATGCCTTCAGGAGCAGCCAGCAAATTCAAGAACAAAATCCTTTCCTGTTTGACACCCTTTTTCAAAAGGACATCCACAGCCATCATGGCAGAGCCTCCGGTTGCCAGCATTGGGTCCAATAAGAAAACATAACGTTCACTAATATCTTCAGGAAGCTTGGAGTAAAACAGCTTAGGTTGAGCTGTCTCCTCATCTCTTTGAATCAATATCTTTCCGATTCTCACTGATCTACAGCAATCTCTCAAACCTTGTTCCATTGATTCACCAGCTCTGATAATAGAAACCCCGCATATTTTGCCCTCAAAAGAAAAGCCATCAACTTCGTGACCCTGCGAAGTCTTAACTGTTGTTGATTTTACAGGCAATTGGTTCAAACCTTCTTCCACCAACAGTCTCATAATTCTGTCACTATAAAAGACAAAATCTCCACGCTTTGTATTTTTATCACGGATAATAGTGTACAATCCCAGTAGTTGGTTGGTCTGCCGTAGCATAAACACATTTGGAAAACTTGTTGCTGACATTGGATGGGTCAATTTTGCTGATGAGGTCAAGAGACAACCGTATCTCTTTTTATACATAACAGTCCAACGATGCTGATAGCAGCCTCCCAACACCACCCGACGATCTCCGGAACGAAAAGTTAGGGATGCGATACTGGAAAATGGAAAGTTCAATAGAATACGATATGATATCATTAAACTAACTTAGATACGGTTCTCTTCAGCCTCTTCGTTTTGAAGGAACGGATTGGCTACTTCCTCGCTTCCATCTGCCAGTGCGAGGCTCACCAATTTTGGTCCCCTCACAATTACACGACCCAAGACTCTCTTTTCCTTCGACTTTAAGATTTCTTCGGCATCATCTAGCACCAAATTCATAAGTTGATCGTAGCCTTTCAAGTATCCAATCACTAGGGTTGTTAGTAAGTCACCTCAGGATTCTAATAGTGTTACACTTACCTTCACGGCAATCATGAACTCCTGAGAAGGTCAATCTTATTTGCTTATCTTTGTAGTTTGCAAGGTTGATTATGGATGCCCTTTTAGGAGCGTCTCTTCTAGGACCTTTTCTTTGATTTCCCTTTTGACCTTGTCCTCCTCTTTGGTTTTGGTTGTATCTTTGACCTTGTCCCCCTCTCTGGTTGTCTCTTTGACCATCTCTCCGGTTACCATCTTGGGAATTTCTTTCCCTACTATTCTGATTCTACCCGGTTAGTAACATTAGCTTCTTGAATGGGCCTGACTAGGACGATGGAAAGACAAAACGTGGATAACGAAACAGAAAATAGTTTGAACATTGGAGACACATCACTCGTGAAAACTTGTTAAAGCAATGAATAAAGAGTGGTCCAAGCTTTCTCAAAATATTTCCTTCAAAAGTACGTGTCGAGTTTCTTTAACGAGTCTACTTACTCTGTCCATTATGAATAGTTGATGAGAGAGATGTCTGCGAGATGATCGATGTGATTTTCTTTCGAGAACGACTCCCTCAGGAGGAATGCTGGGGGGACACACCTCGCGCGGAAAGGTAATTTCTTTGTTTACGTGAGCTTCTTCTGAGATTGATATAGCCTTGAATCTCCAATGGCGGACATCAGCGTGTATATCACGTCGGAACTGACTTCTTCAGAGAGAAGGATATCGCCCCAATGGGACATCACACATTTGAAACAGCGCTTAGAATTTATAACAGGAATACCCCCAGCAGATCAAAAGATTTGGGTTTACAGAGCTCCTACATCCAACGCAAGGTACGAGTTGAAGGGTGACAAAGGCGCAACATTGACTGAGTTCCAAATTGCACCCTATACGAGAATTCACGTGGAGAACGTCAACAAACACTCTGACATTTCAGAATTGGAATCTGCAACGGTCCAAGAGGATGATGAGCAAGTGTTCAAATTAAGCGAAGACCAGTACAATTCTATGGAGAATACTGTGCGGAAATGGAAAGAAGAAAACAAATTAGGGCGATTTGACCCCGAATATCAATCCAAGAAATCAAGCATCTTGGAAGAACATAGGAAGCTATCAGAATCGTTAGCGATTGGAGCAAGATGTCGCACCATGAATATGATGGAAAGACGAGGCTATATCAGATACGTCGGGATCATACCCGAAATTGACAATGAAAGCTATTGGGTTGGTGTTGAATTTGATGAGCCAGTGGGGAAGAACGATGGAACTATCAAAGGAAAGTCGTACTTCAAATGTCAGGCGAACCATGGCAGTTTTGTGAAACCAACACTTGTGCAAGTTGGAGACTTTGGCATTAAGGAAGAAGAGCAGAGTGACGACGAGATATAGATAGTATTAATGGTATTTGTAGCAGGCGTAGGTGTGAGTCCTCTTACCTAAGAGGCCCATCCAGAGAGGACCCAAACCTTTAGTAAAACCGCGAGCGGAAGATATTGGATCGGCATCGAAGGAAACATCCAACGCCTTTGCCCTAAACCCCACCACAATGTTTGAGCTACAGGCCATCTACGATGACTTTATCACAGACTTTGATGTGTATAAGTTCCTAAGAGTAATTATCCTAGTTGGAGGATATATTTTTGTGAGAAGAATCGCCTCAACAGAGCTGAAAAAGCGTCAGCTAAGGAAACAACTTGAAAGTGATCAGAAGCAAAAGCTGCTGGCAAGAGGTCTCGCAGACAACGATGCATACGATGTAATTCATCAGGGTGAGGGTGCTACAGGCGTTCAAGTTGAAGAAGAAATAATAGATGATGGCTCTTGGGGTTGGGGTAAGAAGACCCGAAAGGAGTACAACAGAAAGGCTAAGATCTTTGAAGAAACCATAAAGAGGGAGCTTGAAGCCAAACAGGCATTGAAAACGGAGTTCAATGAAGATTCTGACGAGGACATTGCTGACCTTTTAGAGGACGACTAGTGTATTTATAGGTAGCAATGGTAGATGGTGATTTAGGAAGACATTGTCCGCTGGGCCACCTGGGCGGAAAGCATCGAAACTTTTTCCTTTCCCGTTTCGAAAAAAAACATGAAGGAAAAAAAATATCTAAATACTACTAGTAAAGTAATTTGATCAACTTAGCAACTGCAATCTATGAGTTATAAGAAGGACAACAAGCAAAAGTTGCCCTTTGGACTAGATTATAATGATCTTAATGTTGTAGTTGACCAAAAACGGTTCAAACTTCCTCTCCCTATAAACGGTCCACTGAATATTAGGGAAAAGGAAATAGCCAAAGAGTACATGAACTTTATGAACAACGTCAAAGAAAGTTCGTTCTATAGCGATCTTAAGGACGACGATATTCAAGGAATTAACGACGGAATAGAACGATACAGTGACAAATATAGAAAAAAGAAGAAACCGAATAGACTTCTGGCTGATCATCCATTCATTTTAGAGTTCTTTCCAGAGGAATTATATGGTGTTATGGGAGTTGACAATAAAAAGAAAAAACTGCTCAAACTTAACACGACCCAAGATAATAAGCTTGGTGAAAACCTAGAAGAGAAACTAAGAAACATAGAAGAAAACGATAATGCCGTGTTAGACGAAAACAATGCCGAAAAGGAGAATGAGGAAGAAGAGTTTGACGACGAGTTCGAAGAAGACGAAGATGATGATTATAATGCTGAAAAATACTTCGACGATGGGGACGATGATTATGGTGCCGATGACGACGACGACGAAGCCGCTTTTTAGTCATTAATATTATTGTTGGTACTTTCTATTCAGAATCTGTCTCCATTAATGTCTCTCAAGAACTTCTCTCTGTCTATGTAGTAGTATTCTTCTGTATTCATTCCTATGGGAACTTTTGGAGGTACCAATGGCTTACGTTGGTTCTCTTCTAGTCCATACTCTTTCAATTGTTGTTTCCGTATTTGAGAATATGTCATTGTAGGTTTATTCCATTTCCCATCTCCCACGTATCCACCCCTGTCTATCTGGTCCTTCTCTGATGCATACGTACTAAACTTGAAATCTTTTGGATCAAGGTTCTTTCCATTTTCAAATTTCAACGCTTTGGAAAGGTTGGCATCTGGAGTTGGAGCAAAATGTTTTGGATCCAAAATTTCATCCTGTTTAGATACTTCATAAGCCGGTATCGACACCTTACTAGTTCCTAAATATATGTCTGAGAACGAATTCTGAACTGGCGGAGGAGGCTTCCTACCTTTCGGCGATCTGGAAGGGCTAAATGGAGATTGAGAGGGATCTAGACTTTTTGGAGGTGATGCTTTACCCACTTGTTCATTTGACTGCTGTTTTGGTGGTAGATCCTTGCTGACCCAAGAAGATGCAACATACTTTTTCTTTCCGATATCGGAGGGGTCTCTGCTGATTTCTGACTGGATTTGCTGTTCTAAAACGTCAAAGGTATCGCTCGAAGGCTTGTTGGAGGAGCCCATCAAATCTCTAGAGGGTGAAACAGATTTTGATAATCTCTTGGAGATTTTACTCAACACAGATCCTCGTTCTCGTTCTTGTTCACGGTCTCGCTCTTTGTTGCCCGGTTCTTCGAACACACTTATGCTTGGACTCGCACTGTATGGCGGAGGTGTGAGTGACTGATCTTTCAATGGAGGCAGAGGTAGAGGCTTGTGTACGGAGTTTGAACTGATCGAACTGGTAAGCTCACTTTCCAAAGGGGACATGTCGAACGATTGTTTAGATCCAGGAATGGCTGGTAAGGGCCTCCCTGATGTTCTTTTGGATGTTCTTGGCGTAGTTACAATTTTGGGTGGAACTAAGGGGGCGTCTGGATAGAAAGTCATTTGCAAATAAATCTCTCCCCTATTCTTCTTGTAAGATTCTGAATGAACACGGTACCAGTCATCTAAATCACCTTTGATAAAGACTTTACTCAGGTCAATCTCCGTGCTTGCAATCAAAGAGGAGGATTCTTTCGTACCGTCGAAGATCATAATGCTCAAAATTGGTTCAACATCTGGCGTTATATTGAATCGGAGTTCATGATCCCATTCGGGTGTCTGACCACCTCTATATATAGTTTTCGATCTTTGAACTGGTAAACCATTTATTCTTAAGAGACAATATGGGGATTGTTTGTCAAGCTTGCGTATATTGGGCAGATCCCTCGCCTTGTCAACCACTATTACCAATGTTCCGCTTACTTTATAATGGGGATTAAGGGACATTTGTTTTGGTAATGATAAGAATAGATGCGATGACCTGGGGCGTAATTTGTTGGAGGGTGAGAAATGTAGCTGGAAGGAGGAGAGGGATGTTAGGAGGGATCGAGCAAAAAGCGAGATGAGGAGAGTTAAGTGGAAGGGAGATGACCATAATTTATGGGGAATGCTAAAATGCGACGCTGACATTGCGAGCAAAACATCAGGGTGACAAAACCACCGTATGTGTTTGAGTTCAAAAATCAGGATGAAGCGAAGCAATACTGGCTGCTTTTATAGTCTATTGATCCCCACGCATTCGATATTCTGAAAAACGTTCCTGTCGCGCATTTATTAAACTTGGCCCCCCTTAACAACCCTGTAATTATCCATATGAGCAATAAATCATGTAGTAGACTCTTCTTATTGTAGCATGTAGTGAGTCAATCATTGATATCTAAACTTTTTTTTTTTGAGTCTATTTATCTCGGTAACCTTTGTCAATTCCTGACAGGAAGAGAATAATTGTTATGCATGTGGCACTTTTGTTTTTCTCACCATAATGTTCGCATGCATAAGAAAGCAATCTTCAGGTAATCGTTAAATTCCTATTTAAGGAAAGTCAAATCCTTTGATTGTTTTCAGCCACCCTATTTTCAATCACCAATGTCTTCAGAATCTAGAACCTATTCATTCAAAGTCTTTTCGCTTTTGACTTTTGCTCTGTCGGTATACGGAGAGATTCGTTACTTTCTCTTCAGAACTCACCATAGCAGGGCTTATTTGACACCTTTCACTGGAAACTCTACAATGGACTACATTTATGTTATTGTCACAACGTTGCTTCAATTGTTGTTTGTTGTCCAGTACTTTAGTCAAGACAGTGCGGTCTCAGCCAGAGAACAAAAGAACGTGTTGGAACAGGTTGGATATCATTTCTCCATATACAATGTTCTGAACTTTATCTGGGTTTATCTTTTCAAGCACAAGAGATTTGTATTTGCTGAGATCGTTTTGGTTGTCAATTTATTCAACCTGCTGTCTCTCTACTTCATCCACAAGACTTACGCCATCAAGGATCTGGGTCGTTGGTTCACTATTCATCTTTCCACAGTAGCTTTACCGCTTTCATGGATTCAGTATGCTATCTTCTGGAATGGTGCTGCTATGTTCCACTCCCACTACGTCCACTTAATACCGCGTCTGCTTGCAAACATCTTCATCTGGGAATTTTTGCTGGTTCCAGCCTTCTTCCTCGTAGTGTTTGCTGATTACGGAATTGGTGTCTCCAGTTCTTACCTTACTCTCAGTATTGCAGTAGGTCAACTTTTGACTAAGATTATTGGCCTACAATGGATCTTTGGCTTCGTCATTGCTGGTACAGTTTTCCTCATGTCAGTGCTGATTTCCACCGGTACTCTGGCTAAAAAATCCGCTAGCAATAACAACGTGCTCGGTTCCGACAGAGAGCAAGCTCCATTGTTAACCTAAGCCGATTGATATTCCAATCGGTGGATGGGCAGGACCTTATATGTTATGTATTTATTCCCATCAATTTTATTTGTCTATGTTGTCCTGATCAGATCTATTCCCGGCCATTTTTTCAATCATCTCAAACTTCGTAATCGCCTGAGGCTTGTTTAATCCTACACTTAAATACTCCAGCATTGGGTTGTGCTGGACCAGAGTGGCGTAGGTGTCCTTCTTTATATTATCTAACCATTCCTTTCTAGTGGTATCAGCATTGCCTAATCCCAGGTGCTTGGATTTCAGTTGTTCATAAACTTGTTGATCTTTTAGTTTATCGGCCTATGTATCGTTAGTGAGTTGCCAAACATAGTACAGCCCCTCGCCAGGGATAGAGCACTTACCATTGCTTGGAGAAGAGATGAAACAAGGTGAGACAAAAGAAGTACAAAGGAAAGGTTCAGGATTTCTCGAAGGGCAAGCTGGGAGGGAGAGAAAAGAAGATGGTGAAAATTGTTCCTACCAGCGAAACGAGCCGCCACGATCCCCTACCTAATTCAACATCTCATATTCCACATACCGATTTATTCAATCTCCCACGGAAAATGACTGAGCCAGTTGTTTCCAGAGAACAACCATCAGCGACCGAAAGTCCTATGGATGTCGATGTGCGGGAAGATTCAATGGTTCCTGACACTAATGACTCTAATGTCAGAGATATTCCAGAGTTCTGGCTCTTCTTCTCAGACAATGTAGTCAACAGCTGGGATGATGAAGGACAACAAGAACTCTCAAGGCAATTGGATGAGAAAGAACAAAACTTTGAGACAATAATCTACGAAACTTTGATGATTGTCAAAGATTTTCCTAATAGACTCTCAATTGAAAAACTACTGCCCTTTTTAAATGAGCTGTTAACGGACAATTTCAAAAGATCAGAAACCTTTGTACTTCTATTCAACTGCTTAACCGTTAATGACAAGTTGATCCAGTTAATGAAATCCTTGAACATAGAAAATTCCATCAAACTTAATCTCTTAGAGAGACCAACATTAGAAAAGTTACAGTTAACATCAAGGAGCTACAAACAGAAAACATTTGCATATTTAAGGGATAATGTGTACTCGTTTGAGAATTTCACTCTTTTGGGAGAATCAAATGAAGGTTACAGTCGCCTTGTGCTTTTGCTGACTGATTACTTCAAAGGAGAAAATACGAAATATGTCGTTTCAATAATGGTCGATGATGTACTGAAAATCATGAATCATTTTCAGTTGGACCCACTTAAATGCTTGGATTTGATACTGACTATTTCTGCGACGTATTCTTTAAATCGATTGGAATTGATACTGGAGTTTTTGAAACAATCTCCCTTTTATCCTGAGAAACTCGTTCAATATCAAGATAGGTTCGACATAGAGGCTGTCTTCAAAGATATTTCTGATAAGAATGATGTTGGAGGCAGTATCATAGCTTCTCAACTGGTTGCAAGCAAAATTGCAAGATTCAGCGTGAATGAGGTACCTCTTGCCCATGAGTTCTTTATTTTAGTTTCAGTTCTTATCCATATTGGCTTTCTAAAATTCTCTGTCATATTCGATAGTTTATCGGATCAGCCTGATGATTCCGCTGAAAAGCTCCACGAAAGTTACAAGCAAGTTATTGAAGTAAATATATTTGAAGCTTCAGCCTCTGCATTAGCTTTGGCTGGACCTCTACCAGATGATGATGACATTGAAAACTCAAATGGAAACGACATCACAATGAAAGATGCTTCGGAATCAAAACCAGTGAAACAACTATCACCTATAGACGAGTTTAAAATGCTGTCTAAGAGCAGAAAGAGCGCAAAAATCGAGCTACTAAAGGGTTTTCTCAGCATCGGACTTTACGCTGAGTCCCTCCTAATACTTTCGAAATACCCATTTTTACCTTTAGTTGACGACGAAATTGCGGACTTGATTAACAGGTTGGTTTCTGTTTGTATAAGCGACTATTATGACAGGACCACACATCATACTCTTCACTTCAAGGATATTTTCGAACCCTTTGCAAGCACAGATACTGTGCCTATCAAGACCTTCGATCCATTTGAGAGAGAAATTTCTGGAAAGAAAACAGCTTTCTTTTTTGATTGGAAGTCACTGCTACCAGAAATTAAGACCAGAGAGGAGTTTGTTAAACTCTGTCAGGAAATTTTGCGCTTCAACTCTTTCAGGCTAACCAGAGATCCAATACTACTATCCAAGATCTGCAGGATTATCTATCATGACATTATAGAACATGGCAAATCTCAAGAGGTTTTGGATTATTGGCTTCCATTTTATAAGACATATGTCCTGCCATGTTTTCCATTATTGGGAGAGAATTGTCCTTTAATTCAAGAGCTCTTCAAAATTCTTGCTGAGTACCCGTTAGATGTAAGATACAACATCTATGGAGATTTGCATTATAATATATCGAAGAATGTCCCCGAGATCAAGCTGCCTTACAATAAAGCTGAAAAACAAACCAAGGATGCTTTAAAGAGGTTATCCAATACCAACATTCAAACCATGATGAGAAAATTAGCAAAAATTGCGTTGTCAAATCCTATTCCCTGTTTGTTGGTGATTGTTCAGCAACTCGAGAGTTATGATAATTTGAATCAGCTCATCGTTGATGTTTCGAAATATTTCAATGATTTCACTTGGGATGTACTCCCATTTGTCATTCTCATAAGACTGACAGTGAACAGGCCTGTTTATCAACCAGATGGGATCAATGTATCCCAATGGCTTCAAAGTTTGTCCATATTCCTTGGAGAAATCTCTACAAGTTCTTCCTTGATGAACATTAAACCTTTGCTAATCTTCATTATCAAATTATTGTACAAGGATAACTCTTTAGTCTTGCCTATTTTCAACCAATTATTGCTATCCATGGGGGGAATTCAGAAAACTTCAAACTTGACGTCTACTCAGATTATTCAGTTGAATTCTGATCTCAGTTTAAGAAAAATTGTGTACAATGTGATACAAGATAGGCGATTACTAAAAACAAGACCAGCTGGTCGCCTAGTTGCCAGTCTGCTAAAGACTGGAGGACTTTCTGAAATTTTTATTTTACTTTGTCAGTTGATGTCAAAGCTTCAACTAGACGTTGATAAAAATCATCAATTCTTGAAGGTTCTTGGACAAAGGATAGACGACTTGAGTTCTCTAATTCAATTGTTCACGGAGTTTATTTTTTCTTTTGTTCCATCCGACAAATTCATAAAAAGTTTTCCTTCTCTGACCGAATTGTGTTCTGATTTTAACATTGATGCTGCCTGGGCTTTTGAACTTTGGAGAAATTATTCTAAGGAATATGACACAGAAATTGTGAAACGCATTTTACCTAACTATAACTGGAAATATTTAACACCACAGTTGTATGTCTTTTTCTGGAATTTATCACTCTATGACATTAATTACTCGTCCGAGTTATATGTTGATGCCATTAAAAAAAATGAAATTCAAATAACAAAGATTGAGAACCAAATAAAGACAGCAAGCAGAACAGTCACTGGTGCCAATATTCAGGCGCTGAAGAAGGAGCTTTCTGAGCTAGTTCAATCTCAATCGGCAATCCCTCTCGACAAAGAGCGTCATAAAAAGCATGATGAAAAGTTCAAGATAGAAGCCCAAGAAGCAAAACAAGAGTGGTTTAAAGACATTGAAAGTGACAATGCTGCCGACCAGACAGCTGCTTTTCTATCTTACTGTATTCTTCCAAGAGCCATTCATTCATCTTTTGATGCAGTTGCTGCCGGAAAGGCCATATTTTTTCTCTACGAACACTGCCCGCAGCAATTCCATCTCATTTCATTATTAGATCAGTTGTTTTCTGGAAAGTTTTTGAATCAAGCGCTCTTTACTAGTACTTCGTCAGAGGCTGAAAATTTAGGAATTTTCTATTGTTACGTATTGGAAGAGCTTAATAAGTGGAGAGTTCTTGAACAGTATCCTCTAGATGATTACGAACACGAGAAGTTCCTGGAAACACTTTTCAATTGGCACGCCTACCTTTTGGCAGATCTCTCTAAAGCATTAAGGGCAGAAAATTTTATGTCACTTCATAATGCAATAGTTTTTTTGAAAACTCCTGCTTCATTATTTCCTACTGTCGAATCCCAATGTGAATCTTTACTTTCATGTTTGGATCACATTATTTCAAGTGACACCAGAGGTGATATATTATTACCTGCAAGATCTCTTAGTGGTTTGATCAAGTCTCGTAAATCTTCCTGGGTTTTAGGATGGGATTTCTATTCAATGGATCCAGACCAGAAACAATTTTTATTACTCAAGAAAAAAGCTGCGATCAGAATCATAATTGAAAAGCGAAGAAAAGCCGAGGAGGAGGCAAGAAAGCTTGAAATGGAAAAGAATAGAGCCCCCAATGCTTATGGGCTCGCTTCACTGCCTGTTCGTAAGATGGGTAAAGTGGAAGCCGCCGCTAATAGTTTGGCATCTGCTAATAATTCCTCTAGTAGTAAGAAAGAAACAGAACAAGAGGAAGAGAACGCAGAGAGAGTTGAAGAGGAAACGAAGAAGACAAAATTGCCCGAAGGACCAAAGAAAGAGCATAAAAGATCTAAAGAGGAAAAAAGAGAAAGACAAAAGGAAAAAGAGAGAATAAAAGAGGAGAAAGAAAGGGAGAAGGAGAAGAAGCAAAAAGAAAAGGAGAAAGAGGAGGAAAAAGAGAAAGAGGATGAGAAAGATGGCGAGAACGAGAAAGAGAAAGAGAAAGAAAAGGAGAAGGAGAAGGAGAAGGAGAAGGAGAAGGAGAAGGAGAACGAGGAGGAGAAGGAGAATGAGAAAGAAAAAGTGGAGGATAAGGAGAAGAAGCCAGAAGCAAGCCCTGAAAAGGAAGAAAGAGAAACTAGAGATAAAGAAAAAGCAAATCAAAAGCCCTCCGAAAAACATAAAGATTACTCTTCGAAGGCTAATGAAATTCATGATAACGTCACACCCTCATTCTCTAATCAAAACCAATCAGAAGTTAAAGCATCTGGGAAATCTACAAGAGAATTGCTTGAGGCTAGATTGATGCAGGAGAAAGAGTTTGCTAGGCAAAAAATTCAGACTGGTAGTAAAAGTAATTCAATGCCCCCTTCTAGATCTGAAAATGAAATAGAGAATTTGCCAGATATCCGATCAGAGTCTAGAAATGAATCTAGAAGGGATATCAAGAAAGAGATTCCAAGATTCCCTAGACGAAGCGAGTATCTTCCTAACCGCAACTACCAGAGGCCGAATCTTAACGTTGCTCGTGGGGGTTTGCCTCAAGGACCTGCAAGAGATAGACAAGATTCCGACAAGCCGCTACCACCTCCTTCTCAACCTCCACCTGGTGCTTATTCTGCATCAAGAGGATCTTCGTATTCCGGAAGGGGAGGACCGAGACCACCACAAAGCCAGACGTTTCAATCAAGGGATAAAAGTAACCAACCTGGATTCAGGGACAGAAAGAGGCAACGAGACGACACTGGTTATTACTCTCGTGGAAAGAGGCCTTACGAGACCAAAGGATCCAGTTATCAATCTCGAGACAAGAGATATGATTAATTATCAAAAAAGAGGGAACTATAATAGAATTAGGCTTATACTATTTAATATCAAAGACAGGCTTCAGTTTACGTAAAAGGAGCCAATCATCTCTAGACACAGTATCACGGAATGCTGGATCTTTAAGAGTGTCGATGGATTTTCTGGAGATGAGGGAATATAAAGTATCCGACTCATCGACATGACGTCCCCAAACTGGTTGAGCAGCTGAAGGGTTATCTAAACGCATAGCAACACCTGCACTGGTTTGACCTTTCTTCACAATGTCAGCGGATTTATGGTTTATTTCTAGGGAAGTAACTTTACCCAAAACCATTACGTTTCGTTGCTTCGTTTCAGGATCCACACGAACAGCACAGATTGGGGTTCCAATACGGACTGCACCTTCTAAAACATCGACACCAATGATCATTGGTTGACGTTTGTTGATAATTTGCAAGGTCTTTAAAACGCAAGGGAAAATGGCATACTCGAGGAAATCTTTACGGCGTTGCTCCAATAGCTTGGCTTGGTAGGCACTGAATGCATCAAACAGGTGGTAAATGACATCGGCATTGAAAATTTTAATACCTTGTTCTTCAGCATATTGCTCAGCTTCTTTATCAATCTTAACATCGAAACACAACATCACAGCGTACTCCTTGTCCTTTTCCAACATGGTAGTTGCTTTCATTACGTCTCTTTTGTAAACTGGTCCTAGACCGATAGACATGACTGGGATTTTCATATCCTTTAAGAAATCCAGCAGAGCTTCCAAAGAACCTAGAGTGGATGCTTGGACAGTAACACCGTGACCAGATGAATCAACCGAATCCAAAAGTCCTGTAAGATCGTCCATAACAGTATCCTTTAGTTCCTCTTCATCATCGTCAGGTCCAACAACCAACAGTCTGGAACCAGCCACAGCCTTTTCCAAATCGTTAGCAGCGATCTTAACACCCAGAGCTGCTTTGACCTCTTTGTGGTGAACATATTCTGATTTAATACGTAGCTCACGAGATGGAGGCGGCGTCAATAGTGCTCTAATATTTGTAGCAATTGGACCGTTCAAACCACAGAGTACAATACGATCACCTTCTCTCAAAATACCATTTGAAAGAATAACATCAATGGTGGTACCAAAACCTTCTACTACTTTAACTTCCAGAATAGTAGCGGAGATTTCAGACAGATACATCAACTGTTTGCTCATTCTCTTCTGAGTTAACTCCAACAACAACCACAACAAGTCTGGTACACCTTCACCAGTAACAGCTGAAGTAGGTACGATAGAAACATACTTGGCCATATTTCTATTTTGGAAATACAATTCTGAGTTCAGACCTTGCTCAGCAAGAGCAACCTTGATTTTAGTGAGTCTGTCTTCAAATTCCTGTTGAACACTTCGTGTCTGTTTAGAGAAAGAATCACGGAAGGAGTTGTTGGGAATAGTTTGCCAGTCGTAAAGACGATCGATTTTGTTTAGCGCAACAATGAATGGAGCTTTACGATCACGTAACAAACGAAGGGATTCAATAGTTTGTTGTTCCAACCCATGCATAATGTCTATAACCAGAATGGCAATGTTACACAGAGAAGAACCTCTGGATCTCAAGTTAGTAAAAGACTCGTGACCTGGAGTGTCGATGATCAACAAACCAGGAACTTCAAATATACGTTTTTCGTACACTTGCATAACTTCAGTCTTTTTCTTGATTGCTTCAACTGGGAAGTAAGTAGCACCAATTTGCTGCGTAATTCCACCAGCTTCTCCACCTTGAACATTAGTTTGACGAATTTTGTCCAAAAGCTTTGTCTTACCAGTGTCAACATGTCCCAAAATACAACAAATGGGTGAACGTAGATTAGAAGTATCATTTTCCTTTTCTGCAGCCTTGGATGTGGATTTGGAAATTTTTCCAGATTTATTGATTTCTTCAACTTTTGGACCGGTTTTGACAGGCTTAGTTTCCTTAGGTTCCACAGAAGCAGCTTTCTTTTCCGGAACTGATTTCTGGGGGATCTTTGCCTCCTCTACCTTCTTTGAAGCCTTCTTAGGAACTTCTTTGGAGGACTCTTTTGAAGGTTCTTTGATCTTTTCTGGCTCTTCATCTTTCACCACATCTTCTAAGGCTTCCCAGCTGTCGACAATTGGCTCATCATTTTCCTCGAGAGCCAACTTTTCCCAGTCATCAGCAATAGCACTTTCTTCTTCACTATCCTTGCCTTGGGTTGACTCCTGTTTAGGGGTGGCCTCAACCGAAGGTTCTGGCTCGGCAGGAGTTTCTTCCTTTTTAGCAAACCTGTTTGGCTTTCTCTTAGCATAAGCGGGTGGTTGTTTAGAGGTAGCATTGTCAGTTTGAAGACCAGCGACTCTGAATTTTCCGGTTGCCAACATTTGTTCCCTTCGCTTCTCTGCTAGATCTCGTTGTTGCTGCTGTCTCTTGGACAACAACTTTCCCTCAGCCTTAAGTCGTTCACGTTCCAGTCTAAGTTCTTCTTCCTTGGCCTTAAGTTCCGCCTGTCGGGCAGCTTCCTCAGCGGCCAAGCGAGCTTCTTCTTCAGCGGCCAAACGAGCCTGTTCAGCTTCAAATCTAGCAGCATCCTCCTCAGCCTGCTTCTTTAGTTCTAGCTGACGTTTAAGAGCTGCAATACCTGCAGGGACCTTCTTTCCCTTCTTTTTGGGAGCAGTCGTAGGAGCAGGTTCAGAACTTTCTGTGGTTTCAGAAGCAGATTCAGGAGCAGGTGATGTTGAGGCGGAAGTAACAGCAGCAGAAGCGGCAGCAACAGCATCTTTCTCAGCCTTTTGCTTTTCTGCAAACTCCTTATTTTGCTGTTTAACCAAATCCTTTTGGGCCTGTTGTTGTTCCTTCTTCTTCTTTGCCAATTCTTTCTTCAATGCCTTTTCTTTTTCCTTCTTTTCCTTCTCCTTCTGTTTCTTCGTTTTCAATGTTGGCTTGGCAGCCTCATCCTCTGCTTTCTTCTCCAATTTGTCCTTGGATGCTTTTAAGGCCGAAAGGAAATCAGCATCATCAGCTTCCTTAGGCTCTTCACTGGAAGACAAAGATCCTGCGGGCTCTGGAGTAGCTCCAAACTCTTGGGCCTCCTCGATTTCGTTTTCTAATTCTTCATCCCAGATGTCCCCTCCAGCTTTGTTATTCTTTTTTCCTTTTTTCGCCATCTTGAATCAACCTCTAAGTTCGCCTTCCTTAGTGATTTTAGTTTTTCAGGGTGAGAAAAGAATTAGAGATGGTCGTGCTTGCACCATGAAAATTTTAGCAGGCTAATCAAAGAAAAGAGAGTCGTGCACCCTACTGAAAAAAGATTCTTGGATATTAGGCTAGGACTACTACAGTGTAAATTTTCATTTCTTGGAAGCATAGTGTCGACTTTGTCCATTGATCCCTGTTAGAATGACCACAGTTGAGAAAATCAAGGCCATCGAAGATGAGATGGCCAAAACTCAAAAAAACAAGGCCACCTCTTTCCACTTGGGCCAGTTGAAAGCTAAGTTGGCCAAACTGCGTAGAGAACTGCTTACAGACTCGAAGAAGTCTGGAGGGGGAGGTGGAATGGGATTTGACGTGGCGAGATCAGGAGTGGCAAGTATAGGGTTTGTGGGATTCCCTTCCATTGGTAAATCCACCTTACTAAACAAACTAACTGGTGTGGCAAGTGAAGTGGCCGCCTATGAGTTTACTACATTGACATCTGTACCAGGTATCATAAAGTACAAAGGTGCTAAAATTCAAATGATCGACCTTCCTGGTATTATAGAAGGTGCTAAAGATGGTAAAGGTAGAGGTAAACAAGTCATTGCAGTGGCAAGAACTTGTAATATGATTTTCATTGTGCTGGATGTAAATAAACCACTTCATCACAAGCAAGTAATAGAGCATGAGCTGGAAGGTTTCGGCATAAGAATTAACAAACAACCCCCTGATATTTTACTGAAGAAGAAAGAACGTGGAGGTATTAATATCACTACCACGGTCCCTCTTACTCATTTGGACAATGACGAGATTAGAGCGGTTATGGGGGAGTACAGATTGAACTCAGCAGACATTTCCTTCAGATGTGATGCTACAGTTGATGATCTGATTGACAAACTAGAAGAACAGAATAGGAAGTACATTCCAGCCATCTACGTCCTGAACAAAATAGACTCCATTTCCACGGAGGAGTTAGACCTCCTTTACAGAATCCCAGATGCCGTTCCTATCAGTTCAGGAAACGAATGGAACTTAGATGAACTTTTGGAGATGATGTGGGACAAATTGAAACTTGTAAGAGTATATACCTTACCCAAAGGAAAGCTCCCAGATTTTGAGGATCCAGTTGTGCTTAGATCTGATAGATGCACTGTGGAGGATTTCTGTAACCAAATTCACAAGTCTCTGGTGGCAGAGTTCAAGAACGCTATTGTTTACGGGGCCAGCGCCAAACATCAACCCCAGTACGTTGGGTTGAGTCATGTATTGCAAGATGAAGATGTTGTCACCATTTTGAAGAAATGATCCCTTTTTCTTTTTCTTTTTTTTTTATAGGTTTTTTTTTTTTACTTTCTACCCTAGATCGTTCATGTTTAACTTAATAAATGGTTGATTCGTAGTCATATGTAAAATTTAAGCATTGTATGCGGCAATCAAGAAGCTGATAAGAAAACTCAAGTTGAAGCTTGGCTGTTCAAAGACTAATTCCTTGACGTTAATAGTCTCGGATCCTAATTGCACCACACGGTTATAAGGGATTGTAATAATTTTTCGGGACTGTAGAAACTGGAGCAGAAGATACCCTGAGAGTGTCAGAAATACGAGAACAGAACTTAACTTGCCCACTACAAACCCAACTCCCAACCCAACAAAACTACCAATGGCTAACTGTTGGTAATTCAAAGCTCCACCAAAGGCGCCATCTAAACGGGAAGCAGGTCTTTTAGGCGTAGGCTCAATCACCTGTCCAACCTTAGAACTAACCGGTGCCGTGCTAGTCTTGAAAGTCTCATTCTTTATAAAGGTATCCATGAGACATGCCGAAGAAGCAGCACCTAAAACAGCGCCCAGCGGTTTAGAATAGCTAGTTGATGAATTGAACAACCTTCTTTGGAAGGTTGAAGTCCATTGGAATCTGGGCCTTGCTAAGCCTGCACTCAAATGTTTAAACATGTGGAATGAATAAATGTAACTGTAGCTGTTGACTTTCACGCTGTCTCATGTGCAGCAATCTTGCGCGTGGATAATGGTGTTTGGATGCAAAATTGGTTGGGCTATCAGAGCACACTTCTGTGGGTCAAGTTGTCAAATAACACTGCTCCAATGCAACAGGATAACGGCGTACACATTAAACAAATATGCGACCGCTGGAAGCGGGCTCAAAATTCTATGGGCCAGGCAAGTTGTTTCAAGTAGTACTTTGAAAGAAGTTTACTGGTTAGGAGAAATTATTGTTATCTGGTTTGGTTTATCGGGGGATTCGCTATTGTGGTCAGTTTATCACTAGGACAGTGGAGAGTAGAGGCCTGTCAGCATTTCTGTATCCAAGAGTGCCACTCAAACGTAATAAGAGCGGTTCAAGTTGTTCTACACGGGCTTTTGCAGTATACTTCATACCAACTACGACATCACCAATGTTGTGGTCGATGCTTTTTCAAACCTTAAAAGTGAAGGGATAAAATCCGAATTCGGAAATTAGTTATCACCTCTTGCTTTTCCATTTCAGTTTATTCGTGTTCCAATGTTGCTGGCAAACAATCTATCTAGTTGGTACAATAAAGTTGACGAGCTTGAAACTGTCGATGCACCGCTTGTGGTATGCGTCTGCGAAACTGCGAAAGCGTTAAAACTGTACCAAAGAGTGCAGCATACCGCGTGCTTCATAATTATAGATCCGTTTTTGGACCTTAAAAAGTTGACTAGTGATGAAGTGGAGCTTCTACTTCGGTTTCAAGAACAAAATGATGTGTTTTGGAGTAAAATAAGTGGCTGTTTTTCTTCTACTTCAGTATTAAACAGGCGTTTGGAGGAGGTATTGTTTCCATTGGTGAAACTCATGGAAATGAATAACTGGCCGTTGAATATTGTGGGCGATGATGAGAAGGGGTTGCTGGTTGCCTTCATCTGTATTATGGTCCACTTCAGAACGAATGTTTCGCAAAACATTGAACTCACTGGGGTTGATAACCGAGATATTGACATATCATTGGCAACCTCATTTTGGAAACAGTGGTACTCATACAAGAATTTTTCATCTACATCACTAAAAAGAAGGATTGATTGTGTATGATATCAGGCCATGCCTCACTCACGATACTTCAGTCACGGTAATTTTCTAGGAACTGGTAAACAACATTATCAGCGTTCATCAGAACAACAACATAAAGATAAGAAAATGCTATAGGTTCATTAGCAACCATAGAACGATAAATAGAACCGAAAACAACTAATATAACCTTGCGATAGGAGGTCTTGTGGGCTTTCAAGAAGTAAAAATGCGAGCTATTCTTTGAAGGAAAAGTCTCTTTCAGCCATTATGGAATTCCCAATATACCAGCATAGAAAAAGATTCTAGGTAAAACCATGACGATTCTTCACTAGTTTTAAACACAGTGTATATGTATGGTTGTAGTCGTATAGCAAATCGAAACGCTTTTTGATCTCCGATTTCCTATACCTCGAACAGCACCGACATCAATTTCTCAAACCCAGTACCAACAATAAGTGCTGTCATGACCATCGATCCTACAGGCCAATCGCTGCAAGATATTGGTCACTTGAATGACACTCTATCGAGATGCTCTAATGTCAATGAGCTACAGCACTTTATTCACGTTGTGGACTCCGAAAGAGAGAAAATTGACACCTCTATCAAGGCACTTCATAACTCTAGTCATAAAGAAGAATCCGCAAAAATACGAGCCTTAGAGCTGAAGCGAGTAGAACTTTCAAGCACTTTAGGGAACATGAAGTCCTTAGTCTCCGTAACCAGCGATGCTCGCCAATTGGGAGATCAGATCACGACGAAAGTCAAGTACTTGGATCAAGAAAAAAGTAAAGTATTGCAGACTTATGAGTTTGTGAATAATGTCCAAGTTTTGAAGACGGAGTTAGCCAACGCCCATTTAAGCATTCAAAATGAAGATTGGCTGAAAGCTTGTGAATCTATTAATGTCATTAGACATTTACCTGAATGGGTACTTACCAGTAGGTTTGTCAATGCCACTGTTCCCACATCTTCTCTGCCAGATCAGCCAAAGGAAGTGTTAGAAGTTTGGATCAAAGATCTGACTGAACTTTTTACGAAGGAATTTGAAAAAGCAGCCCTTGAGAGAAATCCTGATAAAATCACCTATTACTTTAAACTGTTTCCTTTGGTTGGTCAACAATCAATTGGAATCAAAAACTACTCCTCCTTTATTTGCAACATAATTCATGAGCAATCTAGATTAAACATGAAAACAAGTCAAGGAACTAATACAAGTCATGCATTTTTGATCTTGAAACTATTTGAAACTATTTCGAATATTCTTATCCAACACTCCAACATTATAAAAAAGCATTATCAACCTCGGTATATCTTGGATGTAATGAAAAAAATCCAGAATGAGTGTGATCTTCAATGCGGTCTAATTTTTGACACATTCTGGGATACTCAACGCTTGGACAGAGTTGTTGATCTGGTAAGACAATATGATTATCCCATTCTAGTAGAAGCACTTACTACGAGCTTTGAAGACAGATCCAGCATTGACAGACAGCCAATCGATGAAAGGATCTCCCTTTCAAACATCGGCGATCTTTTGAACGAGTTAGCACTGATATTGAATCGTTGGTCAATGTATTGTAAGTTTTTCAGCAACAAGTGGAATGAGTTTGACAACGGAGGGGAGCCAACAAAGTCAGAAATAACGGCCCTACCAGAAACCCTTTTTGCTAGTGCGTTTATGGGTAAGATAAAAGAGAGGATAAATCCTGTGTTTGATACATTGAGTACCTTTTACCTTCGGAGATCTTTAGAGAAAGCCTACGAAATTGAAGAGTTTCCAAATATTACCTCAAACTTGAATCAGTCAGTTCAACTGGTATTAGCCCAATCTGTTGAAAAGTTTGTTCCATCTGCCACTAAGCCAGCCTCATCATTAATAGACGACTTAGTTTTTGTCTTGAACAATATCTACAGGCGCACCATATCCACTGGACAATCGAGTATCATCAACAATTTGATTAACAGCACTCGTCGTATATTGGAGACCAACTTCTTATCAATTGTTGCCAAAGAATTGAAGGAAACTCATCCCAGATACAATACTCAGTTGATAAACTTTAAAAACATATTTATGAATACAGCAACTGCAAGCCGTCAAGGAACACCAGTACCTGCAAACGATGACACTTCATTTATAAAGAGTGCAACCACTGCATTGCAATCGTTGAATTTGAACAATGATGAATCGAACACTGCAAGGATCTCAAAATACCTGATCCTTTTGAATTCAATTTCACTTTTTGATACGTATTTGTCTCAATTGGTTTCTAATCTGCTAAACGAAGTGGAGACTGACTATTTGGTATTCTTGGAAGAAGGTGAAAATAGAGTCAACCGGCTGAATCTGAAGGTCATATTGGAGAATCTAACCGGAAAGATTCATAGTATTTGTGATGTTTCCTTAACACAGCATGTAAAGATAATTTACACCCAAGTGTTCAAACCTAGATTAACCAAATTGACAGGTAATTTGTTCGCAGAGAATGAATTTCTTTTAACATTGGAGGAATTCGATTCAATTGATAGTAATAACACCGATGGAGTGTCGAAATTTTTGCAAGAATACACCCAATTGACTTTCCCCTATTACGTAGTTATGACACAAGACAGTTATAACAAACTGATTACCATGTTTGTTGATCAATTATCGAAGGATCTAGAGGAAAAGATTTGGTCCTTAGAAAACAAATGCAATGAATTAGGGCTGATAAAATTGGAGCGCAACATCAGTGTTCTGATTACTAACCTTACGAAGCTAAATTACAAGTTAAGGGACCGATTTGTGAGGGTTACGCAGATTATAATGGTTAGTAATTTAGGAGACGATGACGAGATAGATAGTTTGGAGGAAATCCATTGGGTATTGACTCCAAGTGAGAGGTTGAAGGCTAGAAATTTGAGGATAGACAGGTGATAATTTACATTAATATATACATATACAAAACTCGAGTAAAATATAGATTGTTACTGAACTGGATCTGTGAGCGGAGCATCATTGATTTGGGGTTGCGTTTGTTGCTGCTGTTGCTGTTGTTGAAGCAACTGCTGTTGAGCCAAATGTTCTTGCCTTAATTTTTGCTTAGCTTCCTCTTCCGCCTTATCTTTAACTATCTGTTCGTCCGATCTAATTACCATACGGTGCTGGATCAAATTTGGATCATATTTGGGATGAGCAAGTTCACAGTTCTTTCCTAGCGGACAAAATCCGGTCATATAATTTTGGCAGGCCACTTTTCGAATATGTCTCCTAGAACATTTTGGACCGTCAGGACAAAAGCCTTGTTCATAGTTCGGACAGTTGGATACTTTGGTCTGTGGATCAATATGGAGGTATAGACATTCAGGAGTTTGTGTACAAAATCCATTCTTACTAAAAAAGACACATTCGGGAAGCTTACGAAAGTTGTATTCATGCAAGAACTCGCAATCATCTCCCTTCTTACAGAGGCCACGCAACCAATGCTTGCAAACAATTTTGTTAGAGAACATCTTGGAAACATGCTTGTTCTCACAGTTGGTACCATTAGGGCACTCTCCAGTAGTGATCCAGAAATTACAGACCGGTCTATCAGGATTCAGCCCTAGCCCGTATTCTTTTCTCAAAAACGGCTCAAACTTGAAATGCGAGTCCTTTCCAGTGGAAGGTAGTGGAGCATTGGGCAGAGAAAACCCTAACAATGGTAGTTGGGGTTGAAACATGGTGGCGTATTAAGTTTACAAGTTGAAGCTTGAGAGATACTTATGCTTATGCCTATAAATATTAGCATGCACACTACCAGATCAAAGTCATCTCCACTTAACCATCTCAATTGTCTTTACTAAATGAGTATAAACGTACGGTATATGCATTAAATTAGGTTCAAGAAGGATTAAAACTTTTGCTGCGTGCCTTTCGAGTTGTTCCAACAGGTCCATGGATGCTGCTCCGGCGACGAGCGCCTTCTCTGGCCCAGAATTCATTTCGGTATAGCTCCCAACTTTCTCTAACAGCTGGAGAGAAGGAACGAGAATTGAGCACAAGCTTAATTTCTGTAGCCCCTATACGTTCTTGAGACCTTAGATACAGCTCTTGGCACCATTGCGACTCAGGGGTACTCTTGTAAACGAACTTGATAGTATTGTATAACAGGCGAAGCACAAACCTAGAAATGTCAGATAAGACATCCCCCCAAGGTGCCTTCACCCTTACTGCTCTGACATTCAATTGTCTCAAACCTTTGTTGGTCGTAACGAGAAACTTCTTTGGTAATACAATTGTCCTATGGTACTCTCCACTCAAGTAGAAAAGAACCAAGGTGATAGAGGTGATGATGGATAGAAACTGGTATGTGATCAACCAAAAGTCACTAGGTAATTGGTCTGTGTTGCTAAAGTACAGTTGGTAGATACAAAACGCAACGAGTCCACACGAAAGTGAACAAAACATTGCGTATTTGCGGCGAAGATATTTTTGTTGTTGTAGCTGTTGACGAATAGTTTCCTCCATAATAAGGAGGTCTTTGAAAACTTTAGCCATGGTAGTCAATTCATCTCTGTGCCTGGAGTTTCTTCTAGACCGCAATTTGTTGGAATTCCTCCTTGTAGCACTTGAACTTCTGCTACGAGATCTGGAAAAGTTCTGAGTGGGAGTTCTAGACGAAACATTTGTTGGTTTGTCAATATCCAAGTCAGAAGCTACTGCTTCTTCGTCTTGATCACGGGAGTTTGTGAGGTACAAAGATGTGGGAGGTGA
Source organism: Komagataella mondaviorum (assembly GCA_023213015.1). Taxonomy (NCBI): domain Eukaryota; kingdom Fungi; phylum Ascomycota; class Pichiomycetes; order Pichiales; family Pichiaceae; genus Komagataella; species Komagataella mondaviorum. The sequence goes on along the minus strand of JAKWBA010000002.1, from coordinate 116,296 downwards.
TAGAGACATTGAACCTGGACTTGAATAGTTGAACTCCTCATCTGACGAATTCAACATGCTAGTGGTGTTGCACAAAGGTGCTTTTCCTGAGAGGAATGCAAAAAGGTCAGAGTAACGTGGGTCCTACTGACTTTGAAGGAACTCAGAAACAATCAGCAAGAACCGCTTGCAGCGAAGGAGCGAAAATACGATCTAGAAGGAAGACGGAAGACGGAAGACTGCGTAGGAAGGGACTCTTTTACGGAGACAGACGACATGATTTCGTGTTGCTTTCTTGTGCCGACGACTATATATGCTGCTGGATTCTGGATCTCAGAAGTATGTGTGTTATTTAGGTTTTGGAAGGTTCTAGGATGTTTTGTACTCAGACTTGGCAAATATACTTCCAATTGTCTGCTGCACTTGCATGCCTAAAACGTTTTCATGCCTGCTCGCACAGCTTATGCTTCAATCACAACCAGGAACTAGGCGCCAAAGAAGGTCTTCTATCTAGAGATTGGAGTTATCCAGGGTCTTAAAAGTCCGTTAACTGGTAGATATATTTCTTTGATAGTAAACTGCGCGAAACTATCAAGCATCTGGTTCTTCTCTAATCCCAGAATAAGTAAAGATAGCACCCAACCCATGCTAGAGTATATGGAATATCTGGAACAATGCTTTGCAAAGAAGACTCAATGGGACTACAGCAACTTATATGAACATGTTTTAGACTCATCTGCCAGTATACTACAGTTCAAAATTCCCCATGGGTTCAAGTTCAGTGTGTCATCCAGCAGTTCGCCTTACAACTACAACTCCATCAGCTTTGAAAACAGAGGCAAAGGTAGACTAAATGGATCATTGGCCTACTTTTATACGACACAGGAACTTTTAAACTACAGAACGTCGAAGAACATTCCGTTGCAGGATGTCATAGACTCGTATCGATTAGTTAATATTCCAGGAAACGAGCGATCCTACACACTGAATGAGGAGTCCAAAAGACCTTGGCTTTTATATGGTAGAATGTATCTTCCAAGTCAATCAATGGAAGCAATGGCAATCAAAAGGCTCACTGCCAATACCCAACTCATGTTGAAAGGTGTCAACATTTTGAACCCCACTCCAACACCTTTCAAGAATAAGTTAACCTCTTTGAGCTTCTATTTGCAGTCAAATTATCACAAATGGTCTAGGGAAGCCATATTTCTCTCCAACGATGCTCTTTTTGGATTGAGATTTCTGTATAATTTTGGGAATTCTACGAGTCCTAATTGTAAGCCCTCCATTGACTCGAATAACATTTCCACTTTATCGTTAGGAACAGAATTATGGTATGGTGCTATGAACATGACTCCAGGCTTTTCAACGACACTGAGATACACATCCTTTTCCGTAACTGGGAATCCATTGACTTTCACATTGGCATGTAATCCCATTTTGGGATCCGTTTCTTCTACTTATTCTATCAAGACGAACGTATTTACAACTCTGTGTTCCAAGTTTGATTTTAATTTTTACTCCTATGAGAGTGATCTCACTCTTGGATGTGATTTATGGCGATTTGGTAACAATGCAGATGTGCCCGATTCGAATCCAGCCATTATGCCTCCAAAAGAACGGGAACTCTTCATACCATTACATGATCATCCATTAGTGTTTCCAGAACAAGAGAGGACCAACAAGATATCCAGCGAGCCCAAGGATTATGAAAGTGACCTCTTATTAAAATTCCTGGAAATTCAAGGCATCAAAACTGCTCGACAGAGTATAGCCACAATCAATAACTTCACTCAAAAAATAAAGAACGCCCCATTCACAAGTGCCCTGAAGTTAAATACTAGTCTCAAAAATCATACCGTCAACTTGATGTGGGAAGGTAAATATAACGACTTTCTTTTGAGTACAGGCTGCTCAATTAACTTGGATTTGGAAAGTCCGAACGTGGATGGAGTCGGTTTTCAAGTTCAGTATTCTTCCTAGGTCAACACGATTAATAGTATTAATAGGGTAAATAGTCCAAAAATTGACATTAATCTTCCATTTTCCCTGCTCATCTCGCTAAATTTGGTTATTCTTCCCCTTGCTCGATACAGTGTATTCTCATTGTGATCAATCTGGGCCTCCAAATCATCCAACATGACCACTTGGTCATCTACTTCTCCACCAATGGTCAGCCCCATTTCTCTTTGTCTATTTACAGAATGCGATAATTTGTTCAGTACATCATCCTGTCGCAGCAGTTCTTGCTGGTTATCTATGAAAATACTCTGGTTGTTGAAGGAATCGACGACTGATTCTCTTGAATCCAAGGCATCACTATACTGAGGAGCCACTGCAGTTTCTTGTACCCCTGGTTCAATCAAATCGTCTTTAAATCTTACAGACTTACTCTTTTTTATTTGTTTGTGAGAGTTATCGTGGGCTTGTCCATTCTGTAAACCCTCCAGTATTGTGTTGTCAACTTTGAACGAGCTTGAATCTATGGAGAACTCTTGAGAGAGTGAGTCTAAGAGCTGCGCATATCGTTTATAGAGACTTTGAACACGAGATTTGTTTTTACCGGAGAGATCAACAGAGATTCCGTTGAACATATTATATGTCTTTCGCAGCACTGGTTCCACTTTCGTGGAGAAAGAAGTGGAATCATAGTCATCATTCAGATCTTTGATGATACTTTCCTCATTAAGCAGTGTTTCTAGTTCTTCTATTAGAATCTGGAGTCTCTTGGGTGAAATCATTAAGGCAACAACGTGAAACGAAGGAAGGAAGAAAGAAAGAGGTGTCAAAGAAGGGAAGGGTTTACTTACAATCCCGCTCGATAAAGGTGATTTATAATTAATTAATTACATTATTAACTCGTTATTATGTTATTATTTGATTATTCATCCAACATATCTTGAAGCCACTCCTTTGCCCAGAGACTTTTCACTTTGGTGATACCATCTCCCTGAGAATATACAATGAGTGCTCATATTGCGATGGTATGTCAAATTTGTCAGTAGTTTCGGAGTAATTAGGAAATATTGGGTCGGGCTGGTTCCATCCTCCTTATCGTAACACGACGTCTCAATAATCAGCTTATGAACATATGCTTCCGCTGTTTCATCCAGCCCTTGGTTTATTTCATCAACTATTCTAAATGGTGATTGGGTAAAACTTTGCAAAGCCGAAAGAAACATTGCCGTTGTGAATGACTTTTCTCCTCCAGAGTGTCGGGTACTACTAAAGACACTAGACACTTGGTTAGATGTAAACTTGACTAGTAGATGGATCTTCCATTCAGCAAAAGTTTTTCCCTTGACCAGATGAATCTCTCCCTCTCTACCATTGAAATGAAAAATTTTGGTAAACTTGGTAGATAGTTGGTTAACTATAGTTTCCAGTTTCGGTATCCACACATCTTGAATACTTTTGAGCTTGACTTTTACAGATTCCATGGTGCTGTTCCAAGTAGGCAGCTGTTCTTCTAGTTGAGCAATTTTATCCTCATTTAGTCGAAGCTTTTGAGTTGACGCTTCACTGAAAGATCCAACATTGGGCAATCGAGCATCTAACATTGATATTTGATGGTTCAATCTAGTCATCGTCAATTGCCCTTTCTTTTTCAAAGTTTCTGTTAACTTACCAAGTCTTTCCTTCAGAGAGGGCTCTAATTCAGCAACCAGCTTTTGTAATTCCTTTTGTTTCATTTTCACCACCGATCTACGTTTGGAGTACTCATCCAAAGCCTTTTCTGTTTCTTTTTTCCTGCTTTGTACCTGCTCGGATATCTCACCATTTAATTTCTCCACAGCCAATTTCCTATTTTTTTCCTCTATTCGTTTTAATTCTTCTACAACGAGATGAGTTTTTAAATCATGCAGGGTTTCAATGCAGATTTTGATCTGTCTCAAATGTTCGACCTTTTTCCATGTTGTATCAGATATCTTTTGATTCAGCTCATTAAATCGTTTGAATTTATCATGAGAAAGGTGTGATTGAAGCTTTTTTACTTGATCTGTCTGCCATTGTATACTCTGTGAAATCTGTTCATGCCTTGTTTTCAGTTTCTTGAATTGTGATATCGATTTTAGAATTTCCGCCTTTGAGGCAGTCAACTGCTCCAATTCTTCTTTCAAGTTAGGTTTTTGTCGTTTCAATTCTTCGAATTCTTCTTTAAGTTGCCCTAGCCTAGCTTGCTCCCTTTCCAGTTTTTGCTGTTGGCGAGAAATCCTGTCCATGTCTACAGGAGCAGTGAACCACCTGGGTTTATCGTTGATGAAACTTACTTTGGAGAACACTTGTCTTGATCCGTAGGAGGAAACACGCAGTTCGTGAAACTGTCTGCCTTCCATAATGTTTCGAAACCTAATGTTACCCTGAGCATCCTTCGCCGAAAGTTTCTCCAGGACTCTAGGCTCTAGATTAGCCAAGGAAACAGGCACTACGTCCAAAAATGCATTGCTAATCAACATGTTGACAACAGTCTGTTCTCCTTTGATAAAATCACTCAAATATCCACTAAATCCAAACTCTTTTAATTGCTCATGTGTTAAGCGGTTACGAATTTGTAGATTCGAAGGTGCCACTCTCAAAGGTACGTTTACTTTAACTCTGTTTCGTAAGATATCTTGACAATATTTTAAAGTTTTGGTATCCACGCAGGTGAATGCAAGAAGAGTGTTTCTTGGTACGCACTTTTCAAGATGAGTTGCAAATCGATCATCAACATTAACTGAGAGGATAGCAGGTTCAAACAGCTTGCCATCGAGATTTAAGTTAGTCTTGTGTTCCCTAAAGAACAGGACGGCACGTTTAAGATCAACCTCGTTTGATTGGTCTAATAAGAAAATTTTGTCCGAACGAATTCTTGATAGTGTCTGTTGATCGGACTTAACTTGATCTTCTTGATCGTTCAATTCCCGTTGTTTTGTCTTTTCAATATCTTGCAATTTCACAGTAACTTGACTTTCGTGAGCAGATATCTTCTTTCTTTCTTCATGCAACTCTCTGAGTTTTGTGTCTAGCTCGGCAGGACTAGCTACGACTTCATTGATTTCCTTCATTAACGCTTGCATTTCATCCATGGATTCTTTTAAAGCTACCTTTATATCCTGCAATTGCTGCCTGTTTCCTTCAATTTTACGTAGCATGGAAGGTTTTTCTCCCTCCCATTTGTCAATTTGGTCATCATAATTCTCGAGTCTCTTTTCAAGGTTGAACACTTTTTGCTGCTCTTCATCAATCTGGCACTTTAAATCTTTGACTTTCTTTTCAAACTCAATATATAAATCATCCTTTTCTTGAAATTCTTGGGTTATTTCTTTGATATGATCAGTAAACTCCTGAAATGCCTTCTTTTTCTCATGATATTCTGTCCGGTATTCTTTAGCTTCAAGGGCTAAATCCTCCAACTCAACAAACGGTTTCAGATTACGATGCAACATAATGTTGTCTTTGATTTTCTGGTATTCTTGGTATCTGCTGACTTGATCCTTGAGCCTTACATTTTGAGTTTTCAGTTCATCAATGGTAGTCATTGCCTCTTTAATTTGTTGTGATACATTTATCTGCTCTTTCTCAAGCTCAATAAGTTGCTTATGGTCCTCTAAAAGCTCACCATTCCCATAGGATCGAAGTATGTTGTATAAAACTTGCTCAGCCTTCAACTCTGAAAACCTACTAACTCTTTCTTGAGGTAAAAACTGGCAAAGATTATCCAATTGAATATTCAGCTCTTTACAGCGCTCCTTGACCATTTTTTCAGTAGTTTCCTTGCCATTTAAAGTCCATGTTGATCTATTAGTAAGATTGAATGAACGCTTAACAGTTAGAGTCTCATCTTTTTCTGCACCTTTGAACTCAATTTCGATATACGAATTATCGCAACCGTTACGTATGAAATCTTTCAACTGAAGCTGTTCTTTGGCGATCCATTCAAGTTTACCACCTAAGCCCAGACAAATGGCATTCACAAACGAACTTTTTCCACTACCGTTTGGACCAACAATGAAGTTTAGCCTGGGGTTTAACTGGAACTCACTGAGTCCTGTGTTCTGGAAGTTTTTAACCCTGAGCCTGATTATGGCTCCCACTTGATACGCATCAAGTTCAAATCCATTACCTTTGTGTCTTTTGGAGGGCTGCGTGACATAAGATTCGAAGTCTATGTCACTTAATGAACCCATGGGGTCTATAGACTGATTTACGCGTACGGGTTCTCAGAGTATAAACACCTTCAAGAAATCATATCTTTTCGCGAGACACCTTCTAGAAGTAGTCCTCCGAGAGCAGATAGTACTGGGCCAAATCGGCTACTAAAAGCGACAGATCAACCGAATATTGTTGCTATAGCTTTAGGGCTACATATGCTTAGTTTTACATATGCCATTGAAGTAATTTGACTCAACTATCACTCATTATGACGGTGAATTTAGTTGTTCCTACAAGACGTCCCCTACACAAGTTTTCAATATCAAGTTCCCCAAAACGCGGGAATCCATCTATCCATGCTAACCTAACCCAATGGCCGAAGAAGAAGCAAAACCTAGGGTCACTGCCAAAAGTATCACAGCAGATGGAAAAGAAGTACTTAATAGCACGGTCATAATACAACCTGCTACAACGGTTGATCAGAAAAAGTTGAAAGAAGCAAATGCCTTATATGAAGGAAAAAAGAAACCTTTCAAGGTGGTTCAGTTTTTACCTATGTCTATAGACAGTACCGACGTCGATTACTTGAGAACTCCATTATCAATCAAAGATTCTGCAGTGCTATACAACTCACTAGTTTACTCCAGATTCAATTGGACTCACAACATATTCAGGACATTTTGGAGACGTAAAGACCATATTGTAGGTGGAACTGATCGTAAGAGGGATAAAATGAGCAAGTTATGCGATTGTCAATTCACTGCAGGGCCGCATCAGTTCCAAATTAGAATGTTTGTACTGAAGGATGAGGAGATTGAACGTAAGTTTGAACAGGAACAGAAAGAAAAAAGAGAATCTAAACAGAAAGCTAAGGAAGAGAAAGAGAGATTGAAAGAAGAAAGGAGGAAACAAAGAGAATTGCAAGAGAAGGAGCGGGTTTTAGGAGTAACTTCAACGTCAGGCGCAATAACAGGACCAACCATTGGATCGCCAGTCACAGTACCAGCGAATTCTTTGGCACCAACAGTAGCCCCAGCTCCCTCAAACCTTCCATCTTCAGCACCGAAAGTAGTTACGCCGAGTTCTACTGTTCAACCCAAACCGGACCCGGTTGCCAATAACAATGTAGACTCACCCCAACTTTCAATGAAAAACAATGCAGAATCTAAGGCGCCAAGCTCAGTGCAACCAAGTATAACTACACCAGCAGCTCCAATAGTTTCCAACACTCCAAATACAACAATCCCGACCACCTCAGGTTCTCCTAAGCAAGCTCCAACGATGTTGGCTTCTGATAGCCCACCACCTTCTGGATCAGTTCCTGCTAAGTCTGATCCTGCTCCTGTCGTTGTGTCATCTTCAGTAACCCCAGATTCACAGAAAACCAATGAGAATAAGAAACCAGCTGTGCCAGTGGCTAAACCGAAACAAAGTCAAGCAGATTATATGGCAAGCCCTGAGAACCAGCTAATGATTACCAATCTGAACGCAATCGCTAAGGTCGACACCTCTTTGAACTCTTTAATGAAAATAGTCGCCTCTGGGAATGCATCAACTGCTCAAATAGCCGAGTTTCATAAATATATTCAACGGGCAAGGGAAATGGGCGATACTAATGGAACATTACAAAGATTGCAACAAGAACAACAGAGAAAACAAAGAGAAGAATTGCTGCAAAGACAGCAACGAAAACTAGAGGAACAGAGACAACGTTTGCTTGAAAAGGAGGAAAAAAAACGACAACGTCTATTACTGAAAGAGTCAAAGCCTGAGAGGAAAGAGTCTGATACCCTGACAGCTTTCCAGATGCGATACTCTAAAGACGCAAACCTGGTGTTTGAGTTCACGGAGAACACTTCCTCTAGATTCTATTTCCCGAAAAATGCTATAATAGAAGTTATTGATGATTTTGAAGAAACTCCTGTGAACCGATCGACTCCCAAGGTAGATTCACCAGAAGTGCGTGAGAAAGCTGAAGAGTCTTCGACAATGAAGACAGAATCTAAGGAAGTCACACCCCTTGGAGATGAGGCTATGACGGTACCAAGTTCTGTTTCACCGCCAAGTCAGTCTTCAAAGACACAATTGGCTAGTCCAGTTCCTGAAAAGCCTACGATAAGAAAGCTAGTCAAACGAAAATCACACTATGACATGCTATTGTCCTTTATTATTATCCATAACCAAGTTCAAATTGACGAGTGGGAAGCAAATGAGAAAGCTAAAGAAGAAGCACGAATCAAATTGGAGAAGGAAGAAAATCAACGAGAATTAGACGAGGAAGAAAACGAAAAGAAAAGGGCAGCAGAGGACTCAGGTCACAAACTACGGAAGAGACCCAAAAGAAAAAAGTCCAATTGGTCGGGAACCAGAAAAACAAGGAATACTCCACTTAATATTGAACCTGAAGTTGAAGAGAAGAAGGATGAAACTGTCAAGCCAGTACCTATTTTTTCAACTGTCACTATTGGAATAAATAAAGTATCTGCAAAGTTTGTCCCAATATTGAAGAACTCAGTTAATTCTAGAGAAAAAACCCTAGAATACATGGAAGGAATCAAAAAAGTCGGAAAAAAATTAGATAAATTTCATCTATGGTATGAATTAGACGCCTTCAAAGATGAGTTGTTGTCTGAACAGCTTAGGTTCAATCTTAACCGTCTTGACTTTATACAGGGTGGAAGTAAATTAAAAGGTAAGGCAATGCTCAGGAGAATAGTTGAGACTGGAGGAGCGACTGAACTGGAACTCAAAAGCATTCACCGAGTCTCGGAAGATAATGAAAGTGAAGATGATTAGTTGAGAAGGGTCAAGCATTCCTCTTCCTTGCTGATTGGTGACTCTATGGTGTGGGTAACTATTGACTGAACCCCTAGATTATTTGCCAGCTTGATTGCTAGGTCATGTGTCAGATGATCTATTGGGGGTGCTAGTTCATGTTTATTGAGTTTTTGAAGTTCATTGCTGATTGAAGTTTGTCGAGTTCCAGGCAAGCCACACATGATCAATTGTTCATCATTGACATACGAGAGATCTGTAGTGTTGTTTATGGACAACCCATGAGAGGTTATAGATCGTCTAATATTGACGCCTATGGATGATATTTTGTCACCATTACACCAAACGCCTGTATTTTCTGTAGTTTCACCTTTGAGATGGTATTCTGCGAGGACAGAAATCACTGTTCTTTCTAGCATAGATACATAGCATTTAGAAGTTAGGTTTTGAAAGTCCAGGAGGTTTATAATTGGATAAACTACTAGTTGACCTGGGCCATGGTATGTGATTTGACCTCCTCTCGAGGTTTGACAAAACTGGATTCCTTCTGTTTTACTTAAAAGCTCATACTTGGAAGGCTTCTGTGTAAACTTTTCTCTTTTTCCGCCGGTATACGTGGGTTCAAACTGGAAGGACAATACGACCGGATCTATATGGTTTAGCTTGAGAAGATCAGTTTGGTCTTTCTGTCTGGTTTTTAACGAATTATTTATCTTTTTCTGTTCTAGTTGGCGCTTGACGAAAAATTCTTGAATCAAGCTTCCCTCCAAATATGGTCTTGTCCCTTTAAATATGTAATGGTGTAGCTTCAAAGGCAACTTCGGAGGGAATTTGGAGCAACTCATGAAAACTACTTGGTGGAGAGCACGATATTTGAACCTAAGTAAATTAAAAGTCTTACGTAATTTTTCACTTTTACTCGGTTGTTAAACTATCACGGTGGATCTGTCAAGCAAAAACCAGAATCACCCATAATAGAACTTTTTTCGATTGATAACTACATTTACAGTCAGGAGGTGGATTTGAAGGTTGCGTTAAGACTTAAACAGCCATTATTTCTCGTTCATTGCACTTCCCACTGTAGGTTACTTGGTTTATTGAAAGACGCGCTTTAATCTCATTAACGTGTATGCATCACCTAGATGAAGATCCTATGCGTTGCAGAGAAACCTTCTATAGCGAAGAGCGTGGCTTACACTCTCGGAGGAGGAAACGTCACTGTGCGGAATAGCAGTGTCAAATATGTTAAGAATTATGACTTCACCTTTGAATTCACAGGAGTAGGCAGATGTTCGGTAACGATGACTTCAGTATTGGGCCATTTAACGGAAATGACAATAGATAATAACAGATATGGATGGGGGAAATGTCTGCCAATAAACCTGTTTGACAGCACAATCACAGTTAAAGAAAATAGTAACGATTCAAAGAAACTGATGCAGAACATAGCCAATGAAGCACGATTAAGTAATCAATTAATGATATGGACAGATTGCGATAGAGAGGGTGAACACATTGGGTGGGAGATCCTCAACGCTGCTTCCAAAACGAATCCTTCTCTGAAGTTGGAAAATGTATGGAGAGCTCAATTCTCTCATCTTGAAAGAAGCCATATCATTTCTGCGGCCAAGAACCCCAAACATCTGGATCAATATGCCATAGATGCCGTGTGTACCAGAATGGAACTAGACCTACGGGCTGGCTTTAGCTTCACAAGATTTCTTACAGACCTTTTCAAGACTAATTTTCAAGAAATCAAAGAGGAGCGTCGCCTTATTTCTTATGGTGGGTGTCAGTTTCCCACTCTTGGATTTGTCGTTGATCGATATATGAGAGTCAAGGAATTTGTTCCCGAGGATTTTTGGTATATATCAATTGAGGTAAAGAAAGGTAATAGAAAGCTTCCAATGTCATGGTCACGTCCTCACTTATTTGACAGATTAACTGCTATGCTCTTATATGAGAATTCTTTGAATATGGCCACAGATGAAGCCGAGATTATTCATATTGTCAGCAAGCCCACCTCTAATTTTAAACCTTTGCCTCTGACGACGGTGCAATTACAAAAGGACTGTTCCAAGTTCTTCAAGTTGTCTGCCAAAGAGACCCTTGATGCTGCGGAAAAACTATACAACCAAGGATTCATAAGTTATCCAAGAACGGAAACTGATAGATTTGATCCTAAGACTGACTTGAATAAATTAATAAGCAAGCAAGTAGCATCTTCTCAATGGGGTGGTTATGCTCAAGAACTATTGGATGGAAAGATGCGTCCTCCCAGGGCTGGTAAACATGATGATAAAGCACACCCTCCCATCCACCCTATTTGTTATACTGACTTTACGAAGCTCAAGTCTAGAAACGAACAGCTAGTATATCAGTATGTGACAAAAAGATTTCTAGCGTGCTGTTCGGATGATGCTAAGGGTGTTAGAAGTATAGTGACTGCTAAGTGGGGAATAGAAACTTTTACGGCGTCTGGGCTAATGGTCCTGGAGAACAATTACTTGGATATCTACAGTTACTTCAAATGGACCAGCACGAAAGAATTGCCAGAGTTTACCCTTGGTGAGAAGGTGAAATTAGTAAAGGCGGATTTAGTGACAGGAAAAACTTCACCACCATCCTACATGTCTGAATCTGAACTTATTGCGTTAATGGACGTAAATGGGATAGGAACAGATGCAACTATTGCCGAACACATTGAGAAAATCTTGGCCAGAGAATATGCTTCCAAACAAAATTTGGGCGAATCAAGATCCAAAAAAGCTTATATTCTTCCGACAGAGCTAGGATGTGCCCTAGTTGAAGGTTTTAATCAAATTGGGTTTGATAACCTTTCGTTATCAAAGCCATTTCTTAGAAAGCAGTTGGAGGAGTCTTTGGCAAAAATCACATCGCAGCAAGAAACTAAAAACAATGTTTTGGAAAGATTTATTGAGCTTTATCGTCAAGCGTTCGTATTGAGTAACCAGAAACAGTCAGTTTTGGTACAAAGTTATAGACACACTCAGAGGAGAAATGCTTGAATAGTTATAGTTTCTATTTACAATGTTAACTACGTGCCAGGTTAATGGCATCGTCTATCCTGCTATTGAAATTGTCCAAACCAAGAAGATCTACTAATACTGGCAACTTCACACCAGAAATTCCTCCGCTAATGGCAAATCGAACGGCTTCAAAAACTTGCTTCTTTGGGTAACTTGAAGCTGTGAGGTTTATGGCTTCTGTTACATCGTGACACTTCAGTGCTTCTTTGAAGGCGACAAGAATTTCCAAAGTGTTTTCATGGGGAAACCCAGTTAGAACAGGCTTGGCAAAAAGATAAACCTGTTCTTCGGCAAGTTGATTCAAAGTTGTCAACGAGCTAGTAGATCGAAGAACTCTTTCTACGTACGATTTTGTCGTAGAAATCCCTTTCATTTGTAAAAGATTAATGACTTCTTCTACCGCTTTTTTGAAAAACTTTCCATCTTTCAAAGATTCATTCAGATAGTGTTTGTTCAGGAAGTCTAACTTTTTAAAGTCAACTTTGGCATTTCCTTTTGTTAGATCATCCAGAGAGAACACTTCCTCCAATTTGGAGAGACTCAGGATTTCTGAGTGTTTCTCGCCGGCAACTGCTCTCTTTGGAGCCCAACCAAAAAGCACTGCAAAATTTATCAAAGCCTCGGGCAAATACCCTTTGGCCTTTAAAGACATAATATCAATATCTCCTGACCTTTTGCTTAGCTTCTTGTCTTCAATGGAAGTTAATAGTGGAATATGTACAAATTTAGGTGGCTCCCATTTGAAACTATCGTAAAGGGCGATGTGTTTGGGCGTTGAAGGTAACCATTCCTCACCTCTGACAACATGTGTAATTTTCATATAATGGTCATCTATTACATTAGCAAAATGATAGGTGGGAAGCCCGTCAGATTTAACCAATATTGGATCATCATATCTGACATCATCTTGATTTATCTGAGGTTGCAAATTGATAGAGCCGTGTAGAAGGTCTTCAAATGGGGGATATTTTTCTGGGGATTTGAATCTGATTGTGTAAGGTTTACTCTTGGACAGTTCGTCGCTTTCAGTTTTTGAATATTTCAGACAATGCCTATCGTATGTGACATTGGTGGGTGGTTTTAGAAGTTTGGCAGAATACCTCAGTCCTTCTAGCCTTTCCTTGTCACAAAAACATCTATAAGCAGAGCCACTTTCGATCATTTGATGTGCGTGATGGGAATAATCTCTTTCACTCTGCTTGTAAGGGGAATAAGGTCCGCCTTCATTGGGGCCTTCGTCAATGGCAACATTTAACCATTTTAGCGTTTCGTATATGTTTTCTTCAGCTCCCTTAACCAGTCTGTTTTGATCAGTGTCTTCCAGTCTTAAAATGAAGTCACCTCTGGTAGCCTTTGCAAGTAAATAGTTATACAACGCTGTTCTTAACGAACCCAAATGGAGAAATCCTGTTGGCGAAGGAGCAAACCTTGTTCTCACAGGTGCTGTGGGTTGTCTACTCACTTCCTTGAGACCCAGTTTAATGGGTCTCTTTAGGTTTATAGAGTACCACCTTCTGATGATCATGGTGACAACAAACTTTGGTTTCAGCGAAAATTACCAGATAAAGGGAGACGATCACCTGGTAGATAGCATAAAGACTCAGGCAGAAGAAAAAGTACGAGAGGCAGAGTGAAGAAAGGCGAGTACTATGTATATGGTTATCTACATCTATGAAACAAGCAACATGATACGCAAGCGGAAGAAACAGAGAGTTGATTTTAGGGTAAATACCATGCGTTCAAAATCTTTCCGTTCCACAGGCTAAGATCAGAATATAACTATAACCTCTATGCGAAAAGACTAAAGGCAGAGAATGATAGGCTATAGATAATGATTGTAGAACGCTCATTTTATAACTCTACCAATTACAGTGCCCTCTCTCATCTGGAGGTATTCAGGATCCAGTTAAGCGAAATTTTTCATTCTTGTCTCCTACGAAATATTCATAAATGTACCGCCAATCAGCAAGTGCCAGACTCAAAGCTGGCAGAGCTTTTGATTTAGAAGACGATCTTGAGTTTTGTCCTCTCCTAATACCAACCGCTCGCAAACACCAAGACCCTATGTCTATACTCAAAATGATGACATCGGGTAACGTTAACAGCACTAGCCCTAACTCAAACTATCCTCCCGCAAACCATGATAGATTCAGAAACCAAAACCAACAACCAGCAAGAGTTAGGTACGGCCAATAGAGTGAGCTCGTTGTGTCTTGTATTTTTCCTAGAAATGATCCACTCTCGCTGCACCGGCCAGATACCCTGCATTCATGTATAATATTACAGCAAAGCTTAGTTTTAATCATAATTTATTCATTAATTTTCGTTGTCTAAAAACTTGGGATTATTCTCCAGCTTGGATTTAAATTTATTCCACCAATCATTAAACCGGGAAATTGGTACTTTCTGTTGAGGATCTATAAACCCACTGAGGTAGTTGTATGCGTTGGTTATTATTTTGTTTGATAGATCCAGGACTTTAACTGGTTCTACTGCATCTGTAGTTGAGGGCGGCGCAGGTAACTGTTTTCTGTTTTGCAATAGCAGATCAGCTTGGGCATTGGGTTCAATGGATATTCCTATGTTGATATTTTGTACCTCACAACTGGGAGCAGCTACATCATCTAGCATGACGTCTTCATTGATGGCCCCCATATTATTGCTAGGATTGTAGTTGTTATTGTTGATTTTAAAGATTGCGCTTTGTTTTACATCACTCAAGCTTCCAAAGAGATTGAATTCACCATCATTGACCTGGAAGTAGACCAGTGCTTTGTAGTTCGGATCAAAAGGGATATTTGGAAGCAGAAATAAAGTGATGTATGAGACGTTTATAGGCACATTAGGATAGTTAATGACGTATTTGAACTGCTCAACCTGTTGTGCAACAACTACTGGGCTTCCTGAATAGCACGAACCAAACATTGCCTCAAAGTGAAAAGTTATGAAGAGATCGGCTGAAGATAATGTGTACTCCGGTTTTAAAGTATGATGTGATGCGTCTAAGATGTTGCTGTGCGAGAAACTAAGATTCTTGAACCTTCTAGAAAATGTCAATCTCCCCTTTAAGAAAGCTCTTTAGCGAGCAAAAAAAATCTTCTTCTCTTACAATTCTTATTTCATCTCTGTGAAGTAAGAATCTCTGGTTATTAAAGAAGACAAACATGTCACGTTTCACGGCTTGATTGTTGATACAGTGACCACAGATTAATGCGGGCAACACATTTTCCTTCTTTCGTGTTTGAGATGAAACTGGAAAAGTATGTCACGATACATCAGTTGCGACTATCCAACTTGTAGCGCAACCTCCCTGAATAGACTTGACAGTACGATTTCCTCCGTACAGCTTGTTTAGTGTAAATGTAACATCATTGTCGTCTAGTACTGCATCTTTGTTCTCTACTGGCTTCTGCCCGCAGTTGCCATGTTCACCCCAACCCCAAGCAAATACGGAGTTATTGGAATAAAGTATCAATCCATGCTCACTACCAAAAGATATTTGCATGATGTTTTCAGTTGAAAGTCCGTCATACAGAGTTTGTCCGTGGGAGTTGTTTCCCAAGGAATGAAGTCTGTCTTTTTCGATGTAATGGAGTGAACTCCACATTGTAGAAAGGAAACTAACGTTTTCTGGATTTAAATTACACTTAATATCTGTTTTCCCTTTTATGGTTATACTGTCTTTCTTTGTCACGACGGAAAAAGTTCTAGCTAAGGCGACCTTCTCAACCTGCTCATCAATCAATTGGGGCTCCCATATTATTCTGTCCGAGCTAAGACATAGAAGCCCTTTTCTGTTGTTGCCCCATCCATACAACCGGCCATCTTTCAGCTTTATCACAACAGAATGAATGGAACTCAGTAACAGTTTAGCATCCCAATTCCCAGGGATTTTTGTGAGACTCGCCCGGTAGTTCTTCTTTCCCAATCCTAACTCACCACTAAAACCTTCTCCACAGACCCATATTTCTTTCTTTTCGTTCAAAAGTACGGTAAACTCCCATCCAGCAGCAACATCTACCCAATTTGAGCCACCCATCTTCGGAAGTACAGTCAGATTGCGGATGGTAGGGAAATTATCAATTCCACATTGTCCCTTTGAGTTGTCCCCACAAGTGTAGATATTTCCATCCGCTGACAAGATCACAGTATGGTTGCCACCGCAAGCAATTTTAGAAGGTTCCCAGCCCAACTTCTCCTCCACTAGATCATCTTTATCCTCGTCGTCGCCAAGTCCTAGTTGATATTTGCCATTAGAACCACACCTCAGCAAGTAATAGTTCATTGATAGAGAGCTGAGATCAAGAACGAAACGCGACTTTATTTCTTAGTATTTTTTTCTTTAAGATTTTTGGCTCTACTTTTATATCAACTTAGAACTATTTAAGCTCCAAGTATCAGCTTCTTGGTTTGTTTCATATGAAGCCATCAGTGATACAAGTTGAAGCTACACCGGAGAAACCAAAGCAGTCGTTTATTCAAGTCCCTGAATCTTCTCCGATGACTAAGGAAGAACCTGCCACAGGTAGATTAGACTCGTTGAGGAAGTTTCAGTTTCAACCTGGAGACGAATCTCCCATCCCCAAGCACCAGGCAAAAATATCTTATGAAACAAAGAAAAACATTCATTTGCTTCGTAAGAAGTACCCACATTTCACAGCAAAAGAGATCTTCAGAGCTTATATTTCATGTAATTCATCATTGAAGCTCACTAACGATAAGCTGGCCACCATGCCTATCAAAAGTCCATCTTCAGAGCCGCCTTCCACCGGGGCGTTGATTCCTACAAATATACCAAAGCGAGAACCTCCTCGTATTAATTTACAATCCAGTAAGGTGAACGTGGGCAAAAAGGAATCAATTTCATCTCGTTATTTGACCCGTCGTCATGAACCACTGAACGTTCCACAGATGATCTTAGCTGACTCAGCAGCCAAAAAAAGAAAATTGGTAAGGGCTTCCAACTTGGAAAGCACAACTCCACAATTTCAGCTGCAGCAACCAGTGTTATCTCTTGACGAGGAGGAGGAAGAGGAGGAAGAAGACGTGATTCAAATTGACGACTCTGACGAGGAGGTCGATGGTACCCAATTTGAAGCTGCTTCTACTGATTTTGAGGAAAAGACATTAAGTTTTCTGAACACTGCTGACAAGCGGGACATAGTGGATGTTGCCAATATTAATCCAAGTGTGGCTGACTTACTTATTTCTAAAAGGCCCTTCATATCTTTGAGTGTTATTGAAGATGATGATTTTTCTAATAAGCCCTTAAAAGGCAGAAAGAAAACCACTGGGGAAAAAATAGTGGAGAAAGCCACTGAAAAACTCCGTGGTTATGAAGCTGTTGAAAATCTGATTAAGCAATGTTCTCTGTATGGTAACAGAATTTCTAGCGAGATAAAAAAATGGGGTGTTGGCGTTCATGGGGAAAAAGGAGAGTTAGAGGTCGTTGAAGTAGATGTGGATACGGAACCAGAAGATAATGACGACGATGAAGATTCGGTCCAAAAAGCTGATGTCTCATCGGGTCAAGCTCAAAATGCCTCTCATTCACAAAGTGTTAAAAGAGCCAGAAGAAAACATAAAACAGTGGACTATGAAGAAGATTTTGAGGATGATTACGAAGAAGAAGAGGAGGAAGACGATGAAGATTATTTATCCAAGAGTTCTCCAAGAAAGAGTATTACCCATACCAATAATAGAATGGGTTATTTCAAGAGAAAACCCAAATTGTTGAGTGACGAAATCAGTCTGAAAAACTATCAACAAGTTGGAGTAAACTGGTTAAATTTACTTTATCAAAACAATCTGTCTTGTATCTTAGCTGATGAGATGGGGTTGGGTAAGACTTGTCAAGTTATTGCGTTCTTGGCCCATTTAAAGCAGAAGAAGTACCCTGGACCGCATATGGTTGTGGTTCCTTCTTCTACTTTAGAGAATTGGCTTAGAGAATTCCGTAAATTTTGCCCAGAATTGATTGTTCAGCCGTATTATGGTTCTCAGGAAGAGAGAGGAGAGCTGAGATATCAATTAGCCGACAGTGAGTCGTACGATGTCTTGGTTACGACCTATAATTTAGCTACAGGAAACAAGTTTGATCAACAGTTTTTGAGAAGTAGAGATTTCAATGTCATTGTCTATGATGAAGGTCACATGCTGAAGAATAGTCAATCAGAGAGATATGCCAAACTTATGAGGATTGGTGCTCATTTTAGACTTTTGTTGACAGGTACGCCCTTACAGAACAACTTAAAGGAGTTGATTTCGTTGTTAGCATTTATTTTACCGAAACTTTTCAAAGAAAAGAAAGACGACTTGAAGGTATTGTTCGATCAAAAGGCCAAAACCACTGGTATAGAGGATCCTGACTTCAATCCACTATTATCTCAACAGGCGATTTCAAAGGCAAGAACCATGATGGCACCATTTGTGCTTCGAAGAAAGAAGTTTCAAGTACTTTCACATTTGCCCGAAAAACATCATTTCATCGAAACCTGTGAATTTCTCGATGAGCAGAAGGTTCTTTACGAAAAGGAGCTTGAAAAAGTGAAAAACTTAAGGAAAGAAAGGGAAAAAAGAAAGCTAATCAAGGATGATGCAACGCTGAAGAAACTTGCTCCATTGCCATCTCCATCCAATTTGATAATGCAACTGAGAAAAGCAGCTTTGCACCCATTACTTTTCAGAGGAAACTTTACCGACAAAATTATAAAGGAGATGTCGGCTAAAATCATGAAAGAGCCCGTTTATGCCGATGCGAATCTAGATTACATTTACGAGGACATGGCTATAATGAACGACTATGAGTTAAATGAACTGTGTTTAAAGTTTCCTCGCACATTGTCAAAGTACAAGCTTGAAGAAGAATCTTTTATGCAAAGCGGGAAAGTCCAAAAGCTGAAGGAGTTGCTTGATCAGATCATTTTTGAGAAGAAGGAAAAAGTATTAGTATTTTCTTTGTTCACTCAGGTCTTGGACATTATAGAGGTTGTTCTCTCAATTTTAAAGATCAAGTTTCTGAGACTTGATGGACAAACGTCGGTCGAAATCAGACAAGATATAATCGACAAGTTTTACGAAGATGAGACTATCCCCGTCTTTCTTCTATCTACCAAAGCAGGTGGTTTCGGAATCAACTTGGTGTGTGCCAATAATGTCATTATCTTCGATCAATCTTTCAACCCACACGATGATAAGCAGGCCGAAGATAGGGCACATAGAGTGGGCCAAACCAAAGAAGTTAATGTTTACCGGATGGTTACTAAAAATACAATAGACGAGAGTATTCTCCAATTGGCCTTGAATAAATTACAACTAGATAGCACTGTCAGTGATGACAATGATAAAAGCACTAGAGCTTTTGAGGAACAGACAGCCAAAGTCATTGAACAAATGCTCTTTGAAAGAGAAAGTAGCACAGAAGTTCAACCGGAGAAAACTAATTGAAGTCGAAGACGTAGCGAGTGATGGCTATAACTTTTTATACTATTACATAGACTGGTTTCAAATTTAGACAGTCCTACCATGAGGAGTTCGAACGATGTAATTACATAATCACTATTAGATCATCTCTCGAAATGCCCTAACACTCCTTCAGGAATGAAGATATCATTAACTCTGTTAGCTATTGCTTCCCAATTGATCAAAATCGGCTGTTCAGAGGCCGAGAAGATTTGCATAGATAATCAGTGCTATCCTAAAGTTTTCCAACCGGATAAGGATTGGAAGCCTGTGCTAGAAGGCCAGATTATTCCACCAGGATCACACGTTAGAATGGACTTTGATACTCACCAGAAGGAGGCAAAATTGGCAAATGAAAATGAGGACATTGACCCTTCATTGATGGGCGTAGCTGTTGTAGATTCTACTGGCACATTTGCTGATGATCAGTCTTTGGAAAAGATCGAAGGGTTCTCAACTAAAGAACTAGATGAGAAACTAGAGGAGTTGATAGAGCTGTCCCATGATTATGAGTATGGTTCAGACATAATTCTGAATGATCAGTACATATTTGGGGTTGCTGGACTGGTACCTACTAAAACACGTTTCTCGCCAGCTTTGAAGGAGAAAGCATTGAGAGTGGTTGGATCATGTTTAAGGAATAATGCCCAAGCGGTAGAGAAACTACTGGGGACTGTTCCAAATAGTATAACCATAGAATTTGTATCGAGTTTGGTGAGTAAGGTCAACGCTACTGACAAGGATGTCAACCCCATCGAACAGAAACGTGTTCTTTCAATCATTGGAGCCATTATACCCTTCAAAATTGGAGAGGTGCTATTTGAGGCATGTTCCGGGACCCAGAAGCTGTTACTCTATTTGGATGAACTAGATGATGCAGTTCAACAGAAAGCTTTCCAAATACTGGATGACTTCATTCATATCCCAGAAGGAGAATTGATTTCTTCTCTGTCAGAAAACGAAAGACTTGTGAAACACATTGAATTGATTCAATCTTTTTTTGCATCAGGAAAGCATACTCTCAACGACAAAATCAACAGAGAGTTGTTCACCAAATTGGCTGCCCTACAAACCAACATACAATCCACCAAACCCAGCCTGTGTAAACCATCGACGGACTTTTTGAACTGGTTAATTGACGAGATAGAAACTACAAAAAAAGTCGATCCAGAATTTTCACAGGAGCTTAAGCATTTACGATTTGAAGTTTTTGGAAACCCTTTGGCATCAAGAAAAGGGTTCTCTGATGAATTATAGTTGATTCCTATGTCAGTTACAACATTCTTGATGTTGTTAGCAGATTCGGGGGCCTACCATACTGTCAGATTCCAAAAAAAAACCACTGTAAATTACCAACCGGACTCATATATTCGACTTCGCTTTCGCTTTCGCTCATGAAAAATTTTCGGGAGCTCAGTTTCTTGCTCCTTCTTTATATATCCATTAACCTTTAATTAAAATGAAGTACGTTCTATCTGAGCAAGTTCTTACCGTCCCAGAAGATGTCTCTGTGTCCATCAAGGCCAGAGTCATCAAGGTTACTGGACCAAGAGGTGAACTGACCAAGGACCTCAAGCACATCAACGTTGCCTTTGAGAAATCTGGCGACAACGAGATTAAGATCATTGTCCACCACGGTAACAGAAAGCACGTTGCTGCTCTGAGAACTGTCAAGTCTTTGATTTCCAACATGATCACTGGTGTCACCAAGGGTTACAAGTACAAGATGAGACTGGTGTATGCGCATTTCCCAATTAACGTTAACTTCATCGAGAAGGACGGTAACCAATACGTTGAGATCAGAAATTTCTTGGGTGAGAAGAGAGTCAGAGAGGTCAAGGTTTACGAGGGTGTCACCGCCTCCAACTCTTCTGCTCAGAAGGATGAGTTGATTTTTGAAGGTAACTCCATTGAAAGTGTTTCTCAAACCTGTGCCGACGTCCAACAGATCTGCCGTGTCAGAAACAAGGATATCCGTAAGTTCTTGGATGGTATCTACGTTTCCGAGAAAGGTACTATTGTTCAAGAAGAATAGATCAAAGGTATCCAAAAAGATTTATGTACATTAGTTAGGCTTTCCACACTGTGTGTTTCCTACCCATATCCCGTGAATCGTTATGGCACTTAAAGAGAAGGCCCCTTACGATTACACACCTGTAAAATAACCCTTATTATGTCTGGATTTAGTTGTGAAGTTTGTATTTCTTTGGAGGATTAACCTTCAGTGGTCTGGATTTAGTTGTCCGAATGAAATATTGGCTTCATTACTAAAAAGAGTGATTCTGGTCTTTTCTACTTCTATTCGTTTTATGTGATTTATGTTGAACTTATTAATGGTTTGTATATATTTCTGTGCTGGTCAAAATGAACTCCAATTCCAATCGGCAGGGACGCTACCAATGACAGTTTCAGACCCACTAACGTACCTTGATGGTCTCCTTTCTAGATCATTTGCATGCCAACTGTTAGTTGTCTCCATAGCGTCATTGTTCTGACCTGATATTGAACTGATATTGTCACGTAAGAACGCTTCGTATTTCATGAAGCACTCATAGCAAACTTTCGAAAGGAACTTTTCTTGCTGTATGGACGATTGGTCATCTGCTGCTTTATTATCAACGTCAGTTCCTATAAGAACGAACTCAGCATCGCAGTCAAGATAGATAAAATTAGATAGGCAATCACTGCAAAAAATTTCGCCACAATAACGGCAGTGGTGCTTTCTTCTACTGTTAGTCAAGTAATGGAAAAACCTACCACACCTAAAGCAATTGAATCTGGAGTTATCAGGTTTCCAGTGTCTCTTTGTAGGTGCATTGGGGTCAGAAAAATCGTTGGACGTGGCCAGTGAAGCGCAGCTGGTAGAAGGAGTTCTATTCATCAACTTGGTAGAGAGAGAACTCCAGTACTTTTTGGACTGTAGTTCAGTCTCAGAATTATGAAACTGTTGTTGCAAGCCCATTCTATTATTCTGTTTTGATTTGTGTTTTAAGTTGATATCTCTATAGCGAGAAAGCTCTGCAGAGTTCTGGTACGGTAGATTATCATGAAGTGATGCAAACTCGGTAGTTGTTCTAAGGACTGCCGGGGTATACATTGGCTTTCTTTGCGTATTGATTTGCTTGAGCGGCCGTATCGAAGGGGTGTTACTAGGCGGAGATGGATTTATAGAGGATTCGACTTCCGACGATTCCTGCTGCTCCTCTTCTCTTGTTGACGATGAACCGGAGACTTCGTATTGAAATTGTTTGATAGAATTTCGTCGGGGCTCTGCTATCTCAAGTGCTGGCGTCTCCAAAGTCGTGTCTAGCAATCGATCCAGCGACTGAACGGATCCCTGTTTCTTCTGTAATCTTTTTTCCCGTATGTATTTAACACTGCTGCTCACGGGCAAGCTATCACTCGTTGTAAAACTATGGTGAGGGGAAGCTGAGTTTTTATAACTGCTATGGAAGTATTGGAGGCCTTCGTCCGCCGCCCTCTGAAACTTGCTATCCATGGGCCTCAGTCCCAAATCCTCCGACCCGTTGGTCTCGACGCTGTTGCTATTATTTGTATATAAACTCATTGAACTAAGTTTCTTAAGTGCTTCCGTGGTTAGATTCTTGGAGTTCTGGGCCTCTTCTTCGTCAACCTGCGAAACTGAGTTCGTAGGTTGTGTCATAATTGAAGTCGTTGAACTACCAATTATTTCTATAGTGGTTACGTTAATAATTGTATTAGTGCTCTTGTTTTACTTTAATGGGATATTAAACTTTTTTTTTTTTCTTCCGCTAACTCAGTGGAGGAGGTCGATGACTCCCCCGCGCTACTCCCTAGCAGGTGCACCCCAGAAGGGCGCGCGCAGGTGAGGTAAAACTGGTTGGTTTTTCGCCATTTCTGATCGCCGAGCATGGTTGGGTTTGGGAAAATACTGAATGAGGCATCTCTAAGCGGAGGCATCCACTAGGGTGCGCTCGAAGGAACAATCACTTTCTGGAAGGTAAACGAGAGTCATTCTTCAGCTCTATCTGTCACCTGCATTAAATGTTAGCTCGGGTGTTCAAAAGGGCTAGACCTTCGTTAAAGTCGTTACGACATGAAGGCCATGCTCGGGGTCAGGCCAGTGCAACCCCGAGACCCTCACAGACTACAACCCCCAGTAAGAGGGATCCAAAACCTGAGGAGAAATATAACCCTCACGTAAGTATCATCGTTACTATTCAATTACCCTTACCCTACTAACACCGCCAGACCGTATTTTACAGGAAATACAGTCTAGCCTACTTCAAAGTGCTAGGTATCACGATGGGAACATACTACTCGTTGCAATATCTCTGGGATTTCCTAGAGTCACAACAATCAGAAGCATCAAAGAATAAAACCCAGGCTTGACTTTTCTACTAACCTTGTCTCAAGAAACCAGTTCTCTTGGTATTCTTTATATGATATTATAGAGATTTAATAATGATATGGAACGATCCATTCTAAATGTTCAACTTGGATTGAAGTTTAGAGGCAACAGCATCCAAGAATTCGGTGGTGGTGACGTAAGAAGATCTATCAGTCTTACCGGCAGCTAAAGCCAAATCCTTGGTCATAATTCCATCTTGCTGGACAGTGTCAATAACAACCTTCTCCAACAGGTTAGCGAAGTCGACTACTTCAGGGGTGTTGTCGAGACGACCTCTTTGAGCGAGTCCTCTACTCCAAGCAAAAATGGAGGCAATTGAGTTCGTCGAGGTTTCCTTGCCTTGCTGGTGCTGTCTGTAATGTCTGGTAACAGTACCGTGGGCAGCTTCACTCTCGAAAGCCTTTCCATCTGGAGTCATCAATACAGAAGTCATCAAACCTAAGGAACCGAAACCTTGTGCAACAATGTCAGATTGAACGTCACCATCGTAATTTTTCAGGGCCAAAACAAATCCACCCTTTGACTTGATCATCTGGGCAACCATATCGTCAATCAAACGGTGTTCGTACCAGATGCCAGCAGTCTCAAATTGTTCCTTGTAAGTAGACTCGAAAATCTCTTGGAAAATGTCCTTGAAACGTCCATCGTACTTCTTAAGAATAGTGTTTTTGGTACTCAGATATAATGGCAATTTCTTGGTCAATGCCATCTTGAAAGAAGAGTGAGCAAATCCTCTAATTGACTCTTCAGTGTTGTACATGGCCAAACCGACACCAGGGCTCTTGTAGTCATAAACCTGCAAAGTTTGAGCTTCACCGCCATTAGCAGGAGTGAAGGTTAACTCAAGCTTACCTGGCTCACTGACGACTAAGTCAGTTGCCTTATATTGGTCACCATGAGCATGTCTTCCAATAATGATAGGCTCACTCCATCCAGGTATGATTCTTGGCACTCTGTCACCAATGACAATTGGCTCTCTGAACACAGTACCATTTAAAATGTTTCTAATCGTACCATTTGGAGAAACCCACATCTTCTTCAATCCAAACTCCTTAACTCTGGCTTCATCAGGGGTAATGGTGGCACATTTCACACCAACCCCATGTTCCTTGATGGCATTAGCAGCATCAATGGTGATTTGATCATTGGTAGCGTCTCTTGACTGGATACTCAGATCGTAGTACTTGAGATCGACGTCCAAGTAAGGGTTGATCAACTTATCCTTGATGATCTTCCAAATGATTCTGGTCATTTCATCACCATCCAGTTCAACAATAGGGTTGCGGACCTTGATCTTGTCAAGATTGGTCATTCCTTGAGAGAAACTGCGCACTCCTGCGAATGGCTTGAAGCCAACTAAGCTCTTAGCTGAGACTGAGGTGAACATTAAGGGTGTGTGGAGAGGAATGAATCACTTTTTTTTTCCTTGACGGAATTTTTCGTTTAGCAGGGAAAAGTCGCATCCGCGAAGATGACCGGTACAGGCCCGCTATCGGAGCGCGGTTCTTTCGTAAAAGTTTTTGCCTTTTTGGGATGAATGTAGTTCCAGTGGTGTGAAACGACATCCAACATCTATGTAAATACTATTTATCATTACATATGTTCAACTTCAAAGACCCAGGTACCCGTAGTGGCATCGTATCTTATGAACTTGGTACCAGGGATGTTGTTGAGTTTTTTTATATGCCTTTTAGTTAATTGATGCATTGGGTCAGTGATTGGCTTTCTGCTATCTCTAGCTAGCGGAAAACAATTCTCCAAAGTAATTACAGCTGGTAAGTTGAATCCTTCTCCAACTTTAGGTTTGATGCTCTCCTCGGGGTACACTATGCATGATTTTTCATCAAAAACAATGAGTGTGTAAATCTTCTCCAAACTGGAGATTGAGGTCAAATCGACAGGTTCCAAAAATTCAATAGATCCATATCCCAATCTGCCAACGGTAAAGTGTTCCAGCTTTCTCAGCTTTGCAGCAGGATATGTGCTCAGTTCTTTCAGTGAAGGCTTAGTCCAGTACTCTTCCGAAATTTTATCTTCAGTTTCTACGTGATTTTCTTTGGTTCCGTTCCTTTGAGAGTTGGGAGTTACTTCTCTCTCAGGAATGTTTTTGGCCACCTCAGCACTATACTCCTTTTTATCATCGTTGGTTTTAAGTGGTACTTCTTCGTCAGCATCTTTCTTTGGTAATAAAGCTAAACTCTGGTTATCTGCTGTAGTGAAATCCACATGTCTTGGTACATTTGTCGTGTTGGCCGAGTCTCTAGTATCAGTTGCCCTTTGAATGACCAAACGTTTGATATCATTCGGTGGAGAGAAAATAAAACTTGACAGGATCTCTTGATCAGTCTCTTTCACCAATGCAGTTGTCTTATTGGAACCATTAATGGATGAAGATGTACTATCAGCAGATCTAGAACTAACTCTAGATTGACTGGAAGCATTGAATAAGGCTTTTGGCGTAAGCTTGTAAGCGTTTACCAGACTCAGCTTCTTCTTTTCTCGCCTAACTGGCTGTGCCAAAGGCAATGCAGGCGGTTGTTCTTGCTGGTTATTAGTTAATGATGGGGTCGCAACTTGAGTAAACAAACTATTCGACCCATAAGCATTCTGAGCTACAGGATTAACAGCTGTATTGTTGTTAAAGGCACCGTTAAGTTGTTGTTGCGCAGGCTTACCAAACAATCCACCACTAGATTGTTGATTGTTTGAAGAGAACAATGATCCTCCTGTGGCAGTGTTATTAGCGGAAGCATTGTTCCCGAAAAGCCCACCACCAGTGGATGTCTGATTGGTATTGCCCCCAAATAAGCCACCAGTAGTTCCAGAAGAGGGTTTATTGCCAAAAAGGCCACCGCCGGTAGACTGAGTGTTCGTAGCATTGTTACCGCCAAATAATCCACCACTCGTGCTGGCAGCTGGCTTAGCTCCAAACAGCCCCCCAGTTGATCCTTGTGTGTTTGAAGTATTATTATTTCCAAACAGCCCACCAGTGGTGGTGGTAGATCCCCCCAACCCATTCGTAGGTTTGCTACCAAATAATCCTCCAGCAGAGTTATTATTGGCATTGTTTGCTCCGAAAAGGCCACCTCCAGTGCTAGCTTGATTGTTCGCGTTGTTACTTCCAAAAAGACCACCTCCAGTGTTGGTGTTAGTGTTGGTGTTACCACCTCCTCCGCCTCCAAACAAACCCCCTCCGGTGTTAGTGGTGGTAGCATTGGAGCCGCCTCCAAACAAACCTCCAGTCGCAGGTTTATTGCCAAATCCAAATCCAGTATTTGAT
Source organism: Komagataella mondaviorum (assembly GCA_023213015.1). Classification (NCBI taxonomy): domain Eukaryota; kingdom Fungi; phylum Ascomycota; class Pichiomycetes; order Pichiales; family Pichiaceae; genus Komagataella; species Komagataella mondaviorum. The sequence goes on along the minus strand of JAKWBA010000002.1, from coordinate 89,223 downwards.
TGAGTCTGGTTCTGACCAAATAGGCCACCAGTTGAGTTGTTTGTTTGACCGCTCTGACCAAACATTCCTCCCGTATTGCCGGTATTATTGTTAGTCCCGAAAGCATTTGAAGTGTTATTGTTAACCGCACCAAAAGCATTTGTGTTGTTGGCAGTATTATTCATACCAATTCCCATGGTATTTCCAAAAGTCCCTCCAGTAGGTTTATTTTGTCCAAAAACACCGCCTGTTGAACTATTGGATCCAAACGCACCTGTATTGTTTGAAGTCCCAAAGGCTGAATTATTATTGGCATTGGAATTACTAGACGTGCCAAAAATTCCTCCACCTCCACCTCCACTGGAAAAGTTGTTCTGAGTATTTTGTCCAAAAATTCCTCCAGAGTTAGCATTATTCGTGGCGCCAAACGCTCCGGTGTTTTGCGATGCTCCAAATCCAGTATTGGTATTTGAGGGTTGTGCACCAAATATTCCACCAGCTGGTTTACTTTGACCAAATATTCCGCCTGCATTTGTATTGTTATTATTATTTGCTCCAAAAAGACCACCCGTATTACCAGTATTTGCAGTATTTGAACCAAATAGTCCACCACCAGTGGCACCGGCCGGTTTGTTCTGACCGAATATTCCACCATTGCTGTTATTAGTACCAAATGCGTTATTAGTATTTGTAGCACCAAATCCAGTATTTGACGCAGCTGGAGCTCCAAAAATACCTCCTCCCGCAGGTTTATTTTGTCCAAAAATTCCACCAGTGTTGCTAGCATTATTGGCAGCACCAAATGCTCCTGTGGAAGCAGAATTCGTGCTATTGGCTCCGAACCCTCCAAAACCTGAAGAAGCGCCAAATGCGTTTGTATTTGTGTTAGTATTAGTAGCTGAAAAAGGCGTGTTGTTACTAGCGCCAAATATGCCCCCTCCAGTATTTGTATTGTTGTTGGCGGATCCAAAAGGGGAGGTATTATTGGAACTGTTAGTGGCACCAAATGCACCAGTAGGGTTGTTATTGGCGGCGCCAAAAGTGGAAGTGTTGTTCATATTACTACCAAACATTCCACCACCGGTGTTTGAAGTATTTGTGGCGCCAAATGGGGATGTGTTTGTTCCAAATCCAGTTTTATTTTGGCCAAATGGAGATGAATTAGCACTCTGCGTGTTGGCATTTGCACCGAAGGAAAATCCTGTGGACATGTTCTGGGTTGCGAATCGTCTGTTCAATTGATAATCGTTTAATCTTATTTCTTCAAATGACCAGTTTCGGTACTCAGGCATGCAAGAGATGCTCTGATACTCTAATGTGCCTGTGTTGGGAGCCTTCTCTATAAACGGTTTGAAAGGTACTGTGGGGGGTTGTTGCTGGGAGAGGGTGCCCGATGTGGATGAAATACTTGAACCAAAACCAGCAGAAGATGACCTATTGAACATCGTCACTCAATCAAGTAGTGAAGTAAGATGAATTAATTCACAAGGTGACCGATCCAAGAGTGTTGTTGATGGATTTGCTGAGCTAGGTAGTGTGCACTATCGAAGATTTTTCTACGTGTGATGTGATCTGTTTGGTACACTACCGGAGAATGGTGGTGGTTTTCTTTTTACCGCTCAGGGTCTCCGCCTAACAGGCGGAATGAGCATTCCTACGAAATAACTTTTCAAATTAAACTGTTTAATAATTCACTCTAATTACCCGAACCATAAACTTCATTATCGTATTCCTCATCTGAAAATGAGCAGTCATCCTTGGACTCGTTATAAATGAAAAACTGGACGAAAATGGTAAAGTCTAAAAATAATGTTCCCAATGATCCTGCCAACCATGAAGAGTTGACCAGTAAGTAGTTGTATGAGGTGTCAATGGATAGAATGGAAACCACATATGTCAGATTTCCGAGACATGCAAAGAGAAAAAACAGGAATGAGATACCATCACAGGATTTTCTTTCGTAGTTCAGAAGGATTTGGGGCACTCTGGATCCTAAATAAAGGAACGCACAAAGCCATCCAAATATTTGAGCAACAGGGTCAAACACAAGTTCTGGAGCATCGCCAGTATCATTGTGTTTTCTAGAACCAGATATCCACCAGCCAAGGACTCCGGACAGCACAACTAAGAAAACCATTAAAGTGTTGTAGGAAATGGAACTCAGTTTGCTAACACCTCCATTGATACCATCGGTGTCCAGAAAGCTCTCTAAGTCAGCATCTGAGCCTAAGTCTGTGGTATCATTGTCCAAATCATCATCTTCATTGGAACCAAAGTAATCACGATCACTACTCAAAACACTCTCCAATAAGTTGTCACGTTCATTAAGAGGAGTGGCTGGAGAAAGATGTATAGGATCGACGTTCTGTGATGCCTTTAGCGCTGATAATCCTCTTGAATAAACAAGACATTGTGCAAGAAGTAAAATATCTGCCAGCGTGTAATAGATAGCCAGTATGATCATAGTTGGTAGAACACCTTGCATTATGGCTCCTATAACGTTGAATATATCACCAAGCAGCCAAAGAATGACAAATGTCATGGACAGTCCTTGGGCGCTTTTTCTTATGAAATTCTCATATATTTGAGGAGCAAACACTATGATCCAACAAGCAATAGATATTGAGCCAGTGATCCCACTTATGGCACTAGCATCTATCACCACTGAGGGGGGAGGAGGGGCCAACATGATGGGTATATTTGAGCTGTTCGTGGAAAATGTCAAGTTGGGGAGAAAGAAAAGAAAGGACTACTGCGAAAGAAAAAAAAAATCTCTACTGGAGGTCACACCTCGCTGGAAACTGTGGGGGAGCAACACTTAGGAGCCTGCATTTTTCATAACGCATTTTAGGCGGAGGAGTTACATGTTGAGGGAGCCAGTCTAGCATTACAGCATTTTTACCTTTGTCTCCGAACCCTGCTACTCTGGTTGCTCGGTTACCTGATTTACTTCGCTCTTTGTTCGTTGGAAGGTTTCGTTTCGGTATATGGAAAGTTCCTTCTCGAATACTTTTCACTTCCTTCCAAGATATTCTCTGCCAGAAAAGCGGAAAGAAATATGAATCAGCAAGAAGCAGACAGACCTTCGGAGATATCATCCCTGTCTCCCGCTGAAAGCCCTTCTCAAAATGGGTCACCGGCCACTGAAGCCTCCAAGTCCGCAGCTCGAAGAGAAGCTGATAAAAATATTCCAGAAGGCATGTCGAAATCTCAATGGAAAAAATTACAGAAGAGGAAACGGTTTGATGAGATGAAACAACAATTCCAAGAAGTCAAGAGGGCCAAGAGACAGCAGAGCAGAGCGAATAGGCGCATTCGTAACGAAGAGCTTAGAGCAAAGGGTATAGATCCTTCTACCGTCACTGGAGGAGCTCCAAAAGCTAGAGTGATTGACCCAGAAGACCAAATACCTACAGATTCTTCAGTTATAATTGACTGTGGATTTGACGATCTAATGTTGGAAAAAGAAATAGTCTCCTTATCGAATCAAATTACCAGATGCTATTCCGATGCTAGAAGAAGTAAATACGCAGTTGGTCTAAATATTACGTCCTTTGGTGACAGATTGGAAAGTCGATTCGATGAAGCTCTTTCACAATATAAATCATGGAAAACAGGTATCAACTTTGCCAAAGACAATCTAAAAGATTACCTCAAGAGCCAGCCATATGTAAAGGAGGATTTCAGCAACGTTATATACCTCTCTGCGGATACAGACGACAAGTTGGAAACTCTGAAAAAAGATGAGGTGTACATCATTGGGGGGATCGTTGATAAAGGTCGCCATAAAAACCTTTGTCAAAATAAAGCTCAGGAATTGGGCATCCAAACTAAGCGGTTACCGATTGATGAATATATAAAACTAAGTGGAAGAAAAGTCCTTGCCACAAGTCATGTATTTGAACTGCTTCTGAAGTGGTGGGAGTTCAAAGATTGGAAAAAAGCATTCGAAACGGTAATACCTCAGCGTAAATTGATAGAAGAGGAAACCAATGAGGATTGATAGCATATCACTTTTTGCATCAACTCTTTCTCCCATAATAGAATTCTGTATGCATCTTCCTTTGGTTCATCATAAATTGGTTCTGATTGCTTTTCTTTCAATGAGCTCTCCAATAGATCAACATAATCCTGTATATTTTCCAAAAATTCTATCCCATATTTCTTTTGCTTGTAGACCAAATAATTTCGGACCATGCTAAATTCAAGATCTTGTTTTAGAAGCTGGTTTTCCTCCTCAGTCAGAATGGTCAAAGAGGTTAAGCAAATGGCCGACTTGTTACAGTTCAATCCTACTGTTAGCATGAGTTCGCAGATATGAAATATCTGAAATAAACATTGAAACGAAACTTGGTCGAGTTGCAATGGTTCCTCTTTATTCAACTGTAAGTAGAAAAATCGGATAGCACCAGGGTTCAGAAAGTGGTAGAACTTTGAGTTCAGTTTCTTCCGACATTGTATCGACCATGAGGTGTGTATGGCTTGAAAGAAATGCTGATACAATTCAGGATGTGAATGAATAACTTGCTCGTTAACACCTCCTTTTTGAAACTGGATTCCCTGAAAGGACACTGCAAGTTTATCATCCAGGAGAAAATTAAATATTAGATACAACACATTGATGTCAAAAAGGTTTTGGATACAATCAGAAAGAAGAATGTTATCTCTTGAGTCATTGATTGACCAATTCTGGTTCCAAACTTCCTGACATTTCCCCTGGTACAGATGATCTCTCAATTGTTTACCCAGTATGACTGAAATCCATTTCAAGGTGGCCCTGATGAATTGGTGACTTTTATTTATGAGCATTGCAAGTGGTTATTGATGTTTGTGTAATTCGCATTCGTGGCTATTGAACGAGAGAAGAGCGATAAGTTTCAAGCTTCTGCGGATACAGTACCAGAATTGCTTGCGGTATTGTTCTGATGTGATTCGGGCTCAGCTTGTGGCTTGGAAGTTGATCTTTGTTTGATTTTTATTTTGGGTTTGGGATTGGAGTCTATTGATGCAGTGTTTGGGTCAATTTTCAAGTCATTTGGCTTGGACGATTGGTTGGAGTTGGCATTGGGTTCAGATGAAGATTCCAGATCCTTGGATTTAGTTTTCGGTTTTCTGGCTTTTTTCTTGGGTTTTGACTTAACTATAGTATCAGCTTCCGTAGGGGGGGTAGTATTAGTTTTCCCATCTTCGAGTGGTTTATCTTGACTCACTGCCTGCTTCTTCTTTTTCTTTTCTTTCTTTGCCTTTGTCTTTGCCTTTACCTTGTCCTTGTCCTTTGACTTTTCCTTCTCCTCCGTCTCATTCTGCTCTTCGGATATGTCCCCATCTTTTTGTCCTTGCAGGTTGGCCTTTTCTGCTTTGAGCTTTGATTCTTTATCCTTCTTCTTCTTGGACTTTTTTCCATTCCCTGTCTTCTTCTCTGGAGCTGTTGGAACTGAAAGATGAGGTGGTTCACCCTCACATCCACTATTGTACCATTCTGCAAATCGTTGAAAATACTCGTTAGACTCTAATGGTTTCGGTTCTACCTTTGCTGGTTCGTCTTCGAAAGGTCCAGTATGAAGATAAATAGCTCTTTCTACTCGAAAATACTCAGGATCATGATTCATCTTCTCTCTGAACATTTTCATAAATTGCTCTGATTGATTTGCACTGTCAAAAAGAATGTAGGCCCGAGCAAACGTGGTTTCGTCATACATGTCCTCAGCTACATGGCCTGTAACATATCGATAGTACCCATTCCATTCTCCTTCAACGCACGGGGTGAATAGTTCTTTAAACTCCTCCTCAGTGACTTCTGGGGGGATTCGACGTACTATTATCTTCTCGGTTGGGCATGTTATAGCGGGTGCATCGACTTTATTGCGACCCATGGTAGAAGGTTAAACTAACCAGACAGATTGAAAAGTCGGTAATGGACCTCGCGCTTATGTAACCAAACAAAAATGCAGGAAATGAACAGCGCAAAAGGGAGAGAATGGTTCGGGATTGAGTGCTGGACGAAAAGCTGTTTACTGTAGATACAGCTGGAATACAGACGGTCTTTCTTCATACCCAGCACTGCTAGCAGCTCTAACACGCTTGCAACCTATGTTATGAAACGGTCTAACCTTCTCATCTTCTTTCCCTCGAAACCTTCAGAAAATCATCACCACCTGTTCAGCCATCGGCCAGCGCTTCTCTATGGCCATCCACTCGTTTGTCCCGTTCCCTAATGAGTCAACTTGAAATCTTTTTTAAAAGAGTTCATACCTCAATCCAGCTTCCTGAAAAGGAAGCAAGTGAATCGCTCAAAAAGCTGCTGAGCATGAATCCCAAATCTCCTCATCTCCCAAAACTACAAATAGACCTACAGAATCAATCTGAACAAACTATAAGCAAATTTGTGGAAGATCAACAATTCTTTGGTGGCGAATGGTCTCGATTTGAAAGCATGGTTGTTAGCTATCTAAAATATGTGAGGAATTTTGACCCTTGGTCAATATTGAAGTCTATCGATCTCATGATCAATGTTATTGATGAATTAGCAAGCTCTCTTAATAAACAGCAGCTTTACAAGTGCCTATTTGGAACTCTTGTGGATTACGTCATTCTTCTGCATCCTCTGGTCAAACTTGTTGACAAGAAGCTGTTGATCATCAAGAAGAGAAACAGATATTATCCAAGACTTACTCAAATGTCGACGATTCTGCAGAAAGCCTTCAACAATATAAGAAACCAAAGAGATCCAACAGGTCAGATATCAAGAGACCAACAATTGGTTTTATTCTTACTCGGCATAAAGACTTGCTACATCTACTTCAACATAAATCATCTTTTGAGGTGCAATGACATCTTTTCCAATATGAACGTTCTGAACCTAGACGCCAAAATTATTCCCAAATCTCAACTAATTCAGTATAGATATTTGCTGGGAAAGTACAACTTCATACAAAACAACTTCATGACTGCATTTGTTCAACTAAACTGGTGTTTAAACAACGCCTATCTCGACAATGCCGACCATCAGACCAAGAATTTAGAGCTAATACTGAAGTATCTCATTCCTTCCAGTCTCATAGTTGGCAAGATCCCCAATTTAGACGTACTGAACCAATTACTATCATCTCGAGGGACTCACCCTCTGATCGAGCTTTACCGTCCGTTGATTCTAACCGTCAAGAAGGGAAACGTTTTCGAATTTCACAGATACCTTTTCGATAACGAAACGTTTTTCCTAAAAATGAACGTTCTTTTACCATTACTTCAACGGTTACGTATTCTATTGTTCAGAAACCTACTCCGAAAACTGGTCCTCATAGAACCCCCCGTTAACAACTCGTTGCGATTTGCATCCATCAAAACTGCCCTTACCGTGTCCATATCCCCCAATCAAAACGCGTATTTCCAAAAGAACTATTCCTACCTGATAGTAACAAAGGAATCCCAGATAGATGACTCATTTGTGGAGAACCTCATGATCAGTCTAATAGACCAAAACCTTATCAAGGGCAAACTAGCCAACGATAACCACCGAATAATCGTCTCCAAGTCCGATACGTTTCCCGATATTCCGACCATATATTCGACTAAGTTTGCCGTAGAATCATCGTTAGATTGGTTGGACCAATAGAGTCCTGCGTTTTTTTTACGTTTTATCGTGTATGCCGTTATGTTACGATACGATAACTTATCATGCAGACTCAAAATGGCAGATAAAACAACGTCACATGACTAAGGCTGGCCTTGTTGGGGGTTGCTCCTCAGGTTTGGCACGATAAGCGAGGAAAAGTCGAGCATTAGCCACTTAATGTATAAATACCCCTTTATCGCCACTCTATCTTTTCTCTTTCTCTGTTATCTACAATTATACAGTAAAGCGTTACAAACACTCTAGTGTTGTTTTACTGTCCCCTTTAACCCCCCTAAAACAAATCTTCATTTTATATTAACTATGCAATTGCGTCATTCCGTCGGATTGGCCATCTTATCTGCCATGGCAGTCCAGGGGCTGTTAATCCCTAACATTGAGTCATTGCCCAGCCAATTTGGTGCTCATCATGGCAGTGGACAGGGTGTACTGGCAAACCATGAGAAGAAGCCTGAAGTCGAGGCTGAGGGTGCTGAAACACAAACTCAACGTTTCCTGGATGCTCTAGAAAGAATGGGACAGCACCACTCGTTTGCTCCAGTCATCACTACCAGAACCGCTGCTGAGAACTTAATTCCTTACTCCTACATTGTTGTCTTCAAGAAGGATGTTAGTCCAGAAGATATTGACTTCCACCGTGACTTCGTTTCTGCTGTTCATGAAGAATCTGTGAGCAAGTTGAGAGAGTCAGACCCAACTCACTCGTTTTTTGTCTCTAGTGAAAACAGCGAAACTGGTTTCACTGGTGACTTCTCTATCGGTAACTTGCTCAAGGGTTACACCGGTTTCTTCCTAGATGACACTCTGGAGCTTATCAGCAAGCATCCTTCAGTTGCTTTCATCGAAAAAGATTCAAGAGTGTTTGCCACTGATTTTGAAACTCAAAACGGTGCTCCCTGGGGTTTGGCCAGAGTTTCTCACAGAAAGCCTCTCTCTTTAGGCAGCTTCAACAAGTACTTGTACGACAGTGCTGGTGGTGAAGGTGTTACTTCATACGTCATCGATACTGGTATCCACGTTACTCATAAGGAATTCCAAGGAAGAGCTTCTTGGGGTAAGACAATCCCCACCGGAGACGTTGATGACGATGGAAACGGTCACGGAACCCACTGTGCTGGTACCATTGCTTCTGAGAGCTACGGTGTTGCCAAGAAAGCCAACGTTGTTGCTATCAAAGTCTTAAGATCCAATGGTTCCGGTTCCATGTCAGATGTTCTTAAGGGTGTTGAGTATGCCACTCAATCTCACTTGGATGCTGTCAAGAAGGGGGACAAGAAGTTCAAGGGTTCTACTGCTAATATGTCTCTGGGTGGTGGTAAGTCTCCCGCCTTGGACCTTGCAGTCAATGCTGCTGTTAAGAATGGTATCCACTTTGCCGTTGCTGCGGGTAATGAAAACCAAGATGCTTGTAACACCTCACCAGCAGCTGCTGAAAATGCCATCACTGTTGGTGCCTCGACCTTATCAGATGCCCGAGCTTACTTCTCTAACTTTGGTAAGTGTGTTGACATTTTTGCCCCAGGTTTGAACATTCTTTCTACCTACACTGGCTCGGATGATGCCACCGCAACTTTGTCCGGTACTTCTATGGCTTCTCCTCATATTGCTGGTTTGTTGACTTACTTCTTGTCATTGCAACCTGCTGCAGGATCCCTCTATTCTAACGGAGGATCTGAAGGTGTCACACCTGCTCAATTGAAGAAGAACCTTCTCAAGTATGCATCAGTTGGAGTTTTGGAAGACGTACCAGAAGACACTCCTAACTTGTTGGTTTACAATGGTGGTGGACAAAACCTTTCTTCTTTCTGGGGTGAAGACATCAAGGAGAACACTGTTTCCTCTGAGGATTCTGATGAGTTCCACACTTTTATGAACAAACTTGAATCTACTGTTGATAACTTAGCAAACGAGTTTGCAAATTCGGTGAAGGAGCTGGCCTCTGAACTCATTTAAATTGGAGGAGAAAGAATACATTAGGAGTAAAAAAGAAACTGTGGTAGGAATTGCATTTTTGCATAATTTTCATTGGTTTTCAGTCACTGTAATCTTTTATATATGTTGTTTTTGTTTTATCTAGTATTATAAGAAAAGAAGTTCTTATCATCTTATCCAAGATTTTTAGTTTAGTCCTCGATACGCTTATCGGTGCGAAAGCATCCCATTGCTGATGTAAGCGTACAAAAGATGGCTGGTTTTAGTTTATTTTAAGCACTGCCTAGAGAAAGGACATAATACCTGAGACCTGTTGGTTAATTCATTGTGAATCACTCCTTTTCTGCCAGTTTGTATGATTACGACACATTATCCTGTTCCATCAAGACCAGTGGAATTGTTAGACCCGGACAATCGCTCTGGAAGGGTCTTTAGTGGGATCACAGTAGATAACAGGACTAAACTTAATGAGGAAAAATATTATCAGGAAAAATTAGAGGAAGCTTTGAAGAGGGGTTCGGAAAGACGTTTTATTGATGATAGCAGAAGGGAACTTGATTCTCCAAATTCTGAGCTTGACGAAACTCCGGATCAATTCTTAGAGTTTCACATACATGATGGAGGCGACAGAAAGATCTCAAGACCAGAAACTGCTGCATCGGCGACTAGTGATAAAGCTCTAGAATATGATGATTTGTTCGTCGATAGAAAACAGCCAAAGAAGGCTACAACGCATGTCAAGCAGTTTATCAGACAGAATGTGTTCCAGAAGAAGGCACACCTCCCAAATATAGGGGCTAGAGAATTGGAGCTACAGAAACGGATTGCTTTGTTAGAAGGCCCAATAGATGATGATGATATCATGAGTGCTATGCCCATGGTGGCATGTTCGTCAGACTATTACGATAGCCATGAATACTCAACCCCGAGTAGAGCATTGCAGAGTTCATCTACTTCTAATCCCTCTAGTCCACTGTCTGAAAAGGAAGAGTATGTGACTCCAATCGTTGAGCAAGGGAAAACGGATGATGTTCCAAAGGATGATGCCTATGGCATTGGAAATTTGGTATCAGACACTGCATGTAAGGTTTTCAACTACATTTTTCCTTTGGATTCTAGCTCCGATACTACAACTGCACAAGCGTTGGACAAGGCCTTACCATCACCTCCAACATCAAGTTTATCAGGCCCCCATTTGGAGTATGATAGACCTATTTCCAGCCACCCTAGGATTGAGACCTCTCCACTGTATTCGTACATGACTCCAAAAAGCTCCAATAGAAATCAAATGATAAGTTTAAAAGCTTTCAAGCGTCCATTTTCAAAAAAATCTAACAGCTCAGCTGTTTCTCTTAATAGAATGGAACAAAATCAAACTCAGTTGGCTCCCGCTCGTCCGATATGGCGTAGTAATGAAAACGAAGGGCTTGAGTTCATCAATAAAGCCCCACGAAGTAAAGTTGAGGACTTTTACAATTTTATTAATAAAACTAGCAAAAAGAAATCAAAAAAGAACAAGTTTTTGTTTCCGGACGCTTCCCAGGAGTCCTTATCTTTCGACTACAAGTACAATAAGAACGGTGAAGGGGTGACTTTGGACGCATCGTTTAAACGAGCGTCCGAGACGGAGTACGAATCATATAGCTACTCTTCAACTACAAGAACAGAAGAAAAGAGTCATGTACAATCAAGAAGACTAAGAGTCAGGATGCCGTCTTTCATGAGACCGCTTTCATCGATCACTGCTGATCAGTGCAGGGAAAGAGACAATTCTTCCTTCCAGGCAGTATCGCAAAGTGCAAGCCATATACAGCCACCACCGCCAGCTTCTACTGACCCAAATATTCTTTCGAATATCCACATGATGATAGGAAGCGTTCCTTACTTCCGAATTGTCTTCAGGCCTTTAACACTGCTAAGTGAGGCCATGCCTCAACTTCAAAACGTTGTCATAATAGCAGAGCTGGTCATCTGTCTTATTCTTCTGTACGAAATACATGTGTTTCTGGGGAATGTGAAGCTACTGCTAACTGCCATTTTTGGTCCCATTATAGCTATTTCCAAGCTCTTTTCATAGTTACATAGATTATATTCATAAACCTCATGCTTAACTAAGCAAGATGGTCTACATTTTATCCGCGAAGGGATGGCTCGTATTTTATTCCAGGTAAACATTGTTCGACTCAAACCCAAAACCTTTACCGAAGTATGAGAGAACCAGTCAAGGCATTTACGACAGGTCATGAAGAACTAATACATGACATTGAGTACGACTTTTATGGAAAGCAGCTGGCCACATGTTCGTCGGATCAACATATTAAAGTTTTCGACTTTGACCCATCCACATCTACCTGGGTTCTGAACGATTCCTGGAAAGCTCACGATTCATCGGTGGTTAAACTAGCCTACGCATCGCCAGAATTTGGCCATATATTAGCGTCTATCTCCTATGACAGAACAATTAAGATATGGGAGCAAGATTTAGACGAAGAAGTGGGGTCTGGGAAACGTTGGAAACGGTTGGCCACTATAGCTGATTCTCATGGACCACTTTATGATCTTGCTTTCGCCCCAAGCCATTTGGGTTTGAGACTTGGAGCAATTGGAAGCGATGGGGTATTAAGGATCTATGACGCTGTAGAGCCAGCAGATCTTAGCAACTGGACACTGACTAATGAAATCAGTGTATTAGCTACCCCACCAGCATCACGGTTACAATCTGATTTCGCCCTGACTTGGTCACCATCTCGATTCTCTAATGAATATCTAGTAGTATGCGCTTTAGACCAAGGATTCATATATCAAAAGGGAGAGCATGATAAGTATGTTTTAGCCAGCGTGCTACCTGAACACCATGGTCTCATTAGATCTGTTTCATGGGCCCCATCAATGGGAAGAAGCTTTCAACTAATAGCAACAGGATGCAAAGATGGAAACGTGCGTATTTTTAAGTTGCGCACAGAGCCAGAGATTTCTAATGGAGCAGATATGTTGACCGATGGAGTTGACGAGTTTGTCGAGAACAAAGACACTCACATTGAGCTACTTTCGAGTCATGATGACCATAAAAGCGAAGTGTGGAAGGTCAGTTGGAATACCACCGGTACAATTTTAAGTAGTTCTGGAGGTGACTGTAAGATTCGGTTGTGGAAGGCCACCTACTCGAACGAGTTTCAATGCATGTCAATTATCAGCGCCGAAAAGCCTTAAATCTAAATAAAATTTCTGCGATTAATGCAAAACATCAGAGATCACCTCCTCCAAAAGTTTCACTCTTTTTACGAAATTGGGATCTTGGAGTTTTGATAGGATGATTTGCCTCATGTTGAGTGGATCTTGGGAGGCTTGAAACTGAGGTTCCCAGATAGTTGATCTCGTAGAATAGGACATTAGTTCGTGGGCATCTCCAATATTTGAATTAGAATTGGGAAGGCAATTGGAGTTGTTGGCATCTATATCCTGTGTTAGAAGAGTAAGTGGGAGCTGACTTGTTATCATCTGCAGCGAGGGATCAAGCAATTGAGAATCTTGGATCAGTTCTAAACATTGGTTGAAGGAGCTTGTATCTTTGAAGAAAAGTTGAAGACGTAAGGTTTGCACTGACTGGTCCTGATCGATCATAAACTTCATTGCAATTACAGGTTTTCTACTCGTGATCTCAATTGGCAGCCCCTGTGTTCTTTGCCAGGATTCTATGCTTTTAAAATATGACTCAATCTTTGTCGAATCTACAGTTTGCTTTATTATAAAGTTAGTTTGGGCTAAGAATATCGTGACGAAAGTAAACAAACCAGATCAGATCCTTTATGGGTAATCCTCATAAAATATCCAGATATTCCTTGTTGAACAATAAGACTAAGATCATTGCGGTAAGGATAGTGCTGCCATTGGCTGACGTGTGGCTTGATTCCCTCTTTTGTTGTCACCCAACAGTATTTACGTAATGGAATGACCGTTAACATCTTTAATCTATAGGGTTAGTCTGGGTAATAGTGAAGGTATATGGGCTTGAGTGTTGTTCGGATTAAGCTTTTTTGGCGATGAGGTTTCGCTAACCGTGAGCTTATCAGTAGTTTTGTTCAACCCAAAGCCATGACTTTCTCCGGGGCTGCCGTGTAGCCAGGGCAATTGATCTTTTCATAGTGGCATGCTATCCAAGTTTAAGTAGCTCCACGACTTGCCAAACTCGATGTGTGAACCTGGCCATACAGATAAACTAAATGCTAAATAATCCAGCAACTGAAGATGAATAAAAATTCTACGTGTCCTTATAAAGGAAAGTCACATCTTTGCCAACACAAATATCAGATCCATTCATGCCAAAACACACGCAGATGCCATTTAGAACTTGGCCTGAGACATCCAGCATTTTGACAGGTCTTTTGGTTTCTCATCTCACCTCACAACGATAACGGAAAAAAAGACCTCAACTCACGTGACAAGATCTTATCGACTAAATCAAAACGCTGATATGCCTACCCGTACTTTTCCTCCAACATTGTTAGGTATCCTATCAATGGTCATAAACCCTACATCCAGCTCCGGAGATAATAACCCAACAGAAATCATGTTGCAAGATTATCAGTCTCGGTCAGGCTCTCAGGAGGACCTTTTGAACCACAGTGAACATAGTAAATTTGCAATCAGTCAACACGATATTGAACTGGTAGAAGAAGATCTTCTTGGAGAGTTGCCAGAAGGAAAAGAAAGGTTCTTGGGCGTCTTTTCAACTGTTGTGCTCTTTGTTTCAAGAATAGTGGGATCTGGTATTTTTGCTACACCGTCGTTGATTTTCAATGAAGTAGGAGCCTGCCCAGGTCTATTTTTCCTAGTTTGGTTCATTGCTTTCTTCATGGCATTTTCAGGCCTCTATTTGTTTTTAGAACTGGGCTCAATTGTTCCTAGAAACGGAGGAATCAAAGTCTTTTTGGAATACATTTATTTTAAACCTCACATGTTAATGAGCGTCATTGTTGGGGTGTACTCTATCTTTTTTGGATTCGCCATTTCTAACTCCATAATATTTGGAGAGTATTTCCTCTACTCTATAAATGTAGAAAAACCAAGTGAGTGGGCATCAAGGATGGTTGGGGTTGTTTTGATTGTACTGACGACAATTATCCATGGTATATCTGTAAAGTTTGGCGTTAGAGTGCAAAACTTCTTTGGTGCTTTGAAGATATTCCTCTTGGTGGCCATAGCTTTAAGTGGGTTATATGCGTTGATTGTTCCTGAGAAGCTGACGCATTTGGAAAGGCAGTTACATTGGGATCAATTCTTCACAACCAAGCAAAAGGTATCATTGAGCTCCTTCGTTTCTGCTGTGTTGAAGGCCATATACTCTCTTGCCGGCTGGAGCTCTGTGCACTCGTCTGCAGGAGAAGTGAAGAATCCGAATAGGACTTTCAAGATTGCAGGACCTTCGTCGCTTGCTATCATCAGCATATGTTATGTTCTGATAAATCTTGCCTACTTGATGGTCATTCCGAGTGACGAAATTCTCAACTCTGGCCAATTGATTGGTGGGTTATTATTTGAAAAGATCCTAGGTGAGAAACTGGGAAGAACACTTCTAGGTCTAAGCATTGCAATTAGTGCCGGTGGGAACACTTTAGTGGTTCTTTATAACGTGTCAAGAGTAGACCAAGAAGTTTTTAGAGAAGGATTCCTTCCATTCTCCAAGTATTTGGCCGCCAATTGGCCTTTTGGTGCCCCGCTACCAGCACTACTAGTGCCAGCAGTAATGTCGTCGTCATTTCTCATTTTTACACCTCCTGGAAATGTTTATGACTATGTTATAAATCTGGAAAGTTATGTGATGCAATTTTTCATTGGTTTAGTGGGAGTAGGGGCCATTATTTTAAGGCGAAGATATCCAGACTCAGTCCCGGCCATTAAAGCTCCCTTATTATTCATCTTGGTCACAATATTCTTTTCCATTTTCATCATTTTAGGTCCACTTCTTCCTGGTGATAAGAGTGCTAATTCGATCCCAGGACTTCCAAGCTACCCGTTTGGTGCATTGTTTCTGATAGTGACCTGCGTTTTGTATTGGGCACTAGTATTCAAGTTTTTGCCCTGGATCAGGGGTTATAGATTAGTCGTGACTGAAGAAAAGCAAGACGATGGTTTAATTGTGAAAACGTGGCACAAGGATTATCAATATAATAGCGCTCGTGACGAAAGCGACCTAAACACTACGCTTTTATAGAACAAAATGCTAAACTAAGACATGTCTATCTACAAGATATGGCTATCCATTATTTCTTATTGCGTTTAGCGATGAACGCCTCCTTGGCAAGCTTTACAAGCGTATCAAGTTCCCCACTGTTACTGCACATACTGTAGAACAATGAATTCTGATCACTAATCAACTTATAGGGGTCGTCATACTCCACCACACGACCAGCATCCATAACTAGAATTTTGTCATAATCAATAATAGAGCGTAATCTGTGAGCGATTGTTAAGATGGTGCTATCACTGAACTCTTCTCTGATTGTAGTTTGGATCTTAGAGTCTGTGTTATAGTCGATAGACGCAGTTGCCTCATCAAGTAGAAGGATCTTAGGAGACTTGAGTAGTGAACGAGCTAGACATGTCAGCTGTCTTTGTCCTTGGGACAAGTTTGAACCACCTTCGGATACAGTATTATTCAAGTTCAAGAACTTGTTCAAGTTTTCACTTGTATCCTCGTTATTATCATTGGAACTGCTAGATGTTGGTTCTTCTGAAGAGACCAGATTGACTCTCTTTAAAGACTCAAAGATTTCAGCATCAGAGTATTGGTTAAATGGATCTAAGTTGGATCTAATAGTACCAGTGAACAATGTGGGATCCTGAGGAATGATGGTGACTGCGTTTCTCAAATCTTTCAGACCAATAGAAGTTATATCAATACCATCGATCTTTATTGAACCAGATTCAGGATCCACAAATCTGAAGAATGCAGTAATGATAGTTGATTTTCCAGCACCAGTTCTACCAACGATTCCAATCTTTGATCTTGGTTCAACCCTGAAGGAAACATTTTTGATAACTTTTGGTAAAGAGGGAGCATATCGCAGCGAAACATTGTCAACTTCTATTTCTCCAGTCTCAGGCCATGATGATGATGGTTTATTTTCAGGTATGTCTCTGGCAGGTTCCTGGTCAACATTCAAATACTCCTCCAATCTTTCCACGGAATTCATATTCATTTCCACCACAGAGTACAATCTAACAACCCAGAGAGCACTTTGAGTGAAAGCAATTGCATATGAAAGAGAAAGACCAGCCATACCAGCATCAATATGACCGATACTCAGCATGACAAAAGTTGCTGACAATAAACTGACTAAAGCACCAACAAAATCAACACGTAGTGCTAGCCATCTATTGGCAACCCACAAGTAGAAGAAAGATCGGTTATTGTTATCAATTTTCTCTAAATTCTGTCTCATGAATCTTCTCTCGTCACCATAAGCACGGATGGTAGTAACACCTACCAAAGTCTCTGAAAAATGTTGATGAATGGGAGATACAGTGATTGAGTCGTATCTTTTTAGCTCTCGAGATGAGGCTAAATACAACGCTCCAATATAGTAGTATATGACCACAATGAATCCTGCAAACACGATGAACCCTGGTGTGATAATACAGATCAAAAGGATAGTTGCACCACATTGAAGAACAGATACAATAAACCCTTCAGCATAAGGAGCTAGTTCCTGATCAATGGATTCAATATCCTTGGAGAAACGGTTCATAATACGGCCAATAGGAGTGGAGTCAAAGAACCGCAATTTTGCATTGAAAATCTTTGTCAACAAATCTTCAAAGATTTTGTTAGACGCAACAATTCCTCCCATAAACACAACATTGACACGAAATGCTGAAATCAAGGCATAAAACAGGCCGATCAAAGCATACATTGTGATATAATAACCCGATGAATGACTGCTATCTTCGCTGAACAATCTGAACATTTTACCTCCAAGGGGGCGAGACCACTCAACGGATGCCACAGAGGCTCTAAATCCTTCTTTGAGTGCATTCAAGGATTTGTCGACAGACATTGTGAATGAAGAAGACACCAACTTATCATTTGCAGCTGCCCAGATTTTCAACCAGACAGATTGCATAATGTTTGAACCTTGGGAAGCGGCAAATGCTGCAATAAATACAAACCAGATTAAAACTCCACCAAAGGCTCCACCATAAAACTTGTAAACATCCCAACTAACGGCTCCACTAGACTTCGTCTCGTCTTCGATTAGCTTCCCTTTAGGAGATATGCGCTCTTCGTTTAACTGATCGGCCTTGTCGTTATCTGCAATTTTCTTTAGCTTTTGATGAATTTCACTTGTATCAGGTTCATTCAGCTGTCTTAAGTTAACAGAGGATTGGTTACGCGAACTAATGACACTTGATTTGACCAAATCGTCTTGCCCTAGGCTTCCTGATGAGAGCAATTCCTCAGGTGTCCCTTGCTGAAGAATCTTTCCATTATCCATAGCTACAACCCACTCAGCATCTCTGACAGTCAGGGCAACGTTATGGGAAACAAGAATACACGTACGATCTTTCATCAACGGTCCAGTAATGCAGTTCTCGTATATCCAAGCAGCGGTGTGGGAATCAACGGCGCTTAAGCAATCGTCTAATAGCACATGCCTAGCATTTGAGTACAGGGCTCTTGCCAAGGAAACACGTTGTTTCTGACCCCCAGATAAAGTGATACCCTTCTCACCTATTTCAGTTGCATCGCCGGCATCCAATACCTCTAAGTCTCTGGCCAATCCACAAGCATCAATAACAGCGTCGTAGCGTTGCTGGTTGAAAGGAGCAGCAAAAACGATGTTATTTTTAACCGTGTCATTCAGCAACCAAGCAATCTGGGAGCAGTAGGCCACAGCCTCGGTCATCCCAGTTTCAGGATTTGGAATCAATTCATCACGAGGAGTCGTTCCGGGCAGGAATATCTTACCGTTAGTAAGCTGCATTTCTCCTAATAGACCTAACAGTAAGGAAGTTTTTCCGGAACCAGTAGGACCAATAATTACATTAAGCTTGCCAACTCTGAAAGCAACATCGATATTTTTGAGCTGGAAGTCACTCTTTGAGCCTTTGTTCCAGGACAATGTTGCATTCTCAAAACCAACCTCAGGCGAAGTTGGTCCTCTAATATGAGATACTTGTTCATACTTATCACTCTCTTGTTCCTCTAAAAACTTTTGGACACGGTCTAGAGAAACTTTGGATTGGACTAAGAATGAAAGCATGTCAGACAACTGATCAAGCGGAGACCTCAACAAGTTGAACAGTGATAGTGCAGTGAATGCAATAGGAGTTGTCAAAACTTGGCCCTGGAATACAACATAAAAGTAGAACGAAATCAAAGTCACTAATGTAGGGGTTATAAACCACACAAACGCAGATCCAGTCCAGACAATGACTCTATACTTCAAATACCTCAATTCTTCCTTTCTCACTTTCATAATCTCTTTGGCAAAGTTTTCTTCCCAAGCAAAGAACTTGATAATACGAATACTTTGAAAAGCTTCATTCAATTTTTGAATTCTCTTATCAGTAATCCCTAGCATTTCTTTTTGAAATTCACCAATTTTTCTTGCCAGTTTGTAATTCAGCGGCAACAGAACGAGAATAGAAGAAGAACCAACAAGAGCTGACCATCCGAGAAGTCTGTACAGTAATGTGACAGCAACAACAATCATGAAAAAGGAATTAACAAAGAAATGCAAGTAACTGCACAATTCCGAAACTTTGGATGCATCAACTGCCATCAAATTGATTATTCCGCCCAGTTCGGTTGACTTCGAACTTTCTTTTGGGGATTCTCCGGTGCTTAATCCTTTGTCTTCTTCGGGCTCCTGCTCTTCCACCAAATCGTCGGGGCTAGTCATACGTCTTCTAAGTGCTTTAGCATAGACTTCACCAATGATCAAAGCTTTCATTCGAATGCAGACTCTTCTTCCCAAGTAGAGGGATCTACCACTGACCAAAGAATCTGATACTTGAATAAAAAACATAGCCAGAACATATAGCCATGCCATGTTACGCGTTGTGGTCTCTGGGCTATCGACGTATTCCAAAATACGCC
This sequence comes from Komagataella mondaviorum, assembly GCA_023213015.1. Classification (NCBI taxonomy): domain Eukaryota; kingdom Fungi; phylum Ascomycota; class Pichiomycetes; order Pichiales; family Pichiaceae; genus Komagataella; species Komagataella mondaviorum. Next base: position 69,580 of record JAKWBA010000002.1, on the reverse strand, counting down.
TCAACAGGAGTGATGGTCCAAATATCAGCATCGAGTCAATACTTGCCCATAGCGCCTGGGCAGCTAGATCGGCCTTCGAGAAGTAAAATATCCTGTAAGTAAAACTTTTGATAAATCCTAGGTCTTTGAATCTTCGCAATAGGAAATAAGCGTAGTCGTCTATTCTTAAACCCCAAATATCGTTGAATTGTAACGGAGTCTTGTAAGCTTTAAAGATAAGAGGGTCGATCCACGAATAGGTGACAATTTCAAAAAAATTGGAGCTGTTTTCAGGAGAAGGAATAATCCCATTATCAGTGTCAAAAAGAACTGATGGGTGGTCAAATACTCTTGCCGACCCAAGAAATAAAAGCAGCAACGTATTGTTTATAAACTGGGAGTAATAGTACAAGTTTACCAGGTGTGAACTGTGCGGATGGATCAGTACACTTCTGAAAGACAGTGCTGAGGGGACAACATTGAAGACATAAAACAGTAAAGCGATACTGGCCATAGGAAATGGACCTGATTTGTTTAACACCCTGATGGAACCGATAGCAAGCAAAAATAACCAGACAACGAGCCGCACGATTGGGGTAAACTTGTATTCTTTCCACTCATGGTTAAGGGATGGTAGAAACAGGGTGGAAATAGCGATACCCACTTGCAGTATCAATATCACAAATTCACATATCAGTTTGGATTTCTCCCAGCTATCTCTATGAACATATTTCACGAGTCCTAATGGGGTGCCATCATCTTTCAAAGGTTCCAGTCTGGAAATATCAAAATGTTTCTGGGCAATTGGTAACTCCGCACCAGATTGTTCCTCTTCGTAATCTATAGTCCCGTAAGTATTGGAATAATCTGTAGGTGAGCTGTCAGCAGAATCAAGTAACGGCTGTGTTTCGTCCTTGGCGTACAGTTTACTATGTGACCTTGTATGTTGGGTGGATATTAGTAGCAGATAGAGCAATGAACCTGCCACAATTGCAGCAGGCAAATACGAATCCATGAATGATTTCCTTATACAGGGAGATATGTCATCGTTATCCCAGAAGTGGCAGCCCGAAGGTGCTGACTCATTGTATGAATTCATAGGGAAGAGTCAATAGTTCTTAAGGGAAGGAACTAATTGTAATCTGCAAAATATTAGGAATTGAGTCTACCTGGCTAGTATTCCTTCACAGGGCGGGGCTTCAAGAACAGTTGTTTTAGGACGATATGACTGTCCGGTTAGCTGGAAAGGTATCTGAGTAGTAGCTTAGAACTAGTTGACTTGAAGTGAAAGGGAGTTAAAGAAAAAGGAATAAGAGGTTTCAAGACTCGGCAACGCCAAATGGCAAGTCTGACTAAATCGCGAAGGAGGCTAGGAAGAGAAGCACAGGCCATCCAAAGCTTTCCAAGGGTTAGCAGGAGAACTGATAAAAGTTAGCGGAGTCCCGTTCAAGTGGGGCTCTCATCTAACCTACGAGCTAGGTGTTACCCAAAATTAACCTTGATAACTATAAAAGTATCTAGTCCTGAGTCTTCTGTGTACCACGCAACAAACCGGTTCTTCTGGCGGCAATCAAACCAACCTTTTGACCAGCAACAGCATTTCTGGAGATGGTGGAGGCCTTACCAATATGTTGATGGTTACCACCACCGTGAGGGTGGTCCACTGGGTTCATAGCAACACCTCTGGTTCTTGGCCAAGAGTTTCTCTTGACTCTGTACTTGTGGAAAGCTCTACCAGCCTTCAACAATGGCTTGTCGACTCTTCCTCCACCAGCAACAACACCAATGACACCTCTGGAGTTGGAAGAAATGATCTTCTTAGCACCAGAAGGCAACTTAACTCTGGTCTTGTTCTCCTCGACGTTGTGTCCAATAACAATGACATAGTTTCCGGAAGTTCTACCAATAGTACCCTTGTCACCTGGCTTGGCCTCAACATTGGAGATAATGGTACCTTCTGGAAGGGATCCCAAAGGCAAAACGTTACCAACATTCAAAGAAGCATCCTTACCAGCGTAGATAAATTGACCAGTGTACAAACCCTCATTGGCGATGAAAGTCTCCTCACGCAATCCCTTCTTGGTTGGGTCACGGAAAACAACCTTGGCCAAAGGAGCGCCTCTACCAGGATCGTGGATGATCTGCTTAACATATCCACGGATTTGTCCTTCACGTTCAGAAGTGTCCAAAGCTCTGAGCTTGGCAGCTCCCTTTCTCAAACGGGTGTGAGCGGTGAAAATAGAACCAGCACCCTTTCTCTGAGCACGAATAACTCTACCTATAATCAATGACGTTAGTACTTGGCCTCTGGATGTTAGCTGGCTGGTAGTTTACATACCCATTTTGTCCTGTTGAAATGTATAGAATTTCCTTTAGTCTAACGAATTTTTCACCTTAGTTGGAAGGTGCTCTTTGAAAATGGTGTAGAGATGTACTCTCTTCATCGCGGTACACTACAAGAAATAGTCACGTGAACACGAGTAGGGCTTCCGGAGATTGCAGAAGGAGCTACATGATACAAGTGAATATGGAATGATGGTACATTATTACGCCAACTAGTTGCAAGCAAAACCTATAGATTATAATGACAGAGTTCAGCAACTCGAAAGGGATTGGAAAATCACACTGTAGTAGTTTGCACTTCTGGAGCAATGGTGACTGGCTTCACTGGATTGGGAGGCTCGGACTTCACCTCCTCTCCCTCCTTGGCCTCTTCTGCCTCATCCTGCGGCTGAGCTGCTCCATTGGAAACAATAGAGACATCAGAAGCATCCTTGACGCTAGGTTCTTTAGACTCTTCCTTCACGAAGGAATCAATGGCAATATCGATGCTAATTGGTTTACCCTTGATTTCCTTACCGTTCAATTCCTTGAGAGCACGTTGCTGCGTTTCGTGGTCTGCAAATCTTACAAATGCCATACCACGCGACCTGATCGGAATGTTCTCTTTTTTCAGTTTTTGAACTACATGACGAGGTATATTTCTTCTTGGAATAGAAACCCATTGGGGATCATAGTCAGAGAGAAATTCGGTCAATTCAGAAGTTATGACCTCCTGGTGTAAATTGCGAATGAAGATCGAAGTCTCTGAAGGTGTACCCTGTTCAAGGGGAACTTTATGTGGATTTTGTTTCTTCTTATTGTAAGGCTTTTTCTTCTTGCCACCATTGGGAGCGCTGTTCTCCTTGTCCTTTGAATCGGTAACGGAGTCTGAAGTCGACTCGGCATTGCTACTAACATCAGCTTGAGACTCCTCAGTTTCGCTTACTGGATTAGCAGAAGTGACAGCATCAGTAGCGGTGTCATTAGTGTTTTTTGCAGTAGGCTTCTTTTTTTTGTTGGTCTTCTTTTTCTTAGTCTTCTCTTCAGCAGACTTGAGTTTAGCCGATTTACAGTAGATTTCTCTTCCTTTCAAATTTTTACCCTCAAATTCGGTGATTGCCTTTGCAGTTTCCTCGCTAGAGGCAAATGTCACAAAGGCAAAACCGCGTCCAGTCAACTTGCCAACTCGCCTAGAAAATCTCTTGGGAATTTCAATGCCTTGGATGTCAAAGCCCGTAATCAACTCCTTGAGCTCTTCTTCGGTTGTTTCGTAGTCAATGTTTCCAACAAACATCCTCTTTTCAAGGTCGATGACTTTCTCGTTTGTTTGTTGTTGTTGTTCTTCTTCTGACATGATGTGAAAAAATTGATAGGAATTAGTAAATTGACAACTTGGTATTTTCTTCCTGGTACTTCAATTATCTGCTGTGAAAATGCCGTGGAAATTGCTGTTCCTTTTGATACTCAATCGATGAATTCGGGTGATATCTTATCTTAACAAGAGGGTTCGGTTCCGCTGTATATATACAAGTCGTGTGGGAAGGGCGTGTCCACGCGAATTTGAGCCAACTTCTTTCTTCTCCCTTCCCTGGGGACGCCCCCAGCTGGTCGTTGGCCTTCGCGAGAGCAAAGTGCGGCGTCTAGGCGGGTCGAAAGTAATGTGCGCGCTGGTTAGAAGAGATGGCGGGTGTTGGGATGAAGCAAGGTAGAGGCCAGAAGTAGTGGCACAAGACCAATTGGCGAAGAGCTGGCGGGTGATGGACTTAATATAGGAGCAAACAGCAAACAGCAAGTGATTCCCAAATGGGTATGGCTGATTATCAAATCTTATCTATTGATTAGGTCTCACCCCATCACACTTTCAGATAGCAACCTATCCCGCATATTACCAAGATGCGCTCACAACTTGTCGCGTTTACTATATAATTCGATGCCACCCTAAAATCCATAAGATGCGCATCACCTAACCACCATCTCGCTTTTTTTGGCCAATCAGAAGTGTGATTTTATAATAGTCGCTGTACCAACAGTTTTCTCTACTAGAATTCTTAAACTACTATTGCAACAGTTTGTACATAGACTTCCCACAATGGCATTTTTCCGTGAATTGATTGACATTCTGGCTCCGGCCTACGCTACTGCCGAAGATCCTGATGTTGAGGATGAGGTAGACGATATTGCCATAGAATCTGGTTCCGAACCTCAGGCTGATATAGCAATAGATGACAAAACTGACAATGTCCTTAAAAGAGGAGATGACGACGGTGAAGGTGAAGAAGACGAAGGAGGAGATGAAGATGAGGATGAGGATGAGGATGACGACGATGAAGATGAGGAAGAAGAGGAGGACCAATTAGAAGTTTTGCAAAAACAATGTCAAGATACGCCAAAGTGTAAGCCATATCTCCACCATCTACATGAATGTATTGAGAGAGTCACCAAAGAACAAGAGGAGGATGGTTACGATGAAAAGGAATACAAAGAGGACTGTGTGGAAGAATTTTTCCATTTGCAACACTGTGTTAACGACTGTGCTGCTCCTCAATTGTTCTACAAACTCAAGTAAACGTCCCAGAGAGATTTGTATCATCACCAACCCATATCCAGCGCTTTCAAGAAAGCCAGAACCAACTCATATATATGAATATATGTCAAGTCCATTATTTATTCTCTGACGTTTTTTCACTAGTAGTATCTCATGAGATTACTTTTATACAAAAAACTATGTAGAAGGTTAAAAGTATCATGATTATTTCTCCTCCAAGATCTTGGCCTTGGCAGCAGCCTTAGCCTGGGACTCAGCACTCAAGATACCTCCACCCCACTTCTTTCTGGATTCCTCGTACTTCTCGGTGAAGTTCTTGTTGATGGCAGAAACCAACTGGGCCAATTCAGCCTCATCTTCTGGCTTGACATCGACCAAAGCAGCGACGGTAGCGGTGCTTCTGTGGATCAAAGTTCCTAATCTAGCCTTACCCTTCACAATGGCGTATGGGACACCCATCTTTCTGCACAGAGCAGGCAAGAAAACAACGAGTTCGATAGGGTCAACGTCGTGAGCGATCAAGACCAACTTTGGCTTCTTGTTCTCAATCAAGGCAACAACGTGGTTCAAACCGAACTTGACTACGTAAGGCTTGGAAGAAACGTCCTCCTTCTTCTTACCATCAGCGATGGCAGCAGCCTCTCTGGTGAGTCTCTCCTGCTTCTGCTCGTAAGTCTCAGGTCTGTACTTGTTGAACAACTTGAAAGTTTGAGCAGCGGTGTTTCTGTCCAAAGTGTTAGAGAATTGAGCAACAGCTGGAGGAACCTTAAGTCTTTGGTACAAGATTTTCTTTTGTCTTTGCAATCTGACATTAGCTGGCCATTGGGCAGCCTTCTCGGAAACCTCAGTGACAGCTGGGGCAACCAGGTTGGTGTCTGGAAGCTCTAGCAATTGGTTGGTAACTGCAGCGGTAGTGGATGAGAGAGACTAAACTGTTAGTACTGGGTCATTTTCATCTCGTTTGGGACGGTGAGAACACAGAAAACTTATAGAGATGACGGAGCTCTATATGGTGAATAGTTTCTGCAGCTTTCTACCGTTCATATTAGTGCCTGGATACATACCATTTTAAAGCTAGTAGTGAAAACCGAATCTAGTTTTCAATTTTTTTTCCACTAATGGGGAGGGTAGCATCGCGAGGAGGATGGAAAAATACAATCTAATCATGTGACAATCTATAGGGTTTGTTTTGTGGTGTACGGTTGTATACTCTCTTCATGCAAGCTCTCGGGGCATTTTCATTATTGGAATGACCAGAGAAGTCCAACCAAGAAAATGCCTGGTTCTTTGGCCCTGGCCTGTTTCCTCGTTGTATTGTTCCCAGGCATACCCTGTTCTTTTAAACTCGTTGTAAACATTGGTCACTAAATTCTCTCGTAACTCTTTGTAAATAGATTTTGCCAGCTCCTTCACATCTGGCAAGGCACTGGGAGACTCTGAGTAGTGCTTCAAAGCATCCAAGACCAGGTAATTGATGTTAAGCCAGATGTTCCCTCTCCAATAATCCTCTCCAGTGTGGAATTGAGGGTCGGATTTGGACAAAGATCGGATACCAAACTGCGACCAGCAGATATCTGGATCTCTAATATCTTTCAATACATGAATCAACCGTTCGGATTCTTCTGGGATTAGTTTCAGGGCAAACGGCAAGAGCGTAACGTATCCTTTATGGCATTCAAATACGTCATTGTCGTCGTCATCAATTGTAATATCACAGTAACTCTTGTCTTCCTCTGACCAATGCATGACATCCAGGTTATACAGCACTCCCTGTTCGATAGTCTCAAAGTAATGAACATCATCGCCTTTATTCAACAACTTGGCAATGCTCTTCATCGATGTAGACATAAGTCCCATCCATGAAAGAAGATCAATGTTGAGTTCTCCTGAGTCTGGTTCTGGTGCTCTCGGATAATCATCCAGCCCACTAGGAAGACACAAGTCCTTGGTTCTCCCTATCCATCTATAAAGTTGGTTAGGGTATTTGGTCTCTCTGCTTAGCCCCAAGGTTTCTCCCTTCTGTGTTCTGGTGAACCACTCAAAGTGTTTTTTCAATTGGGGATAAATGGTTTCGGCATAATCAACCAGTATCTCTGGATTATCTAAATGAACATGACCCATACTCTCAGAAAGATCTTGAATAGAAACGAAATCCTCATCCACAAGTGGAGAATCATGGGCCATCTGCAATAGCTTAGCAAAGACCAGCATTAACGTAGGGGGGTTGGCGATATTGGGATTTTGGACTTGAAACTCTGCTGGTACTCTACTTCTGGCCTCAGCACCCAAGATTTGTTCTCTTGCGATCCAACCATCCTCATCTATTAGTGCGAACCAGCTCTTCAAGATTTCAAGAGCCAGATCGCTGTCATAATCCAAAACCGATAAAAGATGGAACCCTTCATCCCAATAGAAACCACGAGGAAAGAACGGTCTGCTTGGAACAGAGGTAAATAACTCTGCGGGACCTTCTGGTCTCCCAACGAGTTTGACATTATCAAACGACTCCTCATCTACAAAAGCGTTTCTATCAACTAACTGTTCACCGTAAAAGTATCCAATTCCTCCCACTAAGTTTGAAAAAAACTCCTTACCAAAGTTCAAGTATTCTTTTGTATGAAATGGAGCTTGAAACTGTAGTTGAGAAGAAAATTTCTCATCAAAATGTTTCAATGCTCTATCCACATAAGAATTGATGTTAGAGTTAGAGAGTTTTTCAGTGGACTCTTCTAGATTGAAAATTATGTTCAGCTCAAATTTGCCTTGAAATGTCTTTTGAATAAAATGTAAGTTACCTTCAAAGTTGTTAAGATTTCTCAGGATTGTCAGCTGGTCAACTGGTATTTGGCTGATGTTTAAGGATGGATCTTCTTGGAGTTTCCCGACTGAATCCTGTAATAGTGAAATGAAAACCTCTTTTGCTTGCCACAGGTGTTCGTCGGGGACATGTAAAGATAGATGATGAGTAAAAGAAGGATTTAGATCATTGGAAACCAAACTGGAAGCGGATGGGTATCTGTTGGACGGGCCATCTTCCACTACTAGGTCAAAAGCACCGCCGAGAACTTTGGAAACACCCGTCAATCTTGTCAATTCATTGCCAATATTCCCAAATTCATCTTTGTTACCTGCGAACATCAACATATTATCTTCGTCTTCTTCAGTTCCAGCGTAGAATACCAAGGATGTCTTGACATTTTCATGGCCCTTCTTGGGCAGTCCCGTAATCTTTAGAGCCCAATTTCCATCCGTAGTCTTCACAAAGTCGGACTTTATCACCACTTTGCAACCTCTGTCCTTGATGAGGTGTCTTCCTCCAACTCTTGGGTCATACTTTACCCAACCAAAACTTTGAATCTCGGGATCCTGTTCACAAGAGTGTCTCAGCTTCGTTATTCCTCCAGGATCGTCAGCATTGAACCACATGAGACCGGACAGGAAACTATGTGGAACGTTTGGCTTGATTCCGACATACAGGTTGGATCTATAAGGGCCCCACAAGAGCGATTGGTCGGAAAGCTTCTGAAAAGCCTCTGATAGAGATAATTCATCAGGTAAAGCACCTTCAGAGGCAGCAACACCGGCCAAAGCCCAACTAAGGCAGAGGATGCAATGGTACAAGAGGTTCATCAGTGAAAAATTAGGGAAGGTAGTTCTGTAAGAGGAGTCGAGGGTATTGATAAATCGATTTAATATACCTGGAGGAGAGGCCAGACGAACCATCTTCGAACAAGGGAACCTGTTCGAGGCAACACTAGAAATAGTCTCAGACAATGATTACGATATGATGAAAGATCTACTATTTATTTCGGCAGACACGATACAATTGCTTCACAATCCTTCTTATTATGGATTTGTAATGGGACGTCATAGTAGAATTGGCTGATTGGCTGAGCCGTAATCTTGCTGGGTGTATTGTTCATATTGAATTTGTTGCGGTTGTTGCTGTGCTTGTGGGTGTTGTTGTTGCTGTAAAGACGGTTGCTGCTGGAACTGCTGCTGGTGTTGTTGTTGTTGTTGTTGTTGTTGAGGGAGAGGTTGTTGTAACTGTTGTGGCTGTAAATTCATCTGATACATCTGAGTTTGAGAATTGCCATTAGCATTGCTCAAACTAGAAGGGGTATGGCCTGATTGGTTGATACTTGGAGTCTTTTTGGTATTCTTCCTTGGCTTCCTCGCAGGGGCCTTTTTCTGTTGAAGAATCCTTCTATCCTGTTTGTCGTTAGACCCAGGTACAGAACCGACTGGAGCCCCAGAACCGTTGGGATACTGTATTTTCACCTCATGCTTGGTAACTTTAACAGAATCATTGGGACTCAGACCCATTTTGATCTTGCAAAACCGCACTACCGGCAAAATTTTCTGTAGCTCTTGGTGGTATTCTTCGATATCCCTTTTGATGTCTGAAACCTGGCTTGAGACCGCTTGGAAAAACCCGTTTGGGCCACCATTAATGTCTACTGACGCCAGAAGCTTGAGACTTGAAACCATCTGGTACCGCAAATGGGACAATTTTTCTCTCAGTAGAGAGATGTGCGATAAAAGTAGGTCTATATCCAATTGACCACTTTCAAGATCTTTTATGGTCACGGTTTCCATCAGATACTCTCGGGAAGGTTGACTTGAATCGTCATTTTCCAGCTTGATTTCAACTTGCGAGTCTTTCATTCTTGTCTGAAGAGCCTCTGAAAAGAAAAACACTGCAACAAGTTGGTGCACTGGATGCTTATTTGGAGACAGAAGCGGAGAGTGGTGAGGTGAGAAGGAGGTATTAGGAGTAAGGAGAAGCGGATCAGATTATGTAATCAATGCAAATGAAATTAATGTCTGTTTCTCTCTCTAATGACAATGCTATCGTTTTTGACCTTCCATGAAGCGTCTTTGATGACTTCTTCAAGGTCTGTCTGAAAATAGTCTTGTAGGTATCGAGTAGGCAGAATGAAATATGACTTGTTGATGATGCTGGTTGCTTGGGAAACCACATGATGGTATCCCATGTTTAAGAAGGATAGATCTATGGCAAGCTCAGGGTTGTGGTCACATTCGTGGTAGTATTTGAACCATTGGTCATACTTCTGAAGTATCAGTAGTCTCACCAACTCAAAACTGTGGTCTAGTTGTTTTCTGCCTAGGGAATTGAGAGTCAATTGATCTCTGCATTCATAGTAAACCTTGATAGCCCTGTGATATTCTTGATTGAAGTGGGTCAAGTGAAGCACCAGATAAGAACTAAATTTTCCTAATTGGTCATTATCTAGCTTCAATTCTTTTAGTACGTTTAACAATAAGGGTAAATATGTCTGGTAATGGCCGAACTTAACTGACTCTTGAATCGACAATACGTAAATTTCAGTCGATTCGCTATCAACAATTGGCTTGTCAAGTATTCCCTCTCTCAATTTCCTTAAACCAAGCAAAATTTCATCCTTGGGAGGGCTCTTTTCACTGCAGAGCTTCTTTATATAGGAGAGAAGTTTGCTTCGTTCTTTCTCATCTTTCAACCGTAAATCATCGCCACGGCTCACAAGTCCGTAAGAAGATGGCTTGCTTGACGTCGTGAACCTCTCCTTCCTCCTCCTTACTTGTTCCTCAGTAGACATAAGGGGGGTCTCTAGCGCTATCTGTTGATGTTCATCTACTTATTCATATATTTCTCTCCCTAGCTCATAGAGAGGGATCGCGAGACTTCTCGCCTAACGAACGTCCTTGTAACTTGCAAAATTCCCCATCACTTTCCTATTAACATTTATCACCGTGACTGCTGTGATAAGCAGCAGTCCTGCTATTGTTTCGTTTTATTTTATTCTTCGGTGAAGCAAAAACTGAAAGATTCTTATGATGGAGAGATAAATGCGTGTTGTCAGCCTGCTCCTGTGAAATATCGAGTTATCAGACAAGGTGTCAGATGTCAGATGTACAACATACGCCGGTCGTGGTTTTCTAGAATCCTTCTACATCTCGTCCTACGTCTTTTTGAAAATTCCCACGCTAATTCGTTTCGTTCCATGGTTGGGCTCAAAGTGGCCTATTTTGGTTCCGATTTCTTCAGTATCAGATGCTTAGATCATCTGATAAAGTCGAACCTCAAGCAACATCATGTTGGGACACTGGACTTGATCGCTAAGCACTGCAAACGGGGTGGGAGAGGTAATAAACAGATACTGGAAACTCCAATAGTTAATTACGCTGAATCCATGGAATTGAACGTTTTGAGAGCTGAAAAGAACGCAGAAATTGAAAGTCTCTCGGCTAACAATTATGACCTTGCAATTGCCGTTTCCTACGGAAAGTTGATACCACATGCGTTCCTCAGAAGCTTAAGATATGGGGGGCTAAATGTTCATCCCTCTCTACTTCCAAGATATTCGGGACCAGCTCCTCTACAACACACAATTTTGAATGGAGACAGTATCACTGGTGTGACTGTTCAGACTTTGCATCCTACCACTTTTGATAAAGGATCCATTTTAAAACAGCAGGTCTGTAACAACTTCCATTCTGACACGGAAACAACCGAATCTTTGGGGCTCAAGCTTGCTGACTTGAGTGGGCCGTTGCTTGCTGACGTTGTGAAATTTACTTTCGATAATTCAGCTCTTCCTGAACCCATAAAATCGTCATATGATTACTCTTATGCACCAAAACCACCGTCATACCTGTATCAGATAGATTGGAATGTACTGTCTACAGCAGAGATTGTTAGACGGTTCAACGCTTTGGGGCCACTTCATACTTTCAAGTATTGTCATGTGGTCAAGAAACCAGCCTTTACTGGACTGAAAAGGGTCATTCTAGATAAAATATACCCTGTGACGGATATATCTGTAGACCTTAAAACCCCAGGAATGTTTATTTCGATAGAAGACGGACTAATTATAAAAACTCTTGACGGATATGTCAAGGTAAAATCTCTCAAGTTTCAAGGTTTTGGAACCCAAGATTCAAAGGCTTTCATGGCTAGCTTATCAAAAAGAACCGGCGATTCGCCGCATGTATTTCTATTTAACAATTCATAACATAACCTGACATCTTTTGTTAAAATCTTGGACAGCAACTGATAATTTTTGATAAACTTCCCTTCTGGTCTTTTGTTCCGGAAGAGGTATGAACAATTCAGTAGCTTCAGATTTAGAACTCTTTTCCGTTAGCTTGATTTGCAGTCCTGTGCTATCGACGAGAATAGACCTAATTTGTCTCATTTCAATACTTCGAGAGACAGAAAGATCTGCCATTGAGACCAAGATAATATGTGAATAGGAAATCACAACAACATACTCTCTTCCTGGTAGAACCGCATGAGTTAGATATTTGTCATTGAAAAATTGACCTCCATTAGCAGATTTCAACCAAAATTGACCCTGAGCATCTCGTTCAGAGTAAGGAGTAATTGGAGAGTTCTGAGAGACAAACCTTGGTAATCTCACCTTCTCAATACCCTCACCATCAAAAGCTGTTGTTGTACTTCTGATTCCTTCACCTACGTTAGAAGCAAGATCAAAAAAACCAATAGCAGTTTTTGTTGGTAAACCAATGAGCCCCTTACCCACTCCTTTGAAAAATCCGGAAGCACCGTCAGTTAGACCTCGAGATGGCGCATCTGTTAATCCAGTAATGCCACTTGATACGCTCTCGAAGAGAGATGTTGCACCTGCTGTAAACCCAAGGAAACCATGTTTGCTTTTGTTCCTCCTTTGATTGAGACGACGGCGTTCTTGAAAAGATGTATCGAGAGTAGCAGCAGTAAGTCCCTTAGCCATAGAACCGGTAAATTTTGCAAAACTATCACTTAGTCCAAATACTGATTTCTTCACGAAACTCAAACTTCCCTTTGCCAATCCTATTCCTAGTTCCTGTGGTCGGTCATTCATAACAAAGCCCATATATGGTTCGTAAAATATATCCAAAAATCCTGAACTCAGATTATTGAACAGGCCAACTGGATTACCAAGGAAATCAGCCGATCCTAATATTTTGTACACCTGGTACAAGAAAGCTTGGCCATAATGAGTCTGGATAAGCTGCAACAACAGTGGGACTGGAACTCGAACGTTTTCAATCAAAAGTGCATTCAATCTCACTGGAGCATAGTTGATGTTTCCTATAGCCATTGTTAAAATGTTCAAGAAGAATGACAAAGCATTACTTGAGTTACTTGTCTCGTCAGCATTGATATGTTCCGTACGGACGAAAGACAAGTTCATTTGCATTGGTTGGAAATGAAGAGCCTCAAAATAGATATCGCTGTCAGAAACATTTTTATCCAGTGTCGGCAGATCTAAATCATTATCACACAATTTATCTTCAACTTTCGCCTTACCTGGCACCTTAAGAGCATCCAGCACAGCAAATAAGAAATCTTCGTCAATTTCAAGCGTGAACTCTTGCAACAATATGGTAGCATATTTAATTAGTGTTACACCATGAGAGTCATCCTTGACTTTTGATATGGATGCTGACCAAGCTGGGTGGTTGTTGATATCTTTGTTGGAGTTAGGCAAAACACTAGGATATAACACAATTGGATAAATACTGCCATAAAGTTGATTATCAAGTTGAAACCATTTCAGTTTGAAACTCAAATTTTGATAGATGTCAGACTCGTTATAACGTATCTCCAACGATCGCAAAGTTAAGTAACATAGCTCTTGTTGTCTATTGTTGATATAGGAAAATCCTGCACCTTCCAAATTGATCACAAGTTGGAAGAAGTAATCGTTATCCGAGTCAATCGTTTCAAACTTATCAGCAACTGCTGCGCTGGATTCTGACTTGGCATTCAGCTTATACATACTTTTCGATGCATCATAATTGGAAATTACCAAGGATTGTGTTGGTCCATCAGCAACAACATTCAGGTCTACAATTGATTTTCCTTCGGTTCCTGATGCTGGCAATACCATTGGTTTCAAACTTCCAATCTCTTGCAATTGTACATGCCTCTCAGCACCGTGTGAACGGATAATGAGCTCCTTTAATGATCCTGCAGGATAGTCCCAAGTGTAAGGCATGACACTCTTCGGTGGCAGCCTGTAGTATATCGGTTTGAATCGGTAGCTTGGGTCTTCCAGAATTCCTTCCTCGTTAATCATAGGATTGCTTTGATAAAAAATAAATTCTGAATCACTGAAGTTTCTCATTGAAAATGGCCACTTACCATTAGCATCGACTATAGTTATGAAAAGAGACCCGTTTTCCAACAGAATATTGATTTTAGTGAGAATATAACCCCCGTCTTGTTTCAAAATTTTAAGATAGATTTCGCCAATATCGTTGATATTGAAGGGTGAAGACAATTGTGTACTTCCATCATCAATTCCTATCGTGAGTTGCTTCTTGGGCCCCGTTCGCAGATTATAAAGAGGAATTGATGATCCAGGTTTCACCTTTAACTGCTTCCCAGTGCCATACTCTTGCAGGATAACTGTACTTTCAATTTTATTCGTGAAAACATATCTCGGGGCAACCGTAACTACTTTGCTCAGCCAGTATTTTCCTGAACCTTCTCCAATAGTCACACTAAGGTTCTTCTCAAACCCTCGAACATTACATGGAACATCAACGTTCACAGATTGGCCCACTGTGTCAAGGCCAATCTTTCTACTGATTTCAGAATCTGCAAGTCTTATTGTAGCCCTATTACCGTTCCAGTTGTCTCTATCAAAAGAAAACATTTTTGGTAACGCCTTCTTTGCCAATCTATCTTCATCATTTTGGCTGTCTGTTACGAAAGACTTCATAGTATTGTATCCTTCGCTCAAAAATAGATCTTCACTTGTCCTATTAAGCACCACATAAGGTGAGAATATGGTTATCTTCACCCCTGCATAATCATTATGGATCTTTGAATAGTGCAAACTTAAATGCAATCGTTGTCCGTCTGTACCTCTGGTTGTTACTCTAGTTTCCGGTTTGAAGTCACTATTCCTAGGCGAATTGATAATACAAAAGTCGGACTTGTCCAAACCACAATCCAGTGGTTTTAAGCTCAAAAGTAAAAAGTGATCCAACTTGACAACATGGACAGCACTAGAGTTTCCTTGTTTCAGGAAATTCCTCCAATCTTTCTTTGAACTTTTATCGTAAATTCTATACGACAAATCATAGGGTAACAAGTTAATTAACTCCAAAGGGGGCGAAATAACGATTTCCATCTGGGGATAAACCTTTGAAAGGGCATAATTCTCGTCTACAATAGCATATGCTTGGAAATAAAAGCTTGCCTTTTCTCCTCCTTCCTTTTCGGAGCAAACAAAAGACACAGACTCGCTCTTCAAAGTTTTCCAGGTTGTACTATTTCTTGACCAATCAAAAGATGAGTCTAGTCCTTCTGGTCGGACATAAATGGAATCATTCAAAACATTATCAATCGGAATAGCAAAGGTTTCATCAGGATTTATTGTGAAGCTCTTTTGGGGAACAGCAGAATTTGGATCAGAGTTAAGACCAATGCTAATTTTCACTTGAGTAGTATTTGTGACTTTAACTGTAGACCTAATCACAACACTTTTCACGCTATCCTCCCCAAGGGCAATCGTCACAACTAAACGATTGTGAAAATTTCCTTTTGCTGGTTGCAATGTGAATACTTCTTCTCCTATATTTTTTAGGGAGATTCTTTGAAGCTTCTCATATGGAGAATCATCCAGCTCAATTCCAATAAAACCTTTCATACTATCAACTGACAAAGATTCACGTAATGTCCTCCAATCCTCAAATACCCAAGGAACCTCTTCGCCATTGGCAATAGAAGTTAGTCGATTCAATTCAGCACCTTCAATCCAGACCTTAATGTTGTAACCTGTTTGGTTGAGTATCCTGTAGGGACTATTCTCACCCCGAGATTGTAGAGGTATATCATTTGTTAAAAATGATGTTACCTGGTTAAGTAAAGCAATAGATCGAGAAGTGATCGTGACTTCAGCTTTATCGGTGGAGCTAATGTCGACAACAAACTTATCTGAATCTCCCTTCGCCAATTTACGTGACTTCTTAACATGGAACCCTAATGGCCAAGGTTCAATGAGAGGCTCCCAAGCTGAACTTGAATAGTTGAATATATTGACAAATGATTCTACGTTGGAGAATGCTTCCAGGTCTGTAGACCAATTCTTTGCAACTATTTCAAAAGGTTTAACATTCATATCAAGTACTGGTAGTTCATAAACATCTCCAATCAAAACACATCGAAGTCCTTCAAATTTGGCGACTAATGATTCATCCCTTACAACAACTTGCGGCTTATTATTTAACTTGATGGAACGAATTGAGTTCTGAGAAACAGTTGAAATAATAGATGGAGCGTACTGAGAAAGTTTCCTCTTGAACTCTTTTGTAAAGGATATATATTGAACTCCTGGGGCGGTACTTGAGGATTTTCCTGATTCGTCCCCTGTCTGCCCCATCAGATCTATTGCTTTGTTTACAATAGAAATTGCTAACCTTATATCACGAACAGATAATCTTAACAGTAAAGGATCAATATGAAGCTTGATAGCTGTTGACCGGTTCAATTTGCTAGAATTCCGGTCATCAACAGTCAAAATAGTTGAAAAGTTATCCAAGATCCTCAATCTATTAGTATCGAACTGGTCCATTCTGCACAAAAACATACCAACATTCTTCAATGATAAAGATTGAGTCTGGTGGCTTTCTACCAACATTTGCTCAACATTAAAAACAATAGCTTCTGTTGTTTCCAAACTAGGATCTGCCAGTAATATAACGGACACGTCAACAACGTTAATAGTAAACTTGAAAGCTTCCCCTGTTTCGTCTTGGCTCACACCATCTTGATCTTGATAATTGGTAGAAGCAGATTCAATATCTTCAGGTGATTCATTTGTGATTGCTGATGACTTAGCATTTTCAAGCGCAGGATTAGAGTTAGAAGTAAATCCAGTATCAACAAACGATTTCAAAGCCACTAAATAATCCAGAGCAAGGATTGTTTTAGGACTATCAATTGCCAGCGTGGCACTTTTACTACCCTTTTCAGAAAAAGCAGAAGCCATAAACTGATAATCGCTGTCTTGGGCTGTTGATATTATCTTTGTGAACTTGTTATCCTTAATTTCACGGGAATCTTCAACAATGAACGACCGTGTTTTCAGTTCAAAGCTGAAATCATTGCTCTCTTTTAGGTTGAATAATAAATGAGTATCATTAAGAGAAATTTGAGATAAAGAAGATTTCTCTAGAGATGTTACCATATCGGTGTGGTCATATATGGTAAGAGCGATTTGTGCGATATCAAAAGTGAAGTCCAGCTTAGTATGATCAGGTGGTATAACTTTTTTCTCTAAAGGACTGGGTTCCTCTTTCTCTTCTCTTTCCACATTAGTACCTCTAATCTCCTTATTCATGTTCTCTGCGTCATTTTTTAGTACTTCAAGACTCTCATCTTCGTATTCCGAACCCAACTGGAATACCTTTGGAATCACATCCATCAGTTCCACAATATAACGACATTGCAACTCTGTCAAGTTCATTTCACTTCCTTCTAATCCACCTTTGGCAACACAGGTTGGTCTTTCTTCGATATATTCGTCGCAGTAATTTAAATGAATTTTTAGTTCAAGTTTGTCAATGATTTCAAGTAATTGCTCTCTCTGGTCTTTAGTGTAAAACTTGGAAGTTACCTTAGTGGATCTTATTCCCAGATTGATCAGTTGGATGACATTAGGTCCATCGTTAACAAATTTGTTAGATGCGTATAACTCACCTAAGAAAGCAGTAATTGTCTCATAGCGGTCATTACGATGATCTATTGCCTTGGGTAATACAACTGTAGGAGCCTTAATTAGAACATCAAAAAGAATTTTTGTGGCATTATCGATACTGCTTGCCTGATTCAAGGCTGCTTCCCTAGCGTTATCGTAAATATACTTCATCCTTTGGAATTGACCAAGGAACTTTATTATATTATTGAAAGGCCCCTCGACGAAAACAATCTTCATCGATCCTGTACGTAGCTTCAATGAAGCATTGTATTCTTTAGAGTTGGTGGTTGGATCAAATGTTTCATACTCTAGTTCTGCAAGATCATTGCCTTCGAAACTAATCAAGTTTCTCAAGACTGACGACCTAGTAGTACCTTCATTAACTTCGTCTAATAATGACAATCCTCCAAGTTTTGCGCTAGCCTTCATCCGTTCAGGGAAAACTACAATCGAAATATCAGCTTTACTCAACTTCGTGGTGGCAATTTTGATACCATCATCATTCAGAACAGCTATTATACTATCCAACTTGATTCGAACATTTATGGTTTCGGGAGCTAACATTTGTTCAGTGTCATCATTATGTCGTAGTTGGTCTGCTGGAGTTTCTAGAGGATTGGCATCTGTAAAAGTGTTCAGAGCGTAATTCAACAATGTAATAATAGACCTTCGGGTAATCACAAATTTGACATCAGCAATATTCAAATCAACATCTTGATCAAAACAAATAATCTGCTCTCCATTCAAGGGTACATTTCTTTGGGTTTTATCATAGCTCAAAGTAAATAGCTTTTCCCTTTTATTGGCAATCTCATGTTCCTCAAAGTTATCTGAAGACAAAAGATACTTGAACTCTTTCTCTCCTGAATGCTCAATGAAGTCTTCCACGTTGATACCTAAAAGTGAAACATCGACGTGAAGCTGTTTAGATGTCTTAAACAAATCCAATTGCACTTTCTTGCCGATTATACGAATCAATGTTTCAGAAACAAACGTTGAAGGATCATCACATCTCAGTAAAGAAACCTCAATGGTATCCAAAGTAAAATTGAATACAAATAATTTTTGAGCTGATAAAGTAAGTTTGTCGTCTGAATCCGCAGAAGAAATATCGTCAGGAACTTCGTAGCTAATTTTGTCCATAGATCCATCGCTATTCTCAACCATGAAACCACTTTCTTTACCTATTGCAGCATCTTCTGATAGGTTATCAAGGTCTGGAATAGCATTCTCCAGCAGTTGCATGATTATCTTGTATTGGAAATTGTTAAGGGCGACTTTCAATCTAGGAACATCTCCTCCAATCTTGAATCTAGGTAAAGATATAATCGATTGAGCAATAGAAACCCCAAGTGAGAAGTTCATATTCAAATTATCCAAAATGGTCGCTGGCCCATTACTAGAGTTCCCGTGTAGTTGTGAAATTGTTGACTTGATGTTTTGTCCAATCAATATTTGAGCATCCTGAATTTTCAGAATAAACTTGTCATACATCAAATCCTTCAGGGTTTTCCAGTCATTGTCGTCATACTGCTTGGAAACTTTATCCTTAACCGCTTGGTATCTTGATGGATCTACAAGGGCACTTGTAACAGAAATATGGCCCGCATCCAGCACTGCCACAGGAGATTTCCAACTGGATGGATCCAAAGGAATGATAATCAGTGGAGATTGCATATTCAATTTCAAATTGACAGTTTTATGCTCTTCTAAAGCGTACTGCAATCCAATCCTAGTTTGCATCGTGAAACCTTCTAAAGTAGATTCGGCAGCATTGATGATAGCACCAACCGTCTCTAAATGAATCTTCGGAGGAGTGAAAAACCTTGCAACATCCTCTATCAGCTTTGGATTATGGAAAATTGTCATACTCTTCATCCTAGCAGTTAAGGAAGAATCTGCTGATCTATCTAGGGGGTTATTTTCAAAAGCAAGTTGAAAAAAGGGTTCTCTTTTCCCTTGAGGAGTATGTGCAACTAATTCAGGATCTCCCAAAGGCTTAACATTGACAATATGCTTGTACAAAGTGCTTTCAGTTCCATCTTCTACACGCAATTCATCAAGTTGGAATCTGGCCAAAAAGGAGTCTGGGCGCTGGAAAAATTCAGAATAGCAACCTTCAAATACTACTTCACATAACTTATTTGAGGTCTGGGTCTTTTTGATCGCAAGGAATCCTTTCTGTAAAACCGTAGATACCTCTAGTTTGACACGGTCCTTTGGTATTTCTACAGCTTCGGTAATAGCTTGTTTTTCGTCAAAGTCAATCACATCGTATAATTCTTTTCTTTGTTCTTCGGTCAGCTCAAGTTGATCCTGAGGCTCTGTAACTTGAGGATCCTTTTTTGATGATCCCCATATCATTGACAACCAACCACCTGAAGTATTCTTATCTCCTTGAGTTGACAGTGTATTCGAAGGTGAAGTGGCCTTTTCCTTTCTGAATTCTCTTCTTGCAAGAGATCTGTAAAATCGTATATCAGGGTAAGACAAATCAAGCTCCAGCTTTTCGAATTGCTCTAGTTTATCCCCTATAAGCTGATTACCTTCAAGCTTCTCTTTCCATAATTGAATGTAAAGCTTTCTTTGATCTCTTCTTGACTCAAAATATGCCCAAGACCATTTTTTGTTCTTCTCATGAACTTCTTGAAGGATGCATTTAGCTGTATATTGCATCCATTTCAAAGGATCTTCCTTGACAGTACATTTCGGTCTCAATTTACGAAATTTCCTAGTTTTCAAGTACAAATGGTACTGAGATGCAGTCCACAAAAGGTCTCTGTACTGATCGCCATCCAAGTTAACTCCGAACTCTTCGAAAAACAACTTGAGGGCTACATGTGGAGCTGTCTCGGTTGTTCCCACTTTATTTAAAGTAAGATGGCCCGAACCAGAGACTGGTTCTAGTATATATTGGCTATCGGACCTGTTCTCCAGTGTTTCCTTGAATCTATTGAGTAACACTTCCGGGTTAGGATCTGAAATTGAATCTGTCTCGGTATTCCAGTAAAGAGCAAACGAGTTCAAAGTGAGCAATTTGTGAGTGTACAAAGTAACAGAGGATATGAAGTTGGGTATCCAATTCGAATCCGTAGAGACAGCAGACAGCTCACCAAGAGTAAATCCAACAGAGTAGGGTCTGTTAGTGAAAACGTCAAAGTCTTCGTATCTAACATGGATATTCTTGATGGTAACCTGAACGTTATCAGTAATCTTCGTGAGCAAACTTTCAACAAAGGATTCATTCTTCTCAATGCCCTGCTGGTCCAATTCCCTTTCGTCCTCATCAGATTTGATAGGCTTGGAGTTAGCCAACATCTCCAGCTGTTCTAATTTGTCTTGTTTGAGTTTCTGCTCCCTTCTTTCTTGCTCCTCGGGGTCAAACTTGGAAAGGTCATTGGGGGTGGCAAGTAAGTAAACGCTGTCAATAACGATCTTCACTGGCTTGCTCTTCAAATTTGACCAGGGGATCTGGAGAGTAAGCTCTCCAAGGTGGCCAAATTGGACGTCAATGGGCAATCGAAGCTCATCAAGAGACTCTTTTCGCAATCTTAGATCTCTCAGTTTGACATCTCCGCTCCATATTCCAATGTTAAGCTTGTTGTTGTCAAAGTTCTCAATGTACGCACCAATAAACCGGTTAAGGATGTTAGCTGCCAGAGACTCCAACATTTAAAGGTGACCAGGAGGGGTTAATTGCTATAGGACGATGATATGGGAGAAGGTAGATACTTAGAATGAGACGATAGGGTACATTGGGAGGTATATCGCGAAGGGACAAACAAAGCAATCCCCCTATAACCCAATGCTAAGCAATCACCACTCCATAAAATAGCCATAGCCATTGATTATATACGTACGTACAAGGTAGGGGAAATAATAAGATAAATGAATATAATATGTTGAACTCATTAAGATAAGATAAAAACTGGCAAGAAAGAACAAAATACTGACAGCTCACCAAGCGGCCTGAACTATGAATAAATAGGGAACCCTATGCTCTCAAATCATAATCATTTGAAAGGGTTGGCTGCTGTGTTACCGGTGGTCACGGTGTCGATAGTACGAGCATCGTGAGTTATATGAGACTCCAAGTCCGCAGAAGCGGTAGAAGCCAGATCGTGGCTGACACCAGCAGTTCCGGCGGCACCAGCTCCTGTTCTCTCGGCCTTGGAACCGAAGTAGCCTCCTCCACCACCAATATTGAGACCTTGCTTCTTTTGTTTGTTGATGTACCAGTAGACCCCAAATCCGACAAAGATCAGGACCACAACTGGAATGGCGACGGCCGGAGCAATCACCTTGGCGTTGCTTCCAGAACTACTCTTGGAGAGTCCGTTGTCAGATGGCACTCTAGAAATTGCGAAGTCAGCATCAGACTTGTTCTCCAATATTCTTATTAGTGGTCCAGATTTGGTACCAACGTGATCAGCTTGGGTGTTTGCATCAGTTTGAGGAGTGATGTTTAAGAATCCCCATCCGGCGCTGCCACTTCTCTTGTGGGAGGGTGTGGGTTGGAACATGTAGTAACCATCAGCATTTGAAACCCAATCAGTTTCAAGCATTGGCCCTTCGTTGTCCCGCAAAGGGTATGCCCTAATTTGTAATTTGACTCGAGTGATGTCGTCTCCTCCCCAGTAAGTAGGATCCCAGGTGATCCAGTAAGTCTCACCAACCAACAATTCGGTACCGTTGTTCACACAGAATGGGTAAGCAAGAGTATCTTCAGCTGGGACTCTCTCGTTCATACAGCGCAAAACTGGAGGCACTGCATATGGAGTTGGATAATTGGAGCTGCTTGGAGTTGGAGAAGCTGATACAGTAGACCCTTGGTCCACCTTTGGGGTGACACCGGATGGAATACCGGAGCTGTCCAATGAAACCCATGGGGTTGCAGAGTTGGTTACTGGAGAAGCGGATAGGGTTACTCCATCGATAACGGTTGGAGTGACTAGCTGGTTATTAGTCGTTGTCCAGATTTTGTCAGACAATACATTTTGCTTAGAGTTCGCACGCTTTGGGTACTGAGCCAGTGCTGTTGGTTCAGGAACGGCAGCGGCATAGATAGCCGATGGGAGAGCGACCAATGTGATTAGTGTGTTGAACTTCATCGTATATTACCACTTTAACGGAAGAATGAAAGAAGAAGTGAAAAGAAGGAAAAGAAAAACCAAAGTCAAGTGCCAGTTATATATTATGCATGGTTTAGAAAAGTTTTCCACAATTGGAGCTGGTTAATGGACTGCATTTCCTATACAGATCGATCAGATAAAAATTCCCTCCGATAAATCCTTTGATTTTTAGTCTTCAAGTCTCCTTTGATACCACCTCCCCTTTTTTTTATCTAGAGCATCATGCCTATAATAGGCCCAAAGAAAGCCAAGAAAATCGAAATGAAATTGAGCAAGGGAGGGCCATGTGACGTGCAACTCAAGTTGGGGCAATCAACCCCCAACAGGAGGGTGAGATCAGGTTGGGTGGCCGTTCGAAAGAGTGGACGGTATGAGCGTTCCAGGGTTCATTGCTTACGCCTTGTGCTTTATGGGTTTGCATGAGGACCACATGATGCGCGAATCGGCTATGACCTTGCAAGGGTTCTCGCTCGGGGAGAAGAAAAAAAGACCTGCCTGGTGGGTTTTCGCACCTCCTAGTGGGAATGTGAACGCGCTAGGAAAAAAAAGTGTAGCGCCGGATGGTTTCGATCCATCGACTTTAGGGTTATGAGCCCTACACGCTTCCACTGCGTCACGGCGCTGAACAGTGAGGAGTATTTAATGTGCGCTAGTTATATCGTAGCACAACTTTTCTTTGCCATAAAATCAAATTTAAGGTTTACATTGAATGCGTACAACCAAAGATCATAATTCTCCTCTTGTAGTCTTTTTTGCGTTGTAAGATATCATTCCAACTTGGTGAATCAAAGCTGACTTGGAATTGACAATTGATCATCATATGCCAGTTTCACCCACTATAATGGTGGTCACGCCTCCCAAGAGTAGCCACTGAGACATCTAACGTTTGACCAAATAGGCTTTGATCGTAGAATTATTTCTCTGTTCTCTAACTTCTCATAATTTTCCCGTTTCAAGGGCATCAAAGAAACAAAGTTTTTGCCAAATTTGTTTATTACCGGGTAGATCACTCAACGAGGGATACTGTTCTCATGCTCTTACGTGATGGGATTATTCAGTGCAATGAATTGCACTTTAGTCAGATATTCATATAACTGAGGTTCATCTATAAACTTTTCAAGAATTTGAGCTCCAATGTTCTTCCTCAGCCGCACAGAATTCGATAGTAGAGAAGGTGGAAATTATTTGAATCTCTTCCGCAGACTGACATTATTCAACCCCACATCTATAAAAAGCCAGAAGCCCCCGGAAAAATCAGTTTTCCCTACAGATGTCTGAACACGAAAAGGTCATAAGCTAGTAAGTATAACAACAGTCACGACTTGAAATTTTCAATACTGACCTTTCAGTTGGTCCCCTTTAAAGATCACCCTGTTCCTGCAAGTTCGTGGTCTCGACGCCCCAGTAGGACTCACGACGAAAGAACTTGTCCAGCTGGCAGCAACCAAGATCGATGTTCCCATTATCAAGCCAAAAATCACATCCGCCCTGCTGGAGAGTTTAGCCACTGAGGAGTTAATAGACTACCTGGCAATCAGAGACTATGTCGTTCTCCCCAAAGGAAGACCTTTGGTTATGGTTCCAGAGACTAGATCGCGTGAAAGTAGAGAGATCATTGTCAAGCATGCTCTTGAGGACTACTATGAAAGTTATCTCAGCGCTAGTGAAGTAGAGAAAGAAGAAGTTCAAGTGAAATTGGGCGAGATTCTTAGCAGGACACGTAAGATCAGTAAGGTTGCGCCTAAAGATTTGTCTATGACTGAGTTCACCTATAGACCCACAGATATTGAGCTGATCCTGGAGGCTTTTGGAGTCAATCAGGAGAAGCAGGCCATCCAGGACAAGTACACATTGGCGCAAGAGTCCTTGAACGTATTTTCTGGAAATATTTAACCTACGTAATCGATTATGCAGTGCGTAATGATTCATATCTTCTAATATTTATCTGTTGAGTTTTACTAGAATTACTAAGATGACCACCAAACGGATACTTAGCTCTATGATACCAGTGTGGCAATATACTACTAGGTCATCGAGAGAAGAGTGTTCTATATAGAGATAAACTTGATAGTCTGTCAAAAATAATAGAACCCAGATTAATAACTTATGTTGAACTATCATAAAAGGCTTTCGGTTGCGGCCATATCTAGCAGAAAGCACCGTTTCCCGTCCGATCAACCGTAGTTAAGCTGCTAAGAGCCTGACCGAGTAGTGTAGTGGGAGACCATACGCGAAACTCAGGTGCTGCAATCTCTTTTTTAGTTCCTTCGGGTGGATGAGTACTACGAGTCCCCGATATGCAGGGGTTAAACTTTAGTTGTTATTGCACTCAGGCGCTCTCATACTTTCAGCTTTACTAAACACTCATTTCAGCGATAATGACCTAAATACATCAGGTATCCCTTACGGATGGTCGCTCAGTTTGTCTTAGTTGATAAATCTTCTTGCTGTGCCTCTTTACAACAGGACACCGGTACGACCCAGCTACCTGCTCAGTGTGAAGAAACTTGGTACTAGGTTGAAATGATCTATGCATAATGTTATCTTCATGCATAACATTTTTCAATACATATTCGATCTAGAGAAAGTGATCACATACTTGCAGTGAGGCTATGTTACTTACTTGCCAGGAAGAGCACTACCGTGCCTCACCAGCCAAATAGTATCAAGAATCCAAATCTTAATCGTGAACGGGACATCTATGAACCCACATGCGGGAAACTAACTTCAGCCTACGTGAATACATGGCACTTGCTAAAGACTGTCCGCCGTGAGATCCAGCATTTTGAGAATCTGCATGGCATTTATCCGTCCACGAGCATAATTTGCTTGCATTTAGGGGCGGTGGAGAGTTATTATGTCATTGAAGAAACCGTGATCACTAAGCTTAGTTAAATAACGGTCCTGATAAGCCTTCTCGCTGAACCGTGCATTTTATTTCCCGCGATTATCCGATCAGACACTTTGATTAGGAAGTCACACATTTCCACTTGAATCTACATTAATACCAGTACGATCAAGTCTCTTTCCCGAAACCATAAATACACCAATGTTAAACTCATATCCAACTTACTCAGTTTGTCTTTACTCAATCTAAAATGAAAATTTATATGAAAGGTTCACTTCGTATTCAGATTGTTATAGTTGGTGCCGGTAGTTATGGAATTGCTCTAGCAAAAACTTTGGCAACTCAAGTAGAATCCGTGGCCGAAGTTGTTCTAGTTGCAAACTCTGACGAAGTTTCTTTTCACCCCTCAATGGTTCGATTGGATGTACATAAAGACCTTTCCAAAGTGACTGTTAGTCTAAAAAAGCTTCTTGAGAACACCAACGTCAAATTGCTCATTGATCATGTCGTTAACATTGATAAGATAGGAGTACAACTGAAAAGTAAGGGGATGCTCAAATACGACCATCTGGTAATTGCGACAGGCGCTATTTGGGACAACTCGATTTTCCCTCCATCTTATTATAATGGAGACGCAAATAGTTTTCCTGGGAAAACTATACAAGAGTCTAAGAAAATCGTAATTGCTGGCGGTGGACCTTTGGGGGTGGAACTCGCCGGCGAGTATGCATCTTATTTCCCAGAAAAATCCATAACTCTAATTCATTCAGGGGAGAGGTTGCTAAACCACAATTACCTCGATAAAGTTCGTGACAGAGCTTTCATACAGCTTCATAAGCTAGGGGTGAAGGTTATGTTGAACCGAAGGGCAGTAATAAAAGATCGCTCTGTGTTCATAGATGATTCTGAACTCGATTGTGACTATTTGATCAAATGTACAGGGCCAAAAGCTAATCCACCTCCACATTCTTTCAAAGATTTTGTCAACGAAAAAAATGAAATTGTGGTGACTTACCTGTTTAGAAGCGTCACGCATCCACGAGTGTTTGCCATAGGGGATGTTACAAACTTCCCGCGGAAAGGATTGGAACATCGTGCACCTTGCATAAAGATAGTTGTTCATAACTTGAAACAGGTTCTGCAAGGTCAATGTCATTTTTACATTGCCGACTGGAGTAATAACTTCCTGACCTCATCTGTCATCAGCATTGGACCTTTTGATGGCGTGGGCCAAAGACGTGCTCGGTTTAGGGGTGTTGTTAGTATGGGAAAAGACGAGGTGGTAAAAGCTAAGAAATCTGAACGATTCCCTAATGACTTACCTGCGATGATTCGTGCGGACCACTATAACTTTCCATTTGATGGGGGGTGTGATTCAGGAGGTGGAGGCACTGGCGGAGGTATATTAGCCAAGTATTCAGGGCTAGGGGGAGATGAGGCAATGAGAAGAAGAAGACGCGACGGAATAGCTAGTGGTAGTAGCTCTTAATAAGTGGAATGATGGTTAGAACACTCTTGAATGCCTTAAATTGCCTGAACCAAGTTGTCATGTAAAGTATGCAAAGGCTGCAACTGCATCTAGTTTACAACTGTCATTGCCCGGATATGTTGCATTTTAGATACCGTGTGAGCTTCTTGCGCAGAATACTCTGCTCTCAACATCTAGCGACACTGCTCGTTTTGATTGGAGTAAAAGGATCCACTCTGAGCTTTATGAATAGTTCTATCATATGTCGCAACTAGCCCATCAACCCTTAGTTTCTTCCCATGTGCCACTTTGGAAATAGATAAAGAGGATATGAGTCATCGTCAGACCAAGCTTTCGGTTGCGGCCATATCTAGCAGAAAGCACCGTTTCCCGTCCGATCAACCGTAGTTAAGCTGCTAAGAGCCTGACCGAGTAGTGTAGTGGGAGACCATACGCGAAACTCAGGTGCTGCAATCTCTTTTTTTGGTTCCTTTGGATAGACTACTACAACGCGTAGCCTCTTAGTTCAAATAGTCATCCTATATCTTATCTTTGTATGCTGTCGCCCAGTAAGATGCAAGGCAGATGAATCAACAGGCTCAGAGAGCTCACGGTTTTACATTAATTCAAGTATTTATATCTTTATCATCTAAAGCATTTCTATGGATTCTAGTAAGCTTCGACCACTGATACGTTCTCTGTTTGCCACCGAGTGCAACTTTTCTAAGCCACAATATACCAGAACTTTTCCCAGACATTTGAGGGTCTTTGATCTTCCCACACGATAGCGTCAATTTCTTTCCTGTCCGTGTCTAAATCAATATCTTCAAGTGACAGCAAAAGACTTCCTCCATAGTAAATTTGCGCTCCTAGCCACAGAACGAAAAAGAGAATCAATGAAACATATGCGGTAAAGAACTCTGAGGCGCTAAAGTCAAAGAAAACGGAATAACCCTGAACAAAAGTAACGACAGTAACTGCGATTGCACAATACCATGCATACCACGGCATGAACCTCGCCCTGTACGGTAGATCATATCTAGAGATGTTTCTCCACTCTAACGCCTTCATGAATCTGATATGAGCAACCGAAATACACACCCATGCTATCAATCCGGCTACTGCTGAAATATTGACCAACCAGTTAAACACAGTTGTACCACTATTATCAACGTTCAGGAACGCTAGCAAACCACATAACGAAGTCGTGAATATTGCAAGGTACGGTATTCCATAAGAATTAGTCCGAGTGAAGAACTTTGGAGCAGTTCCTGAATGGGCCATTGAATAAAGTATACGGCTTCCAACATAGACATTCGAATTACCTGCTGAGATAACGGTAGATAGAATGACTGCATTGAATATATCAGGAAGAATAGGCGTGCCTGAGTTTTTGATGGCAACCAAAAATGGGGATGAAGCAATGTAAGAGTCAGTTGAGTCTAATTGTGGATCATCATAAGGCACCAGCAATCCCAGGATAAACAAACTTAATATGTAAAAGATGAGGATTCTGAAGATAACTTTGTTGATTGCCTTTGGAACGGTTTTTCTTGGGTTGTGAGCTTCCCCAGCAGCTACACCAGTTAGCTCAACACCCTGATAAGTAAATGAGGCATTGATCAAGGAGGAAAGCCAGCCCAAAAACCGCCCGGTATGTATGTTAGACACGTAAAGCCCGGGACCCCAAGGACCAGGGTTTCTCCAGTATCTGAACCCCACAGGTCCAGTTACACCAGCTCCACAAACCATGCAGATACCATATATGATAAATCCCATGATGGCAATGACTTTAATGGAGGCTACCCAAAACTCGATTTCTCCATAGTACTGAACAGGAAAAAAGTTGGCACCCAGCAGAATCACATAAAAGAGCAAAATCCAGGCCCATATGGGAACAGCATCGGTCCAATAGTGAATCGTTTGCGAAATAATGGAGAGCTCAATAGCAAAGGTTATAGACCAACTCCACCAATATAGCCAACTGTTGGCAAAACCTACAGCCTTTGAAATATACCTGGTGTTGAACACACAGTAGGACCCGGATATAGGTGTATAGGTGGCCATCTCTCCTAACGATTGAGTCACTGAGTACGCCAAAGTAGCGATGAAAAGATACGCAATAAGGGCATTCACAGGACCTGCAACTTGCAGCGGAGTAGCAATACCAATGAACAGACCGGTACCAATAGTACCACCGAGGGCAAGCATTGTGACGTGCCTTGGTTTCAGATTTCTCTTCAGCTCGGTCTCCTTGATTTCACCATTCTCGACCTTGTCAAAGGTGTCGTCTACATGAAGCTCCTCCTCGAGTGCATAGATGTCACCTTTGGTTCCTCTTTCGTTATCACTTTTCGAGGAGTATTCATTTACCTCAGTGAACTTGGAGGAGATACCATTATCTTCTATAGCCATCTTAGTGAATATTACAAGTCGTCGAAGGGAATGAAGTGACCAGAAATAAACCTTGAGGTGATATTAATTTTTGTGAGAGTATCACGATCAGATCTCACTTCCTCGTTCAGAAAACTCAAAACCCTTTGGGCCATGGTCATGGATTCGTCTAGGAAAAAAGAAATGTGGACTGTAACTCTTGGCCGCTTTCGTACCTGCTGCTTCAGGCAACAAGATGGTTGACAGACAGTTTACACTACCGCGCGGAGATTACAGATTTCCTACGAGAACTAGTGGTTCTTCTCGCTAACGTGAGAATTAAACTTCCAATTGTGTGAACAGGCCTTATGCGCTTTCCTCCCACCTTTTTTATTGTTGTGCTATTTGGAAGGCCAACAGGGGAAGTGGTCGCGTGGAAGCTGTCGTAGTGTGAGATCCCTCAACTGCCAAGGTACACTGTTCCTTAATCAATAGTCTCTCACGTGATCTTACTTCACATGACCTGAACGATTCCAACCACGTGCAGTATACACCCTACAACTGTTCGGTTCGGCGATTAACCAGCCCTGGTCCCTGGTCCAGAGTTTCGTTGACACTACATGTTTCTTTCATAATACTCATTTGAACTTATTTTACCCTACGCTACGTGTTTAGCTATACAAGGAGGTTGAGTTGAGTCTTCTATGGGTTCACATAATCAGAGGGTGTAAACCAATTTCTTACCGCTAACTTTTCCCTCTCTCATGGCCTGCAAACCTTTCAGGACACCCTCAAGACCCTTTCCACCTTCATTGACACTTGGTTGATGAACCTTGAGCTTGCCGCTGGCTAACAGGTCATAAGCAAGCGTCCAAAACTTTTTGGCAAATTCAAACTCTTGTGGATTAGCGTCAAAAGCTTGACCAAACTTCTGGAAAGCTTCTCCAAAAGCATAGTAGCCCAGTGTCATATTGGTGGTGACTTTGTCGTTGATAGCTTTCACCTTGTCTTGTGGGACTTCCAATAGTGTACTGTATACACCACCATCATCACTCATTGCTTTGACGGCAATATCTGTACTACTTCCCTCTGAAATGCAATCAAAAACATGTTTCAGTTTTCCGTTAGTATGTTTCTTGATGTCTTCAGCGCAAGTTGCAGAGTGATAGTCAAAAACCAAATCTGCACCAAGGCTCTTAACGTAATCGAAGTTATGAGGAGATGCCGTTGCAAGAACCTCCAATCCAGAAAGTTTAGCATACTGGATGGCTAGAGCACCGGTTGCAGTACTTCCACCATAAATCAGAATTGGGAACTTCTCCTTTGAAGGGTTATCTGGCAAGGGAATCTTAAGACTCTCGTACAGACCTTGGCCAACGGTTATAATACCAATACCCAGTGTTGCAGCTTCCTCAAAGCTCAAGTTTTCAGGGATTTTAGTTTGGATATCCCCCTTCACAGTGATGTACTCTCCGAAGGCACCGTCTTCGTGGTGAACTGCGTTAACACCGTGACTGGCTCCTGCCACTCTGTCACCCTTCTTGAATGGTTTGGTCACACCAGGGCCGACCTCTTCA
Organism: Komagataella mondaviorum; assembly: GCA_023213015.1. NCBI lineage: Eukaryota > Fungi > Ascomycota > Pichiomycetes > Pichiales > Pichiaceae > Komagataella > Komagataella mondaviorum. The sequence continues at coordinate 38,617 of JAKWBA010000002.1, read as the reverse complement.
ACGATCCCAGCATAGTCGCAGCCCACACGGGCACCAGCCTCAGGAAGGTAATCGATGTGCTTCCAGTCGGTAGGGTTCAATGCAACAGCCTTGACCTTTACGATCATATAATCATCTCTCAGTTTGGGAATTGTAGTTTCAGTAATTTGAGCATCGCCTGCTCCTTTAACGACAATTGCGTGGTTGGCCATTCTTAAGTGTAATATGTATTCGAAGGTCTAACAATTGATATGAGCAAAACCAGGTCTTTAAATAGGAAATTGATTACAGTAATTGGTAATGCACACTCTAGAATGCCAGCGCAAACCTCAACGGTGCCATCCCTAGAATAGCCAAGGAGCATCATGGAACATTATAGAACAAATGCTGATTAGTAATAAAGGTGTATGCATGCAGTTTCAGCGAGGACGGCCAGTTGCACTTCCTCAAAAAGTTGCACCGAGGTAGACGAAGAGACGCAAGCCGCACAGCGCAAGTTTGAAACTTAGCTAGCTACCTGAATAGTTCTGAAATGAAGAGCTGGATTGAAGTGCTTTGGCACCGTTGATTGTGGTACAGTGCAGATTGCTTCGATGTTGCTTGATCTCAAACAACACTTCTTTTTGCCACTCTTATCATCCCATTGATGGAAAATCCATAGACCTTATGGCCAAGAGTCGATACTGCGCCCACTTGAAATAGTCTGGATGAGGCTCCGATAAGAATATAGCTACAAAAGGTAACAAACAGAAAGTCCAGTGTGATGCAAATTTTGTGTTCGATTTTGTATCCACCATACACTTTCTCGTATAAAGTAAGCACCATGGAAAATGTATAGATAATGTGCCGTTACAAGATAACAGTATCCATTGTACATCTGCAAAAATCAGACTATTGGTTACATCCTACATCATACACCTGTACGACTGAATGCGAAGGCACAATTCATCTGCTCATATGTTAGCTTTGAGCTAAGCCAAATATTATCGGAACACATGCATATTCATGAGACAGAATTCTCCCATAGGAATAGTTTCAAACAGTTTGAACTAGACCTAGGGTTGACGATGAAATAATTACAGGGATTACCTCTGATCTTTTAACAATACCCCCATTTGAAAATGAATGGGTTATAAATTTCATTACAATTAAGAGTGTAGACCTTGCAGTTGTACCAGATCGTAGTATTTACCTTTTAGTTCCAACAATTCATCATGCTTACCACTTTCAACGATCTTTCCAGCATCAAAAACATAGATTATATCACAATTTTGAACTGTACTCAGCCTATGGGCTATAGTGATGGTGGTTCGCCCTTTACTAGCCTTATCAATAGCATCCTGTACCACCATCTCACTTTCACTATCAAGGGCTGATGTAGCTTCGTCTAATAGAAGAACACGAGGATTCCTGATCAAAGCTCTAGCAATAGCAACTCTCTGTTTCTGACCACCAGACAGCATAGTTCCCTTATTTCCGCATAGTGTACTAAATCCTTCCGGAAGGGACGATATGAAATCGTAGATGTTTGCATCTTTGCATGCTTGAATTAGATCTTCTTCTGTTACTTCAGTGATGCTTCCAACCATGATGTTCTCTCTAATAGAGCCACTAAACAACACAGGTTCCTGCTGAACCAAGGCCAACACTTCACGATAACTTTTCAGGTGCAGATCACGAATATCCAAACCATCCAGCAACACCTGACCAGATTCGGGGTCATAGAACCTTTCGATCAGTCCAATAGTTGTACTCTTACCGCATCCAGAAGCACCCACTAATCCAACATACTGCCCAGGTTTGATGAGCAAGTTCAATTCTGTAAGGACTGGCACTTCCATTCTTGTTGGATACCGGAAAGTGACATTTCTCAGTTCAACCTCACCTTTTAAGGCCACGGGATCAACTTTTATCCCGTTTTCACACTCTATGTCTATCAGCTTCGGGCGAGTGTCCAGGACCTTTTTAATATTAATTGCGGCTTGCTTTGCCTTTCCCATGTTCGGAGCGTAAGAGAAAAATTCACCAGCACTCTGGGCACCAAAAAGGATGGCCATTAACACAGTAAAAAACTCTCTTGTGGTCGACCTACCTTCTAACAAGAGCTTACTACCATACCAAAATCCCAATGCAAAGATCCAGGGAGTTATTCCTTGGATCAGTGCATACAGAAAGGCAGTCCGCGCTACTGATTTTGTTGACCTTCTAACCTGGTCTCTAATTGATGAACTGTAATTTTCATAGATTCCTCCTTCTCGAGTTAGTGAAAACACCGTTCTCAAAGCTGAAACCTGCTCACAGGCATAAGATGCGGAGCTTTGGTAGCTTTTTAAACATCTTTCTTCGAAAATCATCAAAAGGTAAACGCTGAAAAACCCACACCCTAGTAAAATAGGAACAGTTGAAGTACAAACAAGGCCCAATCTCCAATTTATGGCTATGGAGAGGATTATACCTGCGACAACGATCACCACTGAGACTGTGAGTTGGGCTGCAGTGCCTCCGGATAAGCCCTCAATATCCTGAGGGTCTTTAGCTAAAGTCGTCACCAAAGTGCCCACTTTATTTTCGGGTTGATCAAAAAAACTCATATCTTGTCTAAGATATTGTTTGAAGCATTGATATCTCATCTTATATACGAGACGTTCAGAGCTGATAACCATAAAAGACGTCAACAAGAGATACACCACTAGTAGCACACATCCAATCATGAAGAGAAAACCAGTATACTTGTTGATTAACGATCTCATCCTGGGAAAATCTTGAGGGCCAGATATTTGAAATGCCTCAATTATTCGTCCCATTAGTAAAGAGAAAGATGGAAATCCCATACCTGCAATTAAGGCAAGAAAGACTGAAGGTACAAGTAAATAATAGTCTCCTCTATTGATTTGCAACAACATGAAGAATAATTGTGGAATAGATTCTTTCTTTTCACTTGGTCCCATGGTGGAAAGATCAGGTGCTCGTTCGTAGATCAAAGATTCAACATCGTCTAATTTGTGATCGTCGGGATCCAAATCACTCGAGTTTGAGAACGATAAGGGGATCTGAGGACCTGTGTTATTGATCTTGGTACGAATGTTTTGAATTTGCACCAACTGATGGTATCTACCTTCCATTTTTAACAGTTCTTTGTGGGTGCCTGTTTCAACAATTTTCCCCTCACTCATGACAGCTATCAAATCGGCGTTCTGTATTGTACTTAGTCTATGAGCAATCACAATAGTGGTTCTGGACTCGCTCAATCGATTGAGGGCGTCTTGGACTATCCCCTCGGATCTGGTATCTAAAGCACTGGTGGCCTCGTCAAGCAACAAAATCTTAGGTTCGGAAATAACAGCTCTCGCAATTGCTATACGTTGTTTCTGCCCCCCACTAAGAGAAAGACCACGTTCACCAACTTCAGTGTCAAGACCGTTTTTCATCTGAGAAATAAACTCCCATGCATTGGCATCTTTGCAAGCTTTTTCCACCAGCTTTCTCTTAACATCTTCGGTGACATTTTCATACTTAGAGCCGACTAACCCATAGCAAACATTTTCATAGATAGACGTTGCAAACAAAACGGGCTCTTGTTGAACTAAAGCCATCTGTTGTCTTACCCATTTAATGTTTAGACTTCTCAAGTCGACTCCATCCAGTAATATGTTACCGTCCAAATATTCATAGAATCTTTCCAGCAACCCTATCACAGTTGACTTACCAGAACCAGACTCTCCTACCAGAGCAACTGTTTGGCCTGGTTTGACATCTAAAGTGAAGTCAGTAAGGACTGTGACATCAGGTCTTGAAGGATATCTCGTTGTAACATTCTTAAAACTAATGCTGCCATCAATTTTGTCTAGTTTTTCACCGGCATCAGAACCCGAGTCAAAATAAGGCTCTCTTTTTATAATAGTCAAAAGTTTAGATGCAGCACCAATACCAACTAAAACATGCTTCAAGCTGATTGTGACATTACCAATTATCAATGAACCATAAATCATTGCCATGCAAGCAGTCAAGATGTTACCTACACCAGTGTCATCTGAAACCATAAATCTAGAGCCTTGCCAAAAAGCTAGGGCATAAGTAGCGAACACAATAAACCATATGGAACCCATCATCAGTGCCAGAGAAATAGCTTTCCTACTACCGTAACCTCTGGATTCTAAAATGAACTCGTTGTACTTCTGCAAATGAAAGTCATGGGCACCGAAAGCGGTAGCAGTTTTGATTGCGGAAAATGCCTCCTCCGCAACCGAAGATGCTTTACCGTAACTTGCGAGAGCTTTCATATATGCTTTCATTAAAACTATAGTTGTTGGAGTGGAGCTCAAAATGAGGGCTACCATGACAGACAGAAGAATCAACGCCAACTTCCAATAGGCAGTAAATGCGACGGTCAAGGCTGATATTACCGTGGCCATTGACTGGACAGCGAGTCCAATTTTTTCTGACACACCTTGTTGAATAAGTCTAGAGTCAGAAGTAATACTAGACGTAATTTCTCCGGAGCCAATAGAGTCCAAATAGGCCATATTCTGATGCAGTATGGACCAGATAAACTTCTCTCTGATTCTGCTTGAAATTATTTCACTGACAACAATGTGTAATAACGTCGCAAAGTAATTGGAAACTAAAAGGCCGATACCCAAGTAGACAAAATATAGAGCATTTTCTTCCACCTTGTCCAGAAACTGAGAATCGGAATGAACGCCAACTGAAAAATCGGTAAACTGTTGCGCCATGTCTCCCACAATTAAAGTCATCAATGGTAATGCAGCACCAGCAACTATTGAACAAAAATAAGCAGCAAAGGCCAGCAAATATTCCCAATTTTGAAGCATCCCATATAAGTCCATTAATGACGCACTGTAGGAGTTCACCTTAATCTGGCCTTCCAAAATTTCTGCTATGCGAGGGTCTAACTGATCAAAGATTTTATTCATCTGATCCTCAGACTTCTCTTCTAAAGTTTCATGGCCCGCTGAAGGTTCTTTCTCTTTGCGCTTGAAGATCGACATTCTTGTGTACCCAAGTCACAGTCAAAATTTACAAATTGTCAGGAACTGTCACTCTTTTTATTATTTTTCTAATCTTGAACACTTCTCCATGTTGTAAAGTATACGCGAATGATGTCATTCTGCAGAATAAAGCCGCCTATTGTCAATACCTGTCAATGTCATCTGATTACGGCACGGCGTTTCTTCAGTTTACATAACTATGCTAAAAATAAACATCTTAAGCTTCTTCACTTGAAAACAGGTACAAAAAAACGCCGTCTCTCATCGATACTGTTATAACTACCCCAAGTGGTACAGAGCGAATTAGGGGGCGGGAATTGTGGACGGCAATTTTTTCTCAAACATGCCAAATCCGGCTAATCTTTTAGGTGCGAAACATACTTTGATTTACTTCTCTCTTTTCCAGATTTCCCGTGTTGGTTCGATATAATCTGCCCTATCGGACTCTGTGTCGCTGTCAGAGATCTCTTTTTGTACAATGACAAAGTTGCTCTTGCTGTTGATATCGGTATCTGTGGGCTCATGATTGGCCATAACATACTCATGCTTACCTTCGGAGTCGGAGATAACGACTGTGCCGTCAGGAAGTAACTCAGGCGCCGATTCACCCTTGGCGGAGTCGTAGACAATAATACCGTTTTCTGCAGCTCTTTGACGCTCCTCACGCTTGTACAGAACCAGAATAACGAAGCTCACAACAATAATAGAGAACGCGCAACACGCAGAAAAGGTATAACCTTTCAAGAACCGCGGGGCCTCAACGGTCCTCCAAACAAGGATGGCAGTAAAAGCAGTGGAACTCTGACCAAACATGTTCATGCAGATGGTGGTGATGGCCCTTTGTTGGGGCGTGGAACGCATTGAATCACCCATCCAGCCGAAGCCGACGGCAATCATGGCCCAGCCAAAGTATTGTAGCATGAACGCAAACCATTTCGCAGGTTCCGGAACATTCCAAATTGCCAGAATCAGATTTCCCAAAAAGTTGAACGTCTGTGAAAATGCAATGGCGCCAAATCTAGAGCGCAATAAATCTGAGCCAGAACAAGTGAGCCAAATCCAGAGAACACCCAATGCGGGCGTAATGGCGGAGAGCTGGTTGACCTTGACCACGGAAAATCTTTCGAGAGACCGTAGCCAGAGAATGTAGGAACCAGAAGATGCGTTGGAGTTGTTCCAGCCAAGCACGTTCATAAAGACAAAAAGATAGATCTTCCACTGAGAAAGCAGGTCTTTCCAAAGGGCCTTGGTGAAGAAGGAGTCGGAGTCGTCCTCAACGTTGACTTTGATTCTTCTAAGTCTTTCACGGGCAAGGAAAATCTCCTCATCTGTAAAAAAAAGCGAGTGGCATTTGGAAGGGATGCCAGGAAGCGCCCAAAAACCAATAATACCGACAGGGAGAGTGATGATAGCATCAATGATGAACATCCATCTCCAGCCTTCCAAACCATTAACAAAGTGAAGATTATCATAAGCAGCCGCCTGAATTAGACCTGCGGTCAAAACTCCCAACATCTGGCCCCAATAAAACATACCACCACGGCGGGCATACTCAGTGGGAGTGTACCAGCTTCCGAGAAGGTAGTTGATGGTGGGATAGAAGGCAGACTCAAAGACACCGACGAAGAAACGGTATACCTGAAGTTGGCCAGTGTTTTGAGCCGTGTAGATTGCAAGCGTGAACAAACCCCAACCTATGTCCATAAGAGGCAAGAGCCAGTTGGAGGGGTATCTGTGAATCATGTACATGAAAGGGAGCTGGAAAACAATAGCACCGACGGTGTAAATAGACTGAGTGTTGACCAGGTCATTGCCTCTCATTCCGAGATCTTCTTTCATTCCAGAGACGTAGGCGTTGTTAATATTGGTTTGGTCTAAGTATTTGACCCAGTACATGACAAAAGCAAAGAAGCACAAAATAAGATCCAGCTTCATAATGAGTCTTCTCTCGGTAGGAGAATCATTCTTGTCAAACCAATGGTACCACTTGTGCTCATTGGCTGTTTTTTTAGTGACTCTGTACTCGTACTCGTCAAAAAGTTTCCACCATTTTCTGTCGGCTTCGTCTCTAATTTCGTAAACGATCGGAAGAGCAGGAGTCTCTAGCTCTTCGTTGCTTCTTTCCCGTGCCAGGACTTCTTCAGCAGTGGGCTTATTGAGTCTAGCACGGATAGCGTCTTCATCAATGATTCTCTCATGAGGAATAAATCTCCAAATGCCTTTGACCTTGGATTTCTTGAGCTCCGTTTCAGGTGAACTTTTCTCCGTGTTGAAGCGGCCCCTGAAATTCTCAAAGTATTCGCCGATAGTCATTGCACACCGATCAATCGAAAAAAGACCAAAACATTTTGCAAGACGTTGTTTATATATCGGAGTTGGAAACCCATTCTGTTAAAATGCTTAGACACATCGGTGACACTTGCGTGATGCCGCATGGGAATTTGATTGAAGATTTTTCAACCATCGGACCATAGGATGATACTGTGGCTATGAAACTTGAAACGAAGTTGTGTGAAAAATGGCAGTGGATTTAGTTGTAAATGGTTGGTTGAGACAGCAAAATTAAGGCAATGCCTTCGATGCGTTCCTGCCGCCAAGACTTAATTAAGCAGATGCCGAACGGCCATACAGAATAGCGACATTTTTTGGGCTACATTATGGTTAGATACTATTAGCCAAGACTCTGATTGATTTTATTACTCTTATCCACAGTCGCCTCAGTTTCTCTATTTGGCCTAGCCTCGACAACGCACATCCTTTACATGAAAAATTTGAGCTTCCTGAAAGTTTGACTGAACACTATTGGCTTCGCAGTAGTGAAATAACTGACCATATCAGCCCCTGTTCCAGGCATAACCTGATCGCACGCTCTTTCAGAGTTGTGACTGCAGCAAAGAAACAAAGTGCGGCTGGGGGTAGTCTTTCTTCCGTTGCTGTACAATAGAGTGACGCGATTCAAGGTGACAAAATTGTTAGCATCGGATAGCTGGAGTAGATGTGGGCCGGCTATGGGCGTTACCGGTTAGCAAATACTGTGTGTCATGAATAACTAGTTATCCATGTTCAATCATTGAGGAAAGATAGACGAAACAAAACTTTCTTTTGCTATTTTCGTACTTGGACTACTTTTCAGGTGCCAGTATATCAATGTTAGACAGGTTAACCTCAAAAATTTATTTGCTGGGTTTTGTTGTATATTACGGAGAACGACAATCTGACACCTATTGTTTGATCGAGTTGACGTTAGGATTACCTAATAGAGTTACCAAAAAGTGTCACCTTCCGTGCTACATGAGCTTGCCCAGTTGTTGATTTACATACACGTTCGGGAAAGTACAACTCAATGAAACATGTCTGAGTTTCCCTCCTAGAATTATCTCAATTTACTACCAAATGTAAAAGCAATTCGTGTTGCGATTGGATGGAAGCGATAATTGTATAGAGATCTTCACCCTTTATTCCAAATCTATTTGGGCCTGAAAGCTTATAGCCAGTATTCTTTCATATAAGTTACTCAAAAATTCTGTTGTATTCGGATACTTCAGTCACCGTTACTTCAAGGGCAAATCCAATTGATTGAAAGAACTCTGATTCTTGTGGACTGAAATATACAGATAGCTTATTCCAAAACAAATAAAGAGTGGCTTCGTACTTCAAAACTAAGAATCAGTGATTCTCCGGAGATGGAATTTAAGGGGAGTTTGTCACTGGTTTCCGTTAATTGCGTGGCTTATTATGGATTGTCCCACAAATCTAATGACTGCCTCTATCTACAGATCCAATCAAAAACAGGAAACGGAAAAAAAAAGTCGGCTCACCGGCGTCCCGGTCACAGTAGAAGTAACGTATGTCTCCAGGTTGCAGATAGTTAATACACAATTCTTATTATCATTCAAAACAAAAGCCCATCATTAATACGGAGCTGGTCGCTGGTTTTATTATAGTTCAAACTTGTACCTTATTAATATTCCGCTGGCAAGCAGCCAGGACATCTTGTTTTTATACTATCCATTTGCCATATCATATGATAGATTCAGAGGTTACTAGTTCGGCACTGGCAATTGAACTCTACAGAAACGATACGATGTTACAGTGAAATATGCATTCATCGCAACATATCCTGCGTACCATTCGCTATCATTCATACGTCAACATAAAGCCACATTTTTTTGTAGGGAAGACCACTTTTTTGAATTAATGAGTGTGAAATGTGGTATATATTACTCAATACGTCTGAGATGGTTAGAATGAGAGATACAAGAAAGGCGAATGACCAATACCAATAGAGATCTTTTTGAGAAAGAAGTGAAAGAGCGCGTTCCTTTACAAGAGTTCAAAGAGCCCAATCCTCTACCTGAGGAAATTGCTGCCCAATACCCTACCATCGACTTGGTATCCTTAGACTTTTCCCAGTACGAAGAGGGCATTAATGGTTTGGAAAAGAGAAAGGCCCTAGCCAAACAACTGGAAACTGCATTGAGTACTTCTGGATTTTTCCATATGTACAACGTGGGTTTGACACCCGAAGTTTTCAACCGTGTCAGATCAATTGGCCAATTGTTGATGAGTATTCCTGATGAAGAAAAAGTAAAATATTTGGCAGGAGCTTTAACGTCTGATGAAGAAGATCGTTCAAAGTCACTTGGTGGTGAAAGAGGCAGTGGTTTCAAACCGAAGAAATACTGGAGCAACAACAATGTACGAGATAGTATTGAGCACTACAATTTCAGAGATTTCTTACACGATGACATTTTCCTTTCGAATGACGGTGTTTTGAAGCATCCAAAGGTTGTTAGAGGATATCTACGAGACATTAGTGATTATTTCAACTATTTGCACTACGAGATTGTCAGAAAAATTTGCAACTTGAGCGATATCATTCTTGAGATCCCCGAAGGAACTCTATGGGATAATTACATGAGGGTGATCGATAACGATCCTTTCCACAGTGGGGGTGGATTTGGAAGATTAATGAGGTATTACAACCCTTCACCTGAAGATGAAGCCAAAACTAACCAAAACTGGTTACGAGGTCATTCGGATGGATCCTTTATCACAGTGCTTACTTCCAACCCAATCTTATCGCTTCAAATCAGGGACTACGAAACAGGCGAATGGAAATTTGTGAGTCATAAACCCAATTCTCTCGTTGTTAACGTGGGAGATGGTTTCGAGTTCTTATCCGGAGGCTATTTTAAATCGTCTATTCACAGGGTACATGCTCCTGTAGAAGAGCAGAAAGGAGAAACAAGATTTCAAATAATTTACTTTGTGGACCCGGATAGGTCCTTGGTCATTGACCCAGAGACTATCAACTCTCCCAAACTTAATCGCCTAGGATATCACAAGCCAAACGAATGGGAGAAGATTACTTTCGACCAGTGGAATGACAACAAAGGTAGATTATTTGGTAAGAATGCTGTCAATAACGTGAAAGGTGATGAACCAGTTGTTGTGAAATTGTTTGGAAGATTGCATGAAAGATGGCACCAAGTAGATAATGCTCAACCTCCGGCCATAGCAGAACACGAAAGGTTATATGGCCCTCCAACGTCGATCAATGTTTGATTAACATTGCTTGCTATAAGTACGATATATGAAATAATCATTCAAGAAAAGTCCTATTGATAGTTTTTGGTTACTCAGCTGTTCGCTTTTCAATGGTAGTCCGTTTAGCTTAAGCCAGGTCGTATTATCGCTATTGACGATGAGAACTTACCTTGCCGTTTGCTAGTATCTTCTCTTGTGTGTACTGACCGTAAACTGTTAAAGCGACTCTTTCATTCTCTCAATTACAAAGAGCACTAATAATATCTTCATCCTATAATAAACTACTGGTTTAAAAGTATAATCTATAATCACACGCGCGATGATGTAATAGGGTCCTTCCTTCACCTCACCTGCTGATACTTTCAATCGCTCCTCGCCGTATTTTTTCGGTGCATGCTAAAAATAGACCCAATTAACTTTGAAAGGTTAACTTAACTGATTTGGTTTTCATGGTTGCGATGCCACTCAGCAAAAAGCTCGCTTCCCGTTTGTTCAAACGTAGTTAGATTGTTAGTAACCTGATGCTGTATTGCAATTAGGGGGCTATACGCGACATTTCGTTCTTGGACTCTTTCTTCAGTATGGAGATGTTATTCAAGACATAATCTTTGTTGTCTTTGAGCGTCAGACTTTCTTGGAAGATGCACCATCACCGCTGTGTGCTATTATATTTGGCATACCTTTGAATGCACTACTTGCTCAGAGGCTAACGACTATTAGAGAAGGTAGTTATGAGTAAGGTTACGAATGAGTGCCAAACTTGAGTGTGAGCTAAGAGAACCGAGAGTCAATGAGTTGGCTGTTTCGCTGGGCTATCTCCATCTCCAGGTTTTTCAGAGGATTTTTATGCTTATCAGAAGGGTGATAGAATGTTTCGTGATGAGAACTATTGTTTTGGTTTCGAGCATCGGTAGAGGAAGTGTGGCTTATTATTTGATCCATCAACCCCAGAACTTGCGAGCTTAAGCAAGACTTAAGCCAGCTACCTTCTCCTATTCAGTTCACTGCTGGGATAGATAGATAGCTTGACAATAATTGGCGATCTCGTGAAAGCTACCCCTAAGAAATTTTACTGGTGCATATGTAAGTAAGGGAGAGAAGGATGTATTCGACACTCGACCCTTTTAGTCAATACGTCATCTCCAGTATGATCTGAAGCACGAGCACGCCGCTCACTCGACATTACGCCGGTCCATAATAGCTCTACTATCAAATGTTGCCAAAACCCGAGAAGAAGGTGTGGAGCCACGTTTCTTTTAATCCCACGAAACCACTCACTCCCAATTGCGCCAGTATCTGTGGCATCCAAATCATGAACTTGCTCTGTGGAGAAAGTACTTCAAGGGGGTAAACCATTTAGGTTCAATTCATTGTCATATATATGAATGACTGTCCCTTGGTCGTATTGAAGAGCCACAGATCGGACTGCTCTATGGTTGCAGATCCCGTCGATAAGAATGATGGAGTCGTTGCGAGGGTACAGTCTCTGAGCAGTACAGAGTTGCAATATCCGACACTTACAATCATTAACAACGAGACTGGAGAGGAGACAGTTGTAACAAAAGACTGGACTGATGAAGAGGAACGAATACTTGTCCGTAAATTGGACTTTATCGTAATACCTATCCTTTTTTTTGCCTTCTTCTTACTACAATTGGACCGAGGTAACATTTCAAATGCTTACACTGATGAAAATCTTATAAAGATGTTACAGTTGGATAATACGAGAATCAATATTGCTAGCGCATTGTTCTCGTCGGGGATCGTAGTATTTGAAGTTCCATTCAACGTCGCTCTACAGCGGTTGAGCCCTTCAGTCTTCTTGAGCTCACAAATTCTAGTTTGGGGTATTATTGCAACTGTTCAATATAGGATGGCAAACCTCCACTCCTTTTACATTCTGAGGTTTGTGCTGGGTGCTGCAGAAGCTGGATTTATCCCTGGAGGATTATACTACCTTAGTACTTGGTACAAAAAGTCTGAACTTGGACTTAGACATACATTTTATTATTTTGGAAACCTCACGGCTAGTGCTCTTAGTGGATTGATTGCTGCAGAAATTCTCAGCCGTCTTCCAGGCTATGGTGGCCTTGAAGGTTGGCAGTGGATCTTTGTGATTGAGGGTGTATCAAGTGTTGGATACGCGATAGTGTTCTTTTTGCTACTCCCAGAGTCGGCACAGCACCCTGCAGCCTTTTGGAATAACAAATGGTTTTATTTCAATGAGAGGGAAAGGACAATCTTGCGCCAAAGAGTGATTTTGGACGAGCCTTCAAAAATAATATCTACGAAGAAGACAAGCCATAAGGACATAAAGAACACAATCAAGAATCCTGTGCTTTGGTTACATTTGATGATCACTGTGTTCAGTCTGCAAACTGGTTCTGCTTTATCAAGCTACATTCCTTTAATCATCGAATCATTTGGCTTCACTGTGTTTGAAGCCAATGCAAAATCTTCCATTCCCAAGTGGTGTTCTATGATACTGATGCTAGCTCTCACGTTTACCAGCAAGCATTTGAAACCGAAGGGTGCATCGATTTTATTTGCTCTGCTATGGCAGCTAGTATCCCAGGTTATTTTAAGAGAGTTGCCTGCTGATGCTACGGCCAATCAACGGTTTATCGCATTAAGCTTTTTAATCACCGCAGGCATCACTGGCCATGTTCTCAATTGTTCTTGGATGAGCATGAATTTCTCTAACCCGAGAGAACGAAGTATTGCGTTTGCAATTCTAATTATGGCTGCCAACATTGGAGGTGTTTCTGGAGGACAAATTCTGAGGAATAGTGACAAGCCATTGTACCGCAACGGGTTCCTGGTTCTTATTGTTCTAGATGTGTTTTCTATAATTGCCGTTGTTTTTGCAATAGGCTTTTACTATTTCATGAACCGGAAGGCGGATCAATTATATGGAAAACCGAACTCGGTTGATCCTGAGGATGGAGACACGTATAATAAGTTTCTTGATAGAACGATCCACGTTGGGTTTGAGGCCAGAGACCTGGAAGAAGAGGATGATGTCAAGGTCACGAGCAATGTCTTTAGGTACACCCTGTGACAGACACTTAACGCAGCTACCTTTGGGGCTTACTTTATTTACCATTAAATTGTAATTACTTTGCCAGTAAATTCATGTCGTGATGTTGTTAAATTAGCTGAAGACTTAGATCGTAATCCAGAACATTCTCTACATTCTTTTCAACTAGCGATTTTGCAGAATGTAGGCCTTTGATTATTGCGTATAGGCCACAGTCAAGAGATCTGCTTCCCCCAGTCCATTGGGACCTCACAAGACTAGTTCGAGAAAAATATGTGGCGCTATCTTAATCATCTCATAGTTACTAAGTCTTGAATTTTATACCCTCTCTTGCGTCATCAATATGGGGAATTATGAAGACACGGGCTCTGAATTATATTAGTCCATTAGTTTAGTATATATGTGTGTATATATACTTATCATCATATGTTCAATTGCTATATCAAACACAAAATTTGGCAATGTCTGCAACACTAAAAAAACCTGTTCTACAGGATCGAAGCAAAGCTGTCATCTATGAGAAAAGTGCAGTATTCGCAGCAGTTGATTCAATCCATTTTTCACCTTCATCAGATCTCATCAGGGAGGATGGAGTTTTGACAGTTTCCAAAGAAGCCCAAAACGCTTCCAAGTACCCTCAATGGTTGCCCACATGGGACCCCAAGTTGAGCTTTAAGTTTGAGGACGAACCTCCTTTCAGCCATGTTGACCGTGGATTCTTTGCTGACCCTCACTTGAAAAGATTATTTCCTGAAGGAGGATCTCAACAGATCAGCAACATCACTCCGAAATTGGGATCTGAAGTTAAGGGCGTGCAACTATCCCAACTCACTCCTAGCCAAAAAGATGATTTAGCTCTATTTGTTGCTCAACGAGGTGTGGTTGTCTTCAGGGATCAGGACTTGCGAGACAAGAACCTGCAAGAAGTCAAGGAGTTTGGTGAGTACTTTGGTCCCCTTCACATTCACCAAACTTCAGGCGCTCCGGAAGGCCACCCAGAGTTCCATATCACCTACAGACGTGCTGGTCCTCCTCAGACATTCAATAAGAGAATATCCGTTCCGGGATGGCATTCTGATATTACATACGAATTGCAACCAGCTGGTGTGACCTTTTTTGGTTTGATCGAAGGTCCTGAAGCTGGAGGAGACACATTGTTTGCTGACGGAATTGAAGCTTATGAACGATTATCCCCAAGCTTTCAAAATTTTCTGAGTGGTCTTCGTTTGATTCATTCTGCCCGTGCTCAAGCAGCCGATGCATTAGCTAAGGGATCAATTCAAAGGAAAAAGTTTACCTCTGAAACAGTTCACCCATTAGTTAGGTATCATCCTCTCCTTGAAAAAAAATCTATTTTTGCTAAAGCTTTCGGCACAAGAATAGTGGGTCTCAAACAAGAGGAGAGTGATTTGATACTGAATTTCATTCAACACTTCATTGCAACTGCCCTAGACTTGCAACTTCGTGCATCATACGAACCTGGAACAGTAGTAGCATGGGACAATAGAAGAGTGTTCCATTCAGCTATAAGCGACTTCGGCCAGGACGATCCTGCACGACACTGTTTCCGAATTACTCCACTTGCTGAGAGGCCAGTTGGCTCTAAAGAGGAGTATGAGAGCTGGTCACCTAATGACAGGGAGAGAACTGTTGAAGAATGGGAGAGTCTTTATGAAAACGGGATCCCTGACCTAAGTAGTATCTTTTCGGGAAACCTTGATTAGTTTTGTGCACTCATACAATTGTTTAATGCGATAAGATAAAATTATTGTGCCACTAATTGTATGTAGCCTCCACGTTACCTGTAGCTGAACCACGAGATTATTTTAAAAGTGAGAAGGCCTATTAAAGTGCTAGGATTTAGAGCGCTCTAGGCTTTTACTTAGCAATCATATTCCGAGTTAATTGTGAAAACTATGCAGAGAACTTATCCTCGTGGGCAACTTTATGCAAAACAGTAACAGTACCCCTGAAAAAAGAATGCAAAAGAATTCGAGGAGGCTTTCCAACTAGAATCAGATTGTTTGATGGAACTTGTGATAAATTTAACAAAGTCCTTACTGTCCATTCTTACGTAGCTGTTATTTTGGGATCCAGGTTTGGGGAGGAAAAGGAGACAATGTGCCACTAGGAAGCGACAAATGTCAGGCAAGATTGATTAGCTGAGGCTTACATTGAGGGCTTTTGACTTTTCAGTTACATTGTTTTGCGGCTAAATCGGAAAAAACACACCTCCTGCACCAGATTCTCGAATCAAATCTTGATACCGATCTTGCAGTTGGCTCTCCTAGAATTTAGCCTTTATCCGTTCCTATTGGAAGCTAAGAAGACATCTTCATGCGAATTTCATCATTAAACTGATCAAATGAGCTGGTGTTCTCTGACCTACTTTTTTTTCTCTCCTCTTGATGTTTATGAAATGCACAGAATTACTTAAAAAAAGCAACTCTGAATCTCATGCAGCTTCTTATTATTGGTTCCTACGACAACCACAAATATGTGTTGCAAAAGCTTATATACACAGTTCTCAATGACATTACATTCCAGAGCAGTTTAACCTTAAGTTATAAGCCCAAACTATTTCCCTCTAATTTGCTCAATAATTTAACTTGCTCATTTCAATGGTTAAAATTCAGACTATTGTTGCACTTTTTCCGACACTGTACCTTACGGCTGCAGAGGGTATTGCTATTGCTACCTTCCCTGCTGGTGGGTCTCATGCTGTTGAAGGCTCGATTACTTTCACACCAGCTGACGGAGGACTGGAGGTGCATGCTGACTTTGAAAACTTGCCCACTTCTGGTTCACCCTTCCAGTTCCACATCCATGAGTTTCCGGTGCCTGAAAACGGTAACTGTACAGCAACTGGTGGGCATTTCAACCCTTCTCATGCAAATGCCTCATTGTGTGACGCAAGCGACTGGTCTACCTGTGAATCTGGAGACCTTAGTGGAAAATATGGTAAGATCAATGGAACTCGTTTCAGTAAACACGAGGTAGACTCATACATCAGTTTAGATCCTACTTCGGATCTCTTCATTGGAGAAGGGAGATCAATTGTTTTTCACTACGCTAACTCTACCCGTTTCTCTTGTGCCAACCTAACAAGTGTGGACGACGAAACAGCAAGCTCGTCTATGAACGCAACTTCGTCAATTGAAACAGTCCATACAGATGGTGCTGACTCTTTGACACTCAATAAGTTGATTGCTGTGGGAGTAGCCGCTCTAGTTGCATTAATGTGAGTAAAAAAGTTTGCGAGAACTGATTAACACCGGATCTAACCTGTTTTGTAGACTAGGTTGGTGAATAGTGTTTCTCTTATATCTTCTGGACTCAGGTAGCTAATTATTGCCACAAATTGGGCCCTTCATATATAGACTGTTTGTTTTCAATTTCGTTCAAGAGTTGCCTCTAAAACTAATGTGTGGGGGAGAGTAGTGCACTATTAAGGAATCTATGGAATACTCCTCTATGTTGGTTAGTAATACATACGTTCGCTTGGTAGTAAGGACTAATATAGCGCAAGGTAGCATATACCATACATTCGACCCTACATATTTGTCCTCACAGGTCTGATTTTCTTAAAAAACTTGCTACAAGAAACTCAAAACAAGGGAAAATATCATAGGTTTGCCTCAAGGGGTTTTCACCATTTTAGAAGTCTGTGATTACTGATGAGGGAAGTCTCACTGCTTGTTGAATAATGTGGATCAGCTCTCAAGGATTTTGCTTGCGATTGCGACAATAAAGAAGCGCTGCATATCCTATGAAAAGCTCCACAAGAATTAGATGACAGACCGATAAATCTCCAACATCAATGGTTAAAAGTTTGGTGTTCGACCTCCTTTTGTCTTGTGAATTGATTATTGTGGCGTTCTTTCTCCCTACTTATGATGAATTTAAGTCGCGTTATTACTTGTGATTCCTGACATATAAATACAAAAGAATCTACCCTGGCAGAGTAGTCCTTCTGGAAGAACATCAATAAAAAATTGTGATAACGAGGTTTTGTGTTCAATTTGAAAGCCATAGTAATTAAAGCTGTGTTTGCTTTCAAGAATGCCAGCAGTGAAATATGAATCCGTAGCGCACAATGTTGTTGTACCAACTACTGACTAGCTATCTCCACAACCGTTCAACTAATATCGGAGTCACAGTTCAAACCGGCGACAACTTCTGAGCTAACGTGTCTCGTATCTTCGTCGCTTCATAGGTCTGTGAAAAACAATTTTGTTAAACTCTATTGGTTCTACTAGAGGTACAAATGCAGGTTAAGACGGCATCAAACCTGAAAGGATTATGTGAACCTGTGCCAAACTTCTGATTGAAAGATTGAAATATTCAGTTTCAACTTATCACAGCTTAAGATAAGATCAAAAAACTTCATTCAATTGTGAGATTTGGCGCAAATGGCATATTCGCGACCCTTAGACTTTACTTTGGTTTGCAGGTGAAACTGTGTGGAATGCAGCCTCAAACATTGGTATCTACCTACTAGAGCAACAGAGCTTTCCAAATGATGAATTGTACCCCCTTAGTAGCTGGATCTAGATTCTCCGAGATTCAGGTTGAACACTGTACACAAATGTAAGCCAATTGGGAGGCAAAGCCTAAACAATGTCATATCCAACACTAAATTTTTGGAAGAAAGGATGTGATTAAACACAGGTATGTTGGAGGATCTTTTGTTTTATTAAACTAAAGCTTTGAGATCTCTGTTAGTGATCAAATCAAGATACTAACCAATATATTAAGGTTGGATTGCTATTTCATCCATATTATGCACATATCAATACGTTACACCATGCCATTGCCCACGATAAATGTTTAAAACTATTGCTGTGACAATAATTTCGGATTCATCGCTAATCGACGGAGATATCTCATTTTATATGGTTAAAAACCTTTTTTCAGTGTGAAATAACCATCGTCTATACCAAAAAGGATGTTTATTATTTTTTGGGCTATGCAGGGGGTTGTGCAAGGAGACCCCTCAGTCACCAAGTGCAGGAAATTTTGACAAAAGTTTATATTAGCAGAGGGCTATATAATGTGCCATTTACAACTACATTTCGACTCAATATACATTTTCCACTTTTTGCTTTTACAATTTAACACATCGAAATGCTATTGAACAAACTTACAGCAGTTATCTTGTCTGTAGTGGCTACGGTGAACGCAGTTTCTCTGCCTACGGTTGAACAGGCGCGCAAGCACGCAGCTAGAGGTCTGGTACCCCAAGCTTTCGCTGATGCCTTGGACCCTACCCTTGAAAAGAGAGCTGACTACATGTGTCACATGGCTTGTGGTTTGGCCATCTACGGTGCCTGGGAATGTGGTCCCGAGGCAGGTCCTTTTGAAGAATCTTGCCTATGTGCCGCAGACTCTTCTTTTTCGCAACAAATTGAAGCTTGTCAAGCATGTGGATGGTGTATCTATCAGTCTTATTATGGGTATCTAGCTCGTCCGCTTGACACCTGCTGTTTGCCTGTTACCCCAACTGGTACCACCTGTGCCGAGACTGCCACCACTTTGACTCCTACTATCGGCCCTTTCACAGTGTATAGTCCCACTTGTGTTTAGGTTCAACGGACGCACCAGTAGTCCTTTAGAGCCTATATTTGTTTTAGAATCCTTGAACCCTTTGGAGGGATTAACTGGATTTACTTGGGTCGTCAAGCAAACTGTCGTAAATTAGTACAAACTGATTAGTATGTGATCAAAATATATGGTTAACCTATTGACTATAAAAAAACACAATTTTATGTCGTGTCAAACTTCCAAAAATGTTTGCGACAATTTTGCCTAGTTGTAGGTTTCATATATTTTCTTTCTCCAATTCAATGAAGTAGAAGAAAATGAGAAGCGCCTAACGAATTAATATTTGCATGTCAGAAACTCTTTGCTAGCTTATTCTTCGGAGTGCCTGTAGGTACGCCTTGTTTTTTTTTTTTTTTTAATTTGAGAGTATTCTTTAAGCCCTTACTAGTTTTGTGCCCTCAACTCAATTCAACAACTTTGAATGACTGATCGCTGAGGAGACCACCAATGATTTGAGGAACAAGGGATCTGACGGATAGAATAACGTTGAAGACTATCCATCTTTACATTTCAAGTACTTCATGAAAGCTAAGAAGTAAAAAATTCTCGTTAATGGCATTGCTCATCAGTGGAGTGGATTTATCGCAAATGGGTCTTGAATGTTTTTTGATCAACAATGCATGAGCTCCTTTTCGGACCAAATAAAAACTTTATTATTGGGCAAACCAACTAGATGGATTAATTTGTTTCCAGCTCCCAGAAAGGCATGCAATGAACCAGCTTGTATCATAATATCTAGGATATGTCTTGTAATACTTGAGAGAATACACGAAAAGTGAAAAGTGAACAGTGAAGATGCAGCCATAAATGATAATATAATTATATGACGAAATCCTTCTACATTATATACTTTTGAGTCAGCTCTTTGAAAAGCAGTAAATAGTCATCCAGCTAGGTTCTGTTCTTGTCCGGGTTTTGGGTATCCAATAGGTATTTTAAGGGTTTGGACACAACAGTCGAATCTATTTCAAATGTCTCACAAAGTATAGCACAGCATTTTGACAGGAAACATTTGACGTTGTGGTGATCCGAAGCCCACAAATTTGACATGAAAACGACTAAGGCGGCGATTTCGCCTTAGAGAAACCTGAATACAAGCATCATAGTGTATGTAACAACATCAGCAACTTTCAGTCGTCAAAATTCTAGATATTCAGTTGTCTCATTCTACGGTCATTTATTTGTAGTTACAACAATAGATGTGAATGAATCAAAACGTTGTTGTTTTATTTGAGATAGAAAACTGAATCGTTTGAATTTCATCATCTAAATCAATATTTTCAAATCCTTCGGGGGTAATCGTATTATCCTTTTGATGAGCTACCATTGAAGATTCATTGCAATGCTCCCGTTCAGTCACATGTTGAACATGGGGGAACACCATTTTTTCCTCAAGTATTATCTAACGCAGTTTAATAAAAACTGGACGAATGTATCATCAAGGGTATGCAGCTATTTACAATGACATTCCACGTTAATTCTTCAATTTCTAATCCTTCTAAGACATCACGACGCTAAGACATTCAGGAAACCGCCGAATCAACGTCAATTCAATTTAGTAAACAATTAATGAAATGGGATTCTACCAGCAGTTTATATTATACCGAATAACTAAGTATTCAATTGATGAACGACATGATCTCTTCGTATCCGCAAACAAATGTCCATAAATTCATCTTCGACCTGATTTCAAATTCTCAGTATTTTATTATACTCTCAAAATATAGCTTACCAATCAAAGTAACAGAGTTTTGACGTCTTGATTATCCCAAACTGCGACCTTGATAAGTATCCCAATGTCGTGTTCGTATATATATGTCTGTCAAAATATCTGCCGTAGAAATGGAATGTACTTCAAGATGGGTTCCATCTTTAGATTATGGTTGTAGGGCAGAAAAGCTTGTCCAGCTATTCTGGGTAAACGTTTGATCCCATTTGACAAAAAATCGGTGTGGTCGTAACGGTTAGATGGACAATCTACAGGTTAGTTTAGCCTTCTTCAATTTTAATCTGCTCCTTGTTGAGGTGTAAGGTCTACTGACCAAAGTGTCCTGGGTCCAAAAATCCTGACTCAGACTATCTCGCAACCACGTTTCGCATGCTAGCATGCAGACCTAATTTTAATAGAACTATGAAAGGTGATTGCTAAGCTGTTTTTTTGTGTACACAACTGCCGATTTGCCGTGCATATAGTGCATACTTATGATGGTCATCTCATGTCATGCACGATGTACGATAAACAGTACGAACGGTACGATAGTACATCCTAACATCAACTGGCGATTGCCAGGCGCAACGTGATCGTCGCGATTCGGGCCCGCTGACTTTGATTTAGACGCCTATACAGCGAGTAACAGGTAACGCTATTATAATTCCGGTTGTTACAACTCTTGTTAATTGATATGGATCAGATAACGAGGACCAATCTTCCAGCAGCTATCACTAAATTAAAAAGACAAATTCTAACAAATAAAGTTAAATGACAAATAACAAAAGTGGAGTTTAAGCTTTTAAATGAAGAACGTGTGGGCCAGTGGAATAATCGCCGCCACAAAGAAGGCTGTCCACCTCAAGGTGCCTGCTTCACTGGCT
This sequence comes from Komagataella mondaviorum, assembly GCA_023213015.1. Lineage (NCBI taxonomy): Eukaryota > Fungi > Ascomycota > Pichiomycetes > Pichiales > Pichiaceae > Komagataella > Komagataella mondaviorum. The sequence continues at coordinate 16,843 of JAKWBA010000002.1, read as the reverse complement.
TCGACAAAAATCTTAAAAAAGGTTGAGCCATACTGACAGATAACTGTGAGCATCTAAGTTGGAAACAAGCCTATTGCTTCCGACTTTCTGGCCAGGTTGGTGTGATGTGACTGTAGGGGTGTTTCAATGGTTACAGCGCTAGCAAAGTCGCATGCCTGCAATACCTGCTTCGAGCATCCCATCTAACTCCTTTTTCATGAGCGTCTACAGGAGTATACAGTGGAACATCAGTTTTGGAAATGTGTATCTGCAACAGTGGTTTTCAGCAAAGTACTCCATTATATTAACTAGCTGTAGCTGTTAGCACCAGACACCTTTCTCGTGATTGTAACATTCATGTTGGACGTCTAGTACGAAGGGCTAGGATCTATCATATACGTTGTCTGAAGAACTTCATTTCCATTGATATTCGTTGTCTTCGAGGACCTTGGCAACAGCAGAGTGCAGTAGTTGTTCCAACCTTACCGTACTTGTTGCTTCGACCGTAAGAGTTATTGTTGTTGAATCCAAAAAGAAGGGTAGTGTATGCTCATGGGAGGCCGACATTTAGTAGATTATTTAATGGGGGCACGACCACTTTTAATGTAAATTCTCCAATATCTGCTGTACCAGATGAGGAGGAGCCACTCCTGATTTATAGACCATTCAGCTCGGCAATTTAATGCTAACATCCCTATACCATAAACACAGAAAAATCATAGAATAGCAAAATAGGAACTCAGTGTAACACAAGAAAAGCAACCACTGGATTTATTATGACAAATCAATTTGAAAGACATTTTCTACTCAGCATCAGCAGTGCTAACATATTCATACTAACTCATACACAGATTCTATTCACCCTTTCGTGGATGTTGACAGTCTTTTCTTGCAAATAGTGCTAACTGAACTCAGATTCGTTGCCTATGTATTGGAAAATATATATTCTCTCAGAAAATTAAAACCTAGTTTCTTAGTTTCGTGCATAGCATAGGTGATATCGGCGTCGGAGAATTTCAACCGCTCAAAAAATGGAAGTGGATGTCACTATTTGGCACTCGTCACATCATGTCAGCAACAGTAAGTTCTAAATATTGATTGAGTTACAAGAATGAGACAAACCACACGCATCCTTACGATAGGTGGATTGAAATAAGTTACAAAAGAGCCATTTCCGGAAAACCTGAAACCTTGGCGTAAAGCACATAGTGATAGTATCAGAGTTACATTCGGTCAAATTTCAACCCGTGTTTGTGGTCTGATGGTCCTTCTAGAGATCCAACTGCGCGTCCACACCTACATGAGTAAGCCAAAAGAGGACACAATTGTGAACACAGTAACTTTTGATGCCACATACAGAGTGAATATGCAAAAACCTTGCTGCGCCAGGAAATGGTTAATTGATACCTTCTTGCTGCATACTCTTGACTAAAAAAAATGTTGTGATTCATGACACCCTCTAAGGATTATTTATGGTCTCTTCAAGTAATAGTTGACGATTTAAGCTAAAGATATTCAGTGCTACTGCTGTCCTTTTCTTTGATTTATTATTATGAATACTATCGCATATAAGGAGGAAAACCCGGAAAAACTTCTCATGTAAACGCGTGATGGCTTCCCTGCTGCGTAAAAAGGTAATAATCTGCATTGCACACCTTTCGCGGATTAATTTTTTTGTGTCGTAGTAGTGCCAATTACGCAATCTGCATACAAGGTGTTGCCATGCGCCGTAATTGACCAAAGAGGCTTCTTATGCAAAGGCATGTGAAGAAAAAATTTTGTTCAAGCTTGTGCATGCATGATATCTAATCTTATTTAGACCACATACTTCTATTTCTGGTAAATCGAGGATTAATACAGATACACCTGGAATTTTATAACTATAATTTCTTTTTTTGAAAACTACGAGTATTCTTCGATAAGTGCTTATTTGTCTTGGTAGTGATACAACCAGAAGTGACCTGCGTAGAATTAAAGGTTGCCTCTCGTACTGTTCAATCAATCCATAAGATACACTTATCACTCACCTCAGATGCAATTTCATGGGACACCTCCTAATTCTCCTTTTGTTGAGAGTTCGATAGCATTTGGAAATAGAACCTGCCTCGGATACCACTCTTGCAAAAAACATCTACTTGAAAGATTTTTAGCAACAAATAGTACTATGGTATTTCCCATGACCGGGGATCTTGAATCCCCACAGTACGCAAAACACCAACTGCACCAAAATAATAGTCAGCTCCATTGCCATACATTTACTGAAACACAGGAGCAGCAACAACTTGATCTATTGTCTGATATGCACCCGGAAAATATATTTAACTCAGAGTCTTCCATACTTGTATATCCTGATATTCCACAAGCAAGCTCCGTTCACTCGTTTATGGATGTCAACACGTCTTCCCATATCACTTCTGCTTCCCGGAAAAACAACTGTTCATCTGTGGAATCTACAATGGATCAAGAGGGATTCCTTTGCGGAACGAATTCCGGGGAGGCAACATCAGCATTGTCTACACAGTCCCTATTAAACTATCCCACCATGGTGTCTTTTACGACCTCATTAGACAATGTGGTAAACTTCAAAAGGAAGAACATAGTTAGGCAACAAAACAGTCTCTTTGAATTCAACCCTTCCCATGCCATTGATGAATCAGCGTCGATGTTCGTTAATAGTTCTAAATTCCCGCTGGTTCGTGGATATAGATGTGGAGGAACCTACGACAGACCTCCTAGCAAGCGATTACTTCCCGGAACGAAGTACGTCAGCGTTCGCCTGAGACTAAAAAACGTTAGCAGTAAGGAATTGTGCGCACCACAGTGGAACGTGGAGGAGATTAAAGATAATAGAAGGATTATCCGAATAGAGAGAAGACGGGAGTTCAATGAAGTAGTGGCTTCTTTTTCTATCGTTGGGTCTGCTACAGAGAATCCTAAAACAGCTCCTTCACCTGAACCTGAAGTGGATGTTTTAGAGGTGTCATGTTTACAATGGCCTATTGATGAAAGCAAGTATATTAGGGAGCATGATAAAAATAGATCTCCATCACAGAAACAACTTCATGCAAGCAAGCTATCAGGTCCAACTGGTGGTGGCAATAGGTTGCCTGGCTCCTCCGGTGAACACCAGTATTACATCACCAGTGTCGAAGTCATAAAAATAATAGAGCTGCTAGTAGGAAATCATTCAATTCCGGATGGTCAGCAAAAAAGAAATGAAAGAGCCCGTATAAGATCAAACTTGGTACCATTTTGGTCCAAATATTCTTTATCTTCGCCTAAGGATTCCCTGAGTGCCCAAATGGAGCCAGCACAAAAAGAGGATAAATTTTCGGATCTAGTCAATCGTATTATGTCTTATAAGGTGCGGAAACCTCGAGTATTTAATAAGAACGTCAGAATTATGGAATGGTCAGAACTGGGACCAGCTTTGCAGCGCGCACTACAAAGTTACTACGTTGCAGTACCACAAAACGATCAGAAGTCTGATTGAAATATAAGAGTATCCGTAAAATGATTGGTCTGTAGTTTTTGAGCTGTTGTTGTTTATGCTGCGGTTCAATATAATCCTGGAGTTGCTCAGTAGTGAGAGTTAACAAAGGATGTATGTGGGGAAATGAAACAGGATTGGCAGGAATTTTGATTTCGAGCGAAGGTAGTAAGTAAAGGAGAAAAACTACATACATCACATGCATTCAATTATGCTGCAAGATGATTTTTAGATCTCTATTTGGTGTTACATGATGCTCTATGCATCCCGCGTTTTTCACCTTTCCTCTTAGTAGGTACTTGCGTGTTGAAAAACATCATTCGCCATGGCAACTATAAGTGTTCGTTTACCACATCTTAATCGACTAGAGAAACATTCATAGTTTGAAAAAGTATTTCTTAACTTGTTTATTCTGTTAAGAGTGATATATTAGTCAGCTTAAATATTCGCCTACTGTACAAAAACGAAAACTCTGAAAACCTTTCCTTTGATGACTTCAAAATACTGAATGACTTGCAATATTAGCAGTTCTGCATGACGCTGGAGTTCTCTATTTGGTGATATCTACTTTTGAGTTGCAAAGAGATCGTGCCGAGGAAGGATGAATATCTTGCATGTATGTGGCATTTTCTTTTAACATGAAAGCCGTGGCATCAGTTACTAATTCTTACAGAGTATACATGCTATAAAGCTGCGCCGCAGAATCAGGGTATATCATCGCATGGTGAGGTGGAATTTCATGTAAATGAAAATCTCATCGGCTGTATGCTGCACGTTTGCTGCAAAGCACTGAACATTTAATCAAACTGGGTGCCCCTTTATAATGCGGACCGTATTTCAACTTTATGGTTTATCATCCTGAGAATCGTATTGTCGGTTGCGCTGAACTTGGCTCTGGTTCGGAGATTCGAATTTAATTCCTCTAATACTCACTTTAGTCGTTTCATATTAATTGATTGCCTGTATTTTTCTTCGCTCTAAAAATTATTGACCAGCAGGTATGACCTTTTCCATCCCATATGACTAAATTTGTTTTTACTTCTGGGACATGTAGAGTGCAATCTCTGAATTGTTTACTAATTTTGTTAGCCGACGAAACATATGAACGTTTCTTTTTATGAAACAGCCTGCAGAGGTTGCATTGTGAGACATAATATAAAACAGGTATCAATTCAGGAATACTCACAGCGCCAATTTTTTTTCTCATCTTTTAGTATCACTTGTCTGCTTTGTCTATGCTCAAAAATGTTATTAACTCTAAGGCTTTCTATAAAGTAAACAATGATGAATAGCACTGTACTAAATAAAATGTATATTTATCATACCTTCACACCTCTTTGTCTTGAATACATCAATGGAAGTATGAATTATAAGGGTAACAAAAACACCAATAATCAATTATGTAGAAAAGGCTTATCAATACATACATTAACCTTTAAAAGGAATAAATAGACTGTTGCTGTTGCCTTGCAAAAGTAAATACATGAAATCTGTATAGCAATTGCATGAAGTATGGGATCATTTCCTAGCTCGATCTGGAAATCATTCTACGTTTCTGAAGTAGTATGTACTGAAATAGTGGCGTGATACGGTTTTATGTGTAACACTTCATATGAATTGGCTATTAAAATTAGTGTATCGAGTGCGCGTGCTTTTAGGCAGGCAATTATTGAAGCACTAACGCTCTACCCTTATCTTCATTCAAGACTGTAGAATCAATCAGCATTGTAATGAAACTGGAAATGTAGCACAGGTACTCCATTAGAAATCAGATCGGCATACCTTACTTCATCCTGGGATAGTCAGTCTTTGAAGTAGCTACTTTTTGAATTTTAGTTTACATCGCAAGTCCTATATTTTTGTTGTCAACGAGACCAATAATAACTAGCGTTGACCAGTATAGTTCCTTTACGTCGAATGATTGGTACATAACATGCTTGGATAGGTTGAACTTATCTTTAAATATGCTGGCTGCAAAAACAGGATAAATAGAAGAATTTTCAAAAGAGTCAGGTTGCTAGTCTGTTTGATTCTGGAAACTTAATTCCTGCGCACGCATGCAAGCAGAAAAGATTGCATGCCTCGATTCCTAACATGCAAATGTCTTATTGAGTCAGCCATCAAAGTTTTTCATTGGCATTCTCTTATTGCATTTTTTTTTCTACCCCCATAGTTACGGAAACGCCTAGATTTGAAATAAAGAAATAGTAAGTCCAGAAATGGCGTTATCTAAAAATTAATCGGACTTAAAAGCTTCACCCAAGCCATCGATACTAAAAATTATGGAAGAATGGTAAGAAACTTCGGTTATCTTCTCATTTTCCCTATTTATGTTTCTATTGTTTTGGGACAGGATTTTTATGTTCAGCTGTTTATCAATGCAAGAGAACCTATTTCAAGTACGGAGTTGAGTGACGACTATGATGACTACATACGTAGAGCTGATGCTCCAACTCCATCGGCAGACACAACTTCTGTATGGAGTGGTACTCACACCACATGGACTACAAACTCTGATGGAACTGTGATCGAACAAATTCCTACTCCTTCCAGCAATATTGGAGAATTCACGCTGAGAGTACGTGTGCCTCCACGGGATGCAAACTTTGCACTAGACCTTGATGGTACATGGACATATATTGATCTTGTTCTCGGACCTGAAGGGGGAGTGATTACTCCGACATCGAGTTCAAGTTCAACCACATACCTAGCCCCAAACAGTGGTGGATTTGTATGGGCATCAAGTGAAGACGGAGTAACAGGATATTTGGGTACTGATTCCCCTTCAAATGTGAGACAAATATATCGCGCGATCGACGATCCCTCTCGATACACAAGTTGGTACATTGAAAACAATGTTCTGAAGGCTGTTTCCCTGCCTACTTATCTTTGCGCCTATCAGTATGCGAGACCACTTCCGGAATATTTCTGGGCATCGTACAATACAACCCTGATGGCCGAAAACACCGGAGTCAGCTACTACTGCTACGAACCCGACTACGAAATAGTTCCACTATGGTATAAATCGACTAGTACATGGACTGGTACTGAGACTTCGTACACCACCGACGTTGGTGAAGACGGCAGCAGCACCGTTATTGAACTAGTTCCTACTCCATCAGGCGACACCACATCCACATGGACCGGTACTGAGACTTCTTGGACTACTGCTACCGACGAAAACGGAAGCACGTCTGTTATCGAGTTGGTTCCTACTCCATCAGGTGACACCACATCCACATGGACTGGTACTGAGACTTCTTGGACCACGACCACTGGGGAAAACGGAAGCACGTCTGTTATCGAGTTGGTTCCTACTCCATCAGGCGACACCACATCCACATGGACCGGTACTGAGACTTCATGGACCACGACCACTGGGGAAAACGGAAGCACGTCTGTTATCGAGTTGGTTCCTACCCCATCAGGTGACACCACATCCACATGGACTGGTACTGAGACTTCGTACACCACCGACGTTGGTGAAGACGGCAGCAGCACCGTTATTGAACTAGTTCCTACTCCATCAGGCGACACCACATCCACATGGACCGGTACTGAGACTTCTTGGACCACGACCACTGGGGAAAACGGAAGCACGTCTGTTATCGAGTTGGTTCCTACTCCATCAGGCGACACCACATCCACATGGACCGGTACTGAGACTTCTTGGACCACGACCACTGGGGAAAACGGAAGCACGTCTGTTATCGAGTTGGTTCCTACCCCATCAGGTGACACCACATCCACATGGACTGGTACTGAGACTTCGTACACCACCGACGTTGGTGAAGACGGCAGCAGCACCGTTATTGAACTAGTTCCTACTCCATCAGGCGACACCACATCCACATGGACCGGTACTGAGACTTCTTGGACCACGACCACTGGGGAAAACGGAAGCACGTCTGTTATCGAGTTGGTTCCTACTCCATCAGGTGACACCACATCCACATGGACTGGTACTGAGACTTCATGGACCACGACCACTGGGGAAAACGGAAGCACGTCTGTTATCGAGTTGGTTCCTACTCCATCAGGCGACACCACATCCACATGGACCGGTACTGAGACTTCTTGGACCACCGATGTTGGTGAAGACGGCAGCAGCACCGTTATCGAACTAGTTCCTACTCCATCAGGTGACACCACATCCACATGGACCGGTACTGAGACTTCTTGGACCACGACCACTGGGGAAAACGGAAGCACGTCTGTTATCGAGTTGGTTCCTACCCCATCAGGCGACACCACATCCACATGGACCGGTACTGAGACTTCTTGGACCACGACCACTGGGGAAAACGGAAGCACGTCTGTTATCGAGTTGGTTCCTACTCCATCAGGCGACACCACATCCACATGGACCGGTACTGAGACTTCTTGGACCACGACCACTGGGGAAAACGGAAGCACGTCTGTTATCGAGTTGGTTCCTACCCCATCAGGTGACACCACATCCACATGGACTGGTACTGAGACTTCGTACACCACCGACGTTGGTGAAGACGGCAGCAGCACCGTTATTGAACTAGTTCCTACTCCATCAGGCGACACCACATCCACATGGACCGGTACTGAGACTTCTTGGACCACGACCACTGGGGAAAACGGAAGCACGTCTGTTATCGAGTTGGTTCCTACTCCATCAGGTGACACCACATCCACATGGACTGGTACTGAGACTTCATGGACCACGACCACTGGGGAAAACGGAAGCACGTCTGTTATCGAGTTGGTTCCTACTCCATCAGGCGACACCACATCCACATGGACCGGTACTGAGACTTCTTGGACCACCGATGTTGGTGAAGACGGCAGCAGCACCGTTATCGAACTAGTTCCTACTCCATCAGGTGACACCACATCCACATGGACCGGTACTGAGACTTCTTGGACCACGACCACTGGGGAAAACGGAAGCACGTCTGTTATCGAGTTGGTTCCTACCCCATCAGGCGACACCACATCCACATGGACCGGTACTGAGACTTCTTGGACCACGACCACTGGGGAAAACGGAAGCACGTCTGTTATCGAGTTGGTTCCTACTCCATCAGGCGACACCACATCCACATGGACCGGTACTGAGACTTCTTGGACCACGACCACTGGGGAAAACGGAAGCACGTCTGTTATCGAGTTGGTTCCTACCCCATCAGGTGACACCACATCCACATGGACCGGTACTGAGACTTCTTGGACCACGACCACTGGGGAAAACGGAAGCACGTCTGTTATCGAGTTGGTTCCTACTCCATCAGGTGACACCACATCCACATGGACCGGTACTGAGACTTCTTGGACCACCGATGTTGGTGAAGACGGCAGCAGCACCGTTATTGAACTAGTTCCTACTCCATCAGGCGACACCACATCCACATGGACCGGTACTGAGACTTCTTGGACCACGACCACTGGGGAAAACGGAAGCACGTCTGTTATCGAGTTGGTTCCTACTCCATCAGGTGACACCACATCCACATGGACCGGTACTGAGACTTCTTGGACCACCGATGTTGGTGAAGACGGCAGCAGCACCGTTATTGAACTAGTTCCTACTCCATCAGGTGACACCACATCCACATGGACCGGTACTGAGACTTCATGGACCACGACCACTGGGGAAAACGGAAGCACGTCTGTTATCGAGTTGGTTCCTACTCCATCAGGCGACACCACATCCACATGGACCGGTACTGAGACTTCATGGACCACGACCACTGGGGAAAACGGAAGCACGTCTGTTATCGAGTTGGTTCCTACTCCATCAGGCGACACCACATCCACATGGACCGGTACTGAGACTTCTTGGACCACGACCACTGGGGAAAACGGAAGCACGTCTGTTATCGAGTTGGTTCCTACCCCATCAGGTGACACCACATCCACATGGACCGGTACTGAGACTTCTTGGACCACGACCACTGGGGAAAACGGAAGCACGTCTGTTATCGAGTTGGTTCCTACTCCATCAGGTGACACCACATCCACATGGACCGGTACTGAGACTTCTTGGACCACCGATGTTGGTGAAGACGGCAGCAGCACCGTTATTGAACTAGTTCCTACTCCATCAGGCGACACCACATCCACATGGACCGGTACTGAGACTTCTTGGACCACGACCACTGGGGAAAACGGAAGCACGTCTGTTATCGAGTTGGTTCCTACTCCATCAGGTGACACCACATCCACATGGACCGGTACTGAGACTTCTTGGACCACCGATGTTGGTGAAGACGGCAGCAGCACCGTTATTGAACTAGTTCCTACTCCATCAGGCGACACCACATCCACATGGACCGGTACTGAGACTTCTTGGACTACTGCTACCGACGAAAACGGAAGCACGTCTGTTATCGAGTTGGTTCCTACTCCATCAGGCGACACCACATCCACATGGACTGGTACTGAGACTTCGTACACTACGGCCACTGGTGAAGACGGCAGCACTACTGTTATTGGTGATAAAACTTCCACCTGGACTGGTAGCTACACTACATGGACCACCGACTCTGAAGGTAGCACCATCGTGTTATGTCCTTCGATCACCGATGATCACGACGACAAGCCCGCAGCTACTGAAACGACGTCGACAAAAGATAGTATCTCTACTACTATTGTGACTGTAACCAGCTGTGGCATTAAGAAGTGCACCAAGACTACTGCTTTGACCGGGGTCACCCAGAAAACTGTTACAGTTGAGGGTTCAACTACCGTTGTAACGACCTACTGTCCCTTGCCAACCGACATTGTATCTGTAAAGACAACAAGCGTTGACGGAAGTGAAATCGTTCAAACAATCTACTCGCAAAAGTCTAGTCAGGCTCTACCAGATGTCCAACCTTCAACTGTTACAATTACGAGAGAGGTATGTGATGCATATAGCTGCACCCAGGCTACTATTGTAACTGGAGAAATTTTGCAGACAACCACTGTTGCAGATACACACTCTACAACTGTGGTTCCAGTGTATGTCCCTGTGGATACGCACCAGCCAGCAGTTGAATTGAGTACGCTCGAAACCGTTTTCCAATCTTCAGGCTTTATCAGTCAAAATGCTGTGACAGCAGAATCAGCCCAACCGTCATACCAATCTGGTGGGGTTGAGGCCCACAGTACATCTGTCGCTGTGTCTCAGCCTTCAACGATTTCCTTGCAAACTGGAGGAGCAACGAGATGGTCAGCGTTCTTCGGGGCGGCATTGATTCCACTGGTTAACGTGTTAATCATTTAGATGGCTGTTTTCTATTTTTGTTTTTGATTTAACTCTATTTACTTCTAAATGATTTTTCCTTTTTATTATTTGCTTTGGAAATAATGTAAGCTCCGTATTCATTTTGGATTGGTAGCAAGCCGCAAACTTTATGGAACTTTTAATCAGCCTCTTGGTTCAATGGTTCCAACCAGCAAAAGCTGTTCTAACAGTTAGGGTTTCTTTTTTACACTCTCGAATCAAAGGATTAGTATTCAATATGAGCAAAGGGAATTCATAGTATGGTGTCACGAATCCAAAATTGGCTATAGTCCTAACGGAACCGTTTGGTTAGGATTCTGAGGGGATATTGCACTTGTACTGACTCTTTCATCTATCGCTGTGATGGTCGAGAACCTAATTTGTAGTATGTGAGTAGCTTTTTTATGGTCTATCGTGCCTAAAGTCATACAAATGTTAATATTTATGCTACATAAAAAATTATAATATTATGTAATTCTTAATACATTCAATGTTTGCTGTTGCCGAATCTCTGCTAAACGATTAAAAAATATTTTTATTCCTGTTGGAACTGCTATTACCACTGTAGCACTTGTACAGTACGCTCTAATTTACAGACTACACGCGAGACATTCTTATCAAAATTTCAACTGACATTTGAATCTGGGGGAAATATCAACCCTCATTATTACATACCGCTTGTTTAATTATTGCTAAGTAGTTTTATTAATGATTTGTACTATATGCATGGAGCAATAGTTGAGAGTCGTGCGTCGCATGGTCAGGGTCAAGCCATGTCATTTGAGACCGAATCAAACGCCATAGTTCAGTAATGTATGCATATATGATCGGTCTTATACCTGTAAATACTCTTATGCCAATCATCAGGTGTAGATTGAAGTAATGTGCACGTGGTACATCGCCGTCTTTTGTCCATGAGGTTTCTACTCGAAGATACAGGGCGGAATTACGAGGATCCTATACTACTTCTAGACTGGCTAATGGGATGACACAGACGTTGTGCCTGACGACGAGGCTCTCTTAGACGACGTGAACCTACCAATTGCTTTAGCAAGATGCTGAGCTTACCTGATAGATATACTGTTTAATACTTGCCTTGTGATTAACCCGTCCAACAATACACAACAACAGCGT